>OY728145.1:183034884-184284884 GCA_963277665.1 Viscum album
AATGCCTATTTAAGGTAGTGTAAGTGAAGGAGTTTTTCATCTTTGAGCTTTGTTTTCATCTTAATGTTATGCTGTCAATTTCTCTTTGTAACATTCTTCCTTCACATGTAAGTTGTTTTAATTCATCCTAGTTTCTTAATAAAAGTTCTTCTTATACTCTTATTATGTTTTTATACATATTACGTTGATACTGTTGGTTCAACGTGTGAATTTATTCACACCATACTTTGTAATATTTATCACACAACGGTGGAGTGATCGATTTTAGTTGTTGTTTTTTACTTCTTCAATTCCACCCTCGTAAGTCTACTTCCCGCTTCTGTTGAAGACATGTCATAAATGGAGGGCTAAATATTTTATGGGTTGATCCGAGGGAGTATCAAGAGGCTGTATTGGATGTTATTTCTCACTCCATTAATGGCTAATCACTTCTTTTAAATGAGATTTTTATTTGATGATTTTAAAACATCTTCATCCTTATTGAATTTAAGGTCACACATTTCAAGTGCTAATACGAACCTTTACCTTGGAGTGCTCAATGATTTGATCCTTCAAGTGTATGGGTGATTAGTATTAGGGTGTGTAATCATTAAACCAGTAAGTGATTATTATGTTTGATCTTCTTAAATGAACCCATCTCAATTATAAGAAATTGAAATCATTAAAAAAGGAATTCATCCAATCCACTCCAAGAGATAACCTAGGATCAACTCATTACCTTAATTTGAATTAACTTAAAACTATTAGTGATACCTTAAACCCATATAAAATCAACCCAAGTTGTCAACTTCATATCCAAAAACAATCCATAGAATGTACGTGTCTGTAGGTACTTCTTAGGTCTCTGAGGATTTGACAACCCAAGCTAGACTACAAGGACCGCCCTACCTTCTTCTTTTGGGTAAATTTGAGCAAGAATCAAGTCACATGACAATAACAATAGGAGAATAATGAAAAAAATACAATTTTTATTCTCTTATAGTTTAAAATTTTAGCTTGTTTATCATTTTTTACCTTTGAATCACTTTTCATGTATATATTGTTGCGAATATTAACTATCTTACCAAAAAAAACACATATATAATATATGGGATAATTATGACCATTATAATTTTTATTCCCTTGAAAATTCAAAAATAAATATAGTCAATGATATCCATAAATATACCCATGATTTTAGAATATTCATTGTAGAATAAATACTTTGAATAAGACTTTGAAAAACATTTTTCGTAACTTATATATATATCTCTCTTTTTGAAAACAAATTTAGAATAATTGAGTCTATAACTTTCCATAAATCCCTCTAAGTCAATCTAAATTTATATCATTATTTAAAATCATGGAATAATCCATGGAATATAAAGAAATATCTCTTTTAAAATTTAAACATTTTAATTCAAAATATACTTAAATTGAGAATAATATTTTATGCCTATAGAAATAAATAATTCTCCATATAGCTTAAAACTTAACCTTTCTTTCTTTTTATTTATCTAGGGAATAATGGTCCTGACAATCTCTTAATAGTCATTATTCTTCTTTTATTATCAAATATATCAACATGATCATGAAGTGGTTTCCTCATAAAGGTTGTTATTGAAACTATATCTCAAATAATAAAGTAAACATATGAATACACAACATATGTAAAATTCTTCTCCTTTTAATGTTGGATTCATTTCCTTCAAGTGTTTAAACACTTTTCAAAATTCGATAACTTCTAAAACTATTTATTAAATGTAATAAATTATTTTCTTCACATATACACAATTATATACTTCCTTAAATTTTAAATATATATATAACATGCATAATATATTTCTTTATCACGTCTATTATGCATAATATATTCCCTCTAGTTAAATTCCCAATGTGTAATACAATTATCAAACATGTAAGATAATTTTCCTTTGCATATTTAATATATTTTCAGTATATAATTAATATAGAGGATTATATCTAATAAATTTTCTATCTTTTTATGATATTTAATATCATATCCTTTTGTAATATCATGATATTTTAAAAATAAAGTCAATATCATACAAGATATGCAACACCAACCTTAAACGAATAAAAAAATATTCGTATTTAAATGTGATAGTTATAACCTAACTGTTAAATTTGAGGGATTGAACATGATTAAAATATTTATGAAATAAATATAAATGTTGAAATCAATATAAATTTATTGAAAAATTCTTACAAAATAATTGGACAACTTTTAGTAGTCATTTTATTTTTCAAAAAACACATTTTCTCCAAAAATGAGTTCCTTTATTTTTATGAGAGAATATTATAATTAATTTCTATAATTTATAGAAAAAATATGTTACAAAATTTATTTAATATTTTAATTCATAATTTTATCATTATTATAAATTGTTTTTTTAATTTTATGAAAATACTGTTTTTTCAATAAATAGTGAAAAATACTGATTTATATTTAAAGTTACATTATTGTTATTTACAAAGTAAAATTATATTTTGGATTATTATTAAAATTCCATTAGTTAATTTTGATTTAAAATAATTCAATTATGATTTTGAAATGGATTTTAAAAAGGGAAATTTTCAGTAAAACCCGTTTTCATTGCTGTTTTCCAATTTAATTGAAAATTATATTCTATCACTATTGTGTGTTGAATTTTAAAAAATATATTCCATATTTTGAAAAATTTATTTAAAATTTAGTAAATAGTAAAAAGTTATTTTTTGGTCAATATGGATAATAAACTTAGTATTTTTTATTACCGCAGTATAGGGTAAATCAGATAATTAAATGTAAAAAATAAAATGACAAGGACTATAAAATTAACTAAACACTTTCCTAAATCTTATTTGATTCTTATATATCGTACATAATCATACTAATTTTTAATTTAATACCTTTTAGGGCAACTTGTATGAGATTTTGACTTTTATAATATTTTATTTAATGAAAAGTCAAACACATCACCCCCTTTTTTTAATAAATAAAATATTTTTAATATGGTGTTATATAGATTAAAGTCTCTACTATAAATATTATTTTGAAATATAAAAATAATTGTATTCCTAATTTTAATTTATTTTTAATTTTTATTGAAAAAAATCACCTTAAATGCTTAAACAATGGTGATGCAATAATTATTCAATTAATAAAAAATTATATAAAAGATATTAAAAATATTATAATAAATGTAATTTGAGATAAATAATGTGAGAAATGAATTTTATAGATTAACATGACATGTTAAAGATATAATAAAATATTTTATTCTAATTTTATAGGTTTTTTATGATATTATTAAAGTCAATGTAATGAATAGTTCTAAAAATTGGCATTATAAATATTTTATAGTAAATAATATTTTATAAAATGATAATAAATTTATAAAAATAGAAAATTCATCCAGGTGATTATTATATGTCTTAAAATATCAACCATGGTCCATTTATGGGACTTTTATTATTTTATAGTAACTATATTGACCCTCAAAAAGTAAAAATTCATATTGTCACCATAAGAGTTAAAGGGGTTAAATATCAGTTATAACCAAAATATAACAGTAGAAATATAGTCAAATTTTTTAATAGTTTTATTATATGAGATAATTGAGACCCATAATCATATTATATTCTAAATAAATCACTTTGGATCCATTTATAATTAAAAATTAATTTATATTAATTTAACATTTTGAGAAATTCTAAGAGTGGCCCTCCCTACTCTTATAAAAGAGAACTTATTATTATCATTAATTAACACTTAAAAACTATTTTTTTCATCTAATACATTAAAAAATACCTTTATAGAATCTATAACCTCATTCTAGAGGCCTTATTTTAGGCATAACACCAACCTTAAAAGGCTCAAGGTGTTATCCAAAGATGGTTTTCCAAAGAAGAGGTATAATTCTTTTCTACTTGTTATCATTTTTTTATTCTTCTACATACTTAAAATATTATTAAACTATACTAAAATAATAACACCAATATAATTTATATACTGAGATGTTATTATGTTAAAATAATAACCTATATCAATCTACAACATCCATTAAATGGGAGAATAATTCACCATTCATGTGTGAACTGATGTAATTCATTTTCCATCATTGTATCTAAATAATGATTGTAATGATGTCATTAATATTTATATATTATATTAATTACATATTCATAATTATAAAAATATAATATATCATTTAACTTATTTTAATTATATGCACTAAAAAATGATAACGTCATTCATGCGTACGTGTGGACTATCACAACCCTGAAGCGGTGTGATTCCTTTTTTATCATCACATAAAATGGATGATATATATAATTTATTTAAATAATTAATATTAAATATATGATATTATTATAATAATATAATGATAAAAATTATACTTAGCTTCTTTTCATAATGATCATTGAAAAATGGAAATGTTACTCATGCGTACGTATGACCTACCATCTCCAGGATTGTAACATAGTTCATTTTTTATAACCATATTTAATAGTTGGATTTAAAAGTATAATTGATGTATATAAATTTTAATTATTTAATTATTATTATTATATATATTATGGAATAATGAACACTTTGAATACATTCAACCTACCAAATTCATTTTGGAATTTTGATTTAAATATCCCTAAAACGCATGACCTGGACATAAATGATTAAATAATTATTATAACATGATAAAAAGTGCAATAAAAGGATTTTTTTGAAAATGTTCCCTAATAAGGAAAATAATTAACCTAAGTTTATTATTTAGTAAGATAAATGAAGTATGTGATAAGTGAGACTCAAGGAAAGGTATTTTGTTTCACTTTTATTTTTGTGGGACATATTTCCTATATACCATTTGTTTCTTTTATGTGGTGTATACTGGTAATGAAAGTATTTTATGATTATTATCATGAAAATTATGGTATTAAAATATTAATATAAAGTTATTGGTTGAGTGGATTTCGACCCATCCCCACCTTAGCCTCTAAATAAGTCACTTTGGAGCCATTATAAACCAAATATGAATTTATTATAAAATAATATTTTAAGTTTTCCCTAAGGTGCCCCTCACCCCTCTTATAAAAGGGCACACCCCCTTCTCTCAAATTTATACCTTCAAAGCCTTTTGGATCAGCCAAACCCTGCCCAAATATGCTCTCAAATTCCATCAATTAAACCTAGAGGCCTTAGTTTGATCATAAAGCCAACCTGAGGAGCCCTTTTGATCAAATCAAAAGGAAGAACCCGAAGAAGACGTAATGATTTCACCACCCTCTTTCATGTTCCTTTCTTCTTCCACTTCTTCTTTCTTTGTTATTTAAATTCTAAAATAATAACTCCAGTATCTTCTATATACTGTGATGTTATTATAAATATGGTACAACCATATTCAGTATTTTATCCATCCTTTTAATGACATGTCACCATACGTGCGTATGTACGGCTTACCGTCTCCACGTCGTGGTGTAATTGTTATTCAAAACATTATTAATTGGATGGGTATGATAATGATGTGTAATTGAAGTAAATAATAAATATAACATTATAATGATTCTATATATATGATATAGCATCCAATTATATACGATTTTAATATCATAAGAATGATATTGTCGCATGTGCGTACGTATGGACTACCGTCTCCATGAACGCGATGAGATTCATTCCCCATCGTATCCATTCAAGAATAATTCTCATTTGATGATTAAAAGTAATTTTTAAGGACATGATATCATTCTGGATATGAATAAGATAAAACCTATCCACAACAAACACTGTTTACGTAACAAAGAATATAAAATAAAACGAGCAAGTTACCACCCGAAACGACGATAATACTAAGATATTATTAACAAAGAAATGTTAAAAGATCATATATGATATCATATTAATGTATATGATTATTGTATAATTTAATAAAACTATTTCACCATTATACAGAAGGTTAAACTACCCTCAACCAAGGAAAATTACATGGTAAGGGTTTATTTCACATTCCCTTCATTATCCGAGGTTGTTTATACGTAATTATCTACTGGGACCTATTTATCATCCACATCCATGTTTCTCAAAAATGTATTTCAAAACATTCATACTATTTTACAGAATATGGGTTAAAGTCATTTATACCCTTGTTTGACTTTTTATAATAAGTTTATAAAGGAATCTTTCTGTCATTTTCCAAACAAGGTCCTTTTTAACCTTTTCGACAGAATTAAGGTAAGAATATTTTTTTAACTTATACGGCAGGTGCGGCTATTTTCCTCCGTTATAAAATCATCAAATCTTCCCTTAAAATCTTATAAGAATATTTTGAAAGTAAATGTTTTATTTTATAATTATGTGACTTTTAAATGATTTCAAAAAAGAGGCATTTATCTCAAATAGTTTTGATTTCATCTATGTCAACATCCTTTGATGGATTTTAAGCTTATTTGAAGTTGATTTATTATGATACGAAACTTCCATATAGTATTGAAGGTTTTGTGATATGTTTGACTGAGGATGTGTTATTTTTATACCATTCATGGTTTATGGAGAAAGTATTGACATTTCGTATGCTAGTTTTAATATGAATGTTTATGTTATGTTTAAACCTATTCATATGAGGGCTGCACTGGACTTAATAAGTAATGGGTGGAGCCCGATATAGCTCCTCGATGCATCGGTAGGTCTCATGAGACAAACTAGTGTCTTGGAACAAGGCCTTGAAAAAATCTTATTTGTAATTTTGGCATAAGGCCTTGACTATGTGGTTATGATAGTATGGCATTATGCATTCCATCATTATGAAAGTGGTTATTGACATTGCATGTGATTATTCGACTAGTAGAATATCCATGTGAATAAGTAAATGACATTATTTCATTCTATATTTTTCGTATTATGCCAAAGTTCAAGTTTAAAAGACTTTTGATTTAGTTATAAATTGCCTCAAATGTTTATGTTTATTTATGAAAGTTTCCACTATATTGTTATCCTTATTGAGCATCTGAGATCACCCCTTTAAATGTTTTAATTTTTCCTAGTATGTGAAGAAGTATTTTATGAATGAACTGTAGGGAATATATGAGGGTATATGAAGAAAATATGTTGTTGTAGCTTTTTTACATTATGATGTAATGTAAGACTTATCAATATTTATAGTGTTTCCAAGGATACTAAACTAATCAGTCTTTTGAGACTTGATCTTTTGTGATCATGCCAATGTTATGTAATAATGCACCGACTATGGGTAACTAGGGTTGGGGCGTTACATACATCCCCCATAAGAACAAAGAGTGATTTTGTAGTACCACAATCATCATTATGAAGACACCAGGTAAACTTGTTCCATGCTCTTTCCTACTTATTCCCCCAACCCGCTTTCTCCTCTCTTTTCTTTTTCAGAAACTAAGGACGATTTCATTCTAAGTTAGGGGGTGTGGAAACAAAAATGTTTGTAAAAAAAAACAATGAGAAAAAAATAAGTAAAATTCCTTTATCATTAATATAATAACATCTTTTCTTACATTAAAACTACATAGCAAATAATTTTTATTTCCTTGACTCTTAATTTAATTCATGATTAAGTTTACAAGCATTGATTTTGGAAGTTTGGTTGTCCAATGAGAATTTTCATTATTTTCATTTTCACATATTAAATCAAAATTCCACAATTCATGTCCTCTAGACTGTGGGGTACTAATTTTAATTCTTGGGGTCCCATAATAAATAGAATAGGATGGTTTGTTTTTTATTAATAATATGAGTATTTAAAAAAAATGCATGTAGAGCAGTGGATTGATAAAATGTGAGGCTTTCAGCACTTGGGGATCATGACTCCAGAGTTTTCTAGCCCTGAGTTTTTCACTCTATCTCTATTTATGGTAATATGACTTTGTTTTTGATCAAGTTAACTCCAGATGATGCCTAAGTATGTGGGCTTCACTTGGTGCCCTAAGGCCTTTGATCCTGGGAGTCATCAAAAAAGTCTTGATATAGGATTTAATTTGATTAAATGGAATATCAATTACTATGGAAACATTGAAAAAAATAAGAAAAAATAATACTCATATTATGATTAAATGTGATTCCACCTAGCTCTTCCATGATTTCCCCCTTGAATGAAAACGAATCCCCATATCTATTGTGATTCACAACACATCATTTCACCTAATTGAGTTGAATGAAGTACGATGATGGATTTGATAAAATTAATGTGATTGGGATTAGGATATAAATTTAAATTTATCTTGTTTTAAATTATTTTTATAGGTTATAAAGATATATTTGTGTGTAGTTTACATTGTGAGCACTATTTGTTATAATATGTTTGAAAAAAAATAATTCAAATATAATCTTCGAATTATTTTCTCAGGACTAGAAAACATCAACTGTGTGGGAGGGTGAGGGGTGTCATTATAAAATAAAAAGAAATATGTTAATTAAATTTTAATGGTATTAAATTTTCATTTTTGATCTTACGGTCATGAGTTAGTGGATTTTAACTTTGAACATCCATTCACATCATTTGCGCAATTCATTCCAAATGTAAACCAATTTAGACCCAGTGATTAATTTGATTTTAAGGAAAGTAATTATCCATATTTTAATTTGATAATTTGGAAATTGGATCTACACTTCAATATGAACATTTTTCATTCAGGGATCAATAGAGGATTCGTAAAGGATGATGTGGATATTTTTCAATGAAAGAAAACAATTCTGGATAAGGCAGACTGGACACCGGCACACTGATAAGAATGTGGGTCCCACAATACAGGCCCAATGAAGCCCAAATTTAGTGGTATGCTAGAATAAATATAGAGGAAGAATTAATTCTTTTGTATCCAGTGCTAATTTTTCCTCCATTGTAGTTATTAAGGCATCCCAAATAGAATATCAAAATCTGGGCCAGAATCTGCGGCCCAGAATGTTATCCCACTAAATCGGCCATAAATACCAATACACAACTCCAAATGGGCCCAAACTTTACAGAAGTCTAAAAGAAATATGGGGACACAAAATTCTATTCTATGGACCACCGATATTTGACTATATTATTTCCCATACAGGATGATATTTCTAGGGGAGAAAAGAAGGATAAAAATTCAAAGATGGAATAAATTTATCCACTACTTTTGACCACCCTAAGGCCTAAATTAATTTAATAATTGGGCATACATTGATTGAGGCTCAGAATAATGCTTTAAAATTGCCTATTTAAGGCATTGGTGGTGAGGGGTAAGGCATGTCTTGTTTTTTTGATGTAATGTTATTATTCCAAAGTTTCTTTGTAATGTTTTCAATTGCTATATAAGTTTATTTTTTGTATTTATATGTTCTTAATAAAAATATTTCTATTATATTATTCTAATTTATTTAATTAAAACTATATAATCACAAATCATAGTGATATATCTGTGTTTTGGTGAATTATTTCACACATAGTTGTGAATTTTGTTCACACACATGGAGGAGTGCTCGATATTTCCACTGTTTTACTTTCTTCAATCCAATTATTTTAAGACATATTGCGCCCACCATTGAGTGTATACCATAAATGGAGGGATAAAACTTTAATGGATTGATCATAAAAAGATGAAAAGTCTAGATTTAATGTTGTTTTATGAACGAATAGTTTTCAATTGGATAACTAATTTAAGACTTCCATTCTTCAGTTATTTCCACTCTTCATCTTCACTATGTTTGAGGAAGATAAATCCAAGTACTAAAATGACCATATACATTAGAGAGATCATGAATTTGGTTCTATAAGTGTGTAGGGTATTACTAATTGAGTTTAGTTAGCATCAAAAAAGAAAATGATGAAGGTAATGTTATTTTGAAGAATGGATTCGTCAAGAATTAATAAAACCAAAAATTGTCTAAAGAAGTAAAATTCATTCAACCCACCCCGAGCATAGATCGACCCATTTTCATTGAATTGAATTCAGTTAGTTTTATTAGTGTTCTTTAAAACCATCTAAAATAAAAACCAATTTGGCCACTTCATAGCCAAAAATCCATCTCATAGGTTGTGTATCTTAGGTATCTTCTTAGGTCTCAGTGGATTCGACAACCCAAGCTAGACTACAAGGACCATTATACTTTCATCTCTTGGGTAAATTTGAACATGAATTAATAATCAATTGATATCTCCCATGATTACTCTCACTGTGAATATGAGAACACCCCTTTATTATGTTTCCTTTTCCTAGGATATGAGGAATGATTCTAAATGATTTTTTAGAATGGTTTTATATATGATGAATTTAATGGGAGATGTTGAATACTTAACATAGAGTATGAAATGATGTGTATAGTGGGATATGATCTTGATATTTATGAACCATTTGTTCATGAACAAAAGTTTTTAAGAGTTTTTCCTCATTCTTTAAAACTTTAAACCTAAAAGGTATTTTGGTAAAAAAGTGATCCAATATTTCCTTTTGGAGTTGTATGTTTTTTGATGAAAAAATTGGATAACATTTATTAGTATCAAATCTAGAAATGTAAATTCTATATTTCTAGAATTGGATACAAGAGTATAGATATAAGGGTGTTATAGTTGGTAACAGAGTTTGGTTTAGAGAAATGTGGAGATTCAGATGTTTTTAGGGATACCCTGAGGGGTATATAAATCTGAAGTTGACCATAAGTTCAATGTCCTAGACACCCCTTTTAAGGTTTTATGTGATGGAAATTTAAGGAGGCTATTGATATGTTAGGATAGGTATATGCAACACTTGGGTTTAATATGAAGTATTATTTTATGAATAATGTATTTACATTTTTGTGAACATATGTTTTAAAGTTATTTATAAACTTTAGGGTTTATATGATCTTTGATTTTGACATAATAATGGGTTATTACATTTTTGGTATTGAAAATAAAAGGTATGAGATAAAATTTGATGTTAAAAAATCTATTTAATTTTGAATATATTAAATTTATTTTAGGTTATTTCTCACATTTCTAGGAACTTTATAATTATTAAATTAATATAATTTTTAAAAAGGACTATTTATAGGTCAGGCGACAACCCTTCGTATCTGGAAAGGCCATGAGTCTTGAGCCCACAAATGATGGGATACAAGGATGAATAAACTACCATTGGCCTATGTGATTTCCTAGTTATTATAATTTTTTTATTTAAACTATATGAAAGATAAAATATAAGTTCATTTTGGAAAAATAAGTTTTATCGTATAGATAACCATGAAATTGGAAATTAATTTTATGTAAAGTGATTAATGTTATTTTGGGAACCCTATATGATTAAGATAAATAGAAAATCATATAATTTTATTGAAGGAATAAATTTTGAGTTATATGTTTGAGGAATATATGACTTTAGTATGTATTTATGGTGATTCAGTTTATTTATGGAAATGGTTATTGTATCATGGAGATTATATGTTATAGATATGAACATTTTGAGAGATAAATGATAAATATATCTTGGTAGATGATGTGATAAAATACTTATGATTTTTGGGTTTCAATCATATCCTTCAATATTTTGAGGAATTCAAAGTATAGTTATTTATTGAATGATTTAAGTTGATATTTGGGTATTACTATTGAATTTGTGAGGTTAAGGTAGTTTTTCTTCATTTTAAGGTTAATTAATTTTGGAAATCATCTTAACATGTGCAATCCATTTTAGTTTTTAATAATGACTAAAGATATAAGGAATAGATTATTATCTTTTTTGGATTATAAGATCCATTATAACTTGATTTTATTGCTCCAAATATGAAAAATTCATTTAAAATACTGATTTTTTGGAGAAAAATATGAGATTATGGTAGAAATTGATTAAATGGTAAAACTCTACTTTTCAAGTAATTATATTTACTTATTTTCATATTATATACTGTAAAATAATTCCTCACATTTAGGAAAAGGATTTTGAAAACAAAATTTCATTTGTTTATTATTATTACCAATAAATCAATGGCCTTTGAACCCATCACATATTTACTATTTTGTGATTGTTAACTTTTACAAAACATGTTTTCTATCCATATTTATCATTCCTTGGGAGTTATGTGTTTCTTCCCTATCCATGTTTCACTTACCACCAATTTTTTCCTACAAAGAAATATATTATGTGTTACTTCATATGACCTTCATACTTCCCTTCCTCTCTTTTTAAGTGGAAGTTTTACTAAACCTCTTTACGATGTGGGATTTTAAAAAAGGAATTTAGAAAATTTAAACCTGGGTTATCGGGACTAAGTTTAAATTCTTAGAAAACAGTTTATTAAAGGGGGGATAATTTAATATACCATGGTTTTAAAAATAAAGTTTATAGTGTAGAAGATAAGAAACACTGATCTTAAATGAATAATAAAATATTATCATTTAAATGTGACCTTTATAACATAGCCATTAAATTTATGAGAATGAATAAGATTAATAGATTTATTATATAAATATAAATTTACAACTCAATATAAATGTATTAAATTTTCTTTTTATAAAATAATGACACAATTTTCAGTAAAGTCATTATATTCTTCAAAAAAATATGTTTTCTTAAAAAATGATATTTCTTCATTTTTTATGAGTGAAGAAATTTCTAAAAGTTATAGAAAATTAATTTGATAAAATTAATTTAAATTTTTAATTCATTATGTTCAAATTATCATAAAATGAAATTTTTAGAATTTTCTAAAAAGATTAACTTTTCAATTCATAGTAAAAAATACTATTTTTTATTGAAAATTTTATATTTATTATTTTTAAAGAAAAATTATATTTTTTATTAGTATTAAATTTTTATTAGTTTATTTAGATTTAAAATAATTCAATTATGATATTTTAAATGTATTTTATTCTTGAATTTATTATAAAAAAATTTATATTTTAAAAAGAAAATTTTATGAAAAAAATCATTTTTCATTGCATTTTTATTGTTTAATTTTAAATTAAATTAAACCAATTTTGTGTTTTAGATTTTGGGAAATGGATTCAATATTTTGAATTAGTGAGTCTAAAGTTAGTAAATAGTTAATTTTTTTAATCATTATGAATAGTAAACTTAGTAATTTTTGTTACCATGGTGAAGGGTAAATCAGGTAATTAAAGGTTAAAAATAAAATGATAAAAACTATAAAATTAATTTAACACTTAACTAAATATTATTTTACGATTATATCTCATCCATAAAAATAAATTATTCTAATGTATGACATTTTGGGCCACTTGGTTGAGATTATAACTTTTATAATATTTTTTAAAGAAAAGATAAACATGTCACCCTCATGTTTTTAATAACTACAATATTTTTAATATTAGATTATCTAGAGGAAATAATAAAATATAAATATTATTTTTAACTATAAGGATTTATATTCATCATATTAATTTTTTAGTGAATAAATAATTACCTTAAATTCTTACATAGCACTCATATAGTAATTATTCAAATTATGAAAAAAAATCAAATTAATGATATTAACTTTTTTATAATAAATATAATTTGAGATAAATAATGTGATGAACCAATTTTATTGATTACCATGACATGTTAATATATAATAAAATATATTTTTTCTAATTTTATATTTTTTCTTGATATTATTAAAGTTAATGTAATGAATTGTTCCAAAAGTTGACATTAAGGATATTTTATAGTAAGTAATATTTTATTAAGTGATATAAAATTCATAAAAATATTAAATTTTTATAAGTTATTAGGATATGGTTTTAAATATAATCCATGTTCTATTTATGGGTATTTTTTTATTTTATAGTGACTATATTTACCATCAAAGTGTAAATATTCATGTTGTCATGCTAAGAGTTAAAGGGGTTAAATAAGGGTTATAACCAAAAGATAATGGAAGAAATATAGTAATGTTTTTATAATTTTTTTTATATGATATTATTTATACCCATAATCATATTATATTCAAAATAAATCACTTTTGAACCATTTTTAATTAAATATTAATTTATATTAATTCAATATTTTGAGAAATTCCAAGAGTTCCCCTCCCCTCTCTTATAAAAGGGAACCTCATCTTCTCGTTACTTCATTATTAAAAACTCATTTTTATCAGAAAAAATAACCGAATAACTAACTATAATACACCCCTCATTATATATTCCTTATTATAGATATAACACCAACCTTATAAGGCTTAAGGTGTTAATAAAATAAGGTTTTACAATGAAGAGGTATATTTTTTGTTTGCTTGTTTTAGTTTTGTTTCTTCTTCCACCTCTTTAAAATATTATTCAAACACAATAAAATATTATCTCCATTATATTACATATAATTACATGTAATTATTTTAAAATCAATACCTATCCATGTTCAACATCTCTCAAATAGTATAAGAATTCATCATTCACGTGTATGGTGGACGACCGTCTCATGAACCATTGTAATTTGTTTTCCATAAATGTATATCAAGACCAGTTGTAATTATGGAATTAATATTTTTATATTATATTAATATTATATTTATCATTCTAAAAATATAATATATCATTTACTATCTTACCACTCCATGGAATGAAAATTGATAATGTCGATCATGCGTATGTATAGACTATTACCTCTACAAAGCGATGTGATTCATTTTCATAGTCACATCACATCAGATAAGTGATTTATATATAACTATTTTTAAATAATTAATATGATATATATTATATTATTATCATTATAAAAAGACATAAATAATAATTACCTTATTTCCATAACGATCATTGATAAATGTAAACGTTACACATGCGTACGTGCGACCTACCATCTCCATGATTGTAACGTAGTTAATTTTTCATAACCATATTTTATAGTTGTGTTTAAAATTTTAATTGATGTATATAAATTATAATTATTTCATTATTATTATTCTGGTTATAATGGAATAATGACCTCTTTTACCATACTCAACCCATCAATGTCATTCTGGACTAATGAATCAAATATCACTAAAAAGTATAACATGAACATAAATGATTAAGTAATTGTTATAACATGGTAATAAGTGATATAAAAGGAATAATAAAATTGAAAAATGTTATTAATAAATTAAATAATTAACCTAAGTTTATTATTCAAGAAGATAAATGATGTATGTGATGAGTCAGACTCAAGGTAAGAGATTTTCATCTCACTTTTATTTATGTGGTATATATGTCCTATATACCACTTGTTTCATTTTGTGTGGTGTATATACACTTTCCATGAATGTATTTTATGATTATTATATTCATATAAAGTTTCATAGTGCTTATTATTCAAAATTTACCTAAGTGTTAAGAGTTTATTTCACAATCTCATCTATTATTCAGGATTGCTTATGTTTAAGTTTTCATAGGGGAATATTTCTCTTAAATGTTC
This sequence comes from Viscum album, assembly GCA_963277665.1. Classification (NCBI taxonomy): domain Eukaryota; kingdom Viridiplantae; phylum Streptophyta; class Magnoliopsida; order Santalales; family Viscaceae; genus Viscum; species Viscum album. Next base: position 183,050,227 of record OY728145.1, read on the forward strand.
ATATTTTCAAAAAAAGTTTTAATTTTTTTTTATTCTTAAAATATTATTTAAATAATTATTAAACATTTTTTAATTTTTAAAAAATAATTTGAAAGAAATATTTTTGTCATTTTTAAAATGAGGTACTTTGTAAATTTTGCGAAAAAATATAGAAGGAATGTTTTTTTAACTATTATGGAATTATGTGATTTTACCAGCGTCATGTTTCCTCGATGAATTTAATATTATTTTAAAAGTTTATAAATTTATTTTTAATGATTTTTTCTTATTTAAAAGTGTGTATTTTGTTAAAATATATGTGATTTTAATGTAGAAAAGTTATTTTCCTCAATAAATTTTCCAAGTGATCTTTCAAAATAATTTTCATATAAGATAACACGCTTTGATTTTATTTATAATTTAATGGGGACATGAATTGAGGATACCCACCTTATTATTTCTCTCGATAGTTTATTTTTATTATTAAAAAATAATTGTTTATGAAACCCATTTATTTTCCATGGGGTTTTCTATGATGAAATGTTTATGAAACCCATTTTTTTAATGGGTTATGATATGATGAATGTTTTATGATATTGTGGAACAAATATTAATGTTTTTAATTTTTTTATGGGTTGAAACTATATATCCCTCCAATTAATTTTTTAAAGTATTATATCTTAGTAGATAGTTATGGGAAATAAATCGATGTGCTTGATCCATTACGAGAGACCAGTCAAAGTTCTTGATTTGTTATGGGAAAAAAGTCAATGTGCTTGATATGTTATGGTAAATATGTGTTGATTCTGGATATGATGGTCCTGGTAGTTAACCTTGACATATGAAATAGTTTATATACTTATTATTATGCCACACACATTTATTACATGAACTTATGGTTCATTATTGAGTTACAATTAATTTTAAATCTTTATGAATGTCTTTTGAAATGTTAATGTTTTATTCTATAATTCATGTTTATGATCTTTTTTATATTTGGTATGAAAATTTTAAGTTATGTTCTTGATATTATACCCTTATGATTATCTTATACTTTTATATGACCATAAATTGATTTCTCCCATGATTACTCTTACCGAGAATTTGATCTCACCCTTTCTTATATTTTTTTCCCATGTTATAAAGAATGATGCTTAATTATTTATGTTTAAAAAGGTTTTATATGTGATGAATTTTATGGGAGTTGTTAAATATTTAACATGGAGTATGAAAAGATGGTTATAGTGGGAGATAAAGTTGATATTTATAAACTAGTTATTCATGAACCTAATTTGTTAAGAGTTTTACCTAATTTTCTAAAACTCTAAACCTAAAAGGAATTTAGGTATATAAGTGATCCAAAAATTTCTTTTTATGTCATATTTTTTTGATGAAAATATTTGGTAACATTTATGAGTATCAAAGACAAAAATTTAACTTGTATTCTTTTTATCCCTGAATCAAAGAGTGTGGGTTTTAAGTTGTTACACCTTTATTGCATTTCAATTAGTAATATATTTCACTAAAATCATGTAAATACATAATATTATATACTTAGGAATGTTTCTCATTCACTTTATAAATAATATTTTCTTCTATATGTTCAACACAACTTCCTATTTTCATGACCATGGGAAATATTCTGCACTAAACACAATTATTCAACATATAAAGTGATAAATCATAAAATATAAATTATAAAATAATAATAAATAATAAAAAATGATAAATTATCAAAGAATATAGACTAAAAGTGATTAAATGATATAAATAGAGGTGAATTAAACAGAGTTTTAGGGGTAAAGTAATTCTGAAAACATAAATAAAGGGTAAGGAAAAACTCAACATTCTCCCCAAATTCCCCAATTTTCAAGGATAAAAAAAGAAATAATAGAGAATAAACATAAATAACACATTCTCCCATTAACAGAATAAAACATAAGTACCAGTGATATATGAAAAAATTATCCCCATTTTAATAAAATTATAAGAACAAAAAAAAATATCACTTTCAACAATTAAAAATAAATAACCAGAATAAACATGCCTCACTAGAATATAAAAATATATAAAAACTTACACAAGATTTCTATAGAACTACAATTCTTCCCTTTAGAAAGTATTTTTCATTAAAAAAATATAAATATTAAAAAATAATTCTTGTAACAAATAATAGTGAATACATAGATATAGAATGCTTCATGTGTAAATAATAGAAAAAGTAAAAAAATTATTTAGTTGTGAGAAACAATTGAAATAGAATTCTCAACATGACCATGTATAAATAAAAACATTTGAAAAGAATAACTCCACATAAAATAATAAAGAAGTGATAAATCTGTAAATGACCCCCTTAATATAAGTTTCTTCCTATGAAAAAAATATTATAGTGAAAGAACTATTTCTTGAAAAGATAGGGAAGTTAATATTCATCAAATTGAACTCCTACTGTATAAATAAAATTAGTATAAGGATCCATAAAGGAAGTTAAAAATATTCAGTTAATTAAGTATAAACAGTTATAAAACATGTCATATATACTAATGATAGATAATAAATCATAACACATGATAAAAATATAATAGAATACATCAAATTATCATTTCAGGACATGATATATTAAAATAGTACAACTCATGTTATTAAACCAAATTATAAGATCATAAATACAATTTTACTAACAAAATATCAAATTTCAAATTATCTCATTTAAAAAAACCAATAAATAAAACTATAAAGAGTATGAATGAGTTAAAAATTTAATAAAATAGTTAATGAAATAATAAATTAGATAAATAAATAATAAAATAATAAAATATAATATATGAGGGTGGTAGATACAATAATTATAAAAGTAACTTCCCAAGTATAAAATATTTAGTGCACATTGAATAGTTATTATAACTATGATATAAGTGAAATAAAATATTCTATAATTTATAGTAGTTTCAACTCCAAATATCCATCCTTTAGCATTATCTTTATGGTTTTCATCAAATTTGGTCATAAATTTAACAAGTCTCTATGAATTTCAACAAACTTTGATAATTAATATCTAATCATGTTTTTAGAAGCCACTATATATACCATTTAGAATGAAAGTTCTTATGTATTCTTCCTATAAAATATCAAACATACAGATTTTCTAGTACCCATTTGATTTTGGGTCCAATAGTGTTATAAATAATAAAATTAGGTAAACTAATATTCTTATTTTGAACAAAAAAATCTAGTCTTAAAATGAGATAAATATTTATAAATATAGTCATGTATAAAACTAAAAAAAATAGTAAATTTAAAGAAACAATCATTAGTATAATAAAAATATTATACAATGAAAACATGTAATAATAGACATGATTTTTCTATTTGAACCAAAAACTAAATAATTCTTATAAATCTTTGGTTATTCACAATTAATTCCAGTTATATGTTTTCTACTATTTCTTTATAAATTACCAAGGATTTTGTTAACATTATCTTCTCCTTTAGTAAACACACTAATAAACAATTTCTATGAATCAAATTAAGATAATAAATCATTAATTCCACTATTATGGAAGGCATAAAAATATTTATCTATATGAAATTTAGATTTTAATTCTAATTTTTTTTAGACAAAGCAATTTTTTTATAAGAACACAATCCTAACATTTTCTAATATTTTTTATGTTATTTATATAATGTATCACATTTATCTTCAAGAATGAAAAAATAATCACTATATTCATCTAAATAATAATTTTTAGATTCTAAATTAAGAGATTAAAATGACTGTACCTCTTCAGAATGATCAATAAAACATATATTTCCATTTTTATTTGAATGCTCAACTTTGTATTTATACTGATATTCATTACAAGAATAATTTAAATCACTCCATTTAAGCTTCATATATTTCTTTTCTTATATTTTTCAATATGATTTTCTAGATTTATTTTAAAATTTGAGTACAGGGATATCATTTAATGTATTTCCACTTTTATTACATTCATAGAATATGGATTCTTTAGAATTTCCATCACCCTTATTGAATTTTCCTTTTATACTCAGATAAATCTTACGAAATCTTATAGAATATTTTTAAAATTCATTACTAGAATACAAAGTAATATATTCTTCATCAGATGAGTCTGGATATTTTTTTTATCCTTTCTCCCATGCTTTTAAGAAGAAACTTTAAGATCAATATTTTATTTCTTGACTAACACATTATCATTATCTTTTTATTGCATCCTAGCTTCATACATCATGAGGTTTTTGATTAAATTATTAATTTTTAGATATTTATAAAATATTTACCCGATTTAAGCATCCATGTTAATGTTAGTGGACATATCTTTCACTTTTAATTAGTTTATGAAGTATAAATTAAATAAAAGTAAAGAGTAGGGTGAAAAATATTTTTATTGTTTGTTGGGGTTAAGTGGACATCTCCTAGTCCACTCTACAAAAACCCAATATAAAATTAGTGATTTTATTCAAACCCTTTTCCTAGGTATCTCACAACTTTGTCAAAATAGTTGACACTTAGTATCAGAATTTTCCCAAGTCTTCATATCCTTTTAAAGGGGAACTCACAACTGAATAAAATTATTTTACACTTACTCCATAGCTATGTACAAGTAACTAACACTTAACCACATCCGAGTACAAATAGATGACACTTAGGTAGAAATTGATGAGATTTAGAAATGATATTTAACACCAGTACACAATTGCCTCTATTATCCAACAACTGACAATAGAGTATTCTCTAGGAGAATATATGAATTTTTAAGGTGTATATATTGTAAAATAATTCCTAAAGATCTTCAATTAATGAATAATAGTAGAAAGTGATCTTCAAGTTAGTATAACCAATTAATTACTTTTCATTTTCTTTTATTATTTATTTATTATAGTCAAGTGATATCAGTAGTAAGAGAATAAAAAATGAATACATTTTTTCTTAACTTTTAGTTTCAGATTTTAATATGTGTATCACTTGGTAATTTTATAGAAATTTTTGTGTGTATATTGTTGTGACTCATGCTGATATTTCTAGAATGAATATATATAATATACATAATGGTTTTACAAATATCAATTATTTTCACCTCTATAATTAAAAAATAAATACATTAAAATTCACCCATAAATCTCTCTAGGATTTTAATATAGTCATTTCTAAATAAAAAAATTGAATAATAATTTGAAAAAAACTGTTGCAATTTATATCTATTTCTCTCTATCTATCTAATAACTAGTTTAGAATAATTGAGTCCTTACATTTCCATAAATTCTTCTAAGTTAATCAATATTTAAATATTTATTTAAATATTGGAATTATCCTAGTAATATTACGACAAATTTATTATAAAATTCAAACATTTGACTTCAAAAAATTGCTAAATACTGAAAAATATTATATATAGATATGAATAAATAATTCTACATGTAGCTTTATACATAACTTCTCTTACTTATGATCTTTCTGGGAATCATGGACATGAAAATCTCTTCATGGTCATGATTGTTTTTTTCTTCTCGAATAGATCAACATGATCATATAGTGGTTTCTTCCTTATAGTCATGACTGAAAATATATCTTAAATATTAAACTAGACATCTACAAAAACATATGTAAAATTCTTCTCCATCAAATACATGATTCATTTCCTTTGAGTCTTCAAACACCTTTCCAAATTCCTTAACTTTTGAAAAAATTTCTTCACCACAATACATTAGTTTCTTCGCTTATACAAAATTCCAAACTACCTTCAATATCTAATATATATTCAGCATGCATAATATATTTCTTAAGCTCAACTATGATACATAATATATCTCCCTTATAAAAATTATCAATGTGTAATATAATTCTCAAACATGTAAGATAATTTTTTTATACATAATATATTCTAATAAGATACATAATATAATTGATGACACGATATATATTTTCTATATTATGATGATACATAATATCTCACCCTTTTCCATATTTCAATATATAAGATATTTGACTAACTCCACGTGAATTATTATTATTCTATATTTAGGAAGATTTCAAGTCCACTTAATATGTTATATATTCTTCAGTATGTATAATATAAACTTTTATATGCTTAACCATGTGTAACATTATGCACTTAATATAATAAATCAATATAAAAATTGAGAAATAATAAAATATAAATTATAAAAAAATAAAAAATAATAAAAAATGATTAATCATTAAAGCACATGGAATAACAGTGAATAAAAAAAATATAACGCATATATATAGCAGTGAATTGAATAAATTTGGAGGGATAAATTAATTTAAAAAACATAAATAAAGGGAAAGTAACCACTAAACATGAGAAATTTATTCCAAGTTAGAAACTTTCTTGGAGTCTTTTCAATTAAAAAAGGTAAAAGTGGATAACAACCTCTATAGAAAATAATATAAATAAGTATATCTAATTGTTATTGTCTATGTGGATGATATAATCTTCACTAAAAAGAAAAAATGTGTTCATAAGGAATTATATTTGAAAATGAATATGATATTTGAGATATTCTTAGAGAGATGAAATATTTACTGGGTTCATAAATTTACCAAAATGAGGATCATATATTTCTTTCATAAGAGAATTATGCCTGAAAACTTCTAGATAAGTTTTTTATGAATGATTCAAAGTTGATTTCTACTTAAATTTTAGTAGAACCATGATCCCTATCACAAAGCATCCAGGGTTGACCCAACCCATCACCTAATCAAGCCCACAATAATGCCTCAAGTGTGCCTCCCCATATGCCAAAGGTTTCAGACTAGTGGCATGAGCATAAAAGGATAATGGGGAGACTATGACATCCAGTCAGAGTGAAATAACAGAGGAAATAAACTGAACATGCTGACATCCATGAACAAAAGAGTGTGTATAAGAAAATAAATAACTAAAATAAACTAATAATGAATGAATACTATATAAAAACGTAAATATAAGCATACATATATTGGTCACCCACTAGGTCTACCACATAAAAAATAAAATAAAATCAAGTAAATATATAATATTCTACTACTACTTTTAGCCAAAACACATACTCGGTCTTTACGAATGCCAAACAGCTCCAGCACGAACCAATGAATCCACATTAATGGATCCGCTCGAATATGAAACACCAGACCTTCACCCGATCCATTGCATCATGTGCTCAACCTGAAAGCAGACATAAGGTCCACATATATAATGAGGTTCATGTGTAGGGGGTGAGAAAAAAATCTCAGTAGGCTACCCACAATGATGGTTATAACATCTGACGTCATTACAAGTTCAAGAAACACATGTCATGGCCATCCTAGATGAATGTGACTAACCAAATAAAAGATAAACAAAAGACAAAAAATAATAAAAGGATAAGAAAAGGGAAACAACAAACCTTGGGTTCTAGTCTGATATCCACAGGCAAAAATACCCCTGATCTGTCCCCTCCTAGAGGAATTTTGAAATGTGGATCATGCAACCACAACATCAAGTACGCCCACCTGATCAATAAGGAGCTCGAAAGTCCAACATAAGGAAAAGAACACATTCCAGACCCTTAGATCTCATCCAAGGAATCAAAACACTAAGTGTGTCTACTAGGAACTTAGAATCCAATGGTATGATCTAAACCAGAATTAGTGACTCCTTGTTGACCTCAGGGTATAATACCATGCCTAAAAGTATTATATAACATGATGGGCTAGCGAACTTGTCAGTGCATCTCTAGGATACCTGAGTAGGCCCCAAATCTATAACTCAGACTCTGGGAGCACTATAGAATCCACAATACACTAACCCTAGCCTTGATGTTCGACCTATGGTGGTTTCAATCATCTATACTTTCTATTATCTTCTTATCCCGACCTCATAGAAACTATCCAACCAATGAAAGAGAGAAACATAATCATTCTTAGGGAAAATGCCTGGTCCAATAATATCCCAAATGTATCATATTTCATATACAACACTGAACACGAACAACCTCAAACCATAAATCCATAACTAAAACAACAAGGTCAGATAACATCCACACCCTCCAACCAAAAAAATTGAAACCAACACCAACCATATCACATGACAACCAAATATAGGGAAACCGCCATAGTTCCCAGAACCATAGAATAAAAGGAAACCCTACATGGGGATCGTTCAAAAAACGTCAGTTCAGGTAGGACACCCTACAAAGGGATCCTCTAGTAAAACCAAACCTCAGGTCAAACCCTCTCAATGGAACCATGGTTGGAATCACAACCCAAAACCCATAGAACACCCACCCATAGGGGAACCCTTAAATATCACCACACCCATAATATCATTCCGAATAATAGGTCACTCGAAACTATCTTAAAATCTTCTCAATAGTAACCAGATGAACCAGAAATACCACTATGTTGAACCAACTTGAAGTCTCTTTCTGATAACAGCCTCAGGAAACTAAAGCTAAACCTAGATCAACCGAACCAATGATCTTGTCCAAGAAAACACTTGATCGCAACTCTCATAATTTTTTCAAATAACCTTAAGGAAACTTAGTTAGAATCCAAAAGGTAAGGTGATCAATAAGAGCACACCCTAACACAAGACTCACATCACACAATCCCACCCTTAGAAGGATTCTAGAACCAAAACTTCAAATAAATCCTCCAACAAAACTAAAACAGTCCAAAACACCATCCATATAGACTCTAAATTATGAATAAATTCCACCATTGTGATGTATGTGAAAAAAATGCTCATAATGGGCTACTCACAAGTCCAATTATGACTCTGGGGCATGAAGATAAATGATTTAAAAAAAACTATAATGTGTGTACTTCTGAGTACACGATGTGTACTCTCAAATATGTTCCTAACCATGTAATTTTACATGGCCATAATAAACAAGGGTTTTAACCCTATCTCAGTACATAGCCAGGGAAAACATGGGGTCTATATAGGTACTATTACACATGGTTTCTTCTTAAGTACATGGCCACATGACCATGTCCAATTACACAGGGTGTACATAGAGTACACGAAGTGTACTTCCCAAACTCCACCTTCCCATGTACATGACCACATGGCCATGTACATTACCAAGCACTAATATATGATGTTTAATTAAAGTATATGAAGTGTACTTACAAAAACATCAACTTCCTTGAAAAGTAAGAATGCATGCTATGTGTTCATCAAACCACACATCATGTGATTAGGATTTACTACAAAACATTAAATAGGGACTAATTCGAGTGGAAACTACAGAAGATTGGATCTAATTTTCATTCTGCAGTAACTATAGGGCAATCCAGTTGGACCCAAGCTTTGTGACGACGCTTAATTTTCTATATCTCTCAGTTCTCTCCCTATCCTCTCCCTCTATTCTATCTCAACTAAAGGAATCCCCATGGGGGGGGGGTATGTGACACACCAAGAGAGGAAAGTAAAAAAATAATAGAAAAGAGAAAATAAAGAAATAATAAAAGAATAAAAAAATGAGGAGAGAGAAGAAAAGGGGGCCCGACCCAGCCCTCATACCCAACATGATATTATGACATCCCTAAGAAATATTCCCATTCCAAAATCAACATAGAAGTATAAATTTATATCTAAAACTACTAACATAAGATAGAACCGAATGAACATGCATGAATAAATAATATTTAATTAATTAAATATTAAACATTCGACCAAAATCCGAATGGGTTGAAATTCGACCAAACTCCTATCATATGGTAAAAAATCTATTTTGGGACCAACAGAGTGGTAAAAAAAGTATCCAAGGTCTCATGATAGTAAAAATTACAATTTCCCCCTCAATATTCATGTGAAAAAAAAATTAAACTTCCCCAATTTTATTTAAATGATCACGATGAGGTTTGTGACAAGCTCCCCGCCATAAAAACTTCTTGCCTCTGATAAGACTCACCGGTTAACCAGCCACCAAGATTCACCACAAAAACTAACAATTATAACAATACCATGACTTTCCAACAACAAATCTCACAATGTCGATGACACCCCAAACATGAGGGACATTCAATCATGACCAATATGATTCTCCCCACTATAATAGTATCCTTATCATCGACTCTCAACATATCACTAAATTCCACAACCCACACTCCTTCCACTACCAAACACAATAGATGGATGTGACCAAATCAATCACACCAAAGTTCCAGCATGGAAAACTAACAACTGCGCATTCTTGACACACCCGGAATGACAACCCCACACTTAATGAACCTATTAAAATGAAAAACAAAACCCACTATAGCCTATGGTGTACTTACCACCATAAGGATTTATTAATAATGAAATAATTCTCAATGAACTCACATGAAAAAACTAGAAGTGTTCCTAACAAACATGCACATTCCTTCTCAACAAGGTTTCCTCACAAAAATCCACACCGAAACCACTCTCCTCTCCTAAAGGTAGATTCATCTGTTAAAAAACTATCACAGAATCTCATGTTTAAACTACCTGTGAAATAAAGAACCTAGGCTGAGGAACCAAAACCCACTAACCATGTTCCTCACACTATCTAGTCCTAAAAAACCAGAGCACCCTCAGTACTCCTCTTATAAAACAAGCAATATCCCTCATGTCAAGAACAACCAACATGACCAACCTATACATGGGAACTGATCCAAACCATGATTTCACCACAATTCCTAAAGTGCAACCAGAACTAACATGGTCAGGCATCTAACCAAACCTTCCCTCTCAGCTAGCCACAAAACCTTGACTCTAGGAGTACTCCTAGTGCTCCAAAAAAATTCCTTAATAATCCTCAGACTCACCAAATGTCATGACCCGTCCCCCAGGGCTCGTTCCATGACTACCACAAGGCCGACTCCTGAAGGCCAGAGGATGGTGACTAGCGCTGAAGGCATCAACCTATAAGTGGGAGGAATTTTCATGAGTTCCTGTATGCACACACACACACCCAACCAAGTCCCACACACTTACCAAGGAAACAAGTATCACTAAAAATAAAGATGAATACAACTAATAAAAAGTGGCCCAGAATAAAATCCCAACGAAAGAACTGAAAACGGAAAAGTAAACAAAGGAAAATTTGATAACCATCTGTGGAAAACCCCACATGATAGTGAGAGTAGTGTAGCTATTGGAAGACGAAGTAGAATGTCTTATACACCCGATACTACTAGGCCTCACCTGATCCCAGGACACCAAGTCCACCATTATAGTGTACATCGGTCCTGCCTCCCTAAGCATATCTGGGTCCCGGCCCACCAAAGTCTCTGTTGAAATGCTGATCATTTGCACCAGACACAATGCATGTGGTAGAAGACCATGCAGGGGTGAGTAACAAAATACTCAGTAGGGAACCCAAAACAAAAATGAAAGACCACACAATAATCCTCAATGTAAAGAATGAAACATAAGACAACTCACACCAGGTATATGTTTAGGGTACTGATAGAAGGAACAACAGTCACATCATCGAATACCTCAGATATTGGAGAAATACTCGTATATCGAGTACAATGGGCCTGTCAAGTCACAAATAAGTGATTTACACTAATCTTGGAATACCTAGGTACACCTCCCCATCACATACTGTGGGCCTATAAATTCACAGAGAAGTGCTTCCCACAAACCTTGGGCAATTGAGGTACTCTTTCTCATCGCGTGTTGTGGGCCTACAATGTCACAGAAAAGTGATTCTTACTGCGGGACTATACTATCATAGAGCAGTGCTTACTACTGGTCCATAGTCGAGTCATACAGAGTCGAAAGTCAGCAGTTTTTGGGTCTTAGCCAACCGTAGGGTTCGATACATAGCACGCCTTGGAGAACCGCACCTCAAGCCATTAATTACATTTTAACTTCCATTAAAACCTCCTCAGGGAATTCCAAAAGGTTCACCTCATTGATAGGGTCCCAACTCCTCAAAAGACATGTAAATTGGACTCATGGTTTGCAAGATACGTGTGTTTTAGAAAACAAGGGGTTAGTTGCATATGGGCCCGGTTCGACCTGGTCGGACCAACCCAAGCAACCCAGCCCGGGGGTCCGACATACCCTGGTATAATTAAAATAACTTGACCTGACCTGATTAGGGTTTGGGTTGGTTTGGTCTGGCCTATCTAGGGGCTAGGCCCAATGATCCTTGCTTGACCTGGCTCAGTTTGGCTGAGGGTCTAGCCCACTGGGTCGCCCGATGACCCGATGTAGTCCAGCCCGGCCCGAAGGGCACGAGTCCAGCCTACCGACACAGTGATTGCTCATGGGGTGCGGTTCCAACCCACTAGTCCGAAGACCAACCCACACAGTACAGGCCAGTGGTGCACTTCTTGGCCGAGACACGGTAGCCGGTTTCATCGGGTCTTGCCGCCTGCCCCGTGGGATGCCGTGAGGCCTCCCTCTTATCACAGTCAAGTGACTATAGCTCATCGAAGCACCTGGATAGATCATACATGGGTTGTCCATGCATGCGGTGCCCACCTGGTGCTGCGTCACCCTGCAGCCTCCTACCACCACGACAGGCCGATGGGTGCGCTGCTATCATCTGCTCATGGCCGCCTGTGTCAGCATGCCGGTGATACCTTCGACGGGCCACCAGAATTGATCCGGTGGTCCGTTTTCTGATCTGTCTGTGCCTATGGGCCTCTCGGGTCACCGCCACCCCTGCCTTGGTCCCTGATTCCTCTTTCTTCCACTTTTAAGATATATCCATAATGAACACACATGGAAGAGTTTCTTGGGCCTTGTTCATGTTGGCTCAAGCCCTCAGCGTTATAAGTTTATAATCATGTGAGGTGTGGGGATTTTAGTCCAATCAAAAAATTATAATTTCAACCCGGGTTAAAGAAAATCCCAAAAAAAGTTACTCTCCCATATAAACGCATGATTAATGGATCAACCTATTCATGGGTCGATCCGTGTTTTTTGTTTCAAGAAAAGAATTGGGAAGAACTTAAAACTAAAACAACCCCTACCTGGATATGTTGAATCTGATGAGGACGAAAGAAGGGTTCCGCGTCGTCGTCGATTTGTGATCGTTGGCGTTCTTCGCCGCTCATCGACCTTTGGATACGATCCTCCAACATTAGTTGATTCATTAGTCATTCTTCATTCTTCATTGGAGAGGGATTTCTCCATCATTTCATCAGTTATTCCCTTCGTTTGTTAATACCCAAACTCCAATGAGTCTGAATATTAAATGAAACATGTGTAACAACGTTGCTCTCATTAATAATGCTCATTAATGAGCCACATTTAGTAATCCATTAATGAATCTTTAAGATAATATAATCGCAGTTATAAATGATCCATTAATGAGTCTCCATTAATAATCCTTTTCGTTTCACTACTGTGTCACCGTCTTCCGCTCAACGGTGTGAAAAATAAAAAAAATAACTTTTCTGATCGGCCCTTACTGGCTGAAGTGAAGTCATTTCTAGGCAAAGATCGACATTCCAAGTTTAATGGTGCCCTTAGACTCTTGATCATAGAACTAGTAGAAAAGTTAGAAAAACTCACTCGTACGTTAACTAAACATACCTTAAGAAAAGTTCAAAATTCAGTTTTGGGCTCACTGGGCCTCAGAATAACGTGCTTTCAAAACATGTGGTCTCATAATGATTCCATATAATTAAAAAAAATCACACATAATTTATGATACATTAAATTCTACCCACCTTAGGGATTTACATCCTCAAAATCCAAAAAAAACTAATCAAACAGATGGAGGTACTGACCTTGAATATGAGCCTCCCACTCCTATGTGCTCTCCTGGAGATTCCTGTGCTGCCACTAAACATGCATTATAGGAATCAACTACTCACATAAGACCTTCTCTTTTCTGTCCTCTATCTCCACTGGAAACTCTACAATCGTCACCCCATCATCAATGTACAGGTCGACCCAGTCGATGACGTGTGATGGATCATGCACATACCTCCTCAGCTGCGACACATGGAAACATCATGCACTCATTGCATTTGTGGGGGAAGATCTAGGTGGTACGCCACCTCACCAAATTTTCTTAGGATATGAAAAGGTCTGATGAACCTCAGAGATAACTTTCCGCCCCAGCCAAATCTCCACAATCCTCATCGGGGTGAGACCCAAAAGAATTCTTGATCGCCCTCCTCAAACTCTAAGGGTCTCTATCTCCTATCAACATAAGACTTATGCCTACTATGTGCAGTCCTCATCCACTCTTGGATGATCTGAACCTTCTCAGTGGTAGCCCATACCAACTTTGGACCCATGAGTGTGGACTCCCCTGGGTCTGTCTAGCATAGGGGTGATCTCCAAGGTTGCCCATGCAAGGCCTCAAACGGTGCCATGACAATGTTGGAGATATACCTATTATTTTATGAAAACTTCACTAGTGGTAGGTATTCCTCCCAACTGTGAACAAAATATAGGATGCAAGCACATAGCATATTCTCCAAGGTCTGTATGGTCCACTCTGTCTGACCATCCATTTGGGGATGAAAAGATGTGATCAAGATCAGCTGCATCCTGAACGCCTCCCGTAATCCCCTCCGTAGCCGTGATGTTAAGCGATCATCATGATCTGAGACGATCATCGAAGGAACCCTATGAAGCCGAATTATCTCCTAGACATAGAGGCATCCTAATACCTCTATCGGTCACTACTCTTGGATAGGTAGGAAGTGAGACGACTTGGTGAGTCAGTCAATGATCAACTAGATAGAGTCATGGTCCCTAGATGTACGTGGTAACCCCATCACATATTCCATCAAGATACCATCCCATTTCCACTATGGTACCTCAATTGGATGTGCTAAGCCTGCTGGAACCTAATGCTTGGTCTTAAACTGCTGACAAGTGAGGCATTGTGAAATGAACTCGACCACCACTTTCTTCATCACTAGACACCAGTACTAACATCAGAGGTCTTGGTACATCTTCACCACTCCAGGATGTACCACCAAGGGGGATGTATGGAACTCCCTCAACAACTACTCTTGCAACATCACTGGAACTACGGTGCACCCTATAAAATAGATGACGTGCTCACCACCTATCAAAAATCCATCAGGAGACCATCTTGAGGATAACTGAGTATGTCGGGCCTCACAGTCAACATCCACCAGCTCTGCCTCCCTGAATCGCTGTAGGAGTGGGGGAGTAACAGTCATTGACTAATGCTAATCAAATTCACCATTATCCATGAAGGATATCTACATCACAACCAACTTCTCCTTCTCCTCACTCAACAGCTGCAAACCGGTCCTCCTGCTGAGCATGTTTTCCACGACATTCCTCTTTCTAGGAGTATAAAATATCTCAATGTCATAGTCCTGGAGGAACTATATCCATTGCTGTTGTCTTAGATTCAGGTCCTTTTGGGAGAAGATATAACTAAAACTCTTGTCGTTGGAGTAAACTGTAAACCATTCACCCATCAAGTTTTTCTGCCACATCTTCAAGGAAAATACCACTG
This sequence comes from Viscum album, assembly GCA_963277665.1. Classification (NCBI taxonomy): domain Eukaryota; kingdom Viridiplantae; phylum Streptophyta; class Magnoliopsida; order Santalales; family Viscaceae; genus Viscum; species Viscum album. The sequence continues at coordinate 183,065,659 of OY728145.1, forward strand.
ATGCTAACTCGAGGTCATGGGTTGCGTAGTTATAATAATGTTGTCTCAACATACACGAGTTGTAGGTAATCATATATTTCTCCTACATCAAGACACAACCTAGTCTAGTCCCTCATGCGTCACAAAAAACTGTATACCCAACGACCTCCTCTATAGGTCTCAAGATTGGGGCACTAGTCAGTCTCTACCTCATCTCTTGGAAACTCTGATGACATGTATCCATCCACACAGAGGGATGCCCCTTCCATGTAAAAGATGATAAGGGTGATACTACTCTAGAAAAGTCAGGAACAAACCTTCGATAGTAACTAACCAACCCAAAGAATCTATGCACCTCAATCACACCCCTAGGTGGATCCCAAGAAAGAACTACCTCTATCTTCAATAAATCTACTGAAACTTTTACCTCTAAGATAACGTGTCCCATAAATTGGACTTTATGAATCCAAAATCGACACCTTGAGATATTTCCATAAAGCTGCTGCTCTCGGAGTGTATCCAGGACTATCTGCAGGTGTGTAGCATGCTCCTCCTCTGAAGCCGAGTACACCAAGATGTCATCAATGAAGACCACAACAAACTGGTCAAGGTATGGATTGAAGATCCTATTCAGGAGTCCCATCAACACTGCTGGGGCGTTGGTCACACTAAAAGTTATCACCAGAAACTCATAGTGGTTGTACCATCACCTGAAGGTTGTCTTCAATACATCCTCTTTCCATACCCAAAGCTGGTGATAGCCTGATCTGAGGTTTATCTTTGAGAACCACTTATCCCCTTTATCTTGTCAAATAGATCATCAATACTTAGTAGTGGATACTTGTTATTCACAGTCACCTTATTCAGACACTGTAAGTCCATGGAAAACCCCAAAATCCCATCTATCTTCTTAGAAAAAAGCACTAAGGCTGCCCATGGTGAAACATTGGGCCTTAAAATCCCATTCTACTACAAGTCCTCTAGTTGAAACCTCATCTCGAGAATCTCTAGGGGAGACATCTGATATGACAGTGTGGATATCACAGTTGTCCCAGGGTACATGTCGATGCAGAAGTCCACCTTCTTATGAAAATGTAGTCTCAGAACATCCTCAGGAAAAACATTCTCGTACTAGTCCACCACTACAGGAAAGCATGGATTATTCTCATCCACTGCACCAAGGGTGAGGCTATCCAAATAGTGAGGGATTGGATGCACCCTCCTTCAAGAAAGTCCATCCTATGCTGCAAGGGTTTACTTCTTTCCAAATAAGGAAAACCTAGTCCCATCTCTACATACACACGACACTGTACGCCTAAAATAGTCAATATGAGCATGGAATGTGGATAACCAGTCCATTCCCAAGATGACATCGTAAGGCCTCGATGTTGCTACTTGGAGATCCCAGCTAAAGCTCTCACCTCCTATATTAATTTCACACTATTTGGACCAGTTTTTAATCATCGAATCCCATTTTTTAGGAGTTTGTAGTCATAAGTATCGATCCAATGGATCCACCAGAATCTCTAAGCTCTGAACAAGAGTTGTGGCAAGGAAGGAGTGACTAGAACCTGTGTCTATAAGAACTATAGCTTGGGAGGAGAAAACCCAGATCGTACCTTGTATCATCTCTAGAGCACTGTGGTCATAAGACTCCATGGCCTGAAGCTGTTCTCACCCCTTTCCACCTTCTCCATGATGTCAGGGTGGACCACTTGGGGGTGGTGGTAGTAACACTTCAAACCATCACTCACTGCCTACTGCTTGGCCTACTCCCCTACCACATCTTCCACCCTGAGGACCTCCTTGCTCAAACCACTACCTCTGCCTCAGAGGCCCCTCAACCATTTATTGGTCATCTGTATAGTAGGATGGGCAGTCACATGCCATTTGTACCTGCCCTCCACACGAGTAGAAAATCTGGGTTCCCGGCCAACTCCCTCTGGTCTGGGAGCCCCACACTACTGACCCTGATCCCTGGGGTCATCCACTGAAAGACTTGTACCGCTTGGGACCTCACGTCTACAATATGATTCTTATATAATACTCCTCCACCTAGGGTCGGTTGGTAGCTCTTTCTATGGGAACCTGGTCGACCAGTAAGTTCTCTATGAGAAGGGCTTGCTCTAGCACCCTAGCCTGAGTAAGGATGTTGAGAGACAACACTGATTCCCTAATATCCTTCTTGAGTCACTACTCATAGGCTCAATCCTTGAAGAAAGGGTCTTGTACCATATTTTTAGAGTAAAAATATATCTTGGTGAACCTCACTTAGTACTAGACCACCACCATGATACCCTTCTGTAGGTGAAAAAACTCCAAAATGAACACAAAGTGCAAGGTTGTGGGAAAAAACTACTCCTGGAAAATCCACTCAAAGTCTGGCTAGGTGAGGGTTGCATCAGCGTGCGTCTGGGTGGTCAAGCTCCACCATCTCCCTGCAAAGCCCTGCAAAAGGCTCACTGCCAAGATCACCATCTCGTCAGGCGGTGTCCTCACTAAGCGGAAGACCCACGTCACTACCTCCATCCATTCCTTAGCAACCTGAGGATTTTTCTCTCCCATAAAACTGGGAGGTCTCTGTCTCTAAATCTCATGCAGGGCACTGAGTATATGAACATCCTCTGTTGGAACTGACCACATTAGATTTTTACCATCGGGGGGTGGTAGCACTGGTGCACCACCCAGTGGGGCCATCTCTAAAACTGGTTCCTGAACAGATGCCGCATTGTTAAGAAGGCTATCCTCATGACCTCATATTGGGATCCTGGCTTGTTGTCTACATGGAGGCATCCTAAGATAGATCACGATATACCACAGTTGTATGGTTATACCTGGTGAGCTGAATTTTATTCAAAAGAACATAAGGAGACACTTATGCAACAAGTTTTTTCATGTGTAGATCTGAAAAGTAGAATTCAAGGTCCTGGTGTATAGATACGTCGACCGCTGCACTAACACTAGACTCCCCGAATCTGAAAGCAGAACTCGAAACACTTAACACTATTTACCCAAAACAAAACATAGATTTATAGTCTTTGTGGAAGGACCGAAAACCCTTTGATACCACTTTGTCACAAACCATCCCCTAGGGCCCAAGCCTTGACTACCCCAAGCCCACCTCCTAGAGGCCAAGGGTTGGAGACTAGCACTGAAGGCATCAAACTACAAGTGGGAGGAATTTTCCTGAGTACCTGTATGCACACACACACCTAACCATGTCCCACACACTAACCAAGGAACAAATATCACTAAAAATAAAGATGAGAACAACTAACAAAATTGGGCCAAAATACAAACCCAATTAAAGAACTGAAAACAACAAAGTACACAAATGAAACTCTGATATCCATCCGTAGAAAACCCCACATGATCATGAGAGTAGTGAATATACTAGAAGTTGAAGTAGAATGTCCTGTCCACTCGATTCTACTGGGCCCTACCTGGTCCTAGGCCACCTGGTCCACCATCGTAGAATTTTTTGGTCCCGTATCCATGATCACCTCTGCGTCCCAACCCACCAAAGTCTCTATCGAAACGCCGATCATATGCACTAGACACAATACATGCGGGAGAAACCAGTGTAGGGGTGAGTAAAAAAATACTCAGAAGGGACCCCACAACAAAAAAGGAAATAACACAAACCAATCCTCAAATTAAAGCACAAAGCACAAGACAACTCACACTAGGTATACATTTAGGGTAGTGATAGAAGAAACAACCATCACATCATCGAACACCTTAGTTTTTGGAGAAACCCTCCTATATTGAGTATAGTGGGCTTTCCAAGTCACAAATAAGTTCTTCCCACTCACCTTGGACTGCTTAGGTAGACCTCTCCATCAGGTACTGTGGGATTACAAAGTCATAGATAAGTGATTCCCAATAACCTTGTCGAATTGAGGTACTCCTCCTCATCACGTAGGGTGGGCCTACAAAGTCATAGATAAGTTCTTCCCACCATGGTCTTTCAAAGTCATAGATAAGTTCTTCCCACTAGGCCATAGTCGAGTCATATAGAGTCGAAGGTCAGCAGTCTTTGGGTCTCAGCTAACCGTAGGGTTCTATACGTAGAGCGCTTGGGAGAACTGATCCTCAATCCATTCATCGCATCTAAACTTTTATTAAAACCTCATTAGGAGATTTAAAAAGGTCCGCTTCATCGATTGGGTCCCAACGCCGCAAACAGATCATCCATTGGACTCGTGGTTTGTAAGATACGAGTGTTTTAGTAAACAGGGGGCCGATTTCATCTAGGCCCGGTCCGAACCGGTTTGACTGAACAGAGCAACTCAGCCCTGGGGTCCCACATACCCTGGTATAATTCAACTGACTCAACCTGACCAAGTTCGGTTTTAGGTTGGTTCGGTCTGGCTTGGCTAGGGGCCAGGCCCAATGGGACTCGCTGGACCAGACCCAGTTTGGCAGAGGGTCCAGTCTGTCTGGTCGCTCGATGACCCGATCGAGTCTGGCCCGACCCAAAGGGTGCGGTTCTGGCCTACCGGTATGGGTCCGGCCCACGGGGTGATGGTCCGGCCTGTCTCCACCAAACTGGCCTGCTGGGTTGTGGGTCTGGCCCACCAGCCCGAAGCCCGACCCACGCGGTGTGGTCCTGTGGTGCGCCACCTGGTCAGGATGTGGCAACCGGCCACATCCAGTCTTGTTTCCTGCCCCGCGGGATGCCTGATGGCCTCCCTCCTACCGCGGTCGAGAAACTGTGGATCACTGAAGGAATCGGATGGCTCGGACGCGAGCTGTCCCTCCACGTGGCGCCCACTTGGCACCACGTCACCCTGCAGCTACCACGACCTGCCGAACATGGCCTCCTACTACCGCAACTTGCCGACGGGCATGTCGACGATACCTTTTATGGGCCATCATAATTGCTTCAGTGGTTCATTTTTTGATCTGTCTACCCCTATGGGACTCCCGGGTCACTGCCACCCCTGCCTTGGCCCCAGATTCCTCTTGCCATCACTTTGAAAATATGGCCACAATTAATGAAAAGAGTGGAGGTGATTGGGCCTTTTTCATGTTTTCCTGAGCCCTCCACATTAGAATTTTATAATCATGGGAGTTTTGGAGATTTCAGTCCAATCAACAAATGATAATTTCAACCCTGGTTAATGAAAATCCCATAAAAAGATACCCTCCTGCATTAACACACGATTCACAGATCAACCTATTCGTGGGTTGATTCGTGTTTTTAATTTATAGAAAAGAATAGGTTGGAACTTAAATATAAAAAAACCCCTACCTAGATACATTGGATCCACTTAGGATGAAGGAAGGGTTCTACATTGTTGTCGATCCGTGATAATTGGCGTTCGTTGCCGCTCGTTGACCTCCAGATCTGATCCTCCATTTTTTGTCTCTCAGTTCATTCTTCACTGGAGATGGATTCCTCTGGTGGTTCATTAGGGATTCCATGCATTTGTTAATCCCCAAACTCCAACATGTCTGAATATTAAAGGAAACATGCATAGCGACGTTGTTCTCATTAATGATGCCCATTAATGATCCATGTTTAGTGAGCCATTAAAGAACCATTAAGATAACAACGTTGCAGTTATAAATGATCCATTAATGAACCTACATTAACAATCCTTCTCATTTCACTACTGTTTTATCGTCTTCTACTCAATGGTGTGAAAAATAAATACAATAAGTTGTTTAAGTTATTTTATTCTTTTTCGAAAATTGAAAAAAATAAACATTCCTCTCAACTCTTTCCAGTCAAAGTTAAGTCATTTCTATGAGAATCTTGGCATTCTGAGTTCAACGGTGCCCGCAAATTCTTGATCCGAGAACTGGTTCAAAATTTAGAAAAACCCACTCGAACGTTTACTGAACGTACCTTAAAAAAAGTTCAAAATTTTGTTCCGGGTTCACCGGGTTTCAAAATCACGTTCTGTCAAAGAATGTGGTCTCAGAATATCCCAAATAATTAAAAAATTACATGGAATTTCTTAGACATTACATTCTCCCCACCTTAGGTATTTACATCCCTAAAAGCCAAAACAAAAATGATTCAAACAGATGGGGGTACTAAGCACGAATATGAGCCTTCCGCCCCCATGTGCTCTCCTGGAGATTCCTATGCTGCCACCAAACGTGCACAAGAGGAATGAACCACCCACATAGGATCCGCTCCTGTCAGTCCTCTATCTTCACCATAATCAATTTCCAGCTCACCCCAGTCGATGACATGTGATGAATCAAGCACGTACCTCCTCAGCTGTGATATGTGGAAAACATCATGCACCCAGTGCATCTGTGGGGGAAGAGATAGGCATTATTCCACCTTGCCAACTCTTCTCAGGATCTAAAAAGGCCGTATAAACCTTGAAGATAGCTTTTCACCTTAAAAAAATATCTGCAATCCTCATTGGGGTGAGACCCTAAGAAATACATGATATACCTCCTCAAACTCAAAGGGTATCTATCTCCTATTGACATAAAACTTATTCCTACTTTGTGCAGTCCCCATTCAATTTTGGATGATCTGCACCTTCTTGGTGGTCGCTCTTACCAACTTTAGACCTATGAGTTCCAAATATCCCAGGTCTATATAGCATAGGGTTGATCTCCAAGGTCGCCCGTACATGGCCTCAAATGGTGCCATGCCAATGGTAGAGTGATAGTTGTTATTGTATAAAAACTCCACCAGTGGAAGGTGGTCCTCCGAACTATGACCAAAATCTAAGATGCAATCATGTATCATATCCTCCAAGTTCTGTATGGTCTTCTCTGTCTGACCATCCGTATGAGGATAAAAATCTATAATCAAGCGTTGCTACATCCAGAATGCCTCCTGTAATCCCGTCCATAGTCGGGATGTAAAGCGAGCATCGTGATTTGATATGTTCATCAAAGGCACTCCATGAATCCACACTATCATCTAGATGTAGAGGCATCCCAATCCCTCTACCAGTCCCTTCTCATGGATGGGTACGAAGTGATCCGACTTGGTGAATCAGTCAACGATCACCTAGATAGAGTAATGGCCCCAAGATGTACCTGGTACTTCCATAAAAAATTCCATCAAGATACCATCATATTTGCACTCCGGTACGTTGAGTGGCTGCGCCAAGACTAATGGAACATGATGTTGGGCCTTCACTTGCTGAAAATTGAGGCATTATGAAATGAACTCGTCTGCCAATTTATTCATCTCCATCCACCATTATTGATGTCAGAGGTCTTGATACATCTTCTCCACTATAGGATGTACCTCTAAGGGGGATGTACGGAACTCCCTCAACAACTCCTCCCACAATGTCATTGGAACTACTATGCACCTTATGAAAATGATTATGTTCTCCCCACCTATCAAAAATACATTAAGAACCCATCCTAAGGATAAGTGAGCATGTCGGGCCTCACATTCAAAATCCACCAACTGTGCCTCCCTGACTCACTATAAGAGTGGGGGAGTAAAAATCATCAATTGAAGGTAAGGAGCTCCACCATCATCTATGAAGGATATCTGTATCATAGCCAACTTCTTTGTCACCTCACTCAGCAACTGCAAATGGGTCCTCCTAATGAGCGTTTCTTCCACTACATTCCCCTTTCCAAGAGTATAGAGTATCTCAAAGTCATAGTCCTCGAGGAACTCTAGCCATCACTACTATCTCAGATTCATGTCTTTCTGGGAGAAGATATACTTGAGACTATTATGGTCGGAGTAAATCGTAAATTGTTCACCCATCAAGTAGTGCTGCCACATCTTCAAAGAAAATACCACTACTTCTAACTCTAGGTCATGGGATGTGTAGTTATGCTCATGATTTTTCAACTTCTGTGAGATGTAGGCAATTATAGCTCGCTCTTGCATCAGGACACAACCTAGTCTGGTCCCTAATGTGTCACAATAAACTACATACCCAACACCCTCCTCTGATAGTCTCAAGATAGGGGCACTGGTTAGTGTCTACCTTAGCTTCTGGAAACTCTTATAACATTTCTCCATCCACACAAAGGGCTTTACCTTCTAGGTCAAAGATGATAAGGTTGCTGCTACTCTAGAAAAGTTGGGCACGAACCTCCGATAGTAACAAACCAACCCCAAGAAGCTCCATACCTCAGTCATGACCCTGGGTGGATCCCAAGCAATCACTACCTCTCTCTTTACTGGATCTACTATAATTCCAGCCTCTGAGATGATGTGTCCTAGAAAGTGGACTTCCCAAATCCAAAACTGACACTTTCAGATCTTTCCATAAATATGGTTCTCTCAAAGTGTATCTAGGACTATCCGTAGCTGTGTAGCATGCTACTCCTATGACGACGAGTACCCCAAGATGTCATCAATGAAGACCACAAAAAACCAGTCAAGGTAAGGCTGGAAGATTCTATTCATGAGTCCAATGAATACTACTGGTGTGTTGGTCATGCTGAAAGGAATCTCCAGGAACTCATAGTGGCCATACCGGCAGCTGAAGGTTGTCGTCGGTACATCCTCATCCTATACCCAAAGCTGGTGATAACCTAATCTGATGTCTATATTTGATAACCACTTCACCCCTTTAGCTGGTCAAAGTGATCATTGATTCTTGGTAGTGGATACTTGTTCTTCATGGTCACTTGGTTCAAGCACTGGAAGTCTACACAAAACCTCAAAATCCAGTTTTCCTTCTTGGAAAAAAGCACTAGGGCTGCCCATGGTGAAACACTGGGCCTTATTAACCCCTTCTCATATAAGTCCTCAAACTTTACCCTTAGATCAAGAGGCTCTATAGGAGCCATCTGATATACCGGTGTGGATATCGTTGCAGTCCTGGGGTATAGGTTGATGAAAAAGTCTACCTCTCTATGAGGAGGGAGTCCCAAAAAATCATCAAGAAAAACATCCTTGTACTTTTCCACCACTATAGGGAATCTTGGACTCTTCTCATCCACTACACCAAGGGTGAGGCTAGCCCACTGGTGAGTGATTGGGTGCACCCTCCTTTGAGAAAGTCCATTCTATGCTGCAAGGGTTTCCTTCTTTCTGGTGAAGGAAAACCTTGTCCCATATCTGTGAACACACCACAATGTATGCCTAAAACAATCAATTTGATAATGGATTGTGGATAACTAGTCCATACCCAAGATGATATCGTAAGGCCTCAACGTTGCTACTCGGAGATCCTAGCTGAATCTCTCACCTCCTATAGTAAGCTCACACTGCCAAAACTAGTGTGTAATCATCAAATCCCCTATCGTATGTGTCTCTAGATGTAAGGATCGAGCCAACGGCTCCACCAGAATCTCTGAGCTCCGAACGAGAGCTGTGGCAAGGAAGGAGTGACTAGAAACTACATCTATAAGAACTATAACTAGGGTGGAGAAGACATAGATCACACCTCAGATCATCTTTGGAGTGCCATATCCATAAGCCTCCACTTCTTGAAGCTGTGCTCACCCCTATCCTCCTCCTCCCTAAGTTCGGGGTGGACCACCTGGGGGTGGTGGCGGTAACACCTCAAACCGTTTCCCACCGCCTTCTGCTCGGTCTACTCCCCTACCATGTCCACCACCCTATATAACTCCTTGCCCAAACCGTTGCCTCTTCTTTGGTGGCCCCTCGAAAATCTATTGGTCATCTGTACGGAGGGTCGAGCAGTCACATTCCATGTGTCCCTTCCTACCACACGAGTAGCAAATACTGGTTCCCAGCTGACTCCCTTGTAGGACCCCGGGACACCCTGAGAGGGGAGGGGTGAATCAGGGTGGAAACTTTTTCTTCTTAAAGTTGAGGATCTTGTTCCCACATTGGTAGTAACTAATTAAACCTATATGATGGATATGATCAGCAATGAAACATTCATATGCAATGAGATAACACAACAATTTTTACTTGGTTCACCACTAAGGGCTACGTCCAAGGAGCATACACCGATAGGTTGTCAGTCGTACCAAAATCCACTATGCTTCACTAGCTGTAGATTACAAATGTTCGGGTACAGTCACTCTGTCCCAGGCTCACTTCCTTTACAAAAGTTTAGGGATAGCTCACTATGTCCCTCGGGTCACTCCCGTTGACTCCCCCTGGCTCACTGCCGTTGGTGAAGTCCCACTCAGTTTATAGACGTGAAGGTCTCTTCAATAGATGTGCATTGAAGATCTTTGTCTCCTGTTCAGTATGAGACTTTGCTTGCATCAGGGTTCAGAGTTGATGCTCTTTCTAGTTCAATCCTTCTTCTTTAGTGCAATGACTGAATGCACTAGATCTCCTTGTCTTCGTTTGGCTGAATCACAACCACTTATGTGATTGCTCAATAAATGATGCTCAGCTTACTTGTCATCGTCAGAATTAGTTCACCATGTATGCATGAGATCATGTATGCATCATTTAGATTTCTTCTTCAATCTCACTTTTCACTGAAAGTATCAGGCAATCTTTCAGCTCTTGTGCAGCTCCAGAAAGGTGGGTGCGCTCCAACAACACCTGGTGCGCTTCTCTAAGCCAGACGCTCAAGTCTCAATATGGCACGCAGGTCCAAACTGGCGCCTAGGTCTCACCAAACCACCTGCGCGACACTGAATTCCTCAACTCTTAACCTGTGCGACTCACTTCCTTTCTCACCCAAACCGCCTTGGGCGCACAACCAACAACCGGCACGCAACTTCAAATATTGGCACGCAAGTCCACCTGTGCGACCACACACAATACTTGCGCGACTTCCACACTTGAACGACGAGAGCTCTGATTTTTCTATGTGTTGATCTCTGTTCCAAATGAGTAGGGGTGGTCCAGTATTTATAGGCAATTTGACCACCCTACGCGATGACGCGCAAGTCAACCATCGACACGTAAGTCTCGGCACGCAGGTCTCTTCCCATGCTAGTCACTTGCGCGACCAACTTCCAAACTTCCACGAACCTCTTTCCTTTGCCAAATTATGATCTTATGATCTTGAAAAACCATAGGCGCGCAAGTTCTCAAGCTTCAAAGGCATTGGCGTGCAAGTCTCTTTCACGACGCGCAAGTCACCTGCACGACCTCACCAAAACTTGCGCGACCCTTATCACTTTGCCATATTTTGATGTTCTGATCCTCAAAAACATATGGCACGCAAGTTTCCAAGCCTTCAAGTACACGATGTGCAAGTCCCTTTTCCAAAAACACTTTTCTCCATTTGTCGATTTTCAGGCCCAAAAATTTGGCAAACACTGGGAAATGGGGCCACCTTGTATCTGCTCTTTTTGTACCGCCTCCAGATCATCCATTCCTCTGTCGACGTTCTTGAATCAAACATAGATCGTTGAACACAACTCTTGAACTCGACATGTCATCATAAAATCCCTTTTGTCAACAAGTTTGTATGTCATTTGTTTTCTTTTTCAACAAGAACAATCACCTCAAAAACACTTCTTCTCGGTGATTTGAATCCTTCAGCAACTCTTCTGCTGTCATCACAAACTCCACTATCGTGATATGTATTCTTTGAAGGAACAGCTTTAGAACCATCATCTTCTGATACAATGTGATGTGCATGGCCATCTCATAACTTCAATCTCCTCATGACCATCTCAGAAGTCCAATCCCTTGCACATTGTCTTCTTCTTCAGCCGTCATTATCAACTTCATGCAAAGCATATGAGTCAATTCTTCAAGAAGTCTCTTGCATGGTTCTCATGCAATCATGAGTAATTTCATGGTCTTCATCAAAAACCTATGGGTCTCATGCAATAATGAGGAATTGCATGGTCTTTATCAAAACCCATGGTTCTCATGCAATAAGGAGGAATTGCATGGTCTTGATCCAAAAACCCCATTCTTCATTAATCATCCTCAGATGGATTACACCTTACATTCTTCATTTTTGTAAACAATGTATCACCTTTGACACATGTTCTTTGAACTTATGATCAGTACAAAAATCGTCTGAATTATCAGTCCTCCACTTCATCGGAGTACTTCTTGATCTCCTTCATTTTGATCTTCATTGAAAATTATTGACAACAAATACAACCTTATAAACAAAGTGGTTACAACATCCATATGGTCTGGGAGCCTTGCAATGCCAACCCCGGGTCCTGAGGTTGTCCTCCGAAAGAACTGACCTGCTTGGGCCCTTACATCTTCTGGCTGATACTTTCCAAAGACTCTGCCACCTGGGATCTACTAATAGCTCTAGCTATGAGAACCTACTCCTCCAAAATGTTCTCTACCAGAAGGGATCTCTCCTGCACCCTAGCCTGAGTTGGGATGCTGAGAGGCAACACTAAGGCCCTGATCTCCCACCTGAGTCCCTATTCAAAGGATCAAGACCTAAAGAAAGGGTCTCATACCATATCTGTCAAGTACCAAGATTGCTCAGTGAACTTCACTGAGTAGTTATCCACCATCATCCTTCCCTACTATTGGTGAAGAATCTCCTAAATGTGCATAGAGTGGAAGGTCGCGGGAAAAAACTCTTACTAGAAAATCCACTTGAAGTATGTCTAGGTTAGGGTTGCCTCATCGTGTGTTTGGGTGGTCAAGATCCACCATCTCCCTAATTATCCCTACATAAGGCTCACTGACAATATCGTCATCTGTTAAGGAGGTGTCCTCACTAATTAGAAGAAACAAATCACTTCTTCCAGCCAGTCCTCAATGACCTAAGGATCTATCTCTCCCCTGAACCTGAGAGGTCTCTATCTCTGAAACTCGTGCAAGGTACTAAGTCTGCACACGTCCTCTGCCAAAACCACAGACAGTAGATATTTACCATTGTGTGGTGGTAGCACTAGTGCACCACCTAGTGGGTCCATCTGTAGAACCAGTACTTAAACGGATGCCTCGTCGCTAGGCGGGCTATCCTCACGACCTCGTATCAGGATCCTGGCTGGTCGTTTACATGGAGGAATCTTGAGATAGATCAATATGTACCATTATTATAAGGTTATACCTGGTGAGATGAATTTTATTCAAAATAACATAAGGAGACACTTAAGCAACCAGTGTTTTCATGTATAGATCCAAAAAGCAGAATTTAAGGTCCTTGTGTATGGATACATCGACCGCCGCACCAACCCTGGATTCCCCAAATCTGAAAGTCAGGATTGAAACACTTAACACTATTTCCCCAAAACAAATCATAGACTACCAATCTTTGTGGTAGTAACTACTTCCTTTTGATACCACTTTTTCACGACCCATCCACCGGGGCCCATGCTGTGACTACCCCAAGCCCGCCTCCCGAAGGCCAAGGGCTGGTGACTAGTGCCAAAGGCATCAACATGAAAGTGGGAGGAATTTTTCTTGAGTACCTATATAAAAACACACACACATGCCCAACCAAGTCCCACACACTGACCAAGAAAAAAATTATCACTAAAAAGAAAGTTGAGTACAACTAATAAAAGTGGGCCAAAATACAAACCCAATGAAGGAACTGAAAATAGAAAAGTATGCAAAGGAAACTCTGATAGCCATCCACGGAAACCCCCACCTGATCATGAGAGTAGTGTAACTACTAGAAGATGAAGTAGAATGTCTTTTCCACATAAAACTATTGGGCGCTGCCTGGTCCTAGGCCACCAAGTCCACCATCGTAGCATCCGTCGGTCCCGTCTCCCTGAGCACCTCTTGGTCCCAGTCCACCAAAGTCACTATCAAAATGCCGATCGTCTGCACCAGAAAAAACTTGTTTGGGTGAATCTCATAAAGGGGTGAGTAAAAAAAACTCAGTAGGGACCAAAAAACCAAAAGGAAAGACCACAAAACAATCCTCAAAGTAAATAATGAAACAAAAGACATCTCACACCAAGTATACATTTAGGGAAGTGATAAAAGAAACATCAGCCACATCATCAGACACATCATCTATGGGAGAACTCCTCCTCTATCGAGTACAATGGTCCTGAAAAGTCACAAATAAGTGCTTCCCACTAACCTTGGACTGCTTAGGTACACCACCCCATTGTATACAGTGGGTCGGCAAAGTCATAGAGAAGTGCTTCCCAATAACCTTGGCCAACTGAGGTGCTCCTCCTTGTCTTGAACTGTGGGACTGTAAAGTCATAGAGAAGTGATTCCAACCATGTTCCTACAAATTCATAGAGAATGGACTCCCACTAGGCCATAGTTGAGTCGTATAGAGTCAAAATTTAGCAGTTTTTGGGTCTCAGCCAACCGCAGGGTTCCTTACGTATTGTGCCAGGGAGAATCACTCCTCAAGCCATTAGTTGCTTATAAACTTCCATGAAAACCTCATAAGTGCATTCCAAAATGTCCACATCATCCAGGGGTCCCAAATTCACAAACGGATCATCAATTAGACACATGGTTTGCAAGATACAATCATTTTAGTAAACAGGGGGGCGATTGCATCTTGGCTCGGTCTGACCCGGTTAGACCTACCTAAGAAACCCAGACTGAGGGTCCCACATGCCTTGGTATAATTCAACTAACTTGACCTGACCTAGTTCAGGTCTGGGTCTGGTCAGTCTGGCCTAGCCAAGGGCCAGGCCCAATGGGCCTCGCTAGACCTGACCCAGTTTGGCCGAGGGTCCAGCCCGTCGGGTCGCTCGGCGACCCGATCTAGTCCACCCTAGCCCAAAGGGTGCAGGTTTGACCCACTGGTTAGGGGAACAGCCCACCATCTAGAATCCCAACACACATGGTGCGGTCTGGTGGTGTGCCGCCTGGCCGGGACGTGGCAACCAACCACATTCGGTCTTACCGCCTGCCCCGCAGGACGCCGTGGGGCCTCCCTCCTGCCACTGTTGAGTGACTGCGGCTCACCGAAGCACCTGAATGACCCAGATGTGGGCCGTACCTCCATAGGACACCCCTTCAGTTCTGCATCACCCCATGGATTCTACGAGCAGCTGGCCGCCGGTGTCGGCGCACTGACGGTACCTTCGACGGGCCACCTAAATTGCTCCGGTGATCCATTTTCCGATCTATTTGTGCCTATGGCCCTCCTGGGTCACCACCACCCCTGCCTTGGCTCCAGATTCCTCTTGCTGCCACTTTGAGGATATTTCCACAATGAATTCACACAACGGAGGTGCTCGACCCTTGTTCATGATGGCCTGAGCCCTCTATTTTATAAGTTTATAATCATGGGAGGTCCGGGGATTTCAGTCCAATCAATAAATTATAATTTCAACCCCAGTTAATGAAAATCCCAAAATAGAATTACCCTCTCACATAAACGCATGATTCGCGGATCAACCTATTCATGGGTTGATACACATTCATTATTTCTGGAAAAGAATATGGAAACACTTAAAAATAAAACAACCCCTACCCAGATATTTTGGATCCATTGCGGACGAAGGAAGGGTTCCGCATTGTCGTCGATTTGTTATCATTGGCATTCTTCATCGCTCGTCGACCTCTGGATCCGATCCTCCAACATTCTTTGCTTCGTTCTTCATTCTTCATTATTCATTGGAGTGGGATTATGCTGGCGGTTCTTCAAGGATTCTCCACATTTGTTAATCCCCAAACTCTAAGTCATCTGAATATTAAAAGAAACATGCATGACAACATTACACTCATTAATTATGCTCATTAAAGATCCAATTTTAGTGATCCATTAACGAACCATTAAGATAAAAGCTCCATAGTTATAAACAAGCCATTAATGACCCTCTATTAATGATCCTCATCATCTCAGCACTATGTCTCTGTCAGTCGCTCGACAGCGTGAAAATAAATAAAATAACTTTTTAAAGTTATTTTATTATTTTTCAAAATGTCCAAAAAATAACTTTTCTTCTCAACCATTTTTAGCCAAATTTCAGTCATTTCTAGGAAAATAATTGCGTTTCGAGTTCAATGGTGCCCTATAATTCTCGATCCGAGCATCAGTTCAAAAGTTAGAGAAACCCGCTCACACATTTACTGAACGTACCCTAAAAAAGCTTAAAATTCCGTTCTAGGCTCACCAAGCCTCAGAATCACGTGCTGTCAAAGTGTGTGGTCTCAGAATAATTCCATATAACTAAAAAAACTAAATGAAATTTATGAGACATTACACAAAAAATCTTCTCAAGGATACCACAACTTCATGGAAACTCAATCATGATCTAATCATCTCTCAGAAATCCTTACCTTCATTGAGCCCACCACCACCAATATAAGTAGGGAACACCAAATCCCACACCAATCCGAAAGGGTTTCATAGTATCCCTTGAAGAAGGGAATGCATCCACACTACAAGATAACACCTCACCATAAGATCCAAATTAATTTCCATCAGATGAAAGTCACACATGGTTCAATTGAGTAGAATGCCACCACGTATTTATATGAGGAAAAAACTATATATGTAATTTTTGTAACTTTAAATAAACCAACCCACATCATTGTTAAAACACACATATATAAGAATATGAATCCTATGTGCCTATAATGATGCATGAACACAAGCCTATTTCCATCAGACCAATAATAAAAACAAAAAAAAATCCAAAAATTTGAAAACACAAGTGCATCACTCGATGTGAAAATCAAAAAAAAAATATAATTGTGAAAACCAATAAAAACAATCCCATAACCATAGTAACCCAGACCTCCTATCAAAATAGGCATTCATGATGCAGTAGCCCGATATCCATCATAGGCTCTGGCACATTCCTAGATCTCATGTGTACTGACTAACCAAATAGTAAGATAAAGAAAAATAATTATCTTATACCATTTTTTCATGAACCATCCCAATTCAACCCAACCCATCACTCGATCCAACCCACAACAAGGCCTCAAGCACAACTCCTTATATGCCAGATTCCAACAAGAAAAAAGGGCCTAAAAGTATATTTGGGAGGCTATTTTCCCTAGCCATAGTGAAATAAATAAACTAAACATGTTGAGATACATGAAATTCAAAGTTCATATAAATAAATAAATAATTGAAATAAACTTATAATGAATGAATGCTGTATACAGACCCTAGGAAAAGCATACAAACAATGGTCACTGAGTGGGTCGACCACATACATAATTGAATAAATGAAAATAAATATATAAGGGTATATTAGTACTCCTATACAAAACACATACCGAGTCTCCATGACTATTGAATAGATCCAACACAAACTAAGGACTCCACATGAGTGTCTTAGCTCAAAGATTCAACTTTGGGCATTCGACCGATCCACTATATCATATTATCAACCAAAAATCAGAAATAAGGTCTACATGTACACTTAGGTTCATGTTAAGGGGGTGCTAAAAAATATCAATAGGCCACCCCCAATAGTGTTCTAAAAATATACTGTCAAAACATATGTAAGAAACTTAGCCTAGATGAACATGACTGACAATATAAAAGATAAAAAAAGAACATAAAAGAAAAAAAGGGATAAAAAAATGGAAACAAAAAACCACAGGCTCTAGTATGACACCTTCAGGACAAACTATCCTCACTTTGGACCCTACCAAAGGAATTCTAAAATTTGGCTCATGTATTCGTAGTATCAAGTGCATCTTCCTGATCACGATGGAGCTCCAAATTACAACACAAGGATTGGAACACATTTCATACCCTAGTATATCATCCTAGGAATCAAAACACTAAGCACATATATTGGGCACTAGGATCTAATGTTATGATTAGAACTGGTGGAAGGAACTCCCTGTTGACTTTAGGGCACACTACCATGCCCAAAAGTTCTGTAGAACATGATTGGTGAACGAACTTGTCACTGCATCACTAAATTACCTAATCAGGACCCAAATCTATAAACTGGGCCCTAGGAGAAATATATCCTCCATGGTCTACTGAACCTAGCCTTGAAAGCTGAGATAAAGTAGTTTCACTCATCCAGATCATCCATTATCTCCCAAGGCCTGCCTTATAGTAACCATCCAACCAACGAAGGATAAAAAAAAAAAAATCCTAAGGAAAATATCTTGTCTATTAATATCCTATAGGTCTACTCTCTCACATATAGTCATAAAAAATAACAACCTCAAAACTTAAATCCATAGGTCAAACACAAAGGTAAGATAATTCCCACACACTCTAACCAAAACCACTGAAACCAGCACCAACCATCACATAGGACAACCAAACCCAGGGTAACCACCACAGTTACCAACTCCCTAGCACAAAAGGAAACCCTAAAAGGGGATAATCATGAAAAAATTATATCAAGTAGGGAAACCTATAAGGGGTATTTTAACAAAACCAAACCTCAGTCCAAACCTACTCAAAGGAATCATGGCTAGACTCCCTACTCAAAACCCACAAACACCTACTCATAAGGGAAACCTCAAGAATCACCTTTCCCAGAAGGGTGTTCTTCAGAATAGGTCACTCATACCTATCTCAAAATCTGCTCTATATTAACTAGATGAACTAGAAATTCCATCATGTCAAACCACCACATAGTCTCCTACCTGTCCTAACCACTAGTAACCTGGCTTAAACCTTGAATACCCAAACTAATAATATTTTCCAAGAAAACACTTAATCCTACCTCCCAAAATATATCCAAATAACCTCAAAAAAATCATATAGAATAATAAATTAATGGTAATCAACATGTTAATACCCTCACATGGGTCTCACATCACACAAAAAAACCCCTATAAGGATTCTAGAACCACAAACTCAAATTTATCCTACCACAACTCTCAAACAGTACAAAAAACTTGCTAGATGGACTCTAAATTCTGAAATTATTACACAATTATGATATAAGTGGAAAAATATTAGAACGGACCACTCAAAATCCAAATTATATCTTTGGGGAACAAAGACACTAAAAATCCATTTGCTGAAAAAGTAAAGGGCATGTACTTCTGAGTACATGACATGTACTCCCAAAGCTGCCCTTGAACATGTACTTCTACATGGATAAAGCATACATGAGGTTAGACTGTGTACCCAAAGATGAATAGAAAATAAATAGGGTCTATCCATTTACTACTATATGGGTTTTCTACCCAAGTACATAGTCACATAGCCTTATCCGACTATATGGGGTGTACCTAGAGTACATGACGTGTACTTCCCTAACTCTGCATTCCCCTGTACACAACCACATGGATAGGTACATGGCCAAAAACTAATACACCAAATGAAATTAAATCATATGTTATGTACTTATAGAAACATCACCTTCATAGAATAGGAATAAGACATGGTGTGTATTCATTAAACCACATGCTCTGTGATTGATATTTCCCAAACAAAAATCCTTCTTGACACCTAAAAACTCTTCGATCCACATGAAAACCACCAGATAGAACCTCTATAAGTCCTTGATAACTTCAAAAGAAAATTAAAACTAAAAAAAACTAACCTATACATCATGGAAGACACCACCAGATAATTAATATGATCTGCATTCCCCAATATCCTCATGATGATCTGACACGACCTATGCTCCGTGACAACGCCTCTTTCTTCTCCTACCCCTCTCCTCTCCCTCTTCTCTTACTCTACTCTATCTTAAATGAAGGAATAAGGTATGATAAACACCAAGTGAGTAAAGTAAGAAAATATTTAAAATATAAAATAAATAAAAAAGAGAAGAAAAATAAAAAGAGAAGAGAGAAGAAAAGGGGGACCGACCCAACCCTGACACCCGACACAATGTTCTACCATGCCTAGGGAAAACCACCATTCCGAAATCAATGGATAATTCAGAATTCAAATCCAATTCCCTGAATAGAATATATCAGTAAATAAACATTCTTGGATAAATAATATTTAATTACTTAAATATTCAATATTCAGTCAAAAATAGAACTACTTGGAATTCCACCAAACTCCTATACTAAGGTGAAAAACCTATTTCTGGGACCATAAGAGTAGTCCAAAAAATTATCTAAGATCACTTGATATAATAATTTAGCAGTTTTCCCCTCAAAAGAACTAGAAAGAAAAATGAAAATTTCCCATGTCTTACTTAAATCTCCTAGATATGGTTAGTGAACATTTCAAAGGATAAAGATAGGGAATGAGTTAATTCAAGAGAGTTAAGAAAAATAATTGGGTGTTTAATATAATTGACTACTTCACAACCAAATTTAGTGCATTCTATTATATTATATGGTAAATTTTGAATTTTACCAATAGAATCAAATCTTCTTACTATAAACAGATTCCTTAGATATATTAATATAAAAATTAATTATGAGTTTAAATATAATAGAAACATAAGTCTTGATTCTTTTTTAAATATTTAAATATTGTAAGGGCTTAAAATATTGATGATAGAAGATCAATATTTGATGGATTTTTCTTTCTTAGAGAAAGGTGTACTACATGGCATAGAGTAAAGTGAAATATGGTGACCTTGAGTACTAATGAGGTAGAGTATGTTGTTGAATCTCAAGATACAACCAAATTATTGTGAATAAAACCCAATTATAAGATGTAAATGTGTTTTAAAAGTTACCACTACTCATGGGATGTGATAATCAAAGTCCCATAAATCTATCAAGAAGTAAAATTTATAATTCCTGATTAAATAACAATGATATCATGAACCAATTTTTCAATGAGTGTTGAAGATTTAGTTTATTCTAACTAAGGAGAAAATAGTGTGTGTGTTTACTAATCCACTTTTAAAAGGAAAATTTCAGAAAATGAGGTTGACAATGGGAGTTAAACCATAATATATTTAATGCTAAGGTATGGTGAATCCATCATCTCTTTAACTTTTCTATAGATATTTTCTTTCAAATAGGGATAAATATAAAATTAATCCCTTTATATTATTTCTATTAATGAATTTCATTTATTCTCAAGTGAATGATTTGTAAAGGGGGATAATAAGAAAATTGGGGTAGAATCTAAATATATATATTTTTTAAATTGTTGAGAAATATATTATTTAGGGGGAGTTTTATTTGGGGGATTAAAGGGTAATGTTTGTAGTTCAAATTTTAAACTATTTTAATTTTTTTCATTGAAAATATGTATATAAAGTTGGTGTTTTTTGGATAAAGGAGTAGTTTTTAATAGTTGAGGAAGAATGATTAGAAGTTCTGAAAGAGCTATTTGGAAGTGTATATAAGTTACCCTAATAGATATATTTGGTTTTTTTATTCATGGTTTCTATTTATTACATCAATTATTATCACATAGTCTTAGAATGATTGAATTATGTTTCATTACTAAGTTGAAAGGGTGATTTATGTTTGATGGTTAAGAAAAAATATGATGATTATGATGGTTGAAAAAAATATCCAAAGGGTTATATTTTTGACACTAAAATGTTAGAATTGATTTTTGATACTATGATTTAGTTAGACTGATAAGGTTAACTTAATATAAGGTTTTTATAAATGAGGGAGTTTTTTAGAAGTGGATTGAAGTTGAAGTGGATATGGTTCATGGATTTAGTGTTGATTTTTATTTTCAACAAATTTATCATCATATGAATCATATAAAAACTGAAGTGATTCATGGTATTTTAGTTGAGATGAATTTAATTCCAAGAATTGGGAGTTATTGGAAGAAGGTTGGAGGTGTTTAGAGATGATTGAAGCAAAAAACTGCTTCATTAGGTTGTGGCCTATTCCAAAAATAGTATTGGTTCTAGTATAAGGAGTAAAATGATTTTTTTTCATTTGATAAAGGTATTTTGGTATGTTTTGTTATATGAAATAGGTTACAACTATTCTATGGATATGTGGTAGACATAACATAGTGGAAAAACAACCTAACTGATTTGGAAACACGCATTTAAAAATGTATTTCAGTTTCATTTTCCCAATATATATTAGGGAATATCACTATATTGTAGAGTGTAGAAATGTTATAGGATAAAAAATATATTAGGAAGTGAAATGATGAGTTTGAAACACTAAGGCACTTATAGTGACTTCTTAGTAACCAAAATAAAATCTACTAAGTCATGGTACTTTAGTACAATCTATTTTGAAAAGTCTTGAAATATCAAGAGCCTTGTACCCAAGGTGCTGAGTAGTCAGGATAAAGAGTTCAGTATGTCTAGGAAACCAAAATAGAATAGACTACACCATGGAATAAAGCATTATTATTTTACGTTTGAACTAAAATAGTATATTCAATGTCGTGGTGCAATTCGAGTAGGAATTTTGAATTTAATTTCCAATATGTTTATAGAGGTTTAACAAAAACGGATTACTGCATGCCTTGGTGATATAGAAAATGTTTTAGTTCCTAGATATATATTTAATTTAAGCGATTTGATAACATGGATTGATTAGTGCCACATATGACTACTCCTAATCGATATTAATGTTCCCAAATTACATATAAAGGTAATATAAAGGAATGAAGTGATTTAATAGATTATATTTTAATGAGAGTTGAAATAAAAGTTGTGTTTTGAATTTTAAATTAATAATTCATTGCAGGATATTGTGTAATAGGAAACTATGAATGTTTTTATGAATTAAGTGAGTAGAATTGTGGAATAATGAGATATATTTTAAAAGATTGATGAGAAAAAATAAGTGAAAAAATATTTTGGATAAAGAAGATGAAGCGTTATATAAAGAATAATGGGATCAATTTCTATATAAAATCATATTTATTATGAGTGTGGTAATTAAAGAATAAAAATCAAAAAAATAACTTAATGTGAGACTATTCTAGTTGATGACTCTCTTATTGTTTTTAGTGGTGACCACTGTAAAAATTCATTTTTCGTACTATGTTTATGCATTAGTGTTGGTGTGGATCTTGTACAATGATATTTTAATCCAATTGAATAGGTGAAAAGTTTATTTTAATGAGAAATTTAAAAGGATGTGAATTTATCGATTTACCCCAATCTAAGTGAATTCTCACTATTCATGTGAATCCTTTCATATGCTATCATAGAATTATATTTTTTCCTCAGAGATATTTATTTATTTCTAAAGTTTTCAATGAATTATTTCCTTTTTTTGGAAAATGTATTAGTTTTTTAATTTATGCATTGAATTGGGATCACATTAGTTCAATCAATACAAAGGAGATTACCAGTTTTAATGGGAAAAATTATTATATATAGAAATATCACATATTTCCATATTTATTATCAATCATTCTAGATGTATTGGAGGTTTCAAAATATATATTTACACCTTGTGATGAAGTTTATTCTATTAAAATGGTTGATAAACATAATTTGTCAATGATTTTCATGATAAGAATTTAATATTATTACATATTTTAGAAAAATATTTTATCAAAGTAAAATGTATTTATATAGAAAAGGGAATTTATAATAAATTTTAAAATATTCATGTATGTAATATAAAATAAAGGAAGACAGAATATAGGTTTGGATATTAAAATATATAAATATCAAGATTAATTGTGATAAATTAGTGGATAATTTATTCAATAGATCCTAGGAATTCATGAGCACTATCATGTGTTTTGGTGAGAAATTAAAAGATTCTATGGTTATAGAAAATAAAATATGCATCTTATTGGATAAATTGTATTTAATGGTTTTATATCTTGAATAATATGATTCAAAAAAACTTGTATTAGATGATATACACTACATATTTATTGACCATGATATGAGAAAAGTAAGGGATTTCAAGAAGAAGAGTAAATTTGATAAGGAAATTTCATTTAAATCATCAAAACAATATAATATCCATAAAGAATTTGTTAAAGAGAATGAATATTTTTATGATGGGGAAAATATTGAAATGAAATTTGACAAACCTATGTCATTAATTTCAAGAAGTATGAGAAAATGGAAAGGAAATAAATAGATAAAGCTTCCACTAAAGTGTTTCAAATGTGAATCTATTGAAAATTTAATATAAAATTGTCCAGAACTAAAATATGATAAATATATTGAAGATAAGTATAAGAATATAAGGAGTTACATAAAGAAAAAAAATTTAAAATTTTCTAAGATAATGATTTATTTAATGAGAAGGAGTAATATTTTTGCTGAACTAGTTGGATCCTTAATGGTTCATGTTGTATGTTTTGAAATAATATATATAATGGTTTTTAGGAGTGGTGGTTCTATTGAAAGTATATGACATGTTATGGTGTTGTGTTTTAATTTTTTTCTACAAAAATAATGCCTTTAGAATTATAGATTAATGTAACCAAAATGAAATGGGGTCTATTAAAAGTTACACATAAATCTTTCATAAGGAAAAAAATCACACCAAATCTCCACATGATACACTATAATGAAGACATCTTAAGGTTGATTCCAAATCATGGAAGGTTCATCCCTTTATTTATTATGTAAAGGGTGGATCATACTGAAGTGATTAAGGTTACACGATATAATAATTTAAGTATTGTGAAAATTCATAGGCTAGGGCCATATGATAAAATAGTTTCCATGGAGGTAGCCATCCAAGCTCAAAGACATCCGTAGATAAGGTGGAAATATGGTTTAGTTGAGTAGGTGGAAAGACCATGATTCATGGTGACACTATGTGTGGAAGCATTATGACCCACTAGGTAGGTCAGGAATAAGGTATTTAAATTTTAGTTGATGGATCACCCACATATATAAAATAGATCTCTCCAAAGTTAATTTCTAATGTGAGACTTAGAAATTATGAGCTAGACCAAACTATAACCAACCATTCCACATAGTTTTTATATGTAAGTCTTATGTTTTTTACATACATGTGTTTTAACCATGGTGGTTCATGTTTTATTCATAAAATATATTTATAAGGTTCCTCCAAGAGTGTGTATAGTTCCATACTTTACCATTTTAAGGAGAAGAATGTGTTTTCACGATGGTGGCACTTGCTACTCAACAAAGAGAGATTGGATGTATTTCTTTTGTTCAATAATTTTGGAGAGGTCCATACTATATGATCCATCCATTGTATAACCAATGTTGATCAACTAACTATACATGTTGTATAGTAATGAACCATGTTGTATCCTACTCAGTAACTGAAGGAAATTGAGGAAATCATGCAAATATTATGGGTGAGTTAGTTGTAAGTTTTTCAAAATATTTTTTGGAGTTGGACTTTTATTATTTACCCTTAAAAAAATTGATACCACATTTTAGATTCACTAATTTTGAAAAATTCTATGTGATGGTGAATATTTCTATTCCATATTTAGGGAGTTTTCATGTTATGATTGGAATTCAAAAATAAATGAGGAAGATTATAATTACAGGGGTAGTCTCATCCTTATTGATGAATAATGAGCACCGTAAAATATTTGGGATACTTGGAATCATAAAAATGGATTTGGTAAAATGAAAATTAATCATAAAAATTATATTAATGGTTTTATGATGGTATCTTTATAAAATTTCCCCTAGTAGTTTCGGACAATGATTTGAAAATAGTTCACATTAAAACATCCAAATTTCATAGTGTTGACCTCAACTGTTTTGATAATCCCAATCATTCTTCAATATGTTTTGCTAATCTTGATGTGTTCCTATAATTATATATATATATCTATATGATGAATATCAAAATAATCGTTGGAACATTTCAATCAATGTTTATCTTTGTTTAATAATACTTTGACAAAATTCTAACTCAATCTAGATATGTTTTGCATAGAACATATAAGTGTTAAGTCACCGATAAGCAAAGGTCACCAATATACAGAGCTACCGGTATGTATAAGTCCACTGTTAATCACATGTCACTGATATATCTAGTCTACCAATACAGATGGACTACTAGTACGAAGTCCACCAATAAAACATCCACTGATACAGACAACTACCGATAGAAGCAGATCTACCGATAGAACAAGTCGACCGGGGTGCATAAGTCCATCAGTATACACTTAATCACTGGTACAGAACGGAGCTACCGGTATGCACAGGCTACTGATACAAAAGTCTACCGATATGAGATACCATTACACCAACGCTACTGTTAGAGTAAGTCTACCTGTATAAGAAAGTCTACAACTATAAAGTTCACTGATATAAAGAAGCTCACCGCAAGTCAAGTCTACCGATAGAAGTTCACTGATATAATGATCCACTGACTGATACAAGGATCCACCATTACAAGGAGTAACATCCACCGATACAAGCTCACTATTATAAGGAGCTACCGATTGAAAACCAGTCACTGTTTCCCTAAACTATATTTCTATTTGTTTATTTAGAAACTGTCATATTTGATGATTTTAATGCAAATAATGTTATTTAATGACAGTTTTTGGCATGTCAGGGAACCGTACCTCATACCAGTAAAAAGGTAATCATTCCCATTACTAGAGCTAATAGTTATAAAAGGAAGGACAAAGTCCGTGAAAAAGTAGTGTGAAATAAGGGTTGAAGAGTGCTGAAAAGTGGTGTATACACACAAGAAAGGATACATTCATACTGGAAGAACACTGGACATACACGAAGAAATTCATTCTAGAAGATAATACAAGATGCACCTTAGCATAGGAGAACTAAAACTATCTCTTCATACACTCAATCTGATCAAACTGAACTTGAAGAAAACGAACCTCTATTTTTTAGACAAAAACCAGAGAAAGACTTAGAAGCATTCCTGATCAATCAAAGGAGTCCAGATCTACACTTCACATAACTAGAGAATTCTAAAACTTATATCTACTCTATCAGTGATTCTTTTATTTATATATTGAGCAGTGTGAATACTCTGTATATTTTATACACACATTGTCTCCTGTGCTAAACTGGAGGATTTCTAAATCCTCACATAAACCTTCTATAACTCTCTTGTATCCCACTGTGGATAGTGGTAGAGTTCAAGTAGGACCTGGACAGTTAGTGTGCTATTGTTTTGTTTTCCCACGAAGAACTGTGGTAGAGGTCGTAGTACCTAGATAGTCACTGTACTTTTTTTTACCCCGATCCAGGGTGTGGATCAAAATTTATATAAATTGTTTGAGAGGACTAAGTCTCGGCTTGATACTGAACCTATTGTTTTAAAACTGGTGTGATTACTTAATTTTTTTTAAACTATATTGAATATTCCGCTGCTAATTACTTTGAAATATAAAATTGTTGTAAAATTACTTTGATAGTTATTCTAGAAAGTGTTTGTAACTATTGTAAATCAGTAGGTTAGTTTCAAAAGCTAATTTAATATTCTGATTAAATTAACTGAGACCTAATCAAACTTTTGAGAACCTAATCCAACCTTTACAGTTTTATAAATTCACTACAGTTTAACTTTTTTTTATTGGGGGATTTTAATAGAAGTATTTTTTAACAAAAAGTTTTAATTGGAACTCAATTCACCCCCCTCTTGAGTATCCACTCTGACAAACATTTGGTATTAGAGGATTATTATTTATAAAGGATTTCAAAATAATCTGTTTTTCAACTGTGATATTAGTTGCATCTTAAAGATCTTAAATTTCTGTTAGTTATAAATTTTATCTCTTTAAATATATTTGTTAAAATCTTATTATGGATATTAAATTAGAAGGTGCTGCTACCAACATGCCACCATTCTTTAATGGTACAAATTATGCCCAGTGGAAACTGAAAATGAAGATTCATTTTGAAAGTATGGGATTTGATATCTGGACTGCTATAGAGACTCAATATAAAATTCCAGAAACTGAAAGAACCACTTTGGATGAACCTACTAAAACTTCTTACAATAATAACTATAAATAAATGAATTCTCTATACTATGCTTTAGGTGATGAAGAATTTAATCATATATCTACTTGCAAATCTGCCTATGAAATTTGGGATACCTTGGGTGTTTCTCATGAAGGAATAACCAATGTTAATGAAATGAGATAAACACCTATACTATTAAGTATGATAATTTTAAAATGAAGCCTGATGAACCTATTTCTTACATGTATCTTAGGTTAAATGAGATTGTCAACACTATGAGCTCACTTAGAAAAGTTGTTCCTGCAAAGGAGAAGATTATGAGAATACTACGATGTTTGCCAGAAAGATGGAGAGGCACATCTATTTCAATAAGAGAATCGTGTGATATAAGTTCACTACCAATTAAGGAATTAATTGGTAAGATTATGATGTATGAAGAAGAACTAAAGGTAAACAAGGAAGAAGATGATGAACCAAAAAGGAAGTCTGTAGCATTTAAGTCTACTGCCTCAAAGGGAAAGGATAAGGAGAAAGTTCACATACCTACTGAAAGATCAACAAGTGAAGGTTCAGATTCAGACAGTGATGCTGAAATGGCTCAAATAGCCAGGAGATTCAAGAAGTTCTATATGAAGAAGAAATTCTTCAGAAAATCGAATTATAAAGGAAAGTATAACAATAAAGGTAATTGGAAAAAGTACTGGAAAAAGCCTGATAAAAGTGATGATATTGTCTGTTATGAATGAAAAAGGAAAGGACATGTAAAATAATACTGTCCAAAGTTAAATTTCAAGAAGAAACATTACTAAAAGGAAAATAAGTATAAGAAATAAATGAAAGCAACTTTGAGTGCTTCAGAAGATAGTTCAAGTGATTCTGATTCTACCCAGGATGATAAATCTCAAAAAACTAACATGTGTTTTATGAAAAACACATCTGAGGTAACATTAGATACTCCTGCTTTAGATTAATATTATTCTGGAGTTGATTTTGATTCTGAATCTCAAAATATGTCTAGTGAAGAATTTTTTGAATACTGTAATATGCTAGAAGAAATCTATAATGAGCTTAAGGACAAGTATAAGACCTTGAAGAAACAGCATGCTTTAACCAGCTCTGTTAAATCTGCACTTGATATATAAAAGGAAAAGAATGCTCAATTACTTAAGGAAAATACTGATATGAAATTTTCCAATGAGAAATTAATGAAGGACTTAGAGAAATTCACAAATGGAAAAGATACACTTACAAAAATGTTAGGAAAACAAGTGGCACCATCATATACCACTGGTATAGGCTATCATCCTGGGAAGAGACAGATTACTAAAACTGGATTTATTCATAAATCTGGATAGAATGCTGCTAGTTATAGTTCTGGAAATTCATATGATTCATCTAGTTATTCAATTGGTTATAGATCAAATAAATTTTATCTTTCAAAATATATCGATTCTGTAAATTATTTGAGACCCATAAGACAAATCTGGGTACCTAAAACTTTGATTGCTAACCTGTCTGGACCCAAGAAAATCTGGGTACCAAAATCATTTTCCGTTTAAACCTGTTTTGTAAGAAACTTGCTTGAAAAGTTCCCATAAGAAGGTATGGTACTTGTAAAGTGGATGTTCAAGTCATATGACTCGAGGTTACTCATTCTTCAAGAGTTTAATCAAATTTGATGGAGGCCATGTCACATTTTGTGATAACTCTAAAGAAAAAATCACCGGCCTAGGCCAGATTGGTAACACTGATTCAGTTTTAATTTCCAAAGTTTTATTTGTTGATGGACTTAAGTATAACCTATTAAGTATTTCTCAGTTGTGTGATGATGGTTTCAATGTTAAATTTGAGAATGATTCTTGTAATGGTTTTAATTATAATTTTTTTAGTATTTTCTGCCTTGATAAAGGAAAATGTTTATGCTGTTGATTTGAATTATTTGGCTAAACAAAATATTAATTGCTTAAGTGTTATTCATAAAGATTATTATCTATGGAACATAAGATTAGGAAAATGCAATGTTCATTCACTTCGAAAAATGACTAGGAAAAACTTAGTTAGAGACCTACCTAAACTTGAATTCACAACTAACAAAGTTTGTAATCCCTGTCAAAATGGAAAGCAACATAAAGTTTCTTTTAAATCAAAGAAAGAAGTTTCAACTTCTCAACCTCTCGAGTTGGTTCACATGGATTTTTTTGGACCTTCAAGAGTTTCTAGTATAAATGGGAAGCACTATGTCTATGTCTTAGTAGATGACTTTTCTAGATATACTTGGGTATACTTTTTAGCTCACAAAAGTGAAGCTTGTTCTTACTTTATTAAGTATTCCAAGTATGTAGAAATCTTAGTGGACTTATGATTAAGACTTTGAGAAGTGATCATGGTCATGAGTTTGAAAATCATGAATTTGAATCTTATTTCTTACACAATGGCTATAATCATAACTTTTCTTCCCCTAGAACACCTCAGTAGAATGGTGTAGTAGAAAGAAGAAATAGAACCCTTCAAGAAATTTCAAGAACTATGCTTAATGAGTATGACCTGCCAATTTACTTTTGGGATGAATCTGTGAACACAACATTTTATATTATAAATAGAGTCTTGATCAGACCTATTCTTAAGAATAACCCATATGAATTGTGGAATAATAGGAAACCTATGTTTAATTACTTCAGATTTTTTGGTTGTAAAGTCTTTATTCTCAATACAAAGGATAATCTAGACAAATTTGCATCCAAGAGTGATGAAGGAATTTTTCTTGGTTATTATTTAACTATAAAAGCCTATAGAGTCATTAATAAAAGAACCAAATGTGTGGAAGAATCTGTTCACATCAAGTTTGGTGAAACTGATCCACAAGAACCTAAATCTTCCATTGAAAATCTTGAAGAAGATTTATCTATTTTGAACCTTAATGATAAAATCAATGAACCTATTGTAAAGACATCCAGTTCTGGAAACTTTCCAGAACCTGTTTCTATAGAGTCTGAATCTAGATATGAACCTGAAATTTCTAGTCCCACCTTTACTAGATCAACTAGAATTATAAAGAATCATCCTTTAGATGCTGTTGTTGGTAATATTGATAGAGGGACACAGACTAGATCTTCTCTAAGAAATCAGGTTGAACATCAAGCCTTTATTTAAAATTTGGAACCTAAAAATGTCAATGATGCAATTAATGATAAATTTTGGGTAATAGATATGCGAGAAGAATTAAATAAATTTGAAAGAAATAAAGTCTGGGAATTAGTTGACAGACCTAAGAACACTTTGACCATAGACACTAAATGGGTTTTTAGAAACAAAGTTGATGAGTCTAGAAATATAGTTAGAAAGAAGGCTAGGTTAGTTGCACAAGGGTATAGTCAAGAAGAAGTAATAGAATATGAGGAAACCATTTCCCCTGTAGCTATATTAGAAGCTATAAGGATCCTACTTTCCTATGCTGCTCATCTGAATTTCAAGTTATATCAAATGGATGTTAAAAGTTCTTTTCTAAATGGTTTTATAATTGAATATGTTTTTTTAACAACCACATGGATTTACTATTACACATTTTCCAAATCGTGTTTTTAAGCTTTCTAAAGCTTTGTGTGGTTTTAAACAACCTCCACGAGCTTGGTATGATAGACTTAGTAGTATTCTTATTTCAAAAGGTTTTACTAAAGGGATTTGCTGACCCAACTCTCTTTATCAAAATAATTTCTAAAGATGTTTTGATAGTACAAATCTATGTTGATGATATTATTTTTGGATCTTCTAAAGATTCTTTATGTACTGACTTTTCAAAGAGTATGAAAAATGAATTTGAAATGAGTTTAATGGGAGAAAACAAATATTTTCTTGGATTTCAAGTTTTTCAAAATGATAATGGTATTATTTTGAATCAAAGTAAATATACAAAGGATATTTTAAAAAGTTTTGGTTTGAATATTATTAAGGAAAGTGATAAACCTATGAGTACTGTTTGTAAGTTGGATGGTGATGAAACTGGAAAACTAGTGGATCAAACCAACTACAGAGGTATGATTGGAAGCTTACTTTAACTTACTACTAGTCAACCAGATATTATGTTTAGTGTGTGCATGTGTGTAAGATTTCAAGCTAATCCAAAATAATCTCATTTTATTTCTGTCAAAATAATTTTAAAATATCTTAAACATACTGAAAATTTAGATTTATTTTATCCAAAAGGACAATCTTTTGAATTAATGAGTTATTCAGATGCTGAATTTTCTCGTTGCAAGTTGGAGAGAAAAAGCACATCTGGAACATGTCATTTATTGGGAAAATCCTTAGTATCTTGGTGTAGTAAGAAGCAGAATCTTGTTGCATTGTCTACTACTGAAGCAGAGTATATAGCTGCTATTAGTTGCTGTGCACAAATTATGTGGATGAACCACACTCTTTTGGACTATGGATATCAATTTAGACATGTATCTATTAACTGCGATAACACTAGTGCAATTAACATTTCAAAGAACCCTGTATCTCATTCTAGGACTAAACACATTGATGTAAGGCACCAATTTTTAAGAGATAATTACCAAAAAGGTTATATTACTCTTGAATTTATAGGTACTGAACATCAATTAGCCGACATTTTCACCAAACCTTTAAGTTCGGATAGGCTAAGTTACATTAGACATGAGTTAGGAATGATAGATCACCATTAGAAACCCCACCGTTAGAAAACTAACTGTTAGAAACCTGACCATTAGAAACCTCACCGTTAGAAACCTCACCGTTAGAAACCTCACCATTAGAAACCTCACTATTATAAACCTCACCATTAGAAACCTCACTGTTATAAACCTCACCATTAGAAACCTCACCATTAGAAACCTCACCGTTAGGAACCTCACCGTTAGAAATCTCACCATTAAATACCTCACTAGTATGGACCTCACTGTTATACCTCACTGGTATAGACCTCACCATTAGTGGACCTCACTGATAGATAAACCTCACTGTTAGGATTTCTCTCTGGTAAGTATTACCGATGGGTCGCGCTGTTTTCAATGTTTTTAATCTTTATCCGTCAGAATCTGTATCGTTTGTAATTTACTTATTATATTTTAATTTTCTATTTTATGATTCCTAAATGATAAAACCCAAGTCTTAACCTCTCTCGATCCACCTGGAGCCTCTTACCTTCAAAACTCTCTCAAACCTTAGAACCCTAAGCCTTGAGATTCAATGGAAAGAGTAAAGAGACCTTCAATCAGTGGAAAAGAAGATGAACCGACTGCTAAGAGACACAAAGGAGAGTCTAGCAGTGGAAATGAAGTGAAGAAACCCGCAAATCCGCATCTTGTTCAGAGGGATATAGTAGTTGAAAGGGAGATATGTGCGGAATGGATAATGTAAAGTGAATCATTAGTTCTAGAAGTTCTGGAAGATCATAAATGTATAGAATTCTTCTTGAACAACAATGGCCCCCACTATCCGAAGCTGATAAAATATTTCTATGAGTATGTTCGGTTTTAGAAATTAGAAGTCGAGAATAGGATGGTACCTGTTGTGAATGGAAAGGAGATAGATTTTTCTTCTATTGAGTGGGCTGAATGCCTGAAAGTTCCACACGAAGGTGTTTTTGGATATTTCTCAAAATTAGTACCTCCTACCAGTAATATCTTTAAGTATGAAACTGATTTACTAGAGCTAACAGGAGATGGAAATCCTAGAAAATTATTGGCTGTAGAAATGAGTGGAGAGAACTGGCTGCTGTTTAAGTTCATTCAACATGTTTTAATTCCAAGGAGAGGGGATTTTGCAAATCTTAAATACCAAGATATTTACTTGATGCATCTGTTGAGACATGGAGAGGGGATTATGAAATTACAAGGAGAGGGGATTATGAAATTCTATCTGAGTTATTTCCTGAAGATGTGGTAAGAAAACATGATCTGGATAAGTTAAAGTCTAATCGTAAATCCATTTTTGTGGAAGAAGTAAGGAGAATGGAAGCTTCACTGGTGTCATCTATTCAGACTGTTATGGATGACTCTATAGCCAGTATAGTATCTGAAAGAGATCCTGTTGTTGTTCCAACTAATATAATCACTAGGGATGATTTGGAATCTTTTAAGGCTGAAATGAAAGAGTTTTTAAATGATTTTGTTGTTGAGATAAAGAAGTGTTTTATTGAGGAGATGCACATCTTGGAAAAATATTTTGAACTCTCTCTTGGGTGTTGTGTATCAACCTTTGTGGCTGAGATGGTGGATGGAATCACAGCTTGCCAGAATCAGATGTCTAGCTTGGGAGAGGATGTTGAATTTCTAAAGAAATTAGTCGTATCTCTGGAATCCTATATGAGTTCTAAATCGCAAGAAGATACGGATTTCTCCTATGTAAAAAGTGTTCTGAACTATATGGTTTCAGTTTTCGAGGGATTTAAGAAGTCAGTGGAGAATCATGTCAGTACTCAAGATTATCTTGTAAGGAATCTTATCAGTGGCCTAACAATAATTTTCAAGGAAACTATGGATTTTTCTATTAGTTATCTTTCTTCCAAACCTTCAATAGATTTGGATCAGATTAGATCTTTGATGAAAGAGGAGTTTCGTTCAGCTTCAACCAGTGGCTCCGTGGACTCATATGACCTAATTCAAGTGGTGTCTACCACTAAGGATATTGGAAAAATTGTTCAGAGTTTTATGTAGGAGGCCACTGCTTCTCAAAAGGAAGTCAAGGACAAAGTGGATTATTATTTCCAAAGGGTATACACCAAGCATCAGCTCAATAATCATTTCAATCTTTTGTTAGAAAACATGAGGCTACCACCAGTCAATCAATCCTTTAGGGAACAAGTAATCAATCTCAGGGAGCTAAGTACAGCTTTGGATAAGTTTTTGGAAAACAAAGATGTTTTTTTTCTTCTATGGAGAGGGGAGGAGGAATAATTATGGATTTCAGAAATCTCTTGTTTCATTTAATGCATGTTGATGCTCGACCCGTGATTGTACCTCCAGCTTTACCTACATCTACCTCTACTACTTCTCCTACTCAGATGACTCCAGCCCAAGCCATTTGCAGCCTTATCCCTATGATCAATCAGAAAGCTACACATTATAGGCCAGGAATAGTTTCAGTAGCTCGACCTCCTCTGATCATTTTTGGTGTTCCTAAGCCTCCACTTGACTCCCCACAATCTGAGTCTACCTTGGATCCGAAAGGGAAATCCCACGTGGACATTCAGGAGGTGGATTGATTGCTGGCTAGGACCTTTGATAGGAATCATTTGTATTTCCTTTGTATTACTTTTGTATTTCACTTGTACTCTTTTCCCCATGACATATATCTATGGTCTTGTTTTCTATTCTCTATTTCTCATTACCTCTGATACATTCTTTTCACCCTTCCTTTTTCCTAATCAAAAAGGGGGAGAATATGTATAAAAAGGGAGGAATATAAAAGGGAAAAATCTGAATATATAAACTTCATGCTATAACTCTCTGATATATTATTTTGTATTTTTCTCTGATACCTTTCTATTTCTTTTGCTCCTTTTGGTCTATAACTCTTTGATACATTATTGATTTTTTTGGTTTATAATACCATGAGTTGTGATTATCAAAAAGGGGGAGATTGTTGACCTCACCTGTTTTGATAATCCCAATCATGCTTTAATATGTTTTTCTAATCTTGATGTGTGCTTATAATTATATATATATATATATATCTATATACTGAATATCCAAATAATCGTTGGAATATGTCAATCAATGATTATCTATGTTTAATCATACTTTGACATAATTCTAACCCAATATGGATATGTTTAGCATGGAAGAGATAAGTGTTAAGTCACCGATAAGCAAAGGTCACTGATATTCATAGATACCGGTGGGTATAAGTCCATTGGTAAGCACATGTCACTGATAGATCTAGTCTACCAATACAGATGAGCTACTGGTATGAAGTCCACAAATACAACATCCACTAATACAGATAGCTACCGATAGAAGCAGAGCTACCGATAGAACAAGTCGACCAGTGTGCATAAGTCCACTGGTATTCACTTAATCATTGGTACATAACGGAGCTACCAGTATGCACAGGCTACCGATACAAAAGTCTACCGATACGAGATACCGTTACACCAGAGCTATTGTTAGAGTAAATCTACTAGTATAAGAAAGTCTACCGCTATGAAGTTTACTGATATAAAGAAGCTCACCGCAAGTCAAGTCTAACAATAGAAGTTCACTGATAAAATGATCCACTAACTGATATAAGGAGCTACCATTACAAGGAGTAACAACCACCAATACAAGCTCACTATTATAAGGAGCTACCGATTGAAAACCAGTCACTGTTTCCCTAAACTATATTTCAATTTGTTTATTTATAAATGATCATATTTGATAATTTTAATGCAATTAATGTTATTTAATGATAGTTATTGGCATGTCAGGGAACCGTACCTTGTACCTGTAAAAATGTAATCATTCCCATTACCGGAGCTAAAATCTATAAAAGGAAGGACAAAGGCCGTGAAAAAGTAGTGAGAAATAAGGGCTGAAGAGTGATGAAAAGTGGTGTATACACACAATAAAGGCTACATCCATACTGTAAGAACACTGAACATACATGAAGCCATTCATTCTCGAAGATAACATAAGCTGCAACTTAGCCAAGGAGAACTAAAATGAGCTCTTCATACACTCAAGCTGATCAAACTAAACTTGAAGAAAACGACCCTCTGTTTTTCAGATAAAAACCAGGGAAGGACTCAGAAGCATTCCTGATCAATCAAAGGAGTCTAGAGCTGCACTTCAAATCACTACATAATTCTAAAACTTATATCTACTCTCTCAATGATTCATTTATTTACATATTGAGAAGTGTGCATACTCTGTATATTTTATACACACACTGTCTCCTGTGCTAAACTGGAGGATTTCTAAATCCTCACATAAACCTTCTATAACTCTCTTGTATCCCACTATAGATAGTGGTAGAGGTCAAGTAGGACCTGGACAGTCAATGTGCTGTTGTTTTGTTTTCCCACGAAGAAATGTGGTAGAGGTCGTAGTACCTGGAAAGTCTCTATACTGTTGTTTACCCCGATCTAGGGTGTGGATCAAAATTTATATAAATTGTTTGAGAGGACTAAGTCTCACCTGGAGACTGAATATCTTGTTTTAAAAATGGTGTTATTAATTATTTTGGTTTTAAACTATATTTAATATTATGATGCTAATTACTTTTAAATATAATTTTTTTAAAGTTACTTTGATAGTTATTCTGGAAAGTGTTTGTAACTATTGTAAATCAGTAGGTTAGTTTCAAAATCTTATTTAATCTTATGATTAAATTAACTGAGACCTAATAAATCTTTTGAGAACATAATCCAACCTTTACAGTTTTACAAATTCACTACAGTTTAATTTTGTTTTTAATTGGGGGATTTTAATAGAAGTATTTTTTGACAAAATTTTTTAATTGGAACTCAATTCACCCCCCTCTTGAGTATCCACTCCGACCAACACATAGAATATAAAAAGAAGAGAAATAAAATAAGGATACATAGAACTTGTTGAAGATAGTTCCAATGTTGAAGGAGAATAATAAAGTATATTGGAACTTGATGAAGATCATTTTAAATAAGAATAAGTGGATTTCTAAAAGTACAAAAAATGAGCAGTAGGGATTTCCATGAGTTTTTATGGAAAGAATATCCTACTCATGGAAATTTTCACAATAGGGATGTGAATGAGCTTATGGAGATCAGAGGTGCCTATATTTTCTTAATTCAATAAAAACAAGGTGATATTTTTCTCAGATCGTTAGAAAAATTGTAATCCTTTTTAATGTAGTGTGAAAAAATAGATGAAATAATAGGATTTGGTCCTTGGGAATTAGTTAGCTATCCCAAAACCATTCTAAGGGGGAGTGTCCTATCCAAAAACCATTAATAATTTTGATGCATCATTACATAACTTATTGAATTATACTTAGATCAGCTCAGTGTGAGTGAACTAAGTAAAAATCCTTATTTCCTTATTCATGTATATTTATATTTTGTATATCTCAAACTTATAAAGTGGGTAGAAAAAACTATTAATAAGTAAAATATGATCAAGTGAATTGATAATTAGATCAATATTTAAATGAATAGAAAAAGTAATGAACCTTACAATCAAGAGGTTAATATCTGTTTGGATATAATAGTTTAATGAGAACATATTTAATTAAAAAATAATTTCCATACATTTATTCAACCACATCTGAGGGTATCTCTCATTAAAGTCCCTTATTGGGACTAAAAAGTGGCATCATAACCCAAGTTTGATTTTTTTTAATTAATTTTGATCATTATTGATTTTTTTGGCTTTTTGGAGTTTTGTTTCATTATTTTACACTTTTTTAAATAAATGTTAGCTGAAACTTAGAAGAAAATTATGGTATTGGATGGGAATCATTTTTCCAAATGTATGAATAAATTTATATCTTACATGAATGTTCATGTTATACTTCCTTATGATGTTTTTTATGGGAATAATATACTATTCCAAAATAGTTTTTTTTGAGATAGATCAAAGAAACTTGAATATTGATGCATTTGTAAAGAAACCACTAAAGGTGGATTTGAATGAGGAAATTGACAAGGGAGTTTCTTATAGAAATTTTACTAAAGATATATGGATAAAGTTGGAATAATTTTATATCCAATATTATGAAGTAAAATAATTATAAAAAACTAGTCAATAAAAACTTAAGAATGAACATGCTGAAGGATACCTAATGTCTAGGGGAAAGAAGAAGAGGAATAAAAAAAGTAGTCTTCTAAGAAGATTAACTATACTGTTTGGGTAATTTATTCTGAATCAATTTCTATATATGATTATAAAATTGGTATGGAAGATCTTATTAACTCAGTATATTTATATTCTCCCCATATATGGGTAGAAATGAATATTCTAATGATAATATTACAATGAAAACAAGTTGAAAATCTATATATTGTTCATGAAATCACCGTGAAGAGATCCGATCATTATATGGGAAAGTGAATAATTGGAAGATTAGGTAGGAAGTCAATTGTTCATTTATTAAATATTTTATTATAAATAATAAAATTTTAATAATATTTTAAGTTCCCTTGAACATTAAAATTAATAATATAAGATAAAGATTAAAAAGACATGGTATTTTATTGAAGGAATCACCCAAGAAATCTGAAGGAAGATAGACATAGAAAATGAGTTGAAGGAAAAAATAATTACACTAAAAATATCTCTTGAATAAATAAGACAATTTGGAATATAATATTCCTCAAGTATGAGAGAAATGGAACACCCTAGGGTCAATCACAAGGAGGCCGCTTAAAAACACACTAAATTTCTATTATCACTATTATATTTTAATTAATATAAAACTTAATTAAATAATTTAAATGGAGGAATATTGAAATTTATGAAATTATATATATATATAGATTTATATATGAAAAATAAAAAACAAAAATAAAATTAAGGAAAGATATAAAGAAGTTAGTGGAAGAAAACTGTTGCTTTGGAGGTTTCATGGTGATGTTATCATTGATATTAAAGATAATTTTCTCATTATTCAATTCAATATAGAGATCTAGAAATTTCACTCTACACCCTCCCATTCAAATGGTATTACCCTACACTGAGACCTCTATATGTATGAGTAATATATTCTACATCAATACCTATGCAAGACTGAACTGTTTGAATAACTTAGATATAAACAAGAAGAAAAACGTGTGAATGAGGAGGAAGAAAACAATAGTAGAGAAATTGGGAAGAAAACTCACCACAATAATTTAAAAAAATATTTATATCTTATAATAAAATATTTGAAATCATGAAATCACAAAAAACTCAAACACCACCACTTTCCCCCTCAGAAAACAATGAGGGTTATCTCTCCACAATCATGGAGATAAAAGAATCATTTTGGGAGGAACAAAAAAAAAAATAAATTGAATAAGAATAGAAATTCAAAAAATAAGAAGAATAGATAAATTAATATATATTAAAAATACTAATATCTATTAAATAAATAAAACTCCACCTTTACACCTTGAAATGTCTATCATTTATAATAGGAGAGAGGTGACAATTTATAGAAAAAAGTGATACATTTTCACTCTAAAATTTTATCTTTGAATATTGGAATGTGGATAACCCATTAAATGTAGAAATTAGTACAAATTAACTACATTAATGTTGTTAAAAATTATCTTCTTAATTATCCCTAAAAATTTCAGATTTATTGGAACAAGTATGGAAGAGTTATGGTTGTTTTACTCAGATAATTTAATTCTATCCAAGGGACTCTTCAAATTCCAAAACTCCAACATCCCATGACATTATGACCTTGAAACCAGTAGATTATCGCATTTACACATTCATGAAATATGTTAATTGATGTCTTATCTAGATACATGATGAATTTAATCTTAATTGTCCCAGATAATGTAGATATATAAGATCATATTTAATAGAGTCTAGATCTGTACACAATTTTTGAAGCATGATTTGTGAGCTAATTTGGTGCCTCCCAGTGATTGATTGAGCTTGGGATTAAAAAGAATGAAATATATCCTAAGATTTTATGAAACCTAAAAAAGTTAATTTTTTCAATTTCAATTAGTTTAGAAAATTTTATGGTTGAAATAAAAAATAAAATAAATATGTTAAATCCCAAAATTAGACCATTTTTTCATTTAAACTCAAAATTCCACATAAACATAAAAATATGACAATTAATCATAAAATAATACTATAATGAGATTATAAACATTTAATTATAGAATAAAATATGTTAAAAGTCTATCTACATAACTCTATCACACTTAACAATTTCACTCCCGGGTAATCATTTTATATCAAAGTCAAAATCTACAAAATAATAAAAAATGAGAAACATCCATAATCTTATCAAAAAAAGAATTACATACTGTATCATATATGAAAAAAAATTCACTATAATTTTCATTACACACATTTAAATTTATTAAACCTCATAAATCTATCCATGTACCAATCACAACCTACCTTATAATGAATTTTATGTAACTATTCACTCAAGAGGAATTAAATCTAGAGTTATGCTCATAATTGGAAATTGCATGTATCAGCATAGGCTAGTGAAAATTATCATTTCACCATAGCTTGAAACATGAAAATATTTTTAATCATGTGGTATTTTTCTGGGTTAATTCTATGGATTAGGGTTGGTGGAAAAAATGATTGAAAAATCATAAGGCTGAAAAGAGGAGGTTTGAATCTTAAGTCCAATGCATGAAAAATAAAGTGAAAAAATAGAATTAAACTCACTCAAATACCATTACCAATGTGAAACAAAAAACCAACCCTTTTTTATGACATGTAACATGATCTAATCAATGATTAGAATAAATGATATCATCTAAATTCTCCCATTATTTTTTTTAAATCTTCTGAAAGGAAAAACTTTATTTTATTTTGTTTCATAGAGAATGAACTGATAATTGAATAAAATTAATTAATTACATTAATACACTTTATTTACAAAGGTAAATGATTCATAAAATAAATTATAATGATAAATTAAATTTCATCTCCATTTTTTATAATATTTATTTTTTTTTCATTTTTTTTGAAGGAGATCTAGATGAAAGAAATAATACAAAATAAAATATTGAGTCAAGCCAAATTATCTCATTATCCGCTGCCCAAAATGTTTACACACACCTAAAATCACCAAAAATTGAAACACATCCCAAATAATACATACAAAATTCCCTCTTGACACTCAAACTTGAAATATCTATGAAAAAATATGAAGTGTATGGGTAGGTAAGGAAAAATAGACTTCTAATGTGTCTTAAAACTATAAATAAATTCTTAGAATATAAGGAATAATGAAGGATAAATGTAAACGTGGGACTCAGGATAAAATGTGTCCATCCAAATTATTTCCTCAATCATATAAAAATAATTCCATGAAATCTAATTCATAGATAAGGAAAAATTACAAGTTCTAGTTCTTACAAAAAATCCAAGTTTCTCTCAAGAAATTGTGGGTATTAGAAATAATATTTCAAAATGGTTTAGAATAACTCACAGGACTGGAATAATATTTTTATTCAGTGTTTAATGAGAATGGATTTCATAAATTGGTCAAAATCATAAAAATGTTTGAAAATCCAATTCATGGAAAAAGTTTTCACATCAAAAAGAATTTAAAATACATTTCATAGGAAAATCATTACAACTATATAAAAAATGATTAATGTGAGGAAAATGATCAGAATATTCATCGAAGCTCAATAATACTAAAAAGAAGGAAAACAAAAAGTAAAATCACATAAGAATAACTAACTTGGTTGACACTCCCCATAAACATAGAATTCACTACCCTTCATTTAAACTCAATAAAAAATAAAAATAAGTGCAGAAAAAATTAAAGGAAAGATACAACCTGACATTACTTTTTAGTGGATGATTTGAGGTAATCTTCTATCTACTTCCACTTATTCCTATAAAAAATAGATAAAAAAATGCATAAGAAAAATAAATAAAAATAAATAGGAAGGTAAAATTTGATAGAACATGGTTTGGACCTCCATGTGGGTGCTAGGTTTTTACTACCCATAGTCAGGAAGTTCTAGTGGTTTAACCCCTATCTAAAGGTGGATATGGTTTCTTTCTTAGAAACCACCAAAACATATTTCTATAAATTCTATTTATCCAAAACTTTTCATGGAGGAACCCATTAATAGATTGAAACAACTCCTCCCCTATTCCAATATCATACAACTTAAAAGATGGGGGAAGGAGAAAGAATGGGTCCTCATATTCTTTAGCCATGACTTCTTTGGCCTCATATTTTTCATTAATGGAATGCTCATGTGATACTGTTTCATAAAATTCAAGGATGTTGAATTCATAAATTAATTCATCTGTAATAATATTTAAACACTAAGAATCAATATAAATATATTCCCTTTCATATAGGTCATCTTGAAACATGATCTCTTTAGGAAAGGCCACATGTAACTCCATATGACCAGGTGAATATTCATCATCATCATCTAAAGAAAGAGAGAGGTAGGTACTAATTCTTCTTTGAAAAATATGGTAGGATCACTTACCTTTTGTTCATCAAAAAAATATAAACATTTTATTCCAAGTCATGTTGTTCTCCCATAGTTGTTTCAGTTGGCATGTATCCTTCAGGAACCTCTTCAAAAAATGTCCAAAGAGATATTATTGGATCTTTAAGTTGAGTCTTCAAGTATTCCTTGGGTACTTAAACATAAAATTTAGGTGATATAGGCTTTTAACTATCCTCATATTGTGTTTTTTCCATTCTATTCATAAAAGTTTGACATCTTCAGCTTTGGCCTCAATTGATGCTACTATCTTTCTTACTTGTTCAAGAATTTTGAAATTATTTTGAATCATCAGGACATCTTGTTTCATATGAAACATAAATCTCTCTTAAATTCTAGAAATTTAAGAACTATTCCATTAATATAAAAAAACTAAAATAATCCTTGACCTAAAGAACAATGATATGCAATGAACTTATTATTTTTTAGTTTTTGAAATATTTTGATACTTTTTTTTGGGTTTTTAGGGAAAAAAGTGTGCATAAGAGATTGGACTCCATAGAAATGGAGCTAAACTAATAATACTAGTTTATCATTAACCACTATTCAATTAAATTATTATTTACCTAAGAATATACCATAATGTCACATCCCAGGGTCGATCACATGGAGTACACTTAAACATACTAAATTTATATTGTCACTACTATATTAAAACTAATATAAAACTTAATTAACTAATTTAAATGAGGGGGGGATTGAAATTTATGAAATAATATATATATATATTAAAATAAAAAATAAAAATAAAAGTAAGGAAATACATAAAGAAGTTAGCATAAGAAAACTGTTTCTCTCGGGGTCTCATGGGGATGTTATCATTGTAATTCAAAATAAATTTCTCATTATTATATTCAATGTAGAGACCCTAAAATTTCACTATAATCCCTCCCATTTGAATGGTGTAACCCTAAAATAAGACCTTTTAATGAAGAACTAATATCTTCTACATCAATAACTAAGCTAAAATCAACCGTTATAATGACTTTGATATCAACAAAAAGGAAAATGTGTGAATGAGGATGAGGAAAATAGTATTATAGAAAGTGGGGTGACCACTCAACACAATAATTTTATCCAATATTGATATATTTGACTAAAATATGAGAAATCAGTAAAGAAAAAATAAAATCAATCACCAATTAAAAATTCAGAGTCAGAGCTTAGCTCCTTAAAGATAAAATAGAAGTCTAAGTTCCCCTCTTTATCAACCTTGACTATAATAGTAAATAATAATTCAAATCTATAATCTAAAAGTAAAAGTAAGGTTTCTACGAAATTTTAAAATATAAACTCTCATAATAAAGTATCCATAAAATTAAAACATTGAAGTATGTTTGGGTACATTATAAGCATTTGTATTCAATCATAAAGGCCCAAGTGTGGATGAAAATCTACAGTAACCACATCTCATCTACAACATGTTTGTGTGAGGTATGATTTTAATGTGAGATTATTTATTTTTTTTAACCATAAAAATATGGCTTGAAATTAAAGAAACAAAATAATTAAATATTCCATGAGGAAAACCACAATTCCCATTTTATAGGAGGAAAATATGTACAATAGAAAAAATCCCATTGTGATGAAAAATAGGTTAATTATTTTGAAGGAAAAATATAAATCTTGGAAAAGGGGGAATTGAGAACAATAATAAGATCTCTCATAGCATCCTTTATGGAAAGAATGTATACATATTTATAAGTAATAGAAAATGGATATTCCTACTATTGTAAAATTAAAGGATCCACCAGGGAAGGATAATTTTTATGTGAAACAAATGTCCATTAAAGAATAGAAACATGAAGCAAACCTAAGTGTATTAACATAAACTAATATATTGGAAGAGTTGCATACTGGTGGAAGTGATCTCCAATATAAAAGGAAGCA
Source organism: Viscum album (assembly GCA_963277665.1). Lineage (NCBI taxonomy): Eukaryota > Viridiplantae > Streptophyta > Magnoliopsida > Santalales > Viscaceae > Viscum > Viscum album. Next base: position 183,110,132 of record OY728145.1, read on the forward strand.
TGATGGTAAAAGCTGCGATATGGAGTAAAAGGTGGAAATATGCACTAGTGGGACTAGTCTCACAATGAATAAAAAACTAAACAAAAGAAATAATATGACTATAACACCCTATGATTTCATATACATTTCCTTTGCAATAAACTTGTGGTATTTAATAGATTTCTTTATATACAACCCTGAATCTAAAAAAATCATGATATTGTATACATTATTGAGCTAAGTATTAGATTGGAAGGTATGAATTGTATTAACAAAACAATAAAATACATATATAAATTTTTTCCAAAATTCAAATGTATCTTTTAGTGCCTATGAAATAATAATTAAATTATTAATAAAACCATTTAACGATTAAAAGACCAATTTTTCACCGAAATGTATTTTTATACATGTTATGTATTTTTATGTAACAAAAGTATATTGATAAATATTGAAAAATTATTTCAATGAAATATATTGATAAAATATATGAATAAATTAATATTAATCCATACATTAGTTATATGGAATGTTATAAATGAAGATAAAATCATTTAAATATAAAAATAGTTATTTTTAAATTTTTTTTATGCACAAAGTGATTTTAGCATAAATAATTATCTAAATAAATATTTATTAATTTTTTTAATTAATTGTTTTTATTATAAACTCAATAAAAATATTTTAACATTCATTTTCTATTTTTTACTCAGTAAGGAATGAATGTAAATTCAGTTTTATGGCTAAAAAATAATTTTTCTAAAAACTATTTTTCTTTGAGTTTTCCAATATTATTTTAACAATAATTTCTATCAATTATAGAAATTTAATTTGAAAAAATATATTCCATCTTTGGAATAATCATTTAAAAATTTATTAATGAGGACACATTCATTTTTTTTAATTAATAGTAAAAATAGTAAAAATTTGTTATCACGGTTAAGGTTAAAACAAGTTTAATAAGGGAATTAAACATAGATATAAGGGTAATAATTACCAAACAATTTGTATAATGTTTTTTTATGTATATATTTATAAAATATATTATCTTAACTTTTAATATATTTCCATTTATAATCACTATAATTTAGAAATACGTTAATTATATTTAAATCTTATAAGTAATTCCAACTATGTCCACCCCTCACTTATAAAAGGGAACCCTCACTCAATCCTTATTCAAATTTTTTTAACTATATATATTAGAAAATACATAATAAAAAAACTTCCTATATTCATCAACTTCTTCAAAGATCCCCTATTCTTCTCTTAAGACCAATATTTCAAAGCTTAAGGTGTATGTCAAAGAAGATCTCTCTAAGAAGAGGTATAAATATTAACCAAGATCTTTCAATATTATTTCTACATAAACCATATATAAACATGTTTTATTTTTTATAACATTATTATTCAAATATTATAAATATAACAAGATTTTATAATGGTTATTTCACAACCTTTTTCCACCTCCTTTACATCAAATTGAAAATATAACTATCCCTCATGTGCAAGAGTGAACTGCCACCTCTATGCAGTGATATGATTTCTTTTCCATAAAAAATTCAAATTTCTATTTATAATTATGCATTTTAAAAATAAATATAATATTTATGATTTAATTTTTATTCTTTAATGATAAAATATTTTTTATCTTTCTTTTATTCTTTTCGCTAGGAAATGAATACAACGCTGAGGAGTATGGACATAATATCATCTTCATGAACGATGTTCTTCATTTTTCTATCTCTATATTTTATATATGGTTCTAAATATGTATATAATAAATATATATTATATTTATATCATTATTTGTATTCTATATATGATGGAACCATGATCAAAGTGTAAAGAAAAAAGATTCTGAACTAAGACTTACATGAAAAAATGAAATAGTTATCACCTAGAACAATGATTTTTAATAAAGAAATTTTAATGAATGAGTGTTATGATATTATAATTAAAACATGTAATGTATAATAAGTATCAATATATTTACTTCATATAATTATAATAAATTCATATTTATTATATAGGAGGTCAGATTTCTAATGAAGCAAGTCAGACTTGAGGTTAGTGTTTTACGTTAAAATATCATTTTGTTGGGACTATTTATGCTTAATTTATTTATTATGAAATTATATGATCTATATCACTAAAATATAATTAATTTTATTATAATATATTCATTCCTATAGATTACATTTTTTAATTTAATTTTCTTATCCGTAAGTACACAAGAGATCGAAATAATGTTTTTAAGGAAATATGAATTTATTTATCTCTTTGGTGAGGAATATTTTTATTACATGTCCATATTTTATTTAAAACATTTTCAAGAATTATTTTAATATTAAATAATGATTTTTAGAGTCAGTTTTACACATTTTTAACTTTTTATAATTTTTTAAAAAGGAATCCTCTTATCATTTTCTTAATGAGGTAATTTTCTCCAAATATGTGAAAAAAATATTTATTTTAACATATACAACATGAATGAATTTTACCATTTTCATGAAAAATATTTTCTTTTATTATTTATTAGAAATTATCCATGGTTATTTTCAAATAAAAAAATTTTCTTTAATCTTTTGGGAATTTGTATATTTTAAATAATTTATTTCTAAATAAAAAGGGTATTTTCCTTAAAAAATGTTCTAGTGATCTTGTAAAGGTATTTTCATATATAACACCATCCTTTTATTTATATAATAATTTAATGGGGATATGATCAAATGTTACAATATTTATTATTTATCAAGATAGTATATTATTATGACTATGAAATACTGATTTCATTTTCTTTTTCATTGGTTAAGATTTTGCATAATTATAATTATTTTCATGATCTTGTGGCATAAAAATAAATTGACTATGATTATGTGATAGGTGGGACTATTATATCCTACTAATTTATTAAGTATAGTCTAATGTTTTATGATCTCAAATGGTATATGGGAGGTTATACAAATTCCAAAAGTGGGTACACGAGATGTTATCCCAGCCTAAAGTTGGTACATGAGTGGCTAGTCTAAGCTTAACATTCAATGAATGTATTGGTTGGTAGCCTTGACATAATATTTATATATTTATGATTATTAGACATTTTTTCCACTCTTTTATGATAGGATATTATACCAATGTTATGCTCTCATGGATAATTTTCTTTGATTCTTTTATGATTTATGTCTTATAAACAACCCAGATTTATGCTATCGCTCAAGATTATGATCTATTAATTTCGAGGTATGGTTTTCAAATGTTAATCTCATACTCTCATACCCATATTATCATATTATTCTTAAATTATCATTGGTATCTCCCTTATTTTCCATTAATAATCATCTAAGATCACCCTTTATTATGTTTCTTTTTCTCCAGGATTTGAAGAAAGGTTTTAAGTATGATATTTCTAAGAACGGTGATAGTTGTTAAGAACTTAATAGGAGATAATTTGGAAATTTTATATACTAGATGTTTATATATCCACATTTCTAAAGACACTAAACCTTTAAAATTATAAAATGGTTTTTAACGATATGTAATGAATATCAATCTAGTAAGATGTAATATTTATAAATGTAATGATTGGTTCTCCTCAGTTAGTATCAAAGATAGGTTTATATATTTATGGAAACTAGGATAAGAAAAATTTACTTATAAAACATAGGATAATCCTAAGTATAGTTGAACATTTTAAGTTATAGTTAGGAAATAAGTGTGGTTTTCATATAAAATACATCATTGTGTGGATACTGGAATGAGGATGTAGTTTTTGAAAAGATTAACCTAGGGGTAACAAATCTAAAAGGGGTTTATAGGTATTAACTTGATTGTCACTAGTTCATGATGAGTGGGCTTAAGACTATACACCCATCTAGAAACTCCCATGGGATAGTCTTGGGTTATTTAATATTTTATTTATAAACCATTATGATGGATTTGAATAGATAATGACCATGCATAACCTAGGTTAAACCTAAGGTGTCATAGATTTAAAATAAGGTGTCATTATTTAGACATCCTATAAATGTTGTTAATAATAACGTGGTTTCTCACAATGATTGTTATTTCTAAAACAATTTTTTTAGTCATATTTAATTTTTAGAATGTAAAAGGAACCATGTTAATGCTAAAATTTCAAGGCAATGCAATGATTTTATTCCTGAGAAACCAAATTTTATGGTACATGGAATGAAAAATATCATTGCTATGTTTAAGAAACTTTCTCAATCCATAAATCATGTTGAGATTCTGAAATAGAAAACAAAAGAACACTATTTTTTTATTACATCATGAGGAAACATACACAATATTTCAATGGATTTTTCAATCCACAAATTGATGATTAATGATTAGAAATATCGAAAATATATTCTAATTTATCTAGTGTTCGTAGCATGAAAATGTTATTTTTATATTTATCATTTAGATAGAGAAACAGATTAATAGTGGACCCTTATCAAGAACATGAGTCAATGAGAATAAATTTAATCTATTGAGTGGGATGAGTTTAGGAGTTTATTTTTCAACAAGAATATTAATCATACACATCATATGAAAATTTATAATGAATTCATTTAGTTAAAGCATAAGGAAAATGAATCCATTAATACCTATGATGAAAATTTTACAAGAATTGAGAGTTATGATTTTTTGATTATCATCCAACATAAAATTAAGATCGATAAATTAATAATTATCATAAAACCAAGTCTCTAAAGGGTGTTATCCATAAGAGACTTTTGTGTATTTGAATAAATCATTAAATGTGTTATAATGGAAAAAATAGATATTGGTGTCACCCATCAGTCTCATGGTTTTGGTAAGAAAATAAAAATAAAATTTAAAGTAATTTATAACAATAAAAACCATGGAGGGGAAAATATGAATATTCTTTTATTCTAGAGGTGTGGAAAGAATCATAAAATAAATTAACTTATGAGAAATATTAAATAATTTAAGTTTTTAAAGGAAGGTCATTGGAAAATTGAATGTCGAATTATTGTGAAGAAGTTAGCTAATGATGTGAATGGATAAAAGGATCTGGAGAATGAACCAACAAAACTTAAATGTTAAAAATTCAAGTATTATTATAATTATGCTATATAATGTTTTAATTCAAGGGTTGATGATAATAATTAATGACCATAATCTTTTAAGCCCAAAAATAAAGGGAAATATCACACGATCACTATTTTTGAAGCGGGTCATGGTAACAAAGTGGTGAAATGTACACTTTACATCCACTATAAAACTTATAAAGTATTATTTAATTACAGATTTATACACTATTTTATATCTGGATAATTTTACAAGGTAATCACATTGTCAACTCAGTGATTAGATGTTGAATTAGCATTGAAAACTCTGAATGGTATGATTATCGCATCTCAAGTCTATGATTCTTCTCTGATTAAAGTTGGTGAGAATTTGATTTATTTAAATCTTATTATTATCCATTTAGTTTAATTTTATATTATTTTGTGAATTGATTGGATTTTTTTATATATATCCCATGTCAATTTTTAAATAAGATAATTGAAATTTTATATTTTGTACCAACCAATGATAATCTATCAATGTGAGGATAAATATGAATATATAATGGAAATTATATCCAATATGGGTCTATATTCCTATTAAAATTTGGTATCTATCTCATATTATTGGGAAGAAACTCAAAATCAGAGATGTGACTGTCATAAAGGATGTTGTTTTTGTGTTTCTAGATGATTTTCTTATACATCCTTTGAATAACGAAGTTGATTTTTCAATAGATATCATACCTTGTGGTATGCCTATTTAAAATAATTTATATAGAATATAAATTATTTAATTGTAGTAATAGAATAAGAAACTCCATGAGAATCTTGATAATTGATTCACACACCATAATGCATCACTATGGGGTGCATCTGTTCTTTTTATTAAGAAGAAAGTTGGACCACTATGACACTTAATTAATTATCAGGAAGTTAATAATATCATGATAAAAAAATACTATTTTTTTGTATTAATTATTTTTTTGATCAATTTATTAGAGACCAATATTTTTACAAGATTGATCTTCGATCTGGATACCATCAATTGAGGGTCAAAAGTGAAGACATACCTAAGATAGATTTATATATGAGGTATGAACACTATGGATTTATTATGATTCCATTTGGTCTTATTAATTCCCTATATATAATCATGGAATTAATAAATAGAGTATTTAGGGATTACCTTGATTAGTTTTGTAGAATTTATAGATTATATTCTTATATAATCGATGATAAAGTAAGAAAATAAAGAAAACTTGATAATTGTACTAAATACCCTAAGGAAAGAGAATCAATTTTCAAATAATTACCAAGTATTATTTTTAGATACATAAAGTTTCATTTTTGGGTAATATAATCTCAAGATAGGGTATATAAGTGGATCCATCAAAGAAAGAAGTTATTAAACATTTCCCAAACCAACCACTATGACTGATCTATATATTTTTATTGGATTGAATTGATATTATCACAACTTTGGGAATAATTTTTCATGGGTATATATTTCACTCTTCAAGTTAACTAGAAAGAGAGTGAAGTTCCTTTGGACTAATGAATGTGAAGATAATTTCAAAGAATAGAAAAGAAGGTTGTTAAGTGCCCATATGCTCACACTACCCTACATAAGAGAAAGGTTTATTATTTATAGTGATGAATTGAATAAGGGTTCGAGATGTGTTCTTACATATAATTATATGGTGATAGCATATTCTCTTCATTAATTTAAGGTCCACAATAAAAATTACCTGAATCATGATTTAGAGTTAGCTGCGATAATTTTTGCATTAATGATATGAAGACATTGTCTTTATGGGGAAATGTGCAAAGCATATAGTGATCATAAATGTTTAAAGTACATATTCACCCAGAAAGAGATGAATATTAAATATAGAATATGGTAAGATTTTATTAAGGATTATGTTTACTTAATAAATTCCCACATTGAGAAAGAAAACAAGGTGGATGATGTTTTGAGTCGAAATGATCATGCTGGATTATTTTTGACGAGGGTCAAAAAAGATCCAATATTACTGTATTTTTAAAGGATGGAACAAAAAATATAGATAGTTGGGGAGAAATATTATCTTACTCAAATGATTATTAATCCATTTATACATGAAAATATTAAATAGGTGATGAAGGAAGATTTATATTTGTAGAAGATGATGAGAAATGTTCATGAGTTCGACCTTAACTATAAAGGAATGATAATGTTTAATAAATAAGTATGTATCTATTAAATAAAAATATTTAAGAAGGGTCTATTGAAATAATCTCATAAATTACCATTTTCTATTCATCTTGGAACTATGAATATGTATAGTGATATGGGATATTATTTTGGTGGGTCCACATGAAGAGAGATATTACAGAGTATGTATCTTGATGCATGGTGTGTAAAAAAAATTCACTAAGAGATAAAAGACTTATGGGTTGTTACAATTATAATCCATAATATAATGGAAATGTGAAAAAATCACCATGGATTTTTTTTTCAGACTCCCCAAAATTTCTAAAGGCCATAATTTTATTTGGGTTATAATCAATTTCTTTATGAATTAAACACATTTTTGCTACCAAATAATAATTATCTCATAATTATATTTATAGGATATATATTTGTTAAGTGGAAAGTTTTCTTCGAGTACCACATTTTATTTTATTTCATCAAGATATTAGGTATACATTAAAGTTTTAGAGATGTCTTTAATAAGTTCTAGATATATATTTGATTTTAGTATTTCCTACTATCCTTACATAGTTGTTCAGTATGAGAGATACATTAAAACCCTATAGTATATTCTATGATCATTTTCTATAGATTTTAAATGTGTTTTGAATTAATACCTTACTATTATTGAATTCTCTTATAATAATAACTTTCAATTGAGAATTCAGAGAGATTCTTATAGAGCCCCAAATGGTAGGAAGTGTAGACCCCAAAATTATAGGATGAAGTTGGTTAACAAAATATATTGGGAACTTAGATATTTATGAAAATTTTATAGAATTTTAAAACCATAAAGTAGCACATAAAGTTAGATCAGAGTCGACATGAGTGTTATGCTAACAATCATCGGTGAGATTTGGAATTAAAAGTTAATGAGAAGGTATTCCTATGAATTTATACATAGAAGAATGTTATATGTTTTATAAATAAGGTAAATATGAACCATATATATTTCATACCATTAGAGATTATTTATTAGATCATGATGATTTCCTACCACTCAATGCTTCCACCGTACCTCTCTCAAGTTCATGATGTGTCCCATGTATCTATCGCGTGTAAGTACACACCTGTTCCTTTACATCTACTGAAAGTAGATTTTGTAAAAGTTGTAATTTATATTTCCAATGAGGAATAAATATTAGAAAACATAGACCATAGAGATAAGGTTCTATGTAATAATAATACTCACCAGGTTAAAGTTCTTCAGGGAAATTGGAAATTCGAGGAAGCTACATGTGAACCTGAAGATGTGTTGAAAGAGAAGTATCATCAGTTTTTTGTATTATAGTGATTTAATTTTGATGGATAAATTCATTTTTAGGGGGTAATAATTTATCACCACATGATTTTATATTTATATCATTTTAAATAAACTTAAGGTATTCAATAGCTTTCCTTATATGCAACCTTGAGTTTAAATGGAACGTGATATAATATACCTCTATAACCCAGCTATTAGATTGGAAGGTATGAACTAGATTTACCAAATTATGATATATATAGAAATTATTTTCTAAAATAAAATAAATTTACTAATTCTTAATAAATAATCATTAAAAGTTTAATAAAATCATTTAATTATTAAAAGACCTATTTTTTGAAGAAATATATGTTTTTAACATGATATGAATTTTATCTAAAAAAAGTATATTGATATCTATTTAAAAATAATTCAATGAAATATATTGATAATTTATATAAATAAATGAATAATAATATATAAATTTCTTTTCCAATGGTTAGGAATGAAGATAAAATAATTTAATGGAAAAAGAGTTATTTTTCATAAAATTGTTTTTATATGCACAAAGTGTTTTTATATGCACAAAGTGTTTTTATATTAATCAATTAGAAAAAATATTATTAATTGATTATTTTAATTAAATTTATAGATTATATATTCAATAAAATATTTTATCATTAATTTTATAGTTTTTAGTAACCAAGGAATAAATGAAAATTCAGTTTTCTTCTTAAAAAATCAGTTTTTTCTAAAAACAGGGTTTTGTTTTGTTTTGTTTTTTTATTTTAAAATTAATTTATGAAAATTATAGAAATTTTATCTAATAAAATTGGATCAATATTTGGAATAAAAATTTAAAAATTTGTTAATGAGTTCATTTTCATTTTTGTTCATAATTAATGGTAAAAACAATAAATTGTTTTACCGTAGTTAAGGTTAAAACTAGTTTATCGGGGGAGTTAAACTAAGAGATAATGGAATGAATGCCAGTTTAAATTGTATAATTGTTATTTTTGAAACAAATAGACCCTATATTATCTTATATTTTAATATTTTTCCATTTTAAATCATTATAATTGAGAAATACATCAATTATATTTAATTATTTTATTTAATTCCATGTGAATCCACTCCCCCACTTATAAAAGGGCACCACTTATCCACCCTTACTGAAAAAATTTAAACATTATAGATTTGAAAATATCTACCCCAAAACCATATTAGATTATTTTCCTCCATTCAATATCCCCTTTTCTTCCCTTAAGACCAATATTTCATGGTTTAAAGTGTAATCCAAAGGAGGCCTCTCAAGGAAAAGGAATAAATCTTAATCGACCTCTTTAAATTTTATTTATTATTAAACCATCTATAAAATTGTTGTATCCTTAATAAAATTATTAATTAAATTTAATAAATATAATTATATTTTATTATGATAATGAAACAACCTCTTTATACCTCATTTTCACCAAATGGGAAATGAAAGTATCGCTTGTGCATATGTTTGGACTATCGCTTCTATATAGTGATATGATTTATTTTTAATCACTAATTAACATTGATATTTATAGTTATATATTTAAAAAAAATATAAATATGATATTTATGATATAATTATTATACTATAATGATAAAATATTATTCATCTTTCCTAATTTTCATTAGAAAATGAAAACACTATTCATGTATATGTGAGAACTATCATATCCATTAATGATGTAATAAATTTCTCTATGTCTAATTTTTATTTTTATTTATAAATATATATATAATGAATATACATTATATTTATATCATGAGTAAAATTTTTTAGATGATGGAATTGTGATCAAAGTACAAGGAATGGAACTGTTGAACCAAAACTTACTTGAAAAATGGAAACAATTATCACCCAAAATAATGATTTTTAATAAATAATTATTAATGAAAAAAAATGATAATATGTTATAAGAAAACCATTTATGGTATTATATGTGTGAAGATGTTTATTTTATATAATTATAATAATTTTAATATTTTATACAGGAGGTAAAAGAGCTTATGAAGAAAGTTGAACTTATGGTAAGAGTTTATATTTCAATCTCATTTTTACTAGGATTGTTTATGCTTAAATTTATGATGTTGAAATTATATGAACTATATCTAAAAATTCTCATGAATTTTTTTATCCTATATTTATTTATTTATATTCTTTTTTCCTTGAATTTTCATCTCTTTAAGTTCTCAAGAGACCAAAATAATGTATTTAAGGAAAACCAACTTTATTTCAATTTTTGGTTAAGAGTATTTTTATTAAATGTCAATATTTTATTTAAAAAATTTTCAAAAAAAATTTTAATATTAAATAATTATTTTTAAAACCATTTTTACACATTTTTTAATTTTCTATATTTATTTTTAAAAAGTAATCCTCCTTTCATTTTCTGAACAAGGTACCTTTTACCAAAAGTGTTAACATAATATTTATTTTAACATATACCACACAAGCAGATTTTTCTACCACCATGACTACAATTTAATTTTAATATTCCTTTAAAATTTTCAATTGTTATTTTCAAAGAAGTTTATTTCATTAATATTTTATAAAATGTTAGATTTTAAATTAGTTATTTCAAAATGAAAAGGGTTTTTTACTCAAAAACTATTCTTGTGATTTTTAAATTTATTTTCATTTATAACAACATACATTGAATTTTATTATGATTTTAAGAGTAAATGATCCAATGTTACCATATTTATTCTTTTTATAGATAGTTTATGACTATGATGATGAAATATTGATTAAACCTTTTTTGTTTTCCATGGGATAAAAGTTTATGTAATGAAAAATGTTTTTATGATCTTTTGTCATACAAATGAATTAATTATGATTATGTGGAAGGTGGGTCTGTTATATAACTCTAATTAATTTGGTAAATATTAATGTTTTATGAGCTTTAAGGCTGCACAAGACGTTATCCCATTCCCAAAATAGGGTTCATGAAAGGTTATCCCAAGCCCAATGTAAGTACAAATGCGGTTATCCCAATCCCAACATGTAGTGAATGTATTATAGGGTAACCCTAACATAATATGTATATGAATATGATTATTTCATACTTTATTCCACTATTTTATTATAGAATATTATGATACTGATTTTCTTTCATGGACCATGTTGTTTTATTACCTTATTATTCATGTCTTATGAACATCCATAATTATAATATGACTCATTATTATGACATATAAATTGCTGGGTAAGGTTTTAAATGTTAATCTTGTGTTCTTATACATTTATGCTCATGCTATGCTTAAATAACCATTGATATTTCCATTTTTTACCTTTAGTGAGCATCTAAGATCACTCATTATTATATTTTATTTTCCCAAGGATATGATTTTTTTTTAAGTTTGGTATGTATAAGAAGGTTCTAGTTGTGAAGAAATTAGTGGGATATAATGTAAAACTTTTATGTACTAGTTATTTATGCATCCAAGTTTCTAAAGACACTACAAATTTATAGTTATAGCATGAGGCATAATGATATGTAATGAATTTTCATCTAATAAGATGTAATATTTATGTATCTAAAATTCTGTTCACCTCACTAACCATTGATAATTATCTTGATGAAGATACGATTGATGATATTGTTGCCTTAATTTAGTCAAATTTATAAGAATAAAAGGAAAGTTTGAAAGAAAAGGTCTAGTCCATTGAGATCAACTATCCTATTTAATTTAGTCAAATCCAAGGTACCCTTCTTCACATATAATTAATTCTTTCTAAAAATTATTTAATATGGTATAGTCAAAAGGGGGAGATAGTATCCATGGGTTAGATGTGTGGGAAAAGCAAATGTGGGAGGGGATGTAAGTAGTTATGACTATGTTGGATAATGAATACAATAAGTGAATTTAGAAGAATGGATATCCTCAAATGGTATTAGGCTTAATCTAGTATATAACCAGTGGAATCGGTCCATACAGTTAGTGGTAGGAATCTACTAGAATGGGGAGGATAGATTGAGAAAATAAAGCACCCACATGATTAAAACTCATGATTATCCATGTTATATTCTGATAATTAGTATAGGCTATTTGTATCTATAGGGTTACAAAAGCTTCTGAATGGGAGAATTATTTCTTAGAAAAGGATTTCCAAATGAAATAATATTTTATAAAATATGATTATGAAATTAAAGGGGAGTTGGGGATTAATTTTGAAAGGAAACTCAGCCTTATTTGTGGATAAATAATCATATTAGTTTTTTAGAGGAAAATTATTTATAGTGGTGTTACTAATTCATTATTAACTATTGATATAAATTTGTTATTCAAGTGGAATGCCTCATAGTTTTTTTCATTAAAGGTTATACACTAATAGTGTTTTTATAATGTAATTGAGATCACATGTTATTTTTTATTGAATAAAGTAAAAAGTAAAAGGTACCATAGGTTTTTTATTTTAAGTGAGTAATAATTGATAAGTTGGTTATTTTTTATGGATCCCTTATCAAATTTTTATCCTCAAAATAATGTAGTATATTAGTCCTTATGGATGTATCATGAGGAGGTTGCAGACTATGTTTAAAACCGTCACTTTTGTTAATTTTTTTTATGAATGATAAACAAATGGGGATTACAATAAGTTTATACAAAGTAAAAGTAAAAAAAAGATTATATAAGAAAGAAATTATTAATTAAAATTATAAATCAGAAGAAAAACTGATTGTAATAGACTGATTTGATACATCAATAGTGTAAAAGATTCAAACCATTAAACACTAAATTTTTCTGCATCTAAAAATAATGCCTAGTTGAATTCCTCAATGATCTAAGTGAACAACTAAAATTTTTTGTAAACTATATAGAGTCCTCAATATGGGTGTTTATCACCTTATTAAAGTTATTATATTACCCAAATACCTAAGAGAAAACAAAACTGATTGAACCTATTATTTTCAAAAGTGAGACCACTCTTAATATGTTTAAATAAAAACAATAATAATTTTATTTTTATAAGTTGAAAAAAATCAAGAAAAAATTACAAAAAATTGAAATTAAGAAATAAAATGACTGGATTCATTCAAAATTATACTTTCAAGAAAAATTTAAAAGGATTACGATGAAGTGAAAAAATAAAAAGGGAAGATTCCTAGAATAAATACTACCCTAACACTTGGGAGTTTGAACCAAAATTGATATATTATATCCATGTGAAATCCTTTTCTATATACCATACCTTCCTACTAGTATAATATATTATATAGACATGTACTCTCTCCCTTTAATGGAAGTTAAAACATATATTTATTAAGAATAGTTGAGGAAGATTTTTCCTCTAAGTATATTTATGTACTTTGAGTAAAGTTTTGTCCCACTTTATGATCAAATATCAAAATTTCATAAACTAGAAAGTTTTTCATCCATGTATTTACAAAACACCCACAAAAGTTTAGGTCCATTAAACCCCTGTATAAAAGGTATGTTCAAATTACTAGAGTAAAAAAAATCTTGGTCAATATACTTTTCAATTATTTCCATTTTCATGGTTCCAATAACTACATTAATGATATAATATTTTAATATTATTTTATTTTTGATTTTAATCTCTGATTTATATTTAATTTATGACTAGAATAAACTAATTATTAGTTTTTTGACTCTTATTATTCTCTATTTAATGAAGGTTTTTTATTTCTATTTTCCCAATGGTTTTCTAATTTAGACGCTTTATTTGGGAAACAAATGACTTGATTCAGAATTTGGTCTAGTTGAATTAAATCAATACCAATAAACATATAATCTTAAGGATTTTTAAAAAAAAATTGGTTTAGTTTTTAAAAATTAATGATTGAAAAATAAAAATGACAAAAACACTTAAAAAATATGAATTTTTCAATTTTTACAATAATTCCAAAGACATGACTAAAAACACAAAAGGATTAAATTTCATTTCAAATGATAATATATTGTGGATAAAATCATTGAAATTAAATGATATAATATTGTGAGTGAACTAAAAGTTCTGATTCCTATATTGATCCCTAACTAAGTAGAATTAGAGTATTTGTAGACTACCCAAATTTTAAGTGGATTATAACTCATTGAAAGTCATAAGTAAGTGCATATATAGTATTTGAAGTGAATTATATCTTTTTGGAAGGATATATTTTTATATGACAAGTGTTTTGGTTCTAAAAAGAAGAAGTTTTTTATAATTAGAAATTCAAAATAGAAATCTGTATCATTTTTCTAAAATTGATCAATATGCGGATAGATACGACGGTTAAAATGATAAAATGGAGAATCCCTCCTTAAATTATGTTGACAAAGTGGGAAGAAAAAAATGATTTTTTTTATCTAAATCAAATATGGAGATGTCAAAGCGAGTTAACTATTTTTATGGAAGTAGTGTAGAAACAACTCCTATATATAATTGATAAAGGGTTATAAGGAAAAAAATTAACCCTTTGAATTTCATTAAAAAACCAAGAGAGAGAATTAAAATTAAATTAAATATTTAATTTTGATTTATAAAGTTCATTGGATTTGGTGATGTTAAATTTAAAGAGATGTTATTAATAAATTTAAATGGGGTATATTGTTGGATCCTTTGGAGTAAATGTTGGATTTATTAATAATATATATAGAATTTTTTGTTGGAGATGTAGATATATTGAAAATATGTTTTTAATTGTGGTGTTATATAGTATTTTTTGTCAGTAAAGAGAAGGGACTTGGTGTTAGAGCATGATGACACTAAAATAAAAGAAGGTCTAGAATAAGTTGGAGAGAAATCTGCTTAGAGGATTGAAATCACAATGTAAGAAATCATAATGTTCCATGATAAAGTCTTGTTATAGTTTATTTCAAATCACATAAGGTTCAAAAAATTATTGATTCTTGAAAGGATAAACCATTCCATTATGATAAAGGTTACAACACATAAGTTTTTTAGAAAAAGAAAAAGTGTAAAGCCATAGGCTAGGACTATTCAAGTAGCCAACATCCATGGTGGTAGTTGACTATGATTAAATAATCCCCAGCTAAGAAGACAAAAAGGTGTAGGAAATCAGTTTATAAGACTATGAAATTGGCTGACATCGTGGAATAAATAACTATGGGGGTGACACAGTGACCCACTAGGATGATCAAACCTAAAGGATTTGAATGGTAGTGAATATTGTAGAACCACTTCAGTATCAATAAAATAACACCAAGAGGGATGGGTGTGAATTAGTGATCTATACTATTTTTATATTTCTTTCGAAATATCATTCAACACCTGTAAGGACGCATTAATGATTGATAAAACACCCCCAAACACACACCAACACAAGTGTACACAAACAATTTACAAGTTTCATATCTCAATGTGAGAAGGATGGTCCTTGGTGTGATGTGGATTCTTCTAGGATCACACTACCCACTAGAATCATCATGTGAGTACAATAAGTTGGGTATAACCTTGAAACTCACATTTTCATGATTCCCCATTATGATTTGGTTCATTATGCTCACAAGTGTATCCTATACTTTATAGTGATAATAATTTGAAAAACAACTAAATATTTTTCAACCAAATAGGAAACCTTTAGTTTATTGAGTGTGATGAATTATTCTATTTCCACTCCACTTTCACTACACAAAAAAGTAAATTTTTTTACTTTAAACATACAATGAAACAAGCTTCTTATCCTATTTATATGAAGAAAACATCCACATAACCAATTAGGTCATCATAATCATTTTGTTCCTTTCTTTTACATAGGATAATATCATAACATACACTATATTTCACATAGCTAGAAATTATAATTCTTTTATATCTCTTCACACCTCATTCTTCAAAAACATCACCATGTATAATATATATAGTATAATCTACTTCAATTTCAATATAGATTTGAATTTGAAATTAAAATTAATATTTTCCTTATCAAACTCAACCCTTATATCATCTACCATCTATATCTTGACCAATAAATTCAAATTAGTAGTTATATTTAGATGAAATAACCACTAAAGTTTAAATAAAAAGATAAATTAGGATGAATATTTGAACTGGCCAAATTTTCCCATAAAACAAATCATCATGGAATAGTATCCACCATTATAAAATATGATCATAATTCAAATTAATTATTCCTTAACTGCCTGAATATTCCATGGTATGATAATTTTATACTGTATGGAGGTCTCAAATATTCCCGAGTCATCAAAAACTGATCTGATCTCCTTTACAGTGTGATCCATACACTACGTTACAGTCCTACATATTTTTCTCTAGATTGTGGAGTGGAAAATGTTTTTTGATGTGGAGGCCCCAAAATCTATTGGATTCCTAAAATATAGCTTGTTGTGAATTTATTCATGGACATTCACTATGCTGTGTTGGTACCATATTTTTTAGATCCACTGAAATCATCTCCTAATACATTTTGTAGAATGATCTCAATTCCATGGTGCAAAAACATCCTTTTTATTCTTCTTATAGTGAAACAAGTTTCACTATGGCATCATGACCTCTTATCGAGAATCCCCCATGGAATGATAATTAAATCTATGGTGTGAGGTCTTATCAACCTTTTTTTCATCCCACTTCCTAGTTTAGAATCTCTATATCTTGGAAAATATGTTGCAGCATGATCCCCCTTTCTCCTTCATTTCCATGATGTGTTATAAAATTTCAATCAATTTCTATGGAAGAAACCTTATTTTGTGGAATAGAAATCCTTATACTACTCCCTCCAATATACCAACATTATGAACTCTTCTCATGATATAAAATCACTTTAAACTATCATAATCACTATTTAAATTATCATGAAAACAACTTAAGCTCACAAAAAAACATGATTTTGAACATGATTTATATATTGATAACAAAATACAAAACAACGAATCACATCCACTCAAACCACATTCACCAAATTCTATCAAAATCATCTCAACACCTCTTGGCCTCAAAAATCCCCCCTTTGGATTTTGTTGTTAACCAAGAAACATAAATAACTGAAAAAACTCTAAATACATAGTAATATATCACTATTTAATAATTTTAATCCCATGGTAGTGAACTTAGTGTAAGAAGTAAGAACATTGAATAAATAATTCCATTATGTCCATAACATAATAGTGATAAGGATACAACTTCCTTAAAACATGATCATATCAAACCATCATCATAACTATCACACCAATTTAAATCAATTATTTAAACAAAAAATTAGTACACAATTCAATAAATTATTATAATAGTTTCATACATGCACAAATTCTGAAATCAAAACTTTCCCCTTTTAAGAAATCTCTCAAAATATATTCCCAGAAATAAAAACACATAGAAATAGATCGCCCCTTTATATATATTCTCCCATTTTTTATAAACATTAAGTAGAAAAATATATAGTAAATTCTATGTTTTTATTTTCCCCCTTTGAAAAAAATATCCAAATAAAAGAATAGAGATGGGAAAACAACCATAATTTATCCTTGAGAAGGATGAGGTTTAATCCCTAACATCAAACTAAAAGTATTAAATTCTTACTATAAAAATGTATTAGTGAAAACAACATCAATTGTTTCAGTTTTAGGAAAAAATTACACTTTAAAATAATTTACCTTTATATGTTTCTTGATGAAAATATATTTGATAAATTTTTTCTTGCTTCTTGAATACTGAACTTGATTCTTTGATAAATTTATAGCACTTTGATTATCACTTCACATGAGAAGTTTCAACATCACTTCAACCTTCAAATCTTTCAAATATGTATTTATGAACATTAATTGATTCATGGAATGATTTGAATCCACATAATTTTCTTTATCCATGAATAAATTCCAAGATATTTTATTCTTAGTGTTCCAGCACACTCTCATTTCTCCAAAGAAGAAAAATTTACTTGGATTAGACCTTTTATCATCATCAAAACTTACCCAATATATATATATGTAACCAAATAGATCAATATTTCCAATGTTATTATATTTCATCCAAAAATAAATTATGCCTTTATTATTTCTAGAAATCCTTTTTTCAATCCCTTAAATGAGACTGTTTTAGTGCTCTTTAATTCCCAATTTTTTTTAACATCATACACTAAATCTATCCTTAAAGATATGAGATATAAAAAACTTCCAATAAAATTTCTAAATGATGAATTATCAATAAGAATTCATTTTCCAAATTTTTACAACATTGTTTCCAAAAAATGTGTGTGGAAACAGGCTTCAAATCATCCATGACAAACATTTTTAATATATTCTTATAATATTTCTCTTGAGAAAGGAAATTGTACCCTTTCTTTTGAGATACTTTTAAGCAAAGAAATTATTTCTTATCTCTAAGAATATACATTTAAAATAACCCCTTTATCTCTATAGAAAAAATCTCTGATAATTATTTATCATTTTCATACAATATGATTTAAACTACAAAAATAATAAAAATAAGAAATACCATGTTTTCATATTTGATGTCTATTTTTTCATCCACTCATACTTTTTTTTGAAAATTAAAATTATTCAAATAGGTATATAGATTATAATAACATGATATTTTTTCTTATTTAATCCCATATAAAGCCTTATTTAACCTAAATTCAAAAATCTTATTTTCTACAAGCAAGAAACCACATGGTTACTCAATATATATTGCCTCATCCAACTCCCCATCAAGGAAAACAGACCTAACATCCATTTGGAATATCTTTTATTACCTTTTTATGTAATGATAATAAATAATATAATTGTATGAATCCTTGAAACTAGTGAAAATGTCTCATCAAAATCAACTGTTTCAACTTTTAAATATCCTTTACATATAAGTATTTATTTATTTCTCACAAGTTCTACCTTTTTATTCAATTTCTTTCAGAACATAAACATTGTCTTAATGACATTATTTAATTTAGGATTGGGTACCAACTCTCAAGTTTGTACCTATTGTCTTTGATCCTTAATGATGTTTTGAAAATGAAATTTCCTTCTTAGACTAAGGTGAGATGAGTGTTATTTTTCCTCATCACTTGAAATGGGTTAATATTATTCACCAACATGTGCATATATAACACTTTCATCTTTTCCTAAAATTTATTATGTAATTTTAATAAAAACAACATCATCATCACTTAGGAAAATTTCTTTATCATGAGTATAATCTTTCATTGATTAATCCGACACATTCACATCCTCATAATCAAGGATCAGTCCACTTTATTTTTTGAAACAATGATAACCTATTACATTTGGAGTATTTCCGAGAACTATCCTGCCAACACTTTTATTTTCAAACTTTCAATATTCTCACCTTCCACCTTGATAACATAAGGGATGACAAACAAACAATTATATTTCAAACAAGGATATTTTTATAGTAAATATCATAAGGATACTTATCTAAATTCATCCTATGAAGAACTTGTTTTGTATATGAATTGTTTAACCAATAGTTTGTCTCAAAAAATAATGATAAGCATCATACTCATCCAACATTTTCTGAGCCCTATCCACAAAAAATATGATTTTTTGTTCATCCAAATCATTATTTTGAGCTTTTTATGGATAACTAAGTTCAAGTTGGATTATATGATTCTATAAATAATTTTTAAACTTACCATTAGTAAAACCAATTATATATTTTTTGAATCTTATTGAAATAAAAATACATTCTTTTTCTATAATTCTTCAAAAACTTCTAAATTGTGTTAAGTCCTCATACTCGTGCTTTATAGTGAAGTAATCAATAAAATTAATAAATTAATTATCATCATTGGTTTATTACTTATTCATGGGACAACACAAATATTAATTAATAAGATCTAAGGGTTGATTATATTAATTATCCACTTTCCTGTTTAAAGAGTTAATAATTTACCCTTTTGGAATATTGAGCACATCTTATCACTTTATTTTCTTAGTAATGGAACATAAAAAACATTACCACATAATTTTATTAAATATATCTTCATTTGTTCAAAAAAAGACAATTCTTTGATACTATAATTCATTTTCTAATTTTATACTTGGATTCCAGGAGTTTTTAGCATCACCGACTTGAAAACAATTTCCTCTTGTTCACTGTTATCCTGTCACCACCATTCCACCTTTGAGGTACATGAAAAATAACCCATCCTTCCAAAAAAACTCTAATTAATTTATTACAAATCTATGAAAAAATTAAGAAAATATGTTTCAATACATACACATATAAACTATTTAGGGATTTTATCTTTTCTTTTCATTTGACTGCTAAACCAACTCCTTTGATATTGAGTGACCAATAATTTAAAAAACCCACTAAAACTTAATTTATATTTTCAAAAACATTAAATATATATAAATATTTGGTAATTTGGGATTAATATTTGTTGTTCAAGACCCATGAACTTTCCCCTTTGGATGCTTTAAGTGCTATATCTGTAATTAATGCCTTCTATGTTCCTTTTTTCTTCATATTCTAAAATATTTGAGTATTGAAACTCATATTTTATTATGATGGTAAAATGAAAATGAAATCATTATCATTATGATCACGTTTATCACACCATTGAAAAAATTATTCAAGAAAATCAAACTTTTTCTCTGATTTCTGTCCAAACTTCTTAATAAGCTTATGAACTTCCTTCTTTTGATAGGACTAAATCCACCTCAAAACTTACCTATCACACCTTCTAGTATGATTCTGATGTTGGTAATTAAACCAACACACCTTTATCATATTACCAAATACTATACAACACAAAAATGATCCATATGAAAAATATTTTTATTTTTAAATATTATCTTGTCCACTTTTTTTGACCATATTTCTCCCTTCTTTTAATCAAAAATCTTAGATACTTTTTATAAAATAGATTTTTGTGAAATTATAACTCTTTAATCTTCACATAAGTATTATTTTTAGATATTTTAGACACACAATTTATATCATATTTTTCAATCAAGTTGGTTCTCCCAGAATTTCAATATTTTGGAACATTACTTGACTTGGAAACAACACAGTTCATCATGAATTTCTTATTTTTCATTTATTTTCACCAAACTTTTCTCCATTGTTATCATCCTTATATAATTTTATTTTTTTATTCTTGAGATTTAAACTTATTTGAACATTAATTAACTTATTAATTATAATTTTTAACATTGGATATGTACTTCATCAAATCCTCTTCTGTTTTGATCATTTTTTTAAATGATCAAACTCAATTTGTTTCTCCTTAAATATTTCTTCCATAATGATTTTAAGAATATTATTATTATCAAGAAAATTCTTCAACATTTTAAATTATTTAAGAAACACTAATTTTCTTCTCTAAAGAAAAATTAATTCTCTTAAAGTATTTATCATCATTATTCAATTTTGTGATCTATTTCTCATGTTTAGAAATATTTAAAGTACATTATTTTAATTCTCCCTTAAACTTGAATTCTATCTTAGTATGTTCTTCTTCTTAAAATTAAATTTCAAATTATCTTTATCAACCAAAACCCTTGGATCATATACCATCTTAACCTCGACCATTAAATTCAAATTTTTAGTTATAATAGGCTGAAATAACCCCCAAAATTTATATATCAAGAAAAATTAGTATGGATGTTAGAATTTATTGATGATTAACACAACACACCCAAAAACATACCATCATAATGGTACATAGCATATTTATAAGGTTTAACTCTCAATGTGAGAATTATATCCCTTGGTTTGATATGGATTTCTCCAGGATCACACTATCCACTAGAATCCCCATGTGAATACAAAGAGTATGGAATAACTTTAAAACTATAATATTCTAGTTTCTCAGCTATGCTTCAGTGTATCCCATACACAAGTTAATTCCTCACTTTAAAATGATAACAATTTTAAATACAACTGAAGATTCTTCAACCAAATAAAATTCCTCTAAGTCATTGCATTTTCTAAATTCTTCCACTTCCACTCTACTTTCTCTGCATTAAACATGACGAAATTATCCTTTAAACTTACAAAAGAACAACTTTATTCTTCAATTTGTATACATAACACATTTATACAACCACTTAAATATTATTATTATTTTTCCTTGCTTCAAATTTGGATAATCATAGAATATTCACTATATTTCACATATCCATAACATTTAATTATTATATCTCTCTTCACCATTCTTTCTTCACAAAATTCCCTATTTCTAATTTCCACTTCAGAACCTACTTCAACTACAAAAAAAAATTGAATTTGAATTTAAAATTCAAATTATATTCATCAATAAAAACCATTGGATAATCTATTATATTAATATTATCATTAACATTGAATTTTTATCCATAATAGTTTGAAATAACCTTAAAATTTTAATATCAATCCAAATATTAATGGTTTTTTGAAATGATCATATATTTACATAAAAACACTCATCACAGTGTAATACCCCCCTTAAAATGTAGTATTTCAGTTCAAAACATTTATCTTTTTTACTATTTTAATTTTATATTTAGTGATAATGATTTGTGGTTTAGAGGTATCAAATTTTCCAAATCCATTAAAAAATTATCTAGCCTCTTTTGTATTATGATCCATGGATTTTGGTGTGGTCCTCCAAATTTTTCTTTTGAGTATGTTGTGGAATATGAGTTGTGAAATGAAGGTTAAAAATTCTCCTAGAACACCTAAAATCTAGATTTCCATTAAATATGATGTATACATTTACTTCATCAGGGAGGTATTAGATTTTTTAGGGCACTAAAATCCTATCCCAATCATCTTTGCGGTGAGATATTAGTTCCACGGTGGAGACACTTCCTTTGTATTATTATTGTAGTGAAAATAGTTTCACTGTGGTATGGAGACCTCTGATCAAGACTCTCTTGTGGCGTGGTCACTCACTTTGTAGTGTGAGGTCTTGGAGACCATTTTTCAACCCACTAACAAATTCATCATACCCAAAACATGAATAATGCACTACAACATGATCCTTCTTTTGTAAGACCCCAATCTTCCATGGTACACTTCTCTTTGAATGATACAATAGTTTTCATTGTATGCAGCTCCGAGTTCTAGCACACCAAGACCAATCAAACTAGCCATTTAAAAAAAGTTATAAACAATAATATCCACTTTTTTGAAAATTTATAAATTATATTTTTCAAAATGGACTTCATTTTTGATTCATAATATCAAAATTAGCTTATGGTGATTTTTTGGTATTTTTCTGAAAAATTTCAATTTTTGATGAATAACGAAAAACACTGCGTTATTGTTTAAAAATAACTTTTTATTTAAATAATTATTTTCAATTTAAATTTATTTTAAAGTAAAAATATATACATAATACCTATATTAGTCCAATTTAATTCATTTGAGTCATTTTATAATAATATTAGATATATAAAATTTTATTGAACTTTTTAACGTCTTTTACCCATATTCTAGGCACATTTTCAAATTTTCATAAAATATAATTTTATCGCTTCTGTAAATTAAATTTCAAAAATCTGATAAACAAGGTTTTTATTATAAAGTAAAATGTGGTTTAATAGGGTGAAAATAATTTTTGGTGAATAGTAACTTTTGAATTTTATTTACCACAGTTAAAATTAAATAGGGTAATTGAAGGTAAAAATAATATTATAATAATATAAAATTACCCCGACACATATCTTAATTCTATTTAATAAGTTTTTTTAGACCAAATTAAACCTTAGGACAATAATATGATTCTTCTTTTATCCACTTGGGTTAGATTATGACATTTATTACATTTTATTTAAAGAAGTGTTAAAAGTGTTAAATAAAAATGTTTATAACTAAACCATTTTTAATATAGGTTTATACGTAAGATAAATTTGACTATAAATATTAATTAGAAATATAAAAATATTTATTACATCATGGTATTTTATTTATAATTTTTATACATCTAATAATTAAATTTATTTATGACACAATGATGACGTTGTAATTATCTTATTAATGAAAGATTAAAATAAATGATATTATAAATTTTAAAATAATTTTAAATTAAATTTTTTGATTCCATCCATGAATTTTTTAGGAGAAAATGACCTGTTAGGGTTAATTCAATGTATTAATTTGAAGTAATAAGGTTTATATGACTTAAAAAAACAATTACTAAATAGTGTCAAAATTCACATAAATGAGTTTTTAAAAAAATAATTTTTATTAAATTATGTAATAGTTATAAAAATCTAATATTTGGAAAAATGATTTAGATAATGTTAAATATGTTATTAAGGAACCACTTGAGTTTATCTAGGCATTTTATAGTGACTATATTAACCATGTAGTATAAAAATACAAGAAGACATGGTAAAAGTTAAACTATTTAAGTAAGGGTTAAATCTAAAATATAAGGTTAATATGGTGACCTAAACATGTATAAACCTTATTTTTTGAGATTTCTTATAAATATCCTCATATTATCATCTAAATAAATCAATGTGGAGCTATTATAAACCATAATTAATTTTATAATAAATTAATATTTCAATATTTTCCTAAAGTGCCCCTCACCTCTATTATAAAAGGGCACTTCCCCTTCTCTTAAATTCACACCTCCAAAGAAATTTGGATCGGAAAAACCCTAAAAAAATTTCTTCCCAACTACCCTCACTTAAACCTAGAGGCCTTACATTGATCATAAATCTAACCTAAGTAGCTCTTTTGTTCAAATCAAAAGGAAGCACCTGAAGAAGAGGTAATTATTTTATCAAATCTTTCAAAGTTATTTTCTTCTTCTACTTCTTATTCCTCTGTTTGTTCCATAATAAAATTAAAAATCTAGTACCTTATACATAATGAGATGTTATTATAAATATGGTACAACCATATTCATTATTCTATCCATCCTATGAATGACAAAGTCACCATGTGTGCGTACGTATGGATTACTGTCTCTATGTGGTGGTGTAGTTTGTTATTCAACACTACATTATTTGGATGGGTATAATAATGAGTATAATTGATTTAAATAATAAATATAAAATTTTAATGAATATTTATATATAATATACCATCCAATTAAATATTATTTCACCGTCAATATAATGATATTTTTTCTCGTACGTATGTACAAATTACTGTCTCCATGACGCGATGATATTTGTTCCCCATCGTAACCATTAAAGAATAATTTTCATTTGATGATTGAAAAATAAATATCATTATTGATATGAATCAAATACATCCTATCCATAACAAACATTACTTACATTACAAAACATATAAAGGAAAATGAATCATTAAACACTCAATATAATGATAATGATGAAATATTATTAACAAAGAAATATTAGAGGATCATTTATGATATCATATTTATGTATGTGGTTCTTGTATAATTTAATAACAATTATTTAAACATTATAAATGAGGTTAACATACCCTTGACTAAGGAAAAGTGAAAGGTAATGGTTAATTTTATAATCTCTTTATTATCCGAGGCTGTTTATACGTAAGTATCTACTGGGAATTTTTTATCATCCACATCCATTTTACATATAAATGTATTTCAAATTTTTTTTAAAATTTCTTAGACTCTGGTTTAAATTCATTTATACCATTTTTTTAATTTTTATAAAATTTTTTGAAATGAATTTTTCTGTCGTTTTCGAATCAAGGTACTTTATGACCCTTTCGAAAAATTAGGGAAATAATGTTTTTTAACTTATACGGCCGGTGAAACTATTTTCCTACATTATAACATCTTTGAATATTCCCTTACAATATTATAAGAATGTTTTCAAAATAAATATTTTATTTTATAATTATGAAACTTTTAAATTATTTCAAAGTATAAATAGATATTTCTCTCAAATAGTTTTTTGATTTATTTCATATGTGTCAATATATATTTTTGGATTTTATGTTTAAAAGAAGTTGATTTATTATGATACAATATTTCATATTGTATTGATAGTTTTATGATTTGTTTGACTGTGGATGTGCTATTTTTATGTCATTCATGGCTTATGATTAAAGTATTAACATTTCGAATTCTATTTTAATATGAATGTTTATGTTATGTTTCACCCTTTTCATATGAGTAATGAATTGGATGTAGTAAGTGATGTACGGGGCCTACTATAGCCCCTTGATGCATCAATAGGTCTCTTGAGACAAACTAGTGTCTTATCACAAGTCCGTGATAATATTTTTATTTTTAGTCGTGACATGAGGCCTTGACTATGCTGTTATGATGTCTGACATTATGCATTCCATAATTTTGAGATTAGATATTGATATTACATGTGATTATTCGACTTGTATAATATCCATGTGAATAATTAAATGAAATTATTTTATTTATCTTTTCTATATTATGCTGAAGTTTATGTTTAAAAAGATTGTTTTTTAGTCTTATACATTTCTTTAAATGTTTATGCTTATTTATGATATTTTAAACTATATTGTTATCCTTACTGAGCATCTAAGCTCACCCCTTTCTTAGGTTTTATTTTTCCCAGGATGGTAAGAAGTGTATTATGAACGACCTATAGGGTTAGGCTAAGGGATATAAGTGTGTTCAATAGAGACACAATGTTTCTTTTTCATTTCATAATGTAATGTAAAACATATGCATGTATCTAGTACTTCCAAGGCTACTAAACTGATCGGTCTTTTAGAACATGATCTCTTGCGATCATGCTAATGTTATGTAATAATGCACTGACTCTAGGTAACTAAGTTGGGGCATTACAGTTGGTATCAAAGGAAGTTTTGTTCAAACCCTGTAAGAAAAAATTTGAGGATTAATATAAAAGAAAATCCAAAATTTTTGGTAATATCAATATTATATGGGTTTTCCAAGTAATAATTTCATATCTGGATACTAAAAGTAGATATGGTTCTAGTACAAATATACATAGGAGTGAAAACTATGACAAGGAGTTTCAAGCTTGACCTGGGGTTTCCTGGTACACGACAACAAGCCTTACAATGCATCTAGTTTGACACTCTCAGAGGACATGATTAGGATAATTCAAATTTTCTTCACAAACCATTATGAATGATTTATGAGTAAATACTTACCCAAAGAAAACATTTTAATGATTATGGATTATATGCATAAACTGTTCAATTTATGTTAAGTATTTTACAAGTTTTGAATTATGCATTGTGATTCATAAAATAATATAGTTTTTGTCATTTTTTATAAATGTATCCTAGTGGATGGAATAAAAAACATATCAATGCACGCAATCTATGTATTGATTTCCATCCTATTAAAGATAATTATATTAGAGTTGGTGATGAAACTGGTGCTAAACATCTTATAACCATACTTTGAAAACTCACTCAGGCTATGAACAATAACCTTACCCATATGGAGCACCCTAATATACAATGTAGAGGATCAATATTATACTTCTTCATGAGGAAACAACCACAAAAAATCAATGGGACTACAAATCAATTTGTAGCTGAGTAATGAATAAGTTCCTTAGAGAAAATTTTTCATGATTTGAGGAGTAGGGAAAGGGAAAAAGTTATCATGGTAGTTTATCGTCTCTTAGGATATGTGGACCAATTGTGGTCATTAATTAAAAACATGAAGGAAGAAAAAGAAGTAGAAAATATGGAATGGATTGAGTTTAAAGAGATTTTCTTAGAAAAAAACTTTCCTTGTTCACATCAAGCAGATATGGAAAGGCAATTTTTGAGTTGGAGGTAAAAGGAGGATGAGAATGTCACAAAGTATGAGGATAACTTTACAAGGTTAGTAAGGCATGCTGCATATTATATATATAACCCAAGAAGTAAGAATGATCGATTATTTTATGGTTTAAAACCATTTATCCAATGAGCATTAGTCTCACAATCCTTCTCATCGTACAAAGATATAGTCTCATGTAGTGTCAAGACATAAAAGTAATTATCTAAGTCTTATGAATTTAAGGTGAATCAGGAGTATAATAGATCTTCTGAACACTCTAGAAAAGGAAATAAAGGGAATAATGTAAAAGTTGAATTTCCACCCTACAGTAAATGTGGGAAGAAACACCCAGGTACTTTCCTCAAGGGAATGAGAGTTTATTAAAAGTGTGGAGAAAAATTCCACCAATATCATGATTGAAATGGGAAGAAAGAAGCTACCAATGTTCAATGCTATAATTGTAAAGAGATGGGATATTATGTAAATGATTGTCCCAAGCGTCAGAGAAATTTTCCCCAAAAAAAGAAAAGGGTGAATGTCCAAGCTTATGCGATCACTACTGCTGAGGTTTAAGTTCTTAATGACATGGTGACATGTACTTTAAATGTTCCCTCAAAATTATCCACTGTTTTATTTCATTCTGGATCATTGAATTCTTCTATATCTTCCCACTTTTCCAATAAAATTAGATATTTCCAATTTTAATTAATAATGGAGTTGTCAGCCAAAACTCTTAAGGGAAGTATCGTTGCAAAAAAGTTTTGTCAAGCAGTTACCATTATGACATATACACGTGCCTTATATTCTGATTTTATTGTCATACCCATGACTGAATTTGATATAATTATCGGTATGGATTGGATTTTAGACCATGATGTGAAAATTTATTATAAAAAGAAGGAGGTTACAGTTTTTTATGATGATAAGGAATCCCTTATCTTTATATCAGAAACATCACAATCTGATTCTCATCTCGATCCACCCCCAGTAGCTCTACTAAATTCAATTATTAGGGAGGAAGGGAGTAAAATAACTCTGAGATAGGAAAGAAACGTTCAAATAGATGATGTAGCTATTGTTCAAGAATATATTGACGTTTTTCTAGAGGATTTACCTAGACATCCTCTAGAATGGGAAATTGAGTTTTCCATTGACTTAATTCATGGTTCAAGGCCCATATCGAAGACCCTTTATAGAATGGACACTGTGGAATTAGTGGAACTAAAGAAACAACTAGACGAATTGAGAAATAAAGAATTTATTCTCCCTAGTGTTTCTCCATGGGGATCCCCTGTTATTTTTGTTAAGAAGAAAGATGGATCTATGAAGTTGTGCATTGACTACAGGGTGATCAATGCACTATCAATAAAGAACAAGTATCCCCTACCTTACATTGATGATTTATTCGATCAACTTCATGTAGCTCAATATTTTTCAAATATTGTCTTTCAATCTAGATATCATTAGTTGTGTGTGAAGAAGGAAGACATTACAAAGGAAACATTTTGAGCTAGGTGATCGCGTTGTCGAGCGTGTCAAATTAGTTGTTTAATTTTGACTAGAATTTCTACAGTATTGCAGCAACCCTAGGTCATCTCTTGATGGAGCCTTAGATCATTGATTTAAAAATAGGGTTTTGATTATGAAAGTAGAAGGTAAATGAGGTTTTTTAAAACTTGGGGGTTTTATGAATAAAGATTAAAATAGAAAATGAATGTGATAAAACAATGTAGAGATTAACAGAATTAATTAAGCGTGATCAACTCGGGGTACTCTCATGATGTTTATCCTTCATCGCTTCATGATATAGGGTTATAATATTTTAATCCCTTGTATGTAACACCTAGAACCAGAATTTTACTGAGTTTTTACTATGATACCTCCTAAGATTCAGTCGAAAACACACATTGATTCATCGGACACCGCCAATGATTGGGTGATTTGTGTTTGACTTCATAACCGAAACTCACCAAGGAAACACAAAAAGAACTCGATGCGCTATCCAGGTTTGTATGTTATTTCTTTGTGATACCATGAAATAAATGTACATGGCCTTGATAGTTATTATGTGAGTTCAATTGACCACAATGAACCACACAAACACCATAATTGAAAGGGGGGAAAGGAAGTGGTGAATGGTGTGTGAAACATCACATGAATGGGTACCCCCAAACATGATCATATGAGTTGAGCATGGAATAACAGTACATAACTCAATAAAATTAAAATAGATGATGATGAAAAACAACATACAACCTGGAATTAAAAATATCATTCAATATAATACAAAAATGAAGCTCGAGATTACATCACGTTTTTCCCCGGGGGATCACAAGGGGTTTAGAAACCCATGGTTGAGGAGGAAGAGAAATATGTTGGAGTAGAACTTCCCATAGCCTCCAGAACGTCTAGGGATGTTGAGAAGACTCCTTGAGGACACCAAAATGGCAGCACCTTGCCTCCTGACCGAACTCCCAAATGGGGATCCCAAGGTGCCATTTTATAGGAAAATTGGAAGGTGGTTTGAGGCACACAAATTTATTTAATCCACTTGTACCACGTGTTTCAACCAATAGAAACTTGAATCTACCTTTTTAAAAAACTGAGAAGTTGTAGCCCCACTTCCTAAATATCGCCACAAAAATTTTGGCATCAATTGGACAATTGGATCCATAGATATAGACAGATTACATAACACCACATTTTACATTGTGCAGATTTGATTCCTTGGATAGATCAGTTCGGTTGGGCCCCTTAACGACCGAATTGGGCTTGTATTCCTTCATAAGAGTTGTATCACATTATATTTTTTACCAGTACATAAAATATGAGCCCATTTGGAAGCAAAAATATTTCTATACAAGCGCAACAGTGGACAGGTCTTCATGGATCCATGCAATTTTGGCCCATTTTTATTCCACTTCATCAAGGGCCCTCCAAATCATCTCCTCCTACATTGAAATAATAAAAACAAGTAAAATTTCCCATTATAATATTGATTAAAATTAATTAATTGATTCAAACATAAAGTGAAATTTATTTTTATATTTGGAATATTCATTACAAAACTAGTTTAAAACAGCGGTGTAAGGGTGGAATAAAACAGTGAATCGTGGTACGATCACACCCCCACACCTAAAAATTTGCACTCCTAGAAAAAGTAACATATCCAAAACAAATTTAGCATAAATATATTCCCCAAATAATTAAGATTTAATATCTGAGGAAATTTTAATTAATGTAATGTGATCAATTCATGAACCACCCCAAGGATTTCTTCCTAGTGAAAATAGAAAAAATGTCTCATAAATCATATCATAGTAAAATTCAAAAAGATTCATGATACCAAATTGAGAAAGGAATTCAGAAGTCAACCATGACACTAAATCTCCATGTGTGTGTGTGAGAACCATTCCATAATATTATTTCCACTTGCTATCCAATAAATATAGGTTATTTTAACATTTTTCAACTTAAATGATTTTGTCCACCGAACCTACCCTACATCCTTTGCAATCATATTTCAAGACCCACTCAATTAAGCATTCCCAAAAGTCAAACCATAAGATCCTAACCTATATATCCCCATATGTTTCACATTTCATCACTCCCCTTATTTATTTATTTTTTATAAGTTTCATTTGGAACAAATATCACACTCATCTCTCAACCCTTGTTTGATCTCCTCATGACACTAATTGTAATAGTTATAATAAGATAAAAGGTTTAGGAGGAGTGGTTTTTGACCTGCCCAAGACACAACCAATATTTTTTTGAGGGTGTACAATAGTCGGACATTAGGTACACACGCATATGTCAATCTAATACAGTAATGAAACAAATCAGATAAGGAACAAATGTATGGAAGTATCATTTAAAGTTTAAAAATATTAACCTAACATATATTTACCTTATATTAA
This sequence comes from Viscum album, assembly GCA_963277665.1. NCBI lineage: Eukaryota > Viridiplantae > Streptophyta > Magnoliopsida > Santalales > Viscaceae > Viscum > Viscum album. Next base: position 183,142,201 of record OY728145.1, read on the forward strand.
GTAAGAAATATTCACAGTTTGTGGTTTGGTGAAAAAATTTGTGGAGATATTAGTGACACAGGTTTCCCAAAACCTACTCACACAAGGGGCATCAATCATCTCAAAGGGTTCACATAGATATGACCATTTATATCATTGACAGAAAACCAATTCACTAAAAAAAAAGAAAATCACTCCCTGATATAAAATTCATACAAATATTCTTTTTAGCCTTCATTATGGTATTTTTACTTTCCCCCCTTTATGGTAACCAAATAATTGAACTTCTGAATTATTGATGGGGAAAAATGAAAATACCATAAAGAAGGATAAAAATAGAAGAAAGGAGAAAACAATGAAAATTCCTAACTAACCCAGGAATGTATCCACCCCCCACACCTAGAATGTTCAGTGTCCTCACTGAAATAATTGAGAATGTGAGAAGGAAGGATAAAACCTAGTTTGTTTTATTGGTATGATGCATCGAGAAGGTGAATTTACTACACCAAATTCTTTGGAAAATCCTCATAGAAGTGTTTAAGTCACTTCCCATTGACGGTAAGACTTCGTCCACTCTGCTCATGCAAAATCTGTGTTGTACCAAAAGGGTAAACATTACTAACAGTATAAGGACCGAGCCATCGGGAACGAAGCTTACCTGGGTGGAGCTTAAGCTTGGAATTATACATGAGGACCTTCTCACCAATATGGAACTTCCAATGGGGAATTATGATATCATGAATATCCTTTTTCTTCTCTTTATAGATTTGGGAGTTCTCATATGCATCACGTCGAATTTCTTCCAACTCGTGAATCTGCAGCTTTCTTTGCTCACATGCATATGAAAGGTTCATATTACATTGTTTAACAGTCCAATATGCACGGTGTTCTACCTCCATTGGGAGGTGACAAGCCCTTCCAAACACAATTCTGTATGGTGACATTCTGATTTGGGTTTTAAAAGCTATACGGTACGCCCAAAGTGCATCATCAAAGCACAAACTCCAGTCTTTCCTATTGGGTTGTAATGTTTTTTCCAAGATTCGTTTAACTTACCGATTTGATATTTCCGCTTGTCCATTACTTTTGGGGTGATATTCAGTGGAGACTTTAGGATCAACCCCATACTTACGAAGCAAATTTTTCATGTTGTGATTGAAAAAATGTGAACCCTGATCACTAATAATGAATCTTGGAAAACCAAACCTACTGAAAATTTGGGACCTTACAAAATCAACAACCACTCGAGAGTCATCGGTCTTGGTGGCCTTTTCTTCCACCCATTTAGATATATATTAAACAACCAATAAGATTTACACAAAGCCAAATGAATTTGGAAAAGGCCCCATGAAGTCAATGCCCCATGCATCGAAGATCTCATAAAATAACATGGGCTGTTGGGGCATTTCATTTCCCTTGGAGATATTCCCTGTGAATTGACTACGACTACATGAATTAAAAAATCTATGGGCATCCCTATATAAAGTTTTCCAATAAAGTCCTAAGTCAAGGACCTTTCGAGCTGTACGTTGAGAGCCAAAGTGACCCCCAAAGGCCAAAGTGTGGCAGAAGGTCAAAATAGAGGTGAACTCATGGTTAGGAACACACAGACGAACTACTTGGTCACTACAAATTCTCCACAAGTATGGGTCATCCCAAATGTTCCAATAAGAATCATGCTCAAGTATTTGGGATTTTGAAATGCTAAAATCAGGGGGGACCCTAGATGTTGCTAGAAAATTCACAATGTCCGCATACCAAGGGGTAAGGTCCAAAACATCACAAAGGTTCTCGTGAGGGAAGAATTATCCAATGGGTAGGGGCGAGTCAGAATGATGGTACAATGGTGGGAAAATCCTACTAATGTGGTCAGGTACAACATTTTACACCCCCTCTTGTCTCTAATATCAAGGTCAAACTCATGGAGGAGGATCATCCACCATATAAGACGGGGTTTGGCTTTAGGTTTCTTTAAGAGAAATTGAAGGGAAGCATGGTCAGAAAACACAATCACTTTTGACCCAAGAAGATATGAACGGAATTTTTACAAGGAAAACATAATAGAAAGGAATTATTTTTCAGTGGTTGTGTAGTTTACCTGGGTAGGGTCAAGGGTGTGAGAGGTATACACAATGACATGAGGAGACCTCTCAACCCTTTGTGATAAAACTTCCCCAACGACAAAGTTAGAAGCATCACACATAAGATCGAAGGGGATATCCCACCTTGGTGGTTGGATGATGTGAGGTGATGTGAGACACTTTTTTAGTGAATTGAATGCATCCTCACAATTTTTATCAAACACAAACTCAATTTTTTTTTGCAATAACCGGGACAATGGAAGTGAAATATTACTAAAGTCTTTAATGAATCAGCGGTAAAAACTAGCATGACCCAAGAAAGATCGCACCTCACGAACACATTTTGGATATGGAAGGGTTAAAATTAATTCAATTTTAGATTAATCAACTTGAATTCCTTTATTTGAAATGAAATTCCCAAGAACTATCCCCCGCTCAACCATAAAATGGAATTTCTCATAATTTAAAACAAGATCTTTTTAAATGAAGTGGCGGAGGATAGAACCTAGGTGTTCCAAAAAATCATCAAAAGAAGATTCATATACCGTGAAATCATCTATAAATACTTCCATACAACTCTCAAGGTATTCTGAAAAAATACTCAACATACATCTCTGAAAAGTACCAATAGAATTATATAGACCGAATGGAATCCTTCTGTATGGAAATGTCCCGAATAGACAGGTAAATGTTGTATTTTCTTGGTCCTCAGAGGCTATATGGATTTCAAAATAACTCGAATATCCATCAAGGAAACAAAAATGGGATTTACCAGCCAATCGTTATAACATTTGGTCAATGAAAGGTAATGGAAAGTAGTCCTTCTGCGTGGCTTGATTCAGTCGATGGTAGTCAACACAGACTCACCAACTATTTTTCACATGTGTTGAAACCAATTCATTCCTTTCATTTTACACAACTGTTATTCTTGTTTTTTTAGGCACAATTTTCACTGGGCTAACCCATTTACTATCAGATATATGATAAATGATCCCTGCAACAAGTAATTTACTAACTTCCAATTTTACCACTTCAAGGAGAGTGGGATTTAACCGGCATTGAGATTGTCTTAAGGGCTTAGCCTCATCATCCACAAGTATATGGTGCATACAAATATATGGGCTAATCCCGGGAATATCAGCCACTATCCATCCTATTTCCTTTTTACACTCTCTCAAACGTTTGAGCAGTTTCGATTCCTGTTGTGGAGAGAGGTTATTGGAAATAATGACAGGAAGTTGGTCAATACCCTGAAGATATGCATATTTTAAATTAGAATGAATTTGTTTAAGTTCCAATACCGGTGGTTTCTGGATTGAGGGAGGGGATTCAGGGGGAGTGAGGTCAATTAAACTGTCTATCTGCTCATGTTTATTATCTAAAGATAAATAATCTATAGAAATGAGATTTGCAGAATCATTGACGGTCATGGGTACCTTAGAATGAACACACTCATCAATTAAAGCACAAAATTTACACTTTTCAGAACCCACACAACACTCAAAACATGAATCAAAACTTAAATCATCCAAGGGTGAAGAAAATAAAAATGAATCATAGTTTTGGTTGAGGAGAGAATTGTGTGTGTGTATCATTTGAGAGCACTTCCATCGAATAAACTTGAAGAGTGGAGTGCTCTTCAACGGGGTGTTTCATAGCCTCAAGGATGTTAAAACTTACCTTTTCTCCTCTTAATTCCATGGAAAGCGTACCATTGTGAATGTTGATGATCGTCTTTGCTGTTTTGAGGAATGGCCTCCCAAGTATGAGAGGAGCGTGTCCTTGGGTTCGGGTATCTTCCATCTCAATAATGTAGAAATCAGCGGGGAAGATGATATTCTTCACTCTAAAAAGGACATCCTCAATCACTCCTTTTGGATGCATTGTACTCTGGCTGGAAAGTTTCACGACAATGCCTATTGGTTGAAGCTCTCTAACCTGTAGAGAAGTATACACGGAGTGAGACATTACATTAATGGAAGCACCTAAATCTAGCATAACATCAAAAAAGAATGTCTCCCCTATTGTACATGGTATCGTGAATATGCCCGGATCTTTGCATTTGGTTGGCATTGCTGGTTGAATAAAGGCCGAGACATTCCTACCCAAGTTGACTCTCTCATTCCCCTTTAGCCTTCGTCTATGGGTGCAAAGTTCTTTAAGAAATTTGGCATAACGAGGAATTTTCTTGATTGCATCCAATAAAGGAATATTAACTTTAACTTTTTTAAATGTATCCATTTTCTCATTATCAATATCATTATCAAAAATTTTCTTAGATTTAGAGAGTATTTATGGGAAAGGAATTGGAATGGATTGTTTATTTGAATCATCAACGATAATTTGATTGCCCTTTTTATTTTGTTTTTCGTTACATGAAATTTTTGAGTGTTGGGAAGAAGTGTTTTCAATAGGGGGATATACCTGTTTCATAGAATCAGTAGAAGGAGATGATTCTTTACCACAACGAAGTGTAATTTTATATACATCACCCTTGTCCTTCGGATTGGAAATGGGTTGGGATGGTAGTTTTCCAGACCCTTGCATCTAAATCTCATCGATAGTGTTCGCTAATTGTCCCACTTGAGTTTGTAGGACTTAAATTGCTGATTGTGTGGTCTGTTGGAACTGGAGGTTCTGGGCTTCCATTTTCTTCACCATATCCTCACGGATCAGTTCATATTTGGGAGTAGGAGGATTGTTTTGAGATGTTGATGAATAAGAAGGTTTCATACCTTAGCCTTGTTGATACCAATTCGTCTTGGGGTAGCTTGAGTTTTCTCCTTGTCGGTACTGGGGTTGTGATTTCCACCCAGGGTTTGGATTTGGCAAAAAAATTTCTTTCTTGAAGGGAGGTGATTGTTGGAATAGATGCCCTAGGAACACAACTAGACAAGACTCAGATGAATCTTGAAGTTGTGGGCACTGGTCAGAAAAATGAGTGTTATCAGAACAAATACCACAATGTATTGGAATAGAAGTAGAGTGTGAGTTATCTTGTTCTTGAGCTAATTGCCTTAGAAGGGTATGTATCTCATCAAGTTTAGAATCTACCTTTTGTTCTAGGGATGAATGGCTTACCTCATGAACTCCTCGGGTTAGTGCAATTGCTCATGTACCAAATTGTTGTGCATTTTGAGCCATGTTGGCTATTAAGTCACGGGAGGAGGATAGAGTTTTATCAACTAGGGCACCAACTGATGCAGCATCAATCATTCCATGATCCATGGGAATAAGTCCCTCATAGAAGTATTGGATTAATATTTGTTCACTAATCTGGTGGTGGGGGCAGTTAGAGCAAAGTCTTTTGAATCTCTCCTAGTATTCATGAAGGGTCTCTCCTTGTGATTACCTAATTCCACATATTTATTTCCTAATTGATGCATTTTGGGAGGTAGGGAAGAACTTCTCTAAAAAGAGTCTTCTAAGGTTATTCCATCCTCCAATTGTTGTGGGAAAATAGTATAGCCAATCTTTGGCTACGCCATCAAGGGAGAAAGGGAAGGCCCTAAAATTAATTAGATCCTCAGAGACATTTTTGGGTTTCATGGTGAAGCAGACTATATGAAACTATTTGAGATGTTTGTGAGGGTCCTCATCGGGAAGACCATGGAATTTAGGAAGAAGGTGGATGAGACCTGATCTCTACTCAAAGTTGGTTGCTTCCTCGGGATATTGGATGTACGTAGGTTGGTACTCTATATCAGGGGTGGTCAATTCTTTTAATGTTCGATTAGTTGCAGAAATGTTTTATTAGGTTTTATTGGGTTCAATTTTGGATTGTTTTATGACCACTTGAGGTTCCAAAATGGGTTCCTTAATGTTACTTGATTTAACATCTCTAGATGCATTGATTTGTGTGTGAAATGACTTTTCAATTTCAGGGTCAAATTCAAGTAGTGTTTCTTTACCAGATCGGGTCATGCAAATAATTTGTGAAGTTTTTTTTGAATATGGATAAAATCACTTAAGAAGGGTGAAAATAGAATATAATTTTATAATACAGAATTATATATAGGGATATGGATAAGAAGAAGGAGAGAGGGAGAGAGAGAACACACCAAAAATAACAAAAAATAAATACAAAAACCAAAACAAAAACAATGAAATGGGGGTGGGGTATTTAAAGAAGTACTAATTAATAATTAAAATAAATAAATAAATGAAAATAAAGAAAAAAAAATGATCTTGGCTCCCTGATAACAGTGCCAAAATTTTATCGCGTTGTCGAGCGTGTCAAATTTGTTGTTTAATTTTGACTAGAATTTCTACAGTATTGCAGCAACCCTAGGTCATCTCTCGATGGAGCCTTAGATCATTAATTTAAAAAGAGGGATTTGATTATGAAAGTATAAGGTGAATTAGGTTTTTTAAAACTTGGGGTTTTGATGAATAAAGATGAAAATAGAAAATGAAAGCGATAAAACAATGTACAGATTAACAAAATTAATTAAGCGTGATCAACTCAGGGTACTCTCATGATGTTTATCCTTCATCGCTTCATGATATAGGGTTATGTTCATTTAATACCTGGTTTGTAACACCTATAACCATAATTTTACTGAGTTTATACTAGGATAACTCCTAGGGTTCAGTTGAAAACACACAATGATTCACCGGACACCGCCAATGATTGGGTGATTTGTGTTTGACTTCATAACTAAAACTCACCAAGGAAACACACGAAGAAATCGATACGCTATCCATGTTTGTATGTTATTTATTTGTGATACCATGACATAAATGTACATGGCCTTGACAGTGCTTATGTGAGTTCAATTGACCACAATGAACCGTACAAACACCGCAATTGAAAGGGGGTAAAGGAAGTGGTGAACGGTGTGTGAAACATCACATGAATGGGTACCCCCAAACGTGATCATATGAGTTGATCATGAAATACCAGCACATAACTCAATAAAATTAAAATAGATGATGAATAAAAACAACATACAACCTGGAATTAAAAATATCATTCAATATAATACAAAAATGAAGCTCTGGATTACATCACGTTCCTCCCCGGGTGATCACAAGGGGTTTAGAAACCCATGGGAGAAGAGGAAGAGAAAGATGTTGTGGTAGAACTTCCCATATCCTCTAGAACGTCTAGGGATGTTGAGAAGACTCCTTGGGGACTCTAAAATGGTAGAACCTTGGCTCCTGACCGAACTCCCAAATGGGGAGCCCAAGGTGCCATTTTATAGGATAATTGGAAGGTGGTTTGAGGTACACCGATTTATTCAATCCACTTGTACCACACGTTTTGACAAATAGACACTCGAATATCCCTTTTGAAAAAATTGAAAAGTTGTATCACCAATTCCTGAATATCTCCACTGAAAGTTTGGCATCAATTGGACAAGTGGATCCAGAGATATGGACAGATTACATAACACCGCAATTGACATTGTGCAGATTTGATTCCTTCGACAGATCAGTTCGGTTGGGCCCATTGAAAACCGAATTGGGTTTGGATTCCTTAATAAGAGTTGTATCACATTATATTTTGTACCAGTACATAAAATATGATCCCATTTGGAAGTACCAAAATTTCTATACTAGCACAACAGTGGACATGTCTTCATGGATCCATGCAATTTTGGCCCATTTTTACTCCAATTCATCAAGGGCCCTCCAAATCATCTACTCCTACATTGAAATAATAAAAACAAGTAACATTTCCCATTCTAATATTTATTAACATTAATTAATTGAATCAAAAATAAAGTAAAATTTATTATTATATTTGGAATATTCATTACAAAACTAGTTTAAAATAGCGGTTTAAGGGTGGAATAAAACAGTGAATCCTGGTACGATCACTAGGTATGGGCATTAAGAGTTTACAGTAATGCATTTTGGACTAACTAATGAACCCTCTGTATTCATGGATATAATGAATAGAGTTTTCAAGGAATATCCTGATGAATTTGTAGTGGTATTTATTGATTATATAATGGTATTCTCCAAAAGTTACGAAGATCATGAAAATCACTTGTACACTATTCTGATAACTCTTAAAAGAAATGAATTATATGGGAAGTTTAGAAAGTGTGAATTATGGCGTCAGGAAATTTATTTTCATGGCCATAATATCTCTAATGATGGAAGATTTATTGATCCTTCTAAGAAAATGGAAATCAAATAATGGCCAACGCCAATAAGTATAAATGAGGTATGTAGTTTTATTGGTTTAGGAGGTTACTATCAGAATTTTTTCCAAAATATTTCCCAATTGGATAAACCATTGACCAAGCTCACACATAAAGGGGTTAATTTTTTTTGGACAAAATATTGTGAGGAACGTTTTGAAGAATTGAAGAGAATATTAGTCAATGATCCAATCTTGACTCTACCATCAGAGAATTATGGGTTTGTTATTTATAGTGATACATCAAATAAAATACTTGGTTTTGTCCTTATGTAGAATAACAGAGTTATTGAATATGCATCATGAAAACTAAAAATTCATTAACAATACTATCCTACTCATGATATTAAGTTATCAGATGTAATCTTTTCTCTGAATATATAGAGACACTATCTCTATGGTAAAAAATGTGAGATATATACTGATCACAAGAGATTGAAGTATATTTTATCACAGAAATAAATCAACATGAGGCAAAGGTAGTGGATTTAACTACTCAAGGATTATGATTTCACAATACAATACCACATGGGAAAGGAAAATAAGGTTGCAGATGCTTTGAGAAGAAATGATCATGGCATTCTGAACAAGATGAGAGTTGAAAGGGATCCTATGTTCATAGATCTAGTAATGATTGATATGGGAATAATCATGGAAGGTTAAACATCAATAATTTTTCAAATGGTTTCCATAACATCTTTACTAGAAAGGATAAAAAGTTCTCAGACTCATGATGAGGGGTTTTAAAAGAAAATTAAAGCTATGAATGATGGGATATTGATTGAATTTGTATATGAAGATGGAATTTTGAAATATGGGAAGAGGATTTGTGTTCTCGATATACCTGATCTAAAAAGGAAATTTTTGGATGATTCTGATAGCTCTAATTTCTCTATACACCCTTGTAGCACTAGGATGTATAGAGATTTGAAGGAACATTTTTGGTGGGACAACATGAAGAGGGATATTGATGATTATGTGTCAAGATGTGTGGTTTTTCAATTGGTGAAGGCTGGAAGACAACTTCATATAGGATTCATGAAATCTCTTACTATAGCTGAGTGGAAATGGGATGATATTATGATAGACTTTGTCATAGGTCTACCAAATACTCCTATAAGGAATGATGCAATATGGGTCATTTTTGATCGTCTTACCCAGTCAGCACATTGTCAGGCTATAAGAAAAGATTTACCACATAAAAATTTATCAATACTATATATTAATGGAGTTTTAAGGCTTCATGGTGTACCCCTATCGATTGTTTCTGATCATGATCCCTATTTTACATCAAGATTCTGGAAAACTCTTCAGAAATACCTAGATACTAAACTTCATTTGAGCACTGCATACCACCCTCAAACTGATGGACAATCAAAATGGACTATTAAAACCTTAGAAGAAATGTTGAGATCTTGCTCACTTTAATTTCAGGGTATGTGGGTTCAATATTTTTCTATGATAGAATTTTCTTATAACAATAGCCTCCATTCAAGTATTCAGATGGAAACATATGAAGCATTATATGGAAAGAGATACTACAAACAAATATTTTGGGATGCTGTTGGTGAAAAAAAAACTCATAGGATTAGAACATGTTGAGGAAAAAATGGAAAAGGTGAATATTATCCAAAACCACATCAAATCAGCTCAAAGTAGGTGTAAACACAATTAAATGTGTTCCATGAACTTTTCTGTAGAGTGAAGATATGATTATCGCATAGACAAAAAATGTCAAGTATGAGTAAATATGTTTTCATCGTGAAGGAAGAAGGTGAAGGATAGATTACTATGTGCCAAAATACTAAGCCATACTGATGGATATGTGGAATGAATCCCCCATATAAGAGTAGTTAGTGTATTTCCAAGATCGATGATGAAAATGTATCGACACATTAAATTCAATATCTGAGTTTCTTATTAGGAGACTTGGCGTACTCTCCATCTCAAGAAGTGAATATCTATTCAAGAGATTCGATTTTATTGGTTGAAAAGCCTAAATGGACTTACAGATTAGAAGTTATGGAACTCATAAGATGGAAAAAAATTATCTTGAAGAGCTATGCAGAAGACCTACATGAAGGACCTACGCAGAGGACCTACGTGGTAGTATAATTTTTTTACACTTACGTGAAAAAACTACATAGGGTAACTCATTAGCCTAGGGTCTCCTATATTCCTATAAATAATACCCTTGGCCTCCCCATTTAATGGACTGAAAAAGTTTAAAGACCCCTTGAAGCTCCCATTGTGTAGCTCCTTTTCCAAGATCCCTCAAATTGTCATAGGTAGCTCTATAAAGTACGAGAGAAGAAATAATTAAAAGGGACAAAAATGTTTTGGAATAATTTCACAATTTTTACATAGGTTTGGTTTCCCTATGTGAAATATATTCTTTAGTCATCATACAAACCTACACAGCACACCTACGCGACATACCTGCGTGGTACAGCTGGGCGGCACAACAATGCGGGGTACCTACGCAGCACACTTGTGTGAGGTACCTACACGGAAGAGCTTGGTATAAATCATATATACCAACTTAAGTAACCTCTCTAAATACATTTATAGTAGGGTATCTCCTTCCTCGGTTCCCTCATCTGAAAGGGACTAAGTTGAAGCCTCCACCAAAATCTCCTGACTTATCAAACCTTTGGGAAAGGCACATCAGTGTGTCTCCTATTTGGGTTTGTATATCCGCAGTCAGTTTTTTCCCACATTTGTTTCAAAATGGGGTTAGGATTCATAGAGTGTATTTGGGTTTGTATATCCACAGTCACATGGACCTTTCTCCCAAGAACAATGCTAGGAAGTTCCCAGTTTGGAGGATTAGGGTTTGGGGTATGTCCTCCCCTTTTCATCTTTTAGACCCGAAATCTTAGATCTCTGGTAGGGAAGGTAACATTCACACTTTATTTTCCATCCAAGCAAAAAATAAGTCTCCCTCCTCTACTAGGATCAATTTTAGGGAATCCATCCTAGTGTAAACCCCTAACCTGCATCCCTTATTCCTTTCATTACGACCCTTGTCCAATGTAAAGTAAATAGAGAGAGGGCTCATCGCCTAGCCCTCTTCCAGGGTCGCCTCAACCTCATCCATCATGTCCACCATAGGATTTCCCTCCTCCACCAGTAGAGGAGGAAAACTGCATGTCATTATTGTATCTTTCACATCCACTTGTTTCTCACACCGATCATGACTCACGTGGGCTTAGAGATCCGTGATGATTACAACATTTTCACAAACACCCACGGTAAAGGAATTACGAGAAAACTTATTTCTATTCAAACTAGGATACGTAGTAATACCTTTTTGGGCCTGATCTCACTGGATATACTCTTTATAAATCCAACCCTAATTATCTTAATCTGGGCATCCTCTTTAAGAATAATCCCCAAATTAAACCCCCAAATCACCAAGGCATCCTTTTCAGGAAGTAAGTCCAAACTCATCTCTCTCAAAGGACTATACTCTTCTATGAGACTTATCGAACTACGTGGGATTTTATTCCCATCCACATGGGATACGTAGGAAGAATCCTTAAGGTTCAAACCCAACACTTCAAGTCCACCCTGTTCTCCTTGGGCCATATTCCTAATAGGGTCTAATATTACTTAGAAACCCATATTCTATCCAAGTTCCTTAGGATACTTAGGCATAAGTCCCACACCAAACTTTGACTAAGCAACTTTCTCTTAGATGTCTTTACCACATGACATTAAACTATATGGTTAGGTCCTTATCACATGAACTTAAAAGATATAATGTGTCCCATTAAGCAGCACCAAACTATGAGGGTTATGATTCTTTTCATAAGTATACGTTGGTAGCCCATTTTATGGGCACGATCCAAAGATCAAAACAAACATTCATCTCCCTGGATGATTGTAAATTCTAGAGTTCCCCAATGAGTGTATTAAAAACCATTATCGTCATAATGATGATTAAAAGAATCTTTAAATTTCATATGAAAGTATACCATTGATAGAGAACCTCGAATACATTTGGAGATTTCCATTAATGAATAACCTTGAATTTATACTGATGATTCTAAATTTTATACACGTTAATAATTGATTGCAAATTCCAAGGTAAACTTATGTTATACTTGGTGAATTAATAAGGATTTATGAAAATATCTTAAATTTATAAAGAGAGACTCAGAGTAGACAATAATTTCCCCCAAAAAGGGTGTGATGAGTCAAACCTCCCATCCTATCGACCAATGTATGTTCCTAAGTATTGTAAAGTTCAAACTTAACGAATGCATGCCTTTGGAAAGAAGGTACCCTTTGGATAAAGAACTATTTTAAGTTTTTGGTTCCATGAATAAATCCAATGGAAACTGCTTGGAAGTAGTGATTCTTAAAACTAGAACACACTTTTCAAGGAACTACGAAACAAAAATGGTGAACCCGACGTGAATCCTTAACCAAGTTAATAATGTTGCCCACCTGTTAGGACCCTATAAATTGATAAATAAAGGCCAGATAAAAGAATAAATCATGTATGTATTCATCTAAAAGATGTCTCTTTAATGGAGTTTATTTCTATTCTTAGTTTTCCTCATAACTCCCTTCAGTCCAAAATGGATTTCTTCAAGACGACATCGATGAACTTCCCGACCAATGATCAAGATGGATCTTCATCCATGGGAAGGACATCATCACCCACCCAACATCTTCAATGCTGGGTCTCCAATGTGTTGGTAAAGGAGTATCACCATCACGGTACAATCCTGACTTTGGAGGCTGCCCGATAGGCCCTCCAAGTCAATAACAATCCCCGATCACCTGGCCAATGATGACAGATGATCAAGAAGTAGACGGTTCCAACCACCATTTCAACAATTTCTGGTCCTTATCCCTAAAATGGAATAACCATTCCCTCCCATACTACAGGGAGATAGTTCAAGAGATCACTCAGCGCCTGAATTCAAGGATACAAGAATCCTTCCTGAGGACTCCCACCAATAATCTCCGCCAGAAGAATTACGTGGTAGTGAACCCCCAACATGAAGGGGGTATTGCCTATGGACATTCAGACTAGGTCTCTTAGATCGGAGCACACAAGACAAACTACTGGGGAAAACGTCCCTTCAATAAGGAGCAAGTTCTTACCTCTTCCCCCTCCGGATAAGTCCATCAACCTGACTTAATGGAAAACAACGAGAGATAACATACACCTGTCCATACTAATTTTGTTGTCCAGCAGACTTGTCTAGTATCTACCCACCAATCCCACCAGATAAATCTGGTGGAGTACTATGAACAGGCACATACACCTACTTACAAGTTATTAGCCAATCAGAAGGCTCTTCTAACTGCATTTAAAGAAGACCGTCAATCCAATGTGGTGGAAATTGGTAAACAGGAACATACACCTTCTTACAATCCCCAATTCTGCCAGTAGTCTCTTCTACAGGTATTGAAGGAAGTCCATCAACCATACTTGATGGGAGAAAACAAACATGCACATAAAAATTCCATCATTCTTCAAGCCTGCCAAAAGTCTCATTTGGCAGCACCAGGAGAAGTCAGTTAGGAAGATCCAACGAAAAATCTGGGGCATACCCAACTCTCTGCCCCCATGCATGAGTACCGTCAATACCCATTGATAGGAAAAGGAGGGCAGGAGAAGGAACATACACATACACTTGATACAGAATGGATGTATATTCCCATTACAACCACTGAAGTCACCAAACACATCTTATCAATGGTTAAAGGGCAGATGCAAATTCCTGCCCATATTCTAGAAGTATGCCAGGATATTATAACAAATACTTCAGCAGTACCAGGGGAACATACACATAAATCTTTGCCAACATATGGGATTACACATCAACATGCCATCCCAGAGAAGATACACACCTCTGTTTTAGTCCCAGAGAGTCATGGGGCGTACTCCCCCATATCATATAGATAATAGGATCAGAAACATACACCCTTTCCAATTGGAGGTAATCGGTCTGTTTTGATGGCTGCTCCAAGGCAGGAACATACACCATCCCATGATAACCACTTCTCCCAGAAATTGGCCCTAACTAAGTGTAAAAGAACATCCAAGAAGAAGTATCTTCAAACATGGTTGGAAAATCAAGAGTCAAACTACAATTTGGCTCCTCTTAATGCTGGAGTTATTGAATCCCTCAACCATTTATCCTTTGTAGCTCAAGGTTCTATCCTATCATTACCAATTATGGGAGTGTTAATAGTAATTATGAAGTTCCCCATCAGAAAATTCATCATGAAGGACTACTTTATGAAAATTCAATCAATCTAGAGAGCCTATCTTTGGATGAGATCCATGACAACCTTCAGTGTGGCCAAAAGACCGTGGATTAAGAGGATTCATCCCTTGCTGTAATCCACCATGGTGGTCCTCCCCATGATAGAATTTTCTATGAAAGTCCTCTCCACAGTAGTATTTCTCATTGTCAAGATAATTCTATAATTGTTAATGTTGCGATGAGAAATCCCTCCTATCTTGAGTCACTTGCAAAAACAAGACCAGTCATGTCGGATGCCTTGTCATTGACGGGTGAAACAATTTCTCAACCGTAAGACATATTAAGGGAATAGTCATTCTCCGAACCTACCTTGGGTAATTTTCCTTTTAATGCAGAGTATGCACTTTGGTCAAACCTAGTGGAGAAACCTCTAGTTAAAGACGATGAAGATATGTTAAACATTAGAAGACAATTGGCTAAAATAGAAATACCAGTCATGTTTTTGCCTTTGGAATATTTTTAGTATAACATTCTAGAATTGATGGAAGAATATTGAATTCATGATATCCACCTCAACTTATGGAAAACTCTTCGTTATTTGAAAACCAAAGTATTACCATATGATGAATATCAAAATCATGTAAAGGTAATAGAAGGGTTGGAATGCCAAATTGACTTGGCATATCTCTTAGTTTCCCAACATCCAATGGATGAAAATCATCAGATAACCCTTCAATGTGCATGCCTCAATGATATAAAGAGGATAAAATAGTTAATTTTTGATTCCCTATTTGGTGTGCGTATTAGAGTATGGGGTGTACATGGAGCATTGCATTTCACTACACCCCAAAATCATCAAATTCCTCCAAAAGCGGTCTCATGCAATGTTATTGGCCACAACCATACACAATCAATAGATTTTTTATGTAATCAAATGTATGCTCAAGAACATGCCTTAAATAGCTCTTATGAGAGTCTATCCCAAAGAAGAGAAGTTATTGAGTTACTTTTACATCAAGTATCTTAGAATCTTGAACAAGCCTCCCGTTTAGAGGATGTCATCCATAAGATAACACAAATGTCTAAAATAACACAATTATATTCCAAAATAGGCAATTTGAGTGGTTGTTGGATAATTCACCCAACTATTGTACAAACCAAAATTTATAAAATTAGAAGAGAAGCTACATGAATCTCAGCCATAGTAGTTCAAGGACCACCCCATCTTGTAGGGATGGGGGCCCGTTTAATGAAACCAACATGTTAATTAAACAAAGTTCAAAGGTTTAAAGAAGAAGAACATGAATAGACCTAGACTACAGGGCTGGGGGATTTTTAACATCTATAATCCCCTCCTCAATAGAATTTAGTTTTCTCTGGATTAGGGAAGAAACCACAATGAAAGTACACAACTGAACTATCAAAGGATTTCTTTCAGGTGACTGACTATAAAAATTCTCCTAATAATTAATCCTATAGGAGACCAAAGCCTCATGGAAGATACAGAGGGAGATTATATTACAAAGATATTGATAGAATTCCATCAATGAATTATGCGTCAGTAAATGTAATTAACTCCATTACAGAAGATTCTCAATAAAATGAGTCTAGTTCAAGCGACTTAGAAGATGAAGTTCTTATCCATAATATGGTACACACTAAAGTAAATGAAGAAGGTTTACATACCCAAAATTAGAGGCTTACCCAACATATAGGTATGCCTTTAGAAAAAAAAACTCCCACTCCTACAAAAGGTATCTTACAAGGGGAAAGGAAAAATTCAGATTATATCTCACTTTTCCACTAGAGAAGGTAAATATTTTTCACTGGAAGAGAGATTTTCACAACAAGAAGAGGAGATTAAAGAGTTTAAAAGACTCAATAAAAAGTTACTTCAAAGCATTATTTATGCTAGACATACTTCCCAGGAAGATCCTAAACTTTCACATCCTGTAAGAGCTCCGTAACAAAGAGTATTTGTGGCAATGATAGATGCAGATAATGAATTCCCTATATTGGGTAAAAAACCAAGGTAGGATCAAACACATATCGATAAGCCTGTTCTTGTGGGTTATCCAAGGAAAATACCTGCACCATCACCAGTGGTTTTTCCAGTCATTGCACCATCTCAAGCTTCAGTTGTTGTACCTGAAAAGGTTCCAGCTCATCCGGATATTCCCCAAATTCTTATGAAAACAATTGAGGCATTAAATACTCGATTGGAATCTATAGAGGAATGATGTGTGTAAGTTCATCTGGAAAAGAAAGCTTACCCTGAATGAGTGGAATTGATTCCCCCCACCAAATTTTGTGAATTCAATGTTTCCAATATTTAATGGTTTGGGAGATCCAGAACAACACTTAACACATTTAATTTCTCATTTTGATCCCATTATGGGAAATCTTCAAGAAAAATAATCAGTAAAACTCAGATGTTTTGTGTAGTCATTACAAGGACTATCTTTTGTCTAGTATACAAGTTTAAAATCTCAATCAATTACTATATTGGAATATCTATGTCAGAAATTCCATATTCAATTTAGTTCAAAGCTACCATTGAAGACAGTTTTTGATCTCACTAATTTAAAACAAAGGGATAATGAAAGAGTTTTGGATTTCATTGCTTGATGGAAAGTATTAACGTATTCCTTAAGTCTGGGACTCCCTCAAGAAGAATTGTTTCCAATTTTTGAGGAAAATCTATGTGATGAGTTATACACACCACTGATCCCTATAAAATAAATAGGAGGGTTTTGAGACATTACTTAAATTTCTCAAAAAATAGAAGATTATATTATAGAAACTAAGGCTAAAACTTGTGTAATTCCATCATCTTTGATAAGGAGAATAGGGAAAGCAGAGGTTGCTACCATTACACTCAAGAAAGCACCTGTACCTACTCCCACTTCAAAACCTTCATTGAATTGAATGGATCTACCTCTAGAGAGTTAGCAGCAATGACCGCCTCATCAAGATGATCAAAGAGATCAAAGGTGAAAACAATTTGAGTAATTAAAAAGTAAAGTTTATTCCTTCTGTAACGAACAAGTTCCTGGTTACTTTATCTCAGCTCTAAAAAAAATTGGTTTAGTTTCCATGGACGAAGAAACGAAACAAATAAGGAGATGAAGATCTTATGAATTATTATCCCTTTCACCAGATGTTGGGGAATCCCATTTCGGAGTGTTTGGTTTTCAAGGACCTCCTGCAAAAATATGGTAGTCTCTGGACAAGTGAAATAGAAAAGTTCATCATCTCAAGTAGCATGTGTTTCTGCTACTGATCCGGAGGAAGAAGACGAATTCCACAAAGTTAAAAGTAAAAATGTGTAGAAATATAATGATTGGATGATCATGTTAATGATAAAAAAACTCATTCCATTCTACGAACATAGTTGAAACAAACGATTATGCCTTTCTCCACTTTTTCCATAGTAAAACCACCTTCATCAAAAGGTCTATCCTCAAGGAAATGAGGTGATCTGAAGGGAAAATAGCAGTTAGAAGAAGACGAGATCATATTAAGGTCAAAGTTGTCCTTGACCCTGGTCGATTCCATTCTATCCAATTCAAAATCACGAGAACTGCCTCATCAAATGGTACAACCAGAACCAACCTTTTAGGAATAATATTTAACAGATGAAGAATTGATCTTTGGTTTCATCAATGTCATCCACTTAACGGATCCTTATGCCAACAGTGAGTCTAATTATAACGAGCCTGAGTTCCTTGTACCTAATTGGGGAACTGGAGGAAGAGGACAAGATCAAGGATACAGGGGAAGATGTGGGTATTATAGAAGTCACCATTTTAACTCTACCCCTGATCGAACTGTGTATGCGGCAGAAACGTGTGGAAGATCCCTTCAGCAGGCTGAACAAGAACAAGGAGATTCTTTCACGCAAGACAGGTTTTGTCCTGACATGATTATTTTGGAGGACCGATTGGAAGTCACAACATCTTCCTCTCAGGAGGTAAAAAACCTAATTAGTCTAATCTACCAAATCCAAGAGTATTTCCAGCCTTTTCTCCAACATAGGGTACATCTACATCAGAAGCATCAATTTCCAAGGCACCTACAAAACTGCATCTCCATACTGGGAAACAAAGACCTTTGGACCAAAAGTATGATTTCTTGAAACAATTTTCCTAAGTACCAGCCAAGTTATCAATTTTAGATGCCTTGAATCTATCAAAATATATTCGAGAAACACTTATTGAGGCTTTTTCAAGTCCTTAAGAGTTTGAAAATGAAGTTACTACTACTGAGGATTACCGTATAGAGAATGATCATGCAGAATGTCATGCAGTCATATATTTTATAGATGAAGATGAAGATGATGTTGTAATTGGACATATCATACCCTTGTATCTATCTGGAAAGGTCAATGATATAGACATATGATGATCCTTCATTGATAATGGCTCCAGAGTCAACCTCATTCCCATTCATACACTTCATCGATTGGGCCTGACTGTATCTTACTTATCTCCTTCCACTTTAATGTTGCAAGGATATGAAAAGAATGAGAAAGAACCTCTGTGCGAGATTACACACAGAACTCAATTTTTAGATCTTGTGTCTAATTCATATTTCATGGTTGTTCGTCAGGACACTACTTGCAACATTTTTCTTGGAAGGCCTTGGATGCATCAACATGCGACCATACCTTCATCATACCACCAATGTCTTAAATACTGGATCAATGGTCAAATCTGGACATTCTATGGTGACAAGGCTCCGTTAGAAACGTGTTAATATGAATACATTGTGGCAGAGTTTTATCACACCAATGGAACGAGGTCCATGAAAAAAGAGATCACCAGAGTTAATGCTCCAAATGGATTGGAAAAGATCCCAGAAAACCCATTAATAAATTTGAGTATAGATTATGTGCTACCCATCAATGAAATTGAAAGGGTAAAACCAAATCCAAGAACTCATCCAATAACTTCCATAATTTCAATTGCACAACTGAGCCTGACAACATCGGAGAAATTATTGATTCACCAAGTAGCAATGGAAGCCTAATTAGAGATGTCTTCATATCATCTTCCAAACTACAGAAAGACTCTACTTTGTCAATTATAGTAGAAGAAGTTTCATCAATACTAAAGGAAGACAAATATGTTGATTCCCAATCCATCATCTCCTCTTTATTACCACATGAAGACCCTTCATCATCAGTAGGGTCAGATATGGTGGAATCTTCTTTAGGATGTTTAAATACCGACTCCTCCCCTAAATCCAGAAGTTTTTCCTCATCATATACTATGAAATTATAAAAATAATAGGTAAAATGTAATGAAGAAGAAGAGGAAGATCTTATGGATGATCCTCCAGCAATTGAGGAAGGTGTCTCTACCATTGTGGATGAGCTTAGAGAAATAAATCTGGGTACAAAAGAAGATTCATGCCCCACTATAATTAGTGAGGCCATGAATTTTGAAGAGAAAGATGTGTATAATTTATTTTTAAAGCAACATCGAGATATATTTTCTTGGAATTATTTATAAATTCCAGGTCTTAATCCCGATGTAGCCACTCATCATTTTGGTTTTCCAGAAAAACATCACGGATTCCAACAAGAAGCCAGAATAACACACCCAACTTATGCTTCTAAAATTAAAACTGAAGTTGATAATCCGTTAAAGGATGACTTTGTCAGGGAAGTTCAATATCCCAAATGGATGGCCAACATTGTCCCCGTGAAAAAGAAGAATCGAAAAATCCTAGTTTGCCTTGATTTCAGAGATCTTAACTGTCATTGTCCTAAAGATGATTTTCCAGTTCCAATCACAGAGCTTTTAATTGATGCAAAAACTAGCTATGAAGATCTGTCCTTCATGGATGGCTAATCTAGGTATAATCAGATTCATATGGCACCATAGGATGAATGATCTACATCTTTTAGAGCCCCTCAAGGCATGTTTTTCTATCAAGTAATGTCCTTCGTCTTAAAGAATGCAGGTGAAACATACGAACGTTCCATGCACCATATCTTCAAAACCTTCTTAGTGAGATTTGTTGAATGTTATGTGGATGATTTTGTGGTCAAATACAGACAATGTTCCAATCACTTGGATGATTTAGAAACCATAATCAATAAACTTTGGCAACACAGTTTGAAGATGAACCCCTTGAAATGTTCTTTCAGGATAACCTCAGGAAATTTCCTTGGCTTCATTGTAAACCATCATGTTATCAAAGTTGATCATAAGAAAACAAAATCAATCCTTGGCATGTAACCTCCTCAAAATTTGAAATAATTAAGAGGTATCTAAGGAAACTTGGCTTATATTCAGAGTTTTATCACCAATTTGGCAGGAAAGTGTTTTCCCTTCACCAGATTAATGAAGAAGGGATTCACCTATCAATGGATTGAAGACTGCCAAGAAACATTTGATACTCTCAAGAAATATCTCTTGAATCCAATAGTATTAATGACACCTGTTGAAGGAAGACCACTTATTCTCTATGTGACAGCTTTAGTGTGATCACTAGGTGGCTTCCTTGATCAAAAGAACGATGATTGGAATGAGAACAACCTTTACTATCTCATTTGAACTATGCTTGATGTAGAAACTTGATATTCAAGTATTGAAAAGTGATTCCCGACATTAATCATTTAAGTTAAGAAATTGAGGCACTACCCACAACATCATGAGGTCCAATTTGTATCTCACAATAACCCACTCAAATTTATCCTCAGTCATCCTATGCTTACAGGGTGTCTGGCATGATGGGAAGTTATTTTGCAATAGTTTGATATCCAGTTTGTGCCCCAAAAGGAAATAAAACAACAAGGTATGGCCGAATTCCTTACTAAACATCCATATATGGAAGATACATCAATGAATACTGAAAATCCTGTTGAATAGGTCTTCTCTATTCTAGAAAATCTCCAAACATGGAAAATGTACTTTGATGATGCCTCCGTAAGTCCAACAAGGAAGAGAATGGAAAACCCTAAACTCAAAAAAGTTGGGTAGGAATTGTCCTTATTTTCCCAGAAAAGGTAGTATTTCCTTATTAATTTCTGTTATAAGAAGGCAGTACCAACAATGAATCAAAATATCAAGCTCTCATTGCAGGCTTAGAATTGGAACTTCAGGTGCAGGTGAGTCACTTGAAAGTAATAGGTGATTCAGATTTGGTAATAAAATAGATCAATGGGTAATATTCTACTAGAAAAGAAGAGTTAATCCCTCTAAATGATTACATAAAAGGGTTAATGTCTGAATTTCCCTTATAGATGACATTGTATTATGTCCCACGATCACAAAATTCCCAAGATGATGCACTAGATAATGCAGCTATAGCCTTGGAAGAACCAAACCGGTATGAGAAAATCATCAACATATCTCATTATTGTATGGTCTCACCTTTTGTTCAAACCATAATGGAAGAAATTAATGAAATTAGCCTTATTTCTAAGCCATATGATCATACCATGGATTGTAGAACACCCATCATGGAATATCTTCAAAATGGAGTAATTCCACCAGATAGGGATGAAAAAGAACATATCTGATGATGATCGGAAAATTTTACTCTTTATGATAGTCCATCTCACTGGAAGATCCTCTACAAACAAGGTTTTGATGGAATCCTCTATAGATGTATTGATGGAGAAGAAACTGTAGAAGTCATGAAAGAAGTACATTCAGAAGTTTGTGGTGATCACCAGGTTGGGAATAGGCTTTCTGATCAAATATGAAAGATTGGATACATTTGGCCTTCAATGATGTAAGATTTCACAGATTTCACTAAGAAATTTCATCCCTACCAAATGCATGCCAACTTCATTCATCAACCCCTGGAGTCTCTACATACAACTAAATACTCCTGGCCATTTTCCACATGGGGAATTCATGTAGTAGGACCTTATCCTCCAACTATGACTAAGCAGTTCTAGTATATTCTTACTGCTACTGACTTCTTTTATAAATGGGTTGAGTCAATTCCTCTTAAAGAATTCAGAGTGAAAAGCATTGTTAAATTTTCCAAAACTAACATCATAACTAGATTTGGTGTCCCTCATACTATATTAATGGAAAATGGAACCAAGTTCTATTCTGTTGAGGTAAATAAGTTATATCAGGAGCACAATATCAATTCCAAACATTCATCTTGCTATCATGCAGTGACCAATGGAAAGATAGAGGCTTTCAATAAGACCTTACAAAATATACTCTAGAAGATGGTGGATAAAGATAATAAATCCAGTCTTGATAAACTTTTTCATGATTTATGTTCTTATCGAACTACTACCCGTACTACCACTCAAGAAACCCCTTATTCATTGGTCTACGAAATAGAAGTAGTCTTTCCGATTGAAATGCAATTGCCTTCACTCATATTTGCAATCTATGATCAATTTTCTATAGATTATTGGTGTTAGAAATGGTTTAATTAGATAGAATGAATAGATGAAAAAAATATTGCATACTTTGCATCATTTAGAAGTCTATCAAAATAGAATAGCATGATCTTTTAACAATAAAGTTCACCTCTATTCATTTCTTCAGGGTGAATTGGTATTGGTCCTCAGGACTCTAATGATACCAGGAAAAAAACCTCCAAATCTTGAGTCAAATTTGGAAGTAACTTATTCCATACATAAGGTCTACTCAAATGGAGCTTATGACTTAATCTCAATGGATAAAGAGCTTATTACAAATTCAACCAATGTGAGATTCTTGAAGAAATACTTTGTGTAGTTGCATAAAATCTTCCTCACTGCAAAACAAAAAAATGCACAACCCACACGTCCCTACTGCAAGACTTAAAACAGCACAATAAAAAGTCCAAGTTTCAAGACCTTAAACTGCATAACAACCATAAGCGTCCATGATACATGACGTTAAAATGAATATCACCATTTGTACTCATTACATGACCTTAAACTAAATGTATAATGTCTTCTCTACATTATGTTAGGAGGTTCTATAAGCAAGCATCATGGATATAATTGCTACACCTTAGTGGGACATGAGTCCCACCCTTCCCTATGTTTGAGTCAGATATTCATAGGGACTTTTTTTTCAAGAACTATTTGTGGCTTGATTCTCATCTATATGAGATACGTAGAGATGTCTGAATCTCCAATATTGGGCCTAGAAGCAACCAAAAAATTTTATTTTCATTTTTTTCTTCTCCTGTATATGAAGTATATCTCTACAGAGTTCTCCTTTAAGATACATGATTTGATTTTAATACCATCTTGTGTATTAAATTTAATCATTCTTCTAGAATGTGTTAAATCCCCCATCTCCCATTTCAAACTTGATTGGTGTGGGAAATTATTGTTTAGAGAACTACGTATGGCTTGATTTTCATCTATATGATATACGTAGAGACGCCTAGATATTCAATCTTGGGACAAATAAAAAACAAAAAAACAAAACCCATTTATTCCTTATATAATAATCAAACTTGTATAGGGAATTTTTGAAGAATTACGTATGGATTTATTCTTTCCCCCATAAAGACATATAGTGACACTATGGTTTTGTCACTTAGTCCAGTTACAATATGACTTTCTTTTCACATCATTTCATCTTTTTCCTTACCACATGACGTTAAACTGCATGGAAATCTAACACCCATATTCTTCACTTGTGTCACCTTTGTGTTATAAAACAAACCCTTATGACTCCTTATTTATCACACCGAGCATAGCACACATGGGATTAATAATTGGGTAAAAGGATTATTTATATAAATAATGTGTCTCAATTTCTTATGGTATTATTAATTTCCTCACTAGATGACTGAAAACTACATATTCTAATGTCCTCGTTGCATGACTTCAAAGGGACATCACAATATTAATTCAAAAAGAATCAAAGAAAGTATCCATTTTACATATGAGTCAGATCTATGTAAAGGACGTAAAAATCATGGCCAATATCGGTTAAAACATTTCTTATGTGCATTGAGCATAACTCCCTTCTATATTTCAAACTCTTAATCTTGAATTTTTCTAGATCTTCATAATATTTCTTGCAGTTTCTGGTGGAAGAGTATCTAATACCTGGGATCTCTTTTTTCTAACTGTGAAACACACTCCCTTAGGTGGCCTTTCATAAGTTGCTTACATAACGGGACTATTAGTCAAAAGGTTACACTATTTGGCTATGTAGCATATTCCCCAGTTGGCCATGCATAATATAGCCCCCATAATGGGTTTGTCAAATGATGGTAATTTCATTCTTGGTTAGAGTTTCTTTGTCCCCTTCAATCTTTGATGACAATATACAAGAATTTTTATTTTAAAATAGTCATTCAGGTATATTTGTCCCATTATATTTCTCTCAATATAAAACTCTTCAAGACCATGGTTTACACATTTCCCTCTCTAGGTTTTCAAAGAAATTTGAAATAACCTTGGAATCAATTGGACACATATCATATACTATTTCCATTTTTGGTCCTAGTTGTATGAACTAAAACTACATACACCACAACTCTAACGTTTGGTTCAGACCTTCGTAAAATTCATATTCGTCAGATTCTTTGAAAATATTTGATGGAAATACCTTATTTATATTCAGGTACCTTTCTCCATAAACCAAACTCTGTGCTTCAGAAAATATGAATCTCTATAAATGTTCTTCGTCTTTTAGAAATAGAATGTCAAAATTCTTAAGAGATCTTTTTCTTGACTATGCAGTACGTGCCCCTAGGTGGCCTTGCATAAGATTTTCTTAAATAATGGGCCTATCAGTTAAAAGATTCCACTATTTAGCTATGAAGCATATGCCCTAGTTGGACCTGCATAATACAACCCTTATAATGGGTTTGTCAAATAATAATAACTTCATTCTTGGAAAAGACTTCCTCTAATGCCTTTATCCCTTTTCCCATATCATTATTCAGATCTAGAAATTCCCAAATCATAGTTTACAATTTTCCATTTCATACCAGAATATGGAAGTATGTTTCTAAACAAATTATCAAGAAACTAGAAGAGTTTAATACCTTTGGTCAAAGATAATAACCTTAAATTAAATCCACACACTATTCTCACTGCATGACATAAAACATCATATTACAATATCCTCACTGCATGACTTAAAACTACACATTACAATGTCCTCACTGCATGACTTAAAACTGCATAGTTTTATATCATAAATTCCAATTTTTGATAAATGTTAACCATTCTTCATACACCATATTTGTATATAATTGGATTCATTATTCATGACATATGTCAGCTTGAAATAACCCTTTATTCTTAAAATCCATTTCCTTGGAAAAACTACCCACTGTGGTCTTGAGTCACCCAAATCTTGTTTTCCCTTGTCTATCAATAGTAAAATGTCAAATTACTAAGAGATATTTTGCTTGACTATGAAATACATGGCCTTAGGTGGCCTTGCATAAGCTGCCTACATAACAGGCCTGTCAGTATAAGGATTCTACTATTTGGATATGCATCATATGCCATAGTTGGACCTACATAATACAACCCCCATTACATATTTTTCAAATAATGGTAACTTCGTTCTTAGAAGAGACATATTTTATATTGATACAGGTTTTAAATTTGGTGACAATAAAAATCATGGCCCAAGATTCCCATTGGAAATATTTGAAGTATATTAGAGCAATTCTTAGCCACTAAGTCTTGTTTGCGATCTAATTTCAAATTTTGTGGTCAAAGATTTTTGACCTTAAACATTATCCCTTTATAGTCCAACATACATGACTCTAAACTTCCAACAACAAGAGACGTGGTACTCACCATATTGGAAACCCGCAAAGGGAACTCTGGAAAAAATTCGAGTCCTAGCTCACTAAACATATATTTTTTTATGGTTTAGGTAATATTGAGCAATAGAATTCAAAAGACAAAATGTATGTAGGGATTTTTATATGACCCTAGCAATAGTCAAACTATGCTCGTTAGGCCCCATAGCTTAGGAAAAAATTAGAGCATCCTTAAAAACATGAAATAGCTCCAAATCTAACCAAATGATGTTGGAATGCATCAAATTTACCTAATTTTTCCTTATAACAAGGTTCTTTTCATTCTGAATGAATAAAATTCTAAGGGGGGGCTTTTGTAGACACTATGAAATGTGTTCCATGAAATTTTCTATAGAGTGAAGATATGTGTCTCACGTAGACAACAAATGTCAAGTATGAGAAAAGATGTTTTCACCATGAAGGAATAAGGTGTAGGCTAGATTTATATGTGCCAAATACTACCCCATACTAATGTATAAGTTTAATGATTCTTTCATCAAGGAGTACGTAGTGGATTTCCATGATCAATTATGAAAAAGTTTGCAAAAATTAAATTCAATATACAAGTTTTCTATTAGGATACTTGATGTATTATCTATCCAAATAAGTTCATATCTCTTCGAGAGATTTGATTTGACTGGTTGTGGAGCCTAAATGGACTTACAGATCAGAAGTTATGGCACTCGGAAGACAGACACATTTTATCCTGAAGAGCTACGAGGAAGACCTAGGCGAAGGACTTGTGTGGAGGACCTACACGGTAGTATAATTTTTTTACACATATGCGAAGAACCTATGCAGGGTAACTCCTTAACCCAGGGTCCCCTCCATGCCTATAAAGATGACCCTTGGGCTCCCCATTTCAAGGACTGAAAAAGTTGAAAGACTCCTTGAAGCTCCCATTGCATAGCTCTTTTGCCCAGATCCCACAAATTGCCTCAAGTAGCTCTCTAAATTATAAGAGAATATATAATTAAACTTGAAAAGAATGTTTTTAAAGTCTTTCAAAAAATTTAAATAGGTTTGGTTCCCATATGTGAATTATATTCTTGATTCATCATACAAACCTACGAGACACACCTGCGCGGTATAGCTGTGCGACGCAACAATGTGGGGTACCTATGTGGCACACTTGCACGATGTACCTACATGATGGAGCTTGGTATAAAGCCTACATAAAACTTAAGTACCCTATTTATAGCCATTCATTAAAGTTTATCTACTTCTTTGGTTCCCTCATCTGAAAAGAGACTAAGTTGAAGCCTCCACTAAAATCTCATGACTTATCAATCCTTTGGGAAAGGCACATCAGTGTTTCTCCTATTTGGGTTTTTATATACGCAGTCAGAGGTTTCTCACATTTGTTTCACAATGGGGTAAGGATTCATGGAGTGTCTATGGGTTTGTATATCTATAATCAAATTTCCCTTTATCCCAGGAAAAATGCTGGTAAGTTCCCAGTTTGGAGGATTTGGGTTTGGGGTTTGTCCTTCCCTTTTCGTCTCTAAGACCTGGAACCTCAGATCTCTAGTAGAGAAGGTAAATTTCACACTTGATTTTCCATAAAAGCAAAGGATAAGTCTCCCTCCCCTACCAAGATCAATTTTAGGGAAGCCATCCTAGTGTAATCCCCTAAAATTCATCCCTTATTCCTTTAATTTGGACCCTAGTCCAATGTAAAGTGAATAGAGGGAGGGCTCGTCACCTCGTCCTCTTCCCGGGTTACCTCAACCTCATCCATCCTAGACACCGTAGGCTCGCCCTCCTCTACCAGAAGAGGAGAAAACGTGCATGTCATTGTTGAATCTTTCACATCCTCTTATTCCTCACACCGAGAATGATTCACATGGGCTTATAGATTCATGATGATTAAAACATTTTGACAAAGACCCATGGTGAAGGAACTACGAGAACTATGATTCCTATTCAAACAGGATATGTAGGAAGCACTTTCAAAGATCGATCTCACTGGATATCCTCTTTATGAAGACAACCCTAATTCCCTTAATCTGGGCATCCTCCTTAGAAATAAGCCCCAAATTAAACCTCCAAATCACCAAGGAATCCTTTTCAGGAAGTAAGTCCAAAATCATCTCTCTCAAAGTACTATACTCTCCTATGAGACTTATCGAACTATGTGGAATTTGATTCCAATCCACATGGGTTATGTAGGAAGCCTCATTGAGGTTCAAACCCAACACTTCAAATCCACCATGTTCTCCTTGGGCCATATTCCCAATGGGGTCTAATCTTACTTGGAAACCCATATTCTTTCCAAGTTCCTTCGGCGGCTTAAGCATAAGTCCCACACCAAACTTTGACTAAGCACCTTTCGATTAGATTTCCTTACCACATGAAATTAAACTATATGGCTAGGTTCTTATCACATTACCTTAAATAGTATGATGTGTCACATTAAGTGGCACCGAACTATGAGGGTTCTAATTTCTTTTAGAAGGATACATAGGAAGCCCATTTTATGGGAACAATCCCAAGATCAAAACAAACATTTGTCTCCCTGGATGACAGTAAATTACAGAGTTCCCCACAAAGTGACTTAAAAACAAGTATCATCATAATGATGATTAAAATAATATTTAAATAGTATTTTAAAGGATACCATTTATGGAGAACCTCGAATACATACTGATCTTTCCATTAATGAAGAACCTTGAATACATACAGATGATTCTAAATTTTATACATGTTAATAAGTGATTGAAAATTCCATGGTGAACTTATGTTATATTTGGTGAATTAATAAGGATACATGAAAATATATTAAATTTATAAAGAGAGTCTCAAAGTAGACAACAATTTCCCCCCAAAAGGGCGTGATGCGTCTAACCTCCCATCCTCTCGACCAATGTACGTTCCTAAGTATTGTAAAGTTCAAACTTAACAAACACATGACTTTGGAACGAATGTCCCCTTTGGATAAAGAACTGTTGGAAGTTTCTGGTTCCATGAATAAATCCATTGGAAACCGCCTGGAATCAGTGATTCTTAAAACTAGAACATACGTTTCAAGGAACTATGAAACATTAGGAAAAAGAGCTATGTCGATAACTGAAAGAAGGATTTGAAATTTCAACTAGTTGATCATGCTTTCTTGAAGGTATCTCTATGGAATGGTGTTATATGATTTAGTTAGAAGGGTAAATTAATTCCCAGGTACAACAAACATTTCAAAATTCTAGAACTAATTGGAGCTGTAGCTTAATGTTTTCCAATGCCTCATAGTCTCTCCAAAGTTCATAATGTGTTCCACATATCGTTGTTAAAAAAATACATGCTAGACCCAACGCATGTACTCACCTATAAAGAAATGGAACTAAAACCTGATTTGTCTTATTGTGAAGAGACTATCATGATTCTTGATACCAGAGAACAAGTGTTGAGAAATAAAATGACTTGTTTGGTAAAAGTTCTTTAGAGAAACAAAAAATTGGAAGAGGCAATGTGGGAACCTAAGGAACTTATGATGAAGAACCACCCAAATATTTTTATGCAGTAATATTTTAGAAATTTCAGGGATGAAAATATTTGGAGGTAAGAATATAACACCCCAAATCTTCCATGGTACGCTTCTTTTGGAATGATACAATATGTTTCACTCTACGCAACACCAAGTTCTAGCACACCACGACCAATCAAACTAGCTGTTTAAAAAGAATTTATGAAAAGTAATACAATTTTTTTGAAATTTTAAAAATTTTATTTTTCAAAGTGGACTTTTTTTTGGATTAGTAATATCAAAATTAGCTTAGGGTGAACTTTTTGTGTTTTTATGAAAACATTCAATTTTGATGAATAGTGAAAATCACTGGGTTATTGTTTTAAACCAAAATTTTATTTAAATAATTATTTTTAATTTAAATTTATTTTAAATTAAAAATAGATTAATAATACTTATATTTGTCCAATTTAATTCATTGGAGTCATTTTATAATAAGATTAATTATATAAAAATTTATTGAACTTTTTAACATCTTTTACTCACCTTCTAAGATCATTTGAAAATTTACATAAAATGTAATTTTACCACTTATATAAATTGAATTTCAAAAATATTATAGAAATGGTTGTAATCAGTAAGTAAAATGAGGTTCAATAGGATGAAAATAATTTTTTGTGAATAGTAACTTTTGAATTTTATTTACTATAGTTAAAAGTAAGTAGGGTAATTAAAGGTAAAAATAATGTTATAATAATATAAAATTACCCCAACACATGTCCTAATTCTGTTGAATAAGTGTTTTTCGACCAAAATAATCCTTAGGACAAAAATATGATCCTTTTTTGATCCACTTAGGTTAGATTAGGACATTTGTTATATTTTATTTAAAAAGAGTTAAAAGTATCAAATTCAAATTTTAAAAACTAAACCATTTTAAAATAAGTTAAATTAGACTATAAATATTCATTTGAAAGTTAAAACGATTTCCTAAATTATTTTATTTTATTTATAAATTTTAGACATTAAATAATTAAATTTATTTATGACACAATGATGATGTATTAATTACCTTTTCAATGAAAGATTAAAATAAATGATATTATAAATATTAAAATAAATGTAAATTTACACTTTTGATGCCATAAAAAAATTTATAAGTTAATATGAAATGTTAGGATTGATTCATTGTATTTTTTTAGAAGGAATCAAGTTTTTATGACTTAAAAAACAATTACTAAATAGTGTCAAAATTGACCTAAATGAGTTTTTAAAGCAAATACCTTTTTATTAAATTATATAATACAACTAAAAATATAATATTTGGCCAAATGACACATATAATGTTACATATTTCATTAATGAACCAATTGAGGTTTTGTTTTCATTTTATAGTGACTATATTAACCATGTAGTATAAAAATACAAGAAGACATGATAAAAGTTAAACTATTTAACTAAGAGTTAAATATAAAAGATAAGGTTAATATGGTGACCTGAACAAGTATAAAACCTATTAGTTGAGAGGTTTTAGATTAATACTCATCTTATCCTTGAAATAAATCAATTTGGAGATATTACAAACCAAATATAAATTTATAATAAATTAATATTTCAAGATTTTCCTAAAGTGCCCCTCACCTCTCTTATAAAAGGGCACTTCCCCTTCTCCTAAATTCACACATCCAAAGATATTTGGCTCGAACAAAACCTACCAAAATATTATCCCAACTACCCTAAATTCAACCTAGAGGCCTTACATTGATCAGAAATCCAACCTAAGGAGCACTTTTGTTCAAATCAAAAGAAAGCACCCGAAGAAGATGTAATTATTTTATCACATCTTTCAAAGTTATTTTATTATTATATTTCCTATTTATTTATTGTTTACATAAAAAAATAATAAATCCCGTAACTTATACATACTAAGATGTTATTATAAATATGTTACAACCATTTTTATTATTCTATCCATCCTATGAATGACAAAGTCCCCATGCATGCGTGCGTACGGCTTACCGTCTCCACGTCGTGGCGTGGTTTTTTATTCAACACCACATTATTTTTATGAGTATAATAATGATTATAATTGGTTTAAATAATAAATATAACATGTTTATGATTATATATATATAATATAACATCCAATCACATACGATTTCACCATCAATAGAATGATATTGTCTCTCGTGTGTACGTACGACTTACCGTCTCCATGACACAATGAGATTACTCCCCCATCATAACCATTCAAGAATAATTTTTATTTGATGATTAAAAAATAAATATCATTGTGGATATGAATCAAATACATCATATCCATAACAAAAATGATTTACGTAACATAACATATAAAGGAAAACAAATCAGTTAAGACCTGAAACAATAATAATACTGAAATATTATTGACAAAGAAATATTAGAGGATCATATATGATATCATATTTATGTATGTGGTTCTGGTATAATTTAATAACAATTATTTAACCATTATACATTAGGTTAATGTACCCTCGACTAAGGAAAAGTACAAGTTAAGGGTTAATTTTACAATCTCTTTATTATCTGAGGTTGTTTATACATTAGTATCTACTAGGACTTCTTTATCATCCACATCCATGTTTCTTAAAAATGTATTTCAAAAAAAAAGATTTCCTAGACTATGGATTAAATTCATTTATACCTTGTTTGACTTTTTATAAAATATTTTTAAAAAAATCTTTCTGTCGTTCTCCAAACAAGATACTTTATGACCTTTTCAAAAAATTAAAGAAAGAATGTTTTTTAACTTATAGGGCGGGTGCAGATATTTTCCACTGTTAGAACACCTTAAAAGCTTCCCATACAATCTTATTAGAATATTTTCAAAATAAATGTTTTCTTTTATAATTATGTAGTTTTTAAATGATTTTAAAGTAGAAAGAGGTATTTCTTTGAAATAGTTTTTGGATTGATTTCATCGATGTCAACATCTATTGTTGGATTTTATATTTGATTGAATTTTATTTATAGTGATACAATATTCCATAATGTATTGATAGTTTTATGATATGAATGACTGGGAATGTTCAAATTTTATGTTATTTGACCTTTATAGTTAAAGTATTAACATTTCTTATGATAGTTTAATATGAATGTTTATTTTATGCTTCACCCTTTTCATATGAGGAATGCATTGGACATAATAAGTGATGGGAGGGGCCTGCTATATCCCCTCGATACATCGGTAGGTATCATGAGACAAACTAGTGTCTTGGAAAAAGTCCCTGAAAAAATTATTATTAGTAGTATTGACATGAGTCCTTAACTATGAAGTTATGATGTCCAACATTATGAGTTCCATCATTATGAGATTATCTATTGATATTATATGTTATTATTCGTCTAGTATAATATCCATGTGAATATGTATATGAAATTATGTGATTTATCTTTTCTATATTATGCTAATGTTTATGTTTAAAAGGCTTGTGTTTTAGTCTTATAAATTTCCTTAAATGATTATTCTTATTTATGATAGTGTCCACTGTATTATTATCCATACTGAGTATCTAAGATCACCCCTTTCTTATGTTTTATTTTTCCCATGATGTGAGGAAGTATATTATGACTGACCTACAGGGTTAGGCTAAGGGATATGAGCATGTTAAAAGGAGACACAATGTTTCTTTTTCATTTCATAATGTAATGTAAAACTTATATATGTATCTAGTACTTCCAAGGCAACTAAACTGACCGTTCTTTCGGGACATGATCTCTTGTGATCATGCTAATTTTATGTAATAATACACTAACTCTGGGTAACTGGGTTCAGGGCATTATAACTTTATTTCCATTTCCAAGGTATGGTATTTAACTTCAATCAATTTCTATAATGAAAACTCTAATTTTTAGTGTTGAAATCCTTCAACAAATCCCTACAAACTACTAGAATCATGAACACTTATCATGATATATAATCACATTGAACTGGATTAAAAACCATCTAAATTAGTTTCCCAACACCTTCACCTTAGAAGAAATGTAAGTTTGAACACGATATATGTATTGATAGAACAATATGATATAAAAAATCACATCTACTCTAACCACTTTCACTAAGCTCTCAAAAAATCATCTCAACACCTTTTAGTCTCAATATATAGAGTTCCCACATATATAAATGATATCTCACCCAAGCGATTTTTTGATATGGGAGTAAAATAATAAGGATCTACAGAAAAAAGGTTTTATATACAGTTCGATTGGTTTTTAATTTTATGTTTTTTCACCATTGAGGTTCATGTGTCATCATTTAAAGATACTCATAAGGTTCCTACACAAGTTTGTAGAGTTTTATAATTTACCATTTTAGATAGGAAATGATTTTTTACCATAAAGGTACATACTATATTATATAGGGATATTTGATGGATTTAATTATCTATACCATTATGGAGAGGTATATGTCACATGATCTATCCATGATGTAAGCAGTTTTAATCAATTTAATGGTCATTATACCGAGGAAGGGACTAAACAACAGTTAGTTCATTAATTAAAGGAAATCATGGAAATAATTTTTCGGTCATGGGTGAGTTATGATGAAGTGTTTCTGTGTATTTTTTGAATATAGTATTTGATTTATCACTATGATGAGAAAATAGAAAATGATGCATATTCACTAAAGTTTATAAAGACCATATCATGGTAATAGTTTCCATTCTATAGTTAATGAATTTTCTTGTTATGTCTATAATTAGAAAATCAATTAAGAAAAATATAATTCTAGGGATTAAATCTGCCTTATTGATGAATAATTACGAATTTAATATATATATATATATATATATATGAAACTTTTCATGATCCTAGTTAATTTTGGAAAAGGATAATTGATCCTAACCATTATATTGATTGTTGGATGAAGGTATCTCTATAAAATATCTCATAAAAGATAAATTATGGGATTTAAAATGGGTTAACATTGACAAATCTTAATTTTATAGAATATAAAATGAATATAAATAGAAGGGGTGAGTTTTAAATCATCTAATATCTTTACAAAGTAGAAGGAGAATAAGAAAGACGATTGGAACTCATTAAATATTCTAATAAACAAGAAGAGGATTACTAAAAGTATAAAATGAAGAATAAGGGATTTCCAAGATGTTTTTTTGGGAAAGAGGATACTTCTAATGGTTATATTCATAGCAAGCCTAAGAATAATCACATTGAGATCAAAGGAATATATCATTCCTTAGTGAAATAAAAATAAGCCTGCATTTTTTCCCTATGAGACAACATGTAATACTTTATAAATTATTTATAAAAGTTTGAAAAATTATAGGTGGTGATCCTTGGGAAGAAGTTATGTGTCACAAAACCATTTTAAAGGAGATTAAACCTTGGAAGGATTATCACAGACCAAACATCTTACTGATTCTGGTGTATTAGCACATCTTTGATTATATGCTCCTTAAGTTAGCATGAAGTAAGTGAACCATGTAAAATTTCTTGTGTACTGATGCATTCTTGTTTATATTCATACATGTCACAAAATTATAAGGTGGGTAAATTAAATATTGATATTATCTATTAAATATTGGTCAATTTATGTGATAATAATATCATTAATTAAAATAAGAGAAAAATGAGTGATTCGTACAATTAAGAGGCTAAGATCTATTGGGTTGGGAGATTTGAAGGGGAAAATATACAATTAGAAAATAATTTACATACCCTAATTTACCCACTTTCTAATGGAATATCTCACTTAAGTACCTTATATAACCTAATAAAACCCAAGAAGAGAAACTTCTTATATGTGTTTTAGGTTGTTTACAGCACTAAGGATGTATAAGATATTGAATCTTCTATTAAAATTGATGAAAAATTATCATTTGAAAAATTGATGAGATAGAGATAACTAGTGATGAGAATAATAATGAAGAAAGTGAGGAAGGAAAAAATGGATTTCATTATAATGTGATAACTCAAGGAATCTCTTTAAAATATTTCAAAATATGAAAATTATAACAATAATCTAAATAAAGACTCTCAATAGTCAGCCAACAATGACACCTTATATATTACAAATGATTCAGAGTTTATAATTTAGAATTATATATTGAATAAGTAACTCATTGGTGATAATAAATTAAATATTATAATAGAATATAAGTTTAAAGGAAAGAAGTAAGATATTTAATATTTCCAAAAAAAAAGATAGAATATGATAAGTAATTCAATAAGTTCAAATCCATCATTTATAATACAATTCAAGACGATAGAAAAATCTCATAGAAGAATATTGTTAAAAATAGTGAAGTTCAAAATAAAGGTGATTATTATATGAATAAAAAATACTACACTAAAATGGTGTAAAATGTCTTGAAGGTGTTAAAAAAACATGATTTAAAGGCATCGATGAAGAAAGTGAAATTTATGTTAAATAATGGTAATTATCAAAAGACTAGAAATTATGTGAATGATAAATTGAATGAGAAAATTTCAATAAATATTCGTATATAATTTTCAATAAAGAGAACTAAGATTAATAATAATTTATTGAGAGTAAATCTAAATTTTAGTATGGAAATGTTGTCAAGGTAAATATTCAAAAAGTGGAAGAACAACAAGAATAAATGTCTAGACAACAAGAAATGTTTGATTGAAAGAATTAATTTTATGGTTTATAATAATGTTATAGAGGCTTTGAGAAAATGGAATGGATATTTTGGATTAATTATTAGTATTTGTTTTATCCTAAATGATATGAGAGGTAGAATTTTGAGCGGGAGTCAAGCAACCCAAATAAGAAATGTTTCCAAATAATCATAATATTTTATGATGACGGTTGAAAAGTATTTCCAATCATTAGAGGGAGTTTTTGGAAGGTGTGTCTAATCAAATAGATTTTATGAATAATGTCTTATTAATTTACCTACCCAAGTAAGTATGGATTTTTATTCTAAAATATATCCTAAGAAGAAATATAAATGAAATAAAAAAGCATTAGAAGTTGAAGTGTCACTCAAATCATCTAAAAAGGAACATATATGGTTTTTATATAATGGATTTTCATATCATATGATAGGATATTTAAAGATATTAAAGGATGTTGAGAAGTTAAATGAAGTATTGATGACCTTTGGAAATGACAAGTCACTCAATATAAGTGGATTTGGTTAAAAAATCAGCGAAGAGGGCATGACGAAGTTAAATAACACCTTATTTGTAGATGGGTTGAGACAAAACATACTAATAATTTATCAAATTTTAATAAACTAAAAAATGTTGTTTTCCAAAAAGATTACTACTTTGTTAAGACTTTTAAAGATAAATGTGTACTGACTAGTGGAAAACAAACAGATGTTTTTTTTTCAGATTGATGATGCTGAAAATTAATTCTACATGAGATTGAAGGTAATAAATAAATTATGTCATCAAATACTTTTCCACCCATGTCAAAATAATATGAGAATACATTCCCAAAAAAAGTGTTAGAAAGTATCCACTTATTGTGCGTTTTGGGTTGTTTTAGTTGAAAATAAAGTGGATGTAATATTTTATGTGGCCTATGGATCCTATTAGAGTTCATTTCATGAAGCCTAGGAGTAGGTTGGATCTTAAATTGTTTTTGGAAAATCAATGTTTTAGAAGATGATGGTTTTTTTGAAAGTCCCCATCGAAAGACTATTAGAGTAATCATTTAGTATAAGAATTCACACATCATAAGACTTGGAGATCATAATGATTCCTAGAATAACATCATAGTAATAATTTAGGGATTATAATAAATATGTCATATGACTTATTCTAATCATAATTCTTGGTGACCGTTGTAATTTAAAGTCATACAATTAGTGTAACGGTTCAACTCTTTAGGATTTTTTTAGGAATGCACAGGGTAAAATGTTGAGTTTCCAGAATCTGTTTTTGAAGAAAAGTGAAACAAAACTGAATGATGAAATGCCTATTCCAAAATGAATAAAAAATCATTGAACATAAAAGGGATCCATCATTAAATAATGATATTAAATAAAAAGTTTGAAACATTCTCATTAGAATAAAAGTGAAGATATAATCACACCACAAAGAAGAAAACATGGAGTTGTAAAGAAATTGTGTTTTATGGTGATAACGTCGAGAAAAAAGTGGAATGAATCAATAGTTGTTTGGATGTGAAATATAAAATAAGATCATGTGGGATATTATCCTCTAAAATTTGTTATGTGGGTATATGAATTTCAAGTTTTCATGAATAGGTTTTATGGAAATTAGACATATTTCTATAAATGGAAAATTAAATTAGAAGCATTGTGACACAAAAATAGTATTATTCCATCTGGACAAAATAAAAAAAAATCCTTTGAATATATAATTGGTTGGTGGTTTAGTTATTTAGAGAGATAAAATAATAATGCTTCCTAAATCAGTCTAGAAAATAAAATAAAAATAATTTGGGGACATTCTAAAAATATTAGAAGCTAGAGTATCATTGAGAGAATCTTCTCTAGTGTATTTCTCATGAAAAAGAAATACAAAAAGGGGGTAAGAGGAAATATTTTAAGATATATCTCACTAACATATGATTTAGTAAAGGCATTAAAATATAAAGAAGTGGAGTTTATGTGAAACTCCAATCTTTTTGTAACTTCCCATATGTTCTAGTAGAGGATGAAGAAAATATAGGTGTAGAGAATTCACTATATAAGGAGAGCAGTGAGATTTACAGTTGTACGAGGTTGTTAAAAAGGAGGGTTAGTGTGACTGATTCAAAAATTTAATTTAATGTAGTGATATTTAGTTTTTCTGGTGCACATGCACTGTAACGCCCTGACCCCAGTTACCCAGAGTCAGTGCATTATTGCGTAACATTGGCATGATCACAAAAGATCATGTCTCGAAAGACCGTTTAGTTTAGTAGCCTTAGAAACACTAGATACATTCATAAATGTTACATTACAACATAAAGTAAAACAAAACTACAACAACATCTTGTCTTCATATCCCCTCATACTATCCCTGCAATTCATTCATAATATACTTCTTCACATCCAGGAAAAATTAAAACATTCAAAGGAGTGAGCTCAGATGCTCAGTAAGGATAACAATATAGCGGAAGATTTCATAAATAAACATAAAAATTTAAGGCAATGTATGACTAAAACAAAATCCTTTTAAACTTTAACTTCAACATAATATGGAAAAAGTAAAACGAGATAATGCCATTTACTTATCCACATGGATATTCTAATGGTCGAATAATCACATGCAATATCAATAACCACTTTCATAATGATGGAATGCATAATGTTAGACTATCATAACCACGCAGCCAAGGCCTCGTGCCAAGACTACAAATAATATTTTGTCAAGGCCTCATTCGAAGACACTAGTTTGTCTCATGAGACCTGCTGATGAATCGAGGAGCTATAGCAGGCTCCACCCGTCACTTATTAAGTCCAATGAATTCCTCACATGAACAGGTTTAAACATATCATAAACCATAACATAATTGTATCACATAAAACGTGTATAAAGGAAACATAATATTTCCACACTTTAATCACAAGATATCAATACAACACATTGATATAATAAAAACTTTATCAAAACCATTTTCAATACCAAAATAAAAGAAAAGTAAAACATGGTATTTATTTTTCTTTTAAAAAAAGTTATGGCTTGTAGAGGAAGCTGAAACCCAAATAATAGTCACAGAGGCGGTGAAGTCGTTGTCGCTACATACATAAGAAAAAAAAAACATTCATTTTGCCGTTTAGTAAAAACTCTTCGTATAAAAACATTCCTTTTGAATAAAAGTAAAAGTCAAAGGTGTTTATACACCATATAAATGAAAGTTGTGTATAAAACAAAATATGCCACAATGAAAAGAGATTGAGACAAAGTACTTTACAAAGATCATTTTTTAAATAAAATAGATCTATTGTGTGTATTAACTATATTTACACATAAATATAGTACAAATACAAGATAGGACATAATAATATCATGACATAATTTGAAAGTAGGATATTAACCCAAAGAATGGAAATTGGGTTAAGAAGTTCCCTTACCTCGTATCTGACTTGACTCAATCGTTATTTAAACTCCAGAATAATAAACTAGAGTTAATTTATTTTTGCTTAAGAACCTTTTACATGTTAATTATTCCTTTTATATCACTTATTACCATGTTATGGACATTATGTAATTATTTAAGTTAATAACGGTCATTTTGTCGATCTTTGGTACTTGAGTCAAAAAGAAACTTATTATAATTACAAGTTGTCCATATGGTGAAATATCCATTATATCCAGAATTATATTCATGATTTAGATATCATATATATCATATATATCCATTATATACATTCATTCATAATATTACGTAACATTTAGAGGTAATAAATGAAATGCACCGTTCATGGAGACAGTAAGTCGTACGTACGCATGAACGCTATTTTCATTTCTATTTCATATTTAATGGAGTGAAATTATAATTATATAAAGGTATAATATAATTCCAGTATAATATAATGTATAATACCATTTAATACATCCTTTATACATCCCACATATGGCATTAACGATTCAAATCACTTTGAGGGGGCGGTAGTCTGCACTTCCTAAAATGAAAACATCGCATTTACCCATAATGGAAACCATAAAGGTATGACATAAATGAAAAATACAGAAGATTAAGTAAAACATAAACATATTATATATCATATTTAAATATAGAGACATCTTAATGGCCACCTCTGAAGGTGTTATATGAGTGTTGAACAATAATCGTTTTGTGAGGCATAAATTTTCCATCCACAGAAACAGTATATTCTTTAACCATTAGATGTAGGTGTGTGTAAGTGTAGCTCGAATACTTGTTATAACAACATCCTAGTATATTTATTATACAGGTTTTGTTACAAAAGAAATGAATAAATAGAGTTTATGGGGTTGGAGAAGCAAAATAAAACATAAGAACACAAGATAAAACACTAACTTTAAAACGGGTAACTCTTTTTGATTTGAGCCAAAGGCTTCCTTGAGAAGCATTCTGCCCAAAGTTAGGCTTCTAGGAGTAAGAGAGGGAAGTTGAGAGAGTATTTGGGCAGATTTTGGCCGATCAAAATGTCTTGGAAGGTGTGAATAAGGTGGTAGTGGTGGGAGCCTTTTATAAGAGGAGAGGAGGGGCACTCTTGGAAAGTAATGAAATGTTACTTTATTATATAATTATTTTCGGATTTTAAAGGTCCCACACTTATATATTTATAGAATAAGGTGATAAGGGTTCGATATATAATCATCCAATAGGTTTTTGACAAGTGTAAGGCTTAGAGTTTACATTATATTTTTATTTTATTTAAATTGTTAATTAATGAGGTAATCGCTGTATCATCATGGTGTCATAAATAATTTAATTTATTTAAGGTCTAAAAATTATAAAAAAATATCATGATGTATGAAATTTTTTTATATTTATAATGAATATTTATAGTCAAAAATAGGACTTGAATAACACCATTTAAAAATTGTTTTAGTAAAACAACCCATGTTTGTGACATTTTTATTTTAACATTAAATAAAAAACATTTAATGTCAT
This sequence comes from Viscum album, assembly GCA_963277665.1. Classification (NCBI taxonomy): domain Eukaryota; kingdom Viridiplantae; phylum Streptophyta; class Magnoliopsida; order Santalales; family Viscaceae; genus Viscum; species Viscum album. Next base: position 183,183,458 of record OY728145.1, read on the forward strand.
TTTCCTACCAAAGTGGCTCCATGGGGTCCCCAAGTTGACCCATGGATTGTCTTGGTTGGACATGACTCATCCAATAGGGGTAGGACAAGTGTAAAGGTCATTTCATATTATTATAACATTATCTTTACCTTAAATTACACTAATTACCTTTAATCGCGATGAATTAAACTTAAAAGTTACTATTCACCAAAAAATTATTTTAATCCCATTGAACCACATTTTAATTCCTAATGACAACCATGTATGTCGGATTTTGAAAATCAAATCACAGAAGTGGTAATGTTTCATTTAAACAAGAAATCAGTTTTTTAACTACCACTTAGTGGTTTCACTATTCATCAAAAAATGAAGTTTTTGAGAACAATTCCAAAATTTCACCCTAAGGTATAATTGATATTCCAAATTCAAAAATGATATCTATTTTAAAAAATTACAAACATATAAGTTGCATTAATTAATTTTATAATTAATTCTCGTCGTCACAACAAAAAGCGTGTTTTTAAGAAACAATATATATCAAAAGATTGACAATTGTTTATGTCCAATTTCAAAGTGAAATTAATTATAATGACCACCATTGGATAAAATGGTAAAACTATATTCTAATTACACTTTAAAACCACTCAATAGTATAATTTATCACAATAAATTATTTTTATTAAAAAAGTTGTTTTTTAGTATTTTTCACTATTCATAAAAAATTGGAAGTTCTCAGAAAATTACAAAAAATTCAACTTAGGATAATTTCGATATTACGAATAAAAAAATGAAGTCCATTTTGAAATATAAAATTTATATAATTTTAAAAAGTGGGTATTACTATTCATAACTGCTACTTTGATTGGTCGTGGTGTGTTAGAATCTCGAACTTGCGTACAATGCAAGCTATTAAATTATTGAAAGAGAAGCGTATCGTGAAAGCTCGGGGTGTTACATTCTCCCCTCCTTCAATAAATTGCGTCCTCGCAATTTGATATTTTTCTTTGAAAATAAAAGGTTGAAAATACAAAATACCTTTGTAGAAAACCCAGATCGGAAATAAGGTTAATAAAATATAGCCTTAATGAGAGGGAAAGGTTAATAAAAAAGTCACCACCAAATTATGATCTCGATAAGGAGAACATTGGTGGAAATTAGAGACATATAATTGGAGGAAAACCATAAATATTTTTAGGGAGCGATTGAGGTCATCAATCACAAACAAGTGTAAAATTGAGGGCCTCAAAGCCTTCAATCTATGTTGATTTAAAATATTATCTATTCAACAAGACATAAGGTATTAGGATAACAAATTTTTTGTTTTAATATACCTTTAATAAAGTTTAAGAATTAATTTATTCATAGAATAAGAGATAGGTATATATATTTATTCTTGACAAGTAGAGTTTCTACCTTCAACTAATTTCTACCACAAACTCATATTTTACTGAAAAAGATAATAGAAATAAAAAAATATTATATTCATCCTAATCATACAAGGTTCAAAATATTAACACATACCATTTAGATTAGGAAAACTATTTTTTAATAACCAGGGACTTCCTGTAGGCTAGTGGTAGGTAATAAAGTCCTGTCGCACTATGGTTGTGGGTTTGATTCCTGCACCTTTGTCCGACGTGACGGGTTATGCCCCACCCTGCAGGTTGTCCTTTTCCTAAAACTATAGTATTATAATATTCCAAAAATAATCTTCAGAAATGTTTTAACCTTAAACAATACCATATAAAGATCAACTTAATCCATTCCAACCTTTATAGTTATCCAAAATACTTCTTTCCAACTCACAGTCCAAATTTTATAAGGAAGGTAAACATAATGAAGATCCTTTTTTTCACGTAACAACATGTGAACACCTTCATCATGTATTCTTTTAAAACAATGCAACATACTGAATTAACATAAATCCTTATTGATTACATTCATGATCCCTTATTCCTTATAGAATACTAGATATACTCCTTCTATCCAAAAATGTATACAAATCATTAATCAGTTTCAAGGAAGTTAAGAATATCCAATATAATTTATCCAAATCAATCATGTATTATTCCAAAATCACTATCTCGGTATTAGAACCATATTATGGTTTATCTTTCTCTCAACCATATATTTTCCAAAAATTTAACCTGTTGTGGAGTCACATTTCTTGGTTCCACACAATCTCAAGTCCTTGATGAAATAGTACTGCATTACAATCCTTATATACTCCATAATTATTATAACAAGTACATCATTGATACAACACTAAAATGACAAAATTATTTAATAACAACATAAGAACTCTAATCATTCCTCCTCATCTGTGGTAGTATCATAACTGTATTATTATCCAATAACATCATTTGGGGAATACTCTGATGATTTGGACATTTGTTTACGTAGTGTCCCCACTCCTTGCAGATGAAGCATTGTACATTTGAAACCTTTTTCTTACCCTTGCAGTCACGCACTTGGTGTCCTTTTTCTCCATACTTATAACAAACTCCCATTCCCTTTAGGCAAGTTCCAAGGTGTTTCTTCCCACAGTTATCACATATTGGAAAATTCTTCTTTTCCCTCGTCCCTTTATCTATCATTATCTCTTCCATCCTTTTATTCTCTTTCATCCCTTCAAATCCATAAGACTCAGAGAATTCTCTAATTATCTTATTAACACATGATACTATTTCTTCATATGTTGAGAACACATGGGAGACTATTTCCCTTCTAAATGTTGGCTTAATACCGTGAAAGATATGACCCTTCTTACTCTTTGGATCATACGTATTGATGGAGTTCACATTCCTTCTACTGGATGCCATTTCTATACAATGGCATAAACTAGGTTAGTTTATGAATCGAAATACATAATAACAAACTTGAAAAACACTTAACATAAATTGAACTATTTATGGATATAATCCATAATAATAAAAATGTTTTCTTTGAGGAATTATATATTCATAAGCCCTTCATAATGGTTTGTAAAGAAAATGATAATTATCCTAAGAATATCCCCCGGGAGTGTCGTAACCAAGAGTGCAACAAGGCCCGTTGTTCTGCACCAGTTCCCATTAGAGCCTAGCTCAAAGCGGTGTTTTCGGGTTTTACCCCTAGGTACATCTGTGCCAGAGCCACCTCTACCTGCTCGTATCCAGATAGGGATGTATTGCTCGGAAAACTCATAAAATCTCTATAATACCAAAATTCTAGGAAGTTCTTCTATATTAATCCTCAAAGTGTATCTTAGGGCTATGTGCTCTAATCAGAGTTTACCTAAATCTATCTTCCAAGGTTAGTACTAAACTGCCTCTGATACCAACTGTAACGCCCCGACCCCAGTTACCCAGAGTCGGTGCATTATTGCGTAACATTGGCATGATCACAAAAGATCAAGTCTCGAAATACTGTTTAGTTTAGTAGCCTTGGAAACACTAGAAACATTCATAAATGTTACATTACATCATAAAGTAAAACAAAACTACAACAACATCTTGTCTTTATATCCCCTCATACTATCCCTGCAAGTCATTCATAATATACTTCTTCACATCCTGGAAAAATTAAAACATTGGAAGGGGTGAGCTCAGATGCTCAGTAAAGATAACAATATAGCGGAAGCTTTCATAAATAAACATAAACATTTAAGGCAATGTATGACTAAAACAAAAGCCTTTTAAACTTGAACTTCAACATAATATGGAAAACGTAAAATGAGATAATTCCATTTACTTATTCACATGGATATTCTATTGGTCGAATAATCACATGCAATATCAATAACCACCTTCATAATGATGGAATGCATAATGCCAGACTATCATAACCACGTAGCCAAGGCCTCATGCCAAGACTACAAATAATATTTTGTCAAGGCCTTGTGCCAAGACACTAGTTTGTCTCATGAGACCTACCGATGCATCGAGGAGCTATAGCGGGCTCCACCCATCACTTAATAAGTCCAATGCATTCCTCACATGAATAGGTTTAAACATATCATAAACCATAACATAATTGTATCACATAAAACATGCATAAAGGAAACATAATATTTCCACACTTCAATCACAAGATATCAATACAACACACTGATATAATAAAAAACTTATCAAAACCATTTTCAATGCCAAAATAAAAGAAAAGTAAAACATGGTATTTATTTTTCTTTAAAAAAACGTTATGGCTTGTAGAGGAAGCCGAAACCCAAATAATAGTCACGGAGGCGGTGAAGTCTTTATCGCCGCATACGTAAGAAAAAAACATTCATTTTGTCATTTAGTAAAAACACTTCATATAAAAAGATTCCTTTTGAATAAAAGTAAAATTCGAAGGGGTTTATACACCGTATAAATGAAAGTTATGTATAAAACAAAATATGCCTCAATGAAAGGAGATTGAGAAAAAGTCCTTTACAAAGATCATTTTTTAAAATAAAATAGATCTCTTGTGTGTATTCACTATAAGTAAACATAAATACAGTAAAAATACAAGATAGGACATAATAATATCATGACATAATTTGAAAGTAGGAGATTAACCCAATGAATGGAAATTGGGTTAAGAAGTTCCCTTACCTCGTATCCGACTTGACTCGATCATTCTTTAACCTCTTGAATAATAAAATAGAGTTAATTTATTTTTTCTTAAGAACCTTTTACATGTTCCTTATTCCTTTTATATCACTTATTACCATGTTATGAACATTATGTAATTATTTAAGTTAATAATGGTCATTTTGTCGATCTTTGGTACTTGAGTCAAAAATAAACTTATTATAATTACAAGTTGTCCATGTGGTGAAATATCCATTATATCCAGCATTATATTCATGATTTAGATATAATATATATCATATATATCTAGTATATACATTCATTCATAATATTACGTAACATTTAGAGGTAATAAATGAAATGCACCGTTCATGGAGACGGTAATCCGTACGTACGCATGAACGCTATTTTCATTTATATTTCATATTTAATGGAGTGAAATTTTAATTATATAAAGTTATAATATAATTCCAGTATAATATAATGTATAATATCATTTAATCCATCCTTTATACATCCCACATATGGCATTAACGATTCAAATCACTTTGAGGGGGCGGTAGTCCGCCCTTCCTAAAATGAAAATATCGCGTTTACCCATAATGGAAACCATAAAGGTATGCCATAAATGAAAAATACAGAAGCTTAAGTAAAACATAAACATATTATATATCATATATAAATATAGTGACATCTTAATGGCCACCTTTGAAGGTGTTATATGAGTGTTGAACAATCATCGTTTCGTGAGGCAGAAATTCGCCATCCACAGAAATAGTATGTTCTTTAACCATTAGATGCAGGTGTGTGTAAGTGTAGCTTTAATCCTTGTTATAACAACAACCTAGTATATTTATGATACTGGTGTTGTTACAAAAGAAATGAATCAATAGATTTTAGGGGGTTGGATAAGCAAAATAAAACATAAGAACACAAGATAAAACACTACCTTTAAAACGGGTAACTCTTTTTGATTTGAGCCAAAGGATTCCTTGAGAAGAATTATGCCCAAAGTGAGGCTTATAGGAGTAAGAGAGGGAAGTTTAGAGAGTATTTGGGCAGATTTTGGCTGATCCAAATGGCTTAAAAGGTGTGAATAAGGTGGTAGTGGTTGGGGATTTTTATAAGAGGAGAGGAGGGGCACTCTTGGAAAGTAATGAAATGTTACTTTATTATATAATGATTTTCGGATTTTAAAGGTCCCCCACTTATATATTTATAGGCTAAGGTGATAAGGGTTAGAAATATACTCATCCAATAGGTTTTTTACAAGTGTAAGTCTTAGATTTTGCATTATCTTTTTATTTTATTTAAATCGTTAATTAATGAGGTAATCGCTGCATCATCATGGTGTCATAAATAATTTCATTTATTTAATGTCTAAAAATTATTAAAAAAATATCATGATGTATGAAATCGTTTTATATTTCCAATTAATATTTATAGTAAAAATATGACTTCTATAACACCATTTAAAAATTGTTTTAGTAAAACAACCCATGTTTGTGACATTTTTATTTTAACATTAAATAAAAAGTTTTTAATGACATTTTCCTACCAAAGTGGCTCCATGGGGTCCCCAAGTTGACCCATGGATTTTCTTGGTAGGAAAGGACTCATACAATAGGGGTAGGAAAAGTGTAATGGTCATTTCATATTATTATAACATTATCTTTACCTTAAATTACACTAATTACCTTTAATCGCGATTAATTAAACTTAAAAGTTACTATTCACCAAAAAATTATTTTAATCCCATTGAACCACATTTTAATTCCAAATGAAAACCATGTATGTCGGATTTTGAAAATCAAATCACAGAAGTGGTAATGTTTCATTTAAACAAGAAATCAGTTTTTTAACTACCACTTAGTGGTTTCACTATTCATCAAAAAATGAAGTTTTTCAGAACAATGCCAAAATTTCACCCTAAGATATAATTTATATTCCTAATTCAAAAATGGTGTATATTTTAAAAAATTACAAACATATAAGTTTCATTAATTAATTTTATAATTAATTGCCGCTATCACAACAAATAGCGTGTTTTTAAGAAACAATATATATCAAAAGATTGACAATTGTTTATGTCCAATTTCAAAGTGAAATTAATTCTAATGACCACCGTTGGATAAAATGGTTAAAATATATTCTAATTAAACTTTAAAACCACTCAATAGTATAATTTATCACTAAAAATTATTTTGATTAAAAAAGTTGTTTTTTAGTATTTTTCACTATTCATAAAAAATTGGAAGTTCTCAGAAAATTACAAAAATTTCAACATAGGATAATTTCGATATTACGAATAAAAAAATGAAGTCCATTTTGAAATATAAAATTTATATAATTTCAGAAAGTGGGTATTACTATTCATAACTGCTACTTTGATTGGTCGCAGTGTGTTAGAATCTCGAACTTGCGTACAATGCAAGCTATTAAATTATTGAAAGAGAAGCGTATCATGAAAGCTTGGGGTGTTACATGCACATTACCATACATTCTACATAGACTATACCATTTGGGAGAAGCAAGTAACGTTACTTGATTTTTCATTGTTCACTACATTATGACTGTAAGAGAATGAGAGTGAAGTGTTCCTAATATATATAAAATAAGATCATTAAGGAGGGAAAATTTTAATAAATACACTCTAATTAACCCCCATATCAAGGTTAATACCTTTTTAGGGACCAATAAGTGGTATTAGAGTAAATGTTTTCTATTTATGTTCTCTCTATATGGGCATGATGGAAGTAGTGGTGAATAATTAGGGAATCCCTATTTTTATAGGTAACAACTTCCATCTCTCAAAAAATAGAATTAAAAATTATTTTTGATCATTAGGAATGGATGAATATATGGATAAAATTAATGTTATATCAAAAAGTATGGAAAATGAAGCATTGATAGAATGATATTACAAGGAGTTGGATATAGATTTCAATGAAATCAATGATTTACATGGAGATTTGCAAAACCCCATCTACACAAAAGTTATTTCATGAAAGAAATCTCATATGATGCAAGATAATATTATAAATATATATGAAGGTGATTCAAATATTTAGAAAGAAAATATCTACGTCTTGTATAAGAAGTATGAATATTTGAGAATGAACTATAACGAGACTGTTGACGCATTTTTTTTAATTAGATGAATATCTTTATCGAAGATATTTTCAGTCTTGGGGAAGTTATTAATGATTTAAAAATTGTTAAAATAAACCTTAAAATAGTTCCCCTATGTTTCAATCCAATGTTTTTGGTACATAAAGATAAATACCTCAAGAAATAAACATTAAAAAACCTACATAATACATTTGTTTCTTATGAGATGAGAAACAATGAAAATGAATTGGTTTTAAAATAAGATCATTAAGAGATAAAATTCACAACTTTGAAGAAACACTCAATAAAAGAATAATTTTAGAATGAATTATTTCATTAAATATTTTCATTTATCTCCTTTAATATTAAAAGTGGGAGTGGTAATTTCATGGGCAAGATACCAATCATGTGTTTTCTATCTAACAAAGTTGGGGATCTTACTGCTAAGTGTACCGAGAATTTATAGGATAATGATGATGAAGAATAATGAAAATAGAACCCAATAAAATATGGGATCAAAAAGTGTAAATATAAATAGAAATTTTGTAAGAAATATAACCTTATTTATAAATAAGTAGATCAATCAGAAGAAACAAAAGTATAGTAAGTGAATGAAAATAGATACCTTAGTGAATAATTCCACATGATTATTTTAGAAAAGTGGTGAGAGGAGGAAAAATATGATAAAATCTATAGAATCAAGGATAGATCTGATCTCAATGATGAAATTGAAACATACCTTAAGGAAATAAATATATAGAGATATAAAATAAATAAAGATAATGATGTTGTACATGACTCCAAGCTTTATATTCAACTGCAGGAAGTAGAGAAGTCATAAATAAAGGTAAAAATTAAGAAACATAAATATTGAAATTTAGGAATCTCATAAAAATAAGTTTAATTAAGATTCAATATTAATGAATATTCCCAAATTATTTATGGGGTATCTAATAATGTGAAATACAAAGTAAAAAAATTGAATAAATTGTAGGATACGTTATGATGTTGGGATAGAAATGTGGATATAAAGAAAAAATTATCAGTCCATTTGTGACATTAGGGATCACAGGTTTGTTGAAAAAAAAAAGAATCTTATAGGGTACTCAGTGAAGAAATTGTTATTTTTCCAAATGTTTAGTGATTTGGGGAAAAACAAAACTTAGTGATGTGACAATATCACAAAAAGGAAGGAGTGGCGGTGAAAGAAAAACCCCAAGAACCTACACCCTGGAAAAAGATATGGATGCACAACACTAAAAGATCTGTTGATAATTATATAGAGGAAAATAATATACCAAATGTTAGGTGTTATTATTGTGGGAAGCTATTACATATCCTGTATATATCATACATTGAAAAATAACCCTTTAGGGAGAAAGAATTAAAAAATAGACAAGTGGTTTTCTATACTCCTAGTATGATTTTTATTGGTATTGCTATTATTTTGAAGGATTTGGGATCAAGGAAGAAAACCATTAATCTATGGAAGGATGAAACGTGCCAAATGAGTCCTAAATAAGTAGAAATTAACAACTATAAGCATCATAAAAAAGCTAAAAACTCAAAATAGGTTGAGGAATTTCAAGATGAAGAAGTAAAAGGGGAATTGGAGGTAGAGAAACAATTATTTTCATAAACTAAATCAAACAAAAAACATATACTAAGAAGGGAAGATCTAAGGAGGAAAATATTCTTAAAACAGACCTAATATTAATGGATAAGTATGGAACATATATTCTAGATAGTGGGTTTACTTCTCATATAATGCGAAGTCAAGAACTCATCATAGGTTATTACATAAAACAAGGATAGATTTGTCTATTTCAGCAATGATAGGGGGATGGAGATGATTTGTTCCAGAAAATAAAATGTTAGTGGAAAAGTATTCATACAAATTGATATTATCTTGGAAGAAAGAACCAGTCACAATCTTCTTGGTATAATCTAGTTGAGTGATTCAGGAAATTTAGTGGAATTTATAATGAAGGCATTCATTATCAAAGGAAGATGTGGACCAGTAGTGCTACAAGGGTGATGCACCAAATGGAAAATTTATCTCACTGGTGAAGAATATAAGTGCATGTTATATAAGGAATAGAAGAATAAATTATGGCACAAATGACTTATTCATCTCATCCAAAATACTGTTAAGAACATTGTGTACAACGAAATATCTCAAAACCTTCCCAAAATATCATATTATCACACTCATGTGTGTGATACTTTTCAAAAAGGGAAGATAATAAGGAAGGAATATATGAAAGAGAAAAGGAAACTAGTGTTGAAACTCATGCTAGTTTATGGGATGATGACACCAAGATCCATGGATAGAAAATTATATTATGTTTTTTTCATTAACAATTATAGTAGGATATCATGGTTAATAATGATTCCACACAAATATGACGTGTTTGGGTGCATCACTCATTACCAGAGATTAGAAGAGAATATTCTTGTATAAAGAATTTTAAAAAATTTCTCCAAAAATGACAAGAGGTTTACCTGTACCCAATTGGATGAGTATCATGAAAAGAATTTTATATGGAATCTATTTTATACTATAATAAATCCCTAATAAAACTAAGTTTCTGAAAAAACTATATTACTAATTACATTTCTCGAACATTGATAGTTTAAAAAATGAACCAATAAATCAATGGAATGAAGTATTTATCACTTTCATATGAATCTCTAATAGGTATTTATTATTTCTGAATGGATAGAATTCCCCTTATGAGATGTGGTTTGATGAGAATCCAATACTCATGTATTTTTTATTATTCAAAAGAAAATTATTTATTCTAAAAAACCTGAAGCATTAGAAGTTAAAATCCCATGGGGATGAAGGTATTTTCATTGGATAATCATCCAAAATAAAAACCTATATGTTCTATAACAAACATATTGGGAAAATTGAGAAAATTAAATGTGTAATTATTGTTGAAAATAAGACGAATTTTAAAACTGTAGAGAAACGTTTATAGAAGAGCATTGATGAAATCAAGTACAAAAGTGACAATGAAGTTAATAGATAAGGGGAGATAAAGGGGTTATAGAAAAACTATACGAGAGTAGTGATGATGAGGTAAATAAAATAGAAATAAAATATTGAAATTTAAAACCAATATGGTAGAACTCATTGATAACCACATCATTGGTGAGTGGATATCCCAGGTTCAAACCATATGAATAAAGGCTCATAAAACCTCTTTTTTTTTCTCAAGTAGAGTCTAAATTTTTTGAATATTATTTCAAGGATGAAATTTGGGTAAAATATTTGAATGAAGATGTTTGGAAATTGAAAATAATAAATTTGAAGTTGTTCCAAGGCCATCAGTCAAGAATGGCATTAAAATCAAATGGGTATTTCAAAAAACTCAATGAATATTGAAAGGTGACTTATATAAAAGAAAAAATAGAATGAAAAGGATATTCCTATAATTATGTAATTTATGTGGATGAAACATTTGAATTGGTGGCTAGGTTAGAAACCATAATAATATTTTTGTTGATTACAATGCATAGAGGTTTCAAAATTTTCCAAATTGAATTCAAAACGGTAATAATAAATAGATTCTTTGAAGTGTATATTTATATAGAGAAACCAAATGGGTTTATTTTTGATGAATATGAATATAAAGTGTTCTCATTAAATAATTACTTGTATGGACTAATGTAAACACCAAGGTACTTTTACTCAAATCCCAATAAATATCTAAAGAAGTTAAATTGCAGATATAGGAGTTTATCATAATATATACATAAATAAATAAAAGAATCAAATGATTTTGGTGATCATTTATATAGATGATATAATATTCAGATTCTTAAACAAAGAATAATTTATTATTTTTTTTGATTATTTGATAATATAATTTGATATTTTCTCTATTGGTAATATAACATTATTATTCAACTTACAAGTGCTTCAAGGGATGAAAAAACATTTATTTCTCTAATAAATATTCTATAGAGGTTCTCAAAAAATTTGACACAAATAATTCAATGACAATGAAAACTTTATAGGATAATCAAATGAAGTTATTAAAAAATTGATATAGAAATGTGTTTAAAGCGACATATTATATTAAAATCATATGGAGTTTGTTTTAATTGATATCAACTCGACAAGATATTGTGTTTATTACATTCCAAGTTACCCACCACCAAAACTGCTGTAAATAAATCCATATGTAAGATGTGAAAATAATATGTTGATATATCAATCACATAGTGGATATTGGGATATTTTATTATAGCATTTTTAACATAATTTAATGGGATATAAAAATTCATATTAGGAAGTTTTGGTGGATGAATAGAGAACATCTTATAAAGAAGTATTTTATCTTGGTTTTTCTTTTAAATTCTAGCTAATAACGAAGAAAGATTGTATATATTTTGAGAAATGTATAGTTTGAGTATGTAGTATCCACTCAATCTTACAGTCAATTGATATAGATGATAAAAAAACTTGATGAAATTCATTTGGATGTGCAACACATTGAGATTTTCTGATATATTTCTCTTTAAATAAATTTGATGGATTTGATAGCATACTGTTTACACAATACAAAGTTTAAATGAACCTTGATAAAATATTAGAATTTTATTATTTAAAGTGATTATTATTTCATTTTCATTGGATTGGATGGGATGTGTAAGAACCAATATCTTAATTTTAGGTTTGGATCTTGATTTCGAGTGTTTTTAAGGAAAAAGGAATATTTTGGAAATTTTATATGTACACATCGTATACTCTTGAGTACACTCCATGTACCTGGTTGCTATGGGTAGCCATGTACTGGCTGCATAACATCCGAGTACATGGCCATGTAGACCGCCTAAAGTGGGGTCCAGTTGAGGCTAGTACACAGCGTGTACATTAAATGAACACACCATGTATTTTTATTTTTATTTGATTGATCGGACCTGGTTTGCATCTCATATCTAGAACTCTTTTCTTCTTCCCGTTTCTCAAACAGGAGAACAACATACAACCATGAATCATAAAGAACATCCCATTCCTCCGTCCGAGCTCCGATTGAGGTGCCACTGGGTGCGTTGGATTTCCACCGGTGAGTTCACTATTTCCCTAGAGCCTACCTTTATGATTTCTCCTCTTTCTTGAGTTATCCAAGGTTGAGTGTTTTTGAAATTTTTGTAGATCTATGATGTTCTAGACCGATTCAAAGGTTGAGGTTTAAATATATCAATTGTATAACATCGAGTTAGGTGGTTTGTTTCCTTTCAGAGTTTGTATTTGAAATATATATGCATAAGTGCCGATTACCCATTATTTGGGTATTTCGTGTTAAGAAAAGGAACCCTGTTATTATCTACCTTAGTTTTTTTGATAGATTGAGGGTTGTTTTGATATATTATACTAAATTTCATGTTTAGGGGTTACCCCATGGGTGTGTTTCCTTGTTTGAATTTTTATGACCGTTTGGTCTAGGTTGCCTATGAGGCATACCTTGTTTCCTTGCCTTGCCTTTTTTAGGTTGGAATTGATTACTTATTGATGCTTGTTAAATTCACATGTTATGCATTTTATCTTCGTAGCCTTTTAGTAGTTGAGATTACTTTGGTCTGCTGGATATCATTTGTGTACGATTGTATTACACAGGGCTGTGAGAACCTGGTGTAGTTAGAGCATAGGGGGAATTGACATTGAGGGCTTCCCTAGAGTGTCTGCTATATTTTACCATTACAAGACCATATAGGGGATTAACGATGAGTGATCTCTCAAAGTGTCTATATTATACTGTTACGAGACCACATGGGAAATAGATATTGAGTGCTTCCTCAGAGAGTCTATAATTATCATTAAACACCACATGGGGAATTGAAAGTGAGAGCTTCCTTAGAGGGTCTTTGTTTTTGTGAGACCAAAGGGGTTATATTGTGTGAGGTTTCCTATAGGGTCGTTATTTCATTTTTGAATTGATAATATATTAGACTAGAGGGGTTAGGTTGTGATAACTTTCCTAGAGGGTTGCTTGTAAATGATTGATCAACGGTGATGAGCCTACCAAGCCTAAGCACAAGCATGGACTTGGTATTTCCTAATTGTTAGATGGTCTTCTAAGACATCTATTTTTCTATTACATAGGGGATACAGATCTTAGTCTAGATCCTAAGATTTCATTATTAAACAGTTTCAATAATTAATAAATGTTAATGAATGTAATTGAAAAATGTAGGATTGTTTACTTTTGATTACTTCCTTGTTTATTTCTTCTTTTTTGCATATTTCCTGCTATATATATTCACTGACAATTAGGCATAGATATTTTGGTGATTTCCTACTGAGATTTATCTCACACCCTATTTAGGTTATGCTTTTCAACCCATATAGATTATACGGTTGCAGGTATAGATAAGGGAAAGCACCCTTCTACATCAGGTACTTGATTGATGATGGATCTAGAGAGTATGGAACCAAGATAAGGATTGAGATGTTGCAGGAGTTTAATTGTTTCTTTTGTTCTTTGGTTTATTACTATATTTCTTGCACTGTGAATTGTTTGGATACTTTACTAGACATATGTGACACACATAATTTATATATGGGCTCTAGTTGTATATTTACTACCATTCTTCCGTTGTTTACTTATGTTGTATAGTATTACTATTTTCACTTTTGTTCCTTTTTATTATTCCTCTATGTTTCTATTCTAATTAGGGCATTGTTTCCCCACTATCACAACCAATGACCTCACTGCTAGTTAGCAGACTCTAGCATTCAGGGAAATGCACTTGAGTCCATGTGACCAACCGAGTACGAGGCACCTTTGGCCGACACCCATATTCAGGAAGTTATAAAGTGGTATCAGAAAAGGATCTTTTCTTATTTGTCTTACTATTTGGAGCCTATAGATAGGGATAGGAAGGAATAGGCTATTGGTAATAATTTCTTCTTGGGAGTAGATGACTCGTGTATAGGGAAAATCCAAGTTACAACGAATATTGCAATTTTTCTAGTTTTTCAATTGTTACAGTTGATTTGATTTCACCATTGGGTGATACACATGTTTTGTGATATTATGATTTATATAATTATGGTTTTATTTCTATTACAACTCGATGAGATGAGGGTATTCCATCTCATGCATCATATAGGCACTTTCTAGAGATCACATGTCATGAGTTCTTGTCATGACATTTAGGGTGTATTATCAATTGGAAGTTGTTGTGATAGATGTTGTGCTAGATGTGTTTGCTGTTGTGATATATTCATTGATATAAAACCTGCCATTTGATAGGGTATTGCTAATATGTAAATTTTCTTTTGGATGAATGACTAACTTTGGTCCCTGAGGTGTTATGGGCCCTCTTGGATCAGAATTTGGTGGATCATATATGAACTTTAATTTAATTTTTTCTATTATAGTGTGAATAAGGATGCCAAACATTTATTCATGGGAGTATGGACTCTCACAGGTCATAATTTGTCATTACTTGGAAAAAATTTAATGTTTTTGAGGGTCCTATAGAAGTTTTATAGGCATACTTTCTAGAAACCCAAACAACCCGGTGTGTGATGTTTTGAACACACACCATGTGTTCTTCTATTCAGGAAGAATTTGTTTTCTTAAGAACACATCATGTACTATATATACAGGCTGTATAGTCTTTAACCGTGCGACTAACTGTGTGCGTAGAGACACAAGTTGGTAACTTTTTGGTAGAAAACACTGTGTATTGGGAGTACATGCTATGCTCTAGAGGCCATGTATCCAGCCATGTGACTAACTACATAGGTGGATGTTTTTCGGGTACTACATGCTGTGTCCAGCTTAAAAATGCCATTTGGAATTCGACTGTGTCTCCAACCATGTGAATAATGTCATAGGTGGTTAAGGCATATATATTACACGACGTGTCTAGGTTTAACACAACATTTAGTGTTACCCAGGAGAGAACCGTGTGATTTAGTCATGCAGAAGAACATGGGAAGGAGGAAAAAACTCTAGTACAAGCCGTGTCTGAGGATGAACACACCGTGTTTATGTGAGTTACATGACCAGGTTGGGAAGAGGTACACGCCCATGTTGAAACCTGAAGGAACACATTGTGTGTAGGATTTACACACCATGTAACCCTGTTTTGATAAACTTTAATGTTCTCTTATCCTGTTACTTCTTGAAATTCTATGTTTTAGTCCTTGAAAATCTTGAACTTAGGTGTGAAATTGACCTTGCAGAGTCATGCCACTGAGACGCCCTCTGATTGTAGGCTAGTTACAGGGCAACAATCAGACACTGGAAATGGTAGATCAGGGACTACCATCAGATCCTACCATCATTCTTGTCTTGGCACAAGCTATCATACTAGACATAGGTGATTATGCACAGTTTCGAGAAGGCTTTATGAGGTTCATGTAGACCTACCAGGGAGCACCGCATCCTACCCTGTCTATGGAAGAGTTGACAAAGGTTTTTCAGTAGTAACATCCTCCCACATTCTCAAGGAATGGAGGACATCAGGTTTTAGAGTCATGGTTAGAATCCATGTTGTCTATCTTAGAGCATATAGAGACACCTTTTGAGAGGAGGGTGGAGCTCACAACCTACAAGCTTCAATATTCCTCCAAGAGATCATTGGATGTGATATCACAAGCAGGATGTCAAGGAGTTATGGATTGGGATGAGTTATATCAGACCTTCTTTGAATATTTCAACATAGATACCTTGAGGGAAAACTTATCCTGAGATTTAATTGGTCTGTAACTTGGTACTCTTTCAGTCATAGAGTATTATTCTCACTTCATAGAGCTGCAGTGCATTACACCTATTCTGAGGGATGATGAGTTATTTCTAGCTAGGTGGTTTGAGGATGGTCTTAGAAATTACATTAGATCTCAGGTGAACATATTCAGTTTGACTTCCATATCTTCTATAGTAATCTAGGCACTGATCACCAAGTGTAATCTGAACGATTCTGGAGCTGTGAGCCAGGGCGGTTCAGCATCCAGAGTTGGTACTCCTATAACTGATAGTAGGAAGTGTAGCAGGGAGTCTATGCATGAAGATCCAAGTTGGGGGGAAACTCTTTCAGGAAGCTAGGTGGTATGCTACCAGTGTAGGAAGAGAGAACATATGAGGTCACATTGCCCGAGAGACCCAGTTGAGTGCCGATCTTGCGGAAAGATGTGCACTCTTTAGCATTCTTGTCAGTTCTTCTCACTAGCATCTTGTGATAGGGGTTTTACTATGAATCTACGTTTAGGAGCAGGACCATGAGTTTTTCATCAGTCAGGGAACTGGAGTTCTTCTGGCCGTTCGGGCCGAGGAGGAGGTCATGGATGTGGTAACCAGTCAGCATGTTTTTAGTGATCGTAGGGTGGACCAGCTCAGGGTAGTCAAGTATGATCATAGGGCCATGGTACATGTTTGATTTTTACAGTGGAGTAGAACCGGAAGGAGCAAGATCACAGAACCTCTATGGTTAGAGGTACAATTCTAGTTGCCTCATCATTAGCTTCTGCTCTTTTTGATAGAGGGGATTCCCATAGTTTCATATGTGTTGTTGTTGTGGAGATCCTTGGGCTCCGTATCTTTACGTCTGAGGATGTTATGATGCTAGAAACTCTGTTGGGGATTATAAAGGCCAGTGTACATTAGTGTAGGGAGTTCCCTCTTGAGGTTGGTGGGTGTCACTTCTAATGGTACCTCTATGTATTAGAGATGAAAGGCTTCGATTTCATTCTCATAATGGACTATTTGGTCTCCTTCCAGATCATTATTGACTGTTATCACTATAGAGTGATTTTCACGTCACCAGAGGGTGGGTCTTTTCTATATAAGAGTGAATGGGATGTCTAGGAGTGCATAGCGGGACCCGAGCATCTTGATTTGGGAGGAATTACAGCTCAAATTTCTAGTTTATATCTGGATGACCAAGGGACTTATCATATGAACTTTCTTCTAGTGGTGAATCATTTCAGAGATGTCTTTCCAGATGACTTTTCAGGTTTACCTCTAGAGATAGAGGTAGATTTATCTATTGATCTTGTTCTAGGAGCGGTACCAGTGTCCATTCCTCCATATAGGATGGCTACACTAGAGTTACATGAGCTCAAGAAACAATTAGAGGAGTTGCAAGAAAAAGGTTTCATCTGACCCATCACTTCTCCCTAGGGTTCTCCTGTCCTATTTGTAGAGAAGGAGGGCTATACCCATAGACTATTCATGGATTATTGGAAGCTAATTTAGTTGAAGGTTAAGTAACGATATCCCTTACTGAGGATTTGTGATCTCTTTGATCATCTTTGAGGATCCCACGTGTTCTCAAAGATTGACTTGAGAAACGGTTATCATCAGTTGCGCATTATACCATCAGATATACCTCTTACAACCTTTTAGAGTTGGTATGGTCTATACGAGTATATGGTTATGCTGTTCGGTCGCACGAACGCGCCAGCAGTTTTTGTGGAACTAATGAACTAAGTGTTCCATCCATACTTGGACTCTTTTGTGGTAGTCTTTATTTACGATATCTTGGTGTATTATCACACTCAACATGACCACACCATTCATCTTGATATCATTTTTAGTACACTAAGAGAGAATCAGTTATATTCCATGCTCTAAAAATTCCACTTTTGGATGGTAAAAATTCACTTCTTGGGTCATGTTATCTCAGAGACAGGGGTATCAGTAGCCCAAATAAAGTGAGAGCAGTAGTTTCCTGGGAGCATCCGAAGAACTTCTTTGAGGTACAGATTTTTTGGGGGCTAACTGGATACTATAGATGCTTTATATAAGACATTTCACGCTTAGTAGCGCCACTTATGGTTCTGAATAAGAATGGTGCAATGTACTTGTGGACATATGCCTACGATTCAGCCTTTAAAGATATGAAAGGGTGATTAGAATCATCACCAATACTAGTTTTCTAGAGCAGGGAAAGAGTTACACCATTTACTATGATCCATCGG
The DNA here is from genome assembly GCA_963277665.1 of Viscum album. Classification (NCBI taxonomy): domain Eukaryota; kingdom Viridiplantae; phylum Streptophyta; class Magnoliopsida; order Santalales; family Viscaceae; genus Viscum; species Viscum album. The sequence goes on from OY728145.1 coordinate 183,202,049, forward strand.
GTATTGGTTTGGGAGCAGCGCCTATGCAGGGGAAAGGAGTCTTTGTGTACATGTCTCGGCAGTTGAGGCCACATGAGAGGAATTACCTGACGCACGATCTCAAGTTAACTGTAGTTGTGCATGATTTATGCTATTGAAGACATTATTTGTCGTGAGATCATTTTGTGGTTTTTTCTGAGAAAAAATATCTCAAGTATATGTTTACTCAGCGTGATCTGAAATTGATACAACAAAGGTGGGTTGAGTACCTCCAGTTGTTTGAATTTGATCTTGTCTACATGCTTAGGAATGGAAAAGCAGTGGCTGATGCGTTGAGCAGGAAGACCCAAATACCGAAAGTTCAAGAGGCCAGTAGTGAGTGGTAGCTTATGGATCTATTCTCTAAGATGCATTTGGAGGTTCATGATAGATAGGGGAATACATTTCTTTCTTCTATAGTTGTTACATCTACCCTTCTAGATCGAGTTATAATGAGGTATCTATCAGATTCTGAAGTCCTAGTCTAATAGGAGTGTGTGTCAAGAGAGTACCCTACTCTTGGGTGGACTGTAGGTGGGGATGAGGCCTTGCATTTTTAGGGGCGCGTATGGGTGTTAGAAGACATATAAAATGAGATGTTTTGAGATTTTGATTCCTCAATATGGTAAGTTCATCCTGGTGTCACCAAGATGTATCGAGATCTACACCATCAGTATTGCAGGTAAGGTATGAAGAGAGATGTTTCTGGTTTTGTAATGAGGTGTTCCACCTTTCAGCAGGTGAAGGCGGAGCATCAATGACCAATAGGTCTTTTACAATAGTTACCCATTCTTGAGTGGAAGTGGAATGATTTCTCAATGGATTTCATGACATGTTTACCAAGGACTCTTCAAGAGAATGATTTAGTTTGGGTTGTCATTGTCAGACTTAAAAAGGTTGCACACTTCTTACCAATCAACGATACCTTCAACATTGATGAGCTTGGAACATTCGAGAGATTTTATGATTTCATAAGGTTCTACACTCTATCATTTTAGATAGGGATGCCCGTTTTACTTCTTATGTCTGGAAGTGACTACAGATGGATTTGGGTACACATGTTCTTCTAAGTATAGCTTACCATCCCCAGATAGTTGGCCAATCCAAGTGCACGATTCAAGTATTATATGGAATTATTCGAGCATGCATCCATGATTTTGGGGGCTCTTGGGAGAGATATATACCCCTAGTTGATTTTTCTTACAATAACAATTTCTAGGTGATGATTCAGATGACACTTTATGAGGATTTATATGATAGGCTATGCCGATCACCCTATGTTGGTTGGAGACAGGAGAGGCAACTATACTGGGCCCTCATCTTGTCCAGGAGACCACATAGAAGGTGGATTTGATTCTAAAGGGGATGCATACTGCACAGTCTCACCATAAATCTTATTCTAATCAACAGACAAGACCTCTGAAGTTCGAGGTCAGAGATCAGGTTTTCTTATGTGTCAATCTGAGTTTGGGACACATGAGTATTAGGGGACATGGTAAGATTTTACCGAGATACATCGGCCTATTTGAGGTTTTTGAGAGATTAGGGCCGGTTTCCTCTCAGTTGTAGTTACCAAAGAGGTACTGGGATATTCATAATTTTTTCCAAGTTTCTCAGCTACAACATTACTTTTCAGGCCCATCTCACTTTTTTCAACTAGAGGAGGTTGAGTTGGAGGTGGATGCATCCTTCAAGGGACACCCTATTCAGATTGTGGATCAAAACTCAATGGTTCTCGATGGAGGGTCTATTCCACTAGTACGGGTGCTATGGAAGCACAGCCGAGTACAAGATGAGACTTGTGAGAGGGACACCGACGTACGATCAAAATGGCCAGAGTTGTTTGAAGTTTCTTCTTTTCCACCCTTGAAAGGTAAATTCAAGGATAAATTGCTTTAAGGGGGGAAGTTTTTAAGAACCTATATCTTATTTTCAAGTATAGATCTTGATTTTTGGAGTTTTTGAAGAAAAATGAATATTTCGGAAATTTTCTATGTACACGCCGTGTACTCTTGAATACACACTGTGTACCCAGTTGTTGCGGGTAGCTGTGTACTGGCTGTGTAACAGCCCAGTACATGGTAGTGTGGACCACCTAAAGTAGGGGACGATTGAGCCTAGTACACAATGTGTACATTAAATTAACAATCCATGTACTTTTTTTATTTGATTAATTAGACTGGGGTCGCTCTCATCTCCAGAACTCATTTGTTCTTCCCATGTCTCATATATGAGAGCAACGTATGACCGAGAATCTTCAAGCACCTCCCATTCCTCTGTCTGAGCTCTGATTGAGGTGTTTCTAGGTGCGTTGGATTCACAACAATGATTTCTATCTTTCCCTAGAGCCTCTATTCCTAATTTCTCGTCTTTCTTGATTTATCCAAGGTTAAAAGTTTTTTACTTTTATATAGATCTATGATATTCTATACCAATTCAAAGGCATAGGTTTAACTATATCAATCATACAATGTCGAGGTAGGTGGTTTGTTTCCTTTTGAAGTTTTTCTTTGAGTTATATATACACCTAAGTGCCGATTACCCATGATTTGGGCATTTCGTGTTAAGGAATTGAACCCTGTTATCATCTGCCTTAGTTTGATTGATAAATTGAGGGTTTTCGTTGATATATTATTGAAAATTTCATGTTTAGGGGACACCCCATGGGTGAGTTTCCTTGTTTGAATGTTTATGATCGTTTGGTCCAGGTTGCCTATGAGGTAGACCTTGTTTCCATGCCTTGCTTGTTAGGTTGGAATTAAATACTTGTTTCTTCTTGTTAAATGCTTGTGTTATGCATGGTAGCTGCTTAGCCTTGTAGTAGTTGAGACTAATTTTGGATTCTGGATATCTTTTGTGTACGATTGTATTACATAGGGCTGTGAGAACCTAGTGTAGTTAGACCATATGGGGAATTAACGTTGAGGGCCTTCCTATAGTGTCTATTATATTTTATAGTTACAAGACCATAGGGGGATTGACGATGAGTGACCATCATAGTGTCTATATTATATCGTTATGAGACCATAGGGGGAATGGACGTTGACTAATTCCTTAGAGAGTATATAGTTATCATTAAAAGACCACATGGGGAATTTATGGTGAATACTTCCTCATAGAGTCTTTGTTTTTGTGATACCAAAGGGGTTATACTGTGTTAGATTTCCTATTGAGTCATCATATCATTATTTAATTGATAATATGTTTAACTAGAGGGGTTAGGGTGTGAGAAAGTTTTGAGAGGGTTGCTTTGGAATGATTGATTGATGGTGATGAGCCTACCAAGCCAGAACACAAGCTTGAACTTAGTCTTAACTGATGGTTAGATGGTCTTCTAAGACATATATTTTTCTATTACATATGGGATACATATCATAGGCTAGATCCTGGTATTTCATTATTCAATGGTTTGAATAATTAATAAATGTAAATGAATTTAATTGGAAACTTTAGGATTGTTTAATTTTGAGTACTTCATTATTTATTGCTTCTTTTTGCATATTTCCTGCTATATATATTCACTGATATTTAGGAACATATCTTTTGGTGGTTTCCTATTAGGATTCGTCTAAAACCCTGTTTGGGTCATGAGTTTTGACCCAAACAGATTATATGGTTACATGTATATATAAGGGAAAGTGTACTTCTACATCAGGTGCTTGATTGTTGATGAAGATGGAGATCATGGGACCAAGTTAAGGATTGAATTGCTGTATAAGTTTACTTGTTTCTTTTGTACTTTGGTTTAGTACTATATTTCGAGCATTGTGACTTTTTTGGCTAATTTCCTAGACATATTGGACACACATCATTTATATTTGTTCTCCAGTTGTATACTTACTACCAGTCTTCCATTGTTTACTTCTATTGTATGGTATAACTATTTAAACTATTGTTTATTATTTTTATTATGTTGTGTTTCTCTACCAATGAGGGAATAGTTTTCCCAATATCACACCCAAGACCCTCATTTCTAGTTGGAAGCCTCTAGAATTCTGGGAAATGCGTTTGAGGACATGTGACCAAATAGGTATGGGGCACCTTTGGGAAACACCCGGATTCAAGACATTACAAAGTGGTATTAGAAAAGGTTCTTTTCTACTTTGTCTTACTTTTTTGAGCCTATAGATAGGGATATGAAGGAATATGTTGTTGGTAATAAGATGTGCCTCGGAGTAGCTAACCCATGTATAGGGAAAAGCCAAGTTACCTCGAATATTGTATTTTTTTATGGTTTTTCAATTGTTATAGTTTATTTGATTTAACCGTTGGGTTATACACATGTTTTGTGATTTTATGATTTATATCACTGTGGTTCTATTTTTGTTATAACCCGATGATATGAGGGCATGTCATCTCATGCATCATATAGGCACATGCTAGATATCACATGTCATGTGTTCTTGTCATGCCATTTAGGGTGCATTATCGATTTCATGTTGTTCTGATAGATTTTGTGCTATATGTTCATGATGTTGTGATAAATTCCTTGATAGAATACCTGCTATTTGATAGGGTATTTCTAATATGTAAAGTTTCTTTGGTATGGACAACAAACTTTGGTCCCTAAGGTGTTATGGGACCTCTTAGATCCGAATTTGGCGGATCATGTATAGAATTTAATTTAATTCTGTCTAGTATGGTTTGAATAAGGTTTCCAAACTTTGATTCGTGGGAGTATGGGCTCTCACGGGTCAGAATTCTTCATTACATGGACAAAATTTAATGTTTTTGAGGGTTCCATAGAATTTTTAGAGGCCTAATGTCTAGAAACTAAGATATCACAACATGTGATGTTATGAACACACTCTATGTGTTCTTATTTTTTGGAAGAAAAAACTTTTCTTAAGTACATATAGTGAACTATATATACAAGCCATGTAGTCTTTAACTGTGTGACTGACTGTGTGAGCAGAGACAGGGTTTGGTAAATATTTGGTAGAACACGCCGTGTGCTGGGAGTACACGCTCTGCTATAGAGCCCATGTCTGCAGTCGTGTGACTAATGACATAGGTGAGAGTTTTTTAGGTACTACATGCCATGTCTAGATTGAACACACCGTGTGGAAGTCAATCGTGACTTCGATTCTGTGACTAAAAAAATGTGTGGTTAAGTCCTTGGTATTACATGCCGTGTCTAGGGTTAACACACTGTGTAGTGTTACCCAGGAGAGAATTGTGTGGTTTAGCTATGTAGAAGAACTTTGGTAGGAGGGAAAAATTCCAGTACATGCCGTGCCTAATGATGAACACACCGTGTGTATGGGAGTTACCCAACCAATTTGGGCAGAGGTACACGACCATGTTGAAACCTAGGGGAACACGCCATGTGGAGGATATACACGCTGTGTAACCATATTTTGATAAACTTTAATGTTCTCTTATCTTATTACTTCTTGCACTTCTATGTTTTAGTCCTTGAAAATATTGAACTGAGGTGTGTTCTTGACCTTGCAGAGTAATGCCACCAAGACGTCCTCCAGTTGTACTCCATTTTCAGGGCAACAATCAGACTTTGAAAATGCTAGATCAGGAACTACTATAAGATCCTACCGTCATTCTTGTTTGATAACCAGTAGTGATACCAGACCTAGGTGCTGATGCATAGTTCCGAGAAGGCTTCATGAGGTTTATGTAGACCTACCAGGGAGCACGACATCCGACCTCATCTATGGCAGAGTTGACACAGGTTTTTCAGTAGCAGCATCCTCCCACTTTCTCAGGGGATGGAGGACCTCAAGCTACAGAGTCATGGTTAGAATGCATGCTGTCTATATTTGAGCATCTCGAGACAACTCTTGAGAGGAGGGTGAAGCTCACAACCTACATGATTCTAGATTCTGCTAAGAGATAGTGGGATGTGATATCATAGGCAAGATTCCAACGAGTTATGGCTTGGGATGAGTTCCATTAGACATTCTATGACCATTTATACCTAGAGACCTTGAGGGATGACCTATCCGGATAGTTCATGGGTCTAAAATAGGGTACTCTTTCATTCATGGAGTATTCTTCTTACTTCATAGAGCCACAACACTTCATTCCCATTCCGGGGGGGGGGGGGGTGATGAGTTATTTCTGGATAGGATGTTTGAGGATGGTCTTAGACATGACATCCAATCCTAAGTGAACATCTTCAGTTTGACTTCCATATCTTCTATTGTTCACCAGGCACTGATCACCAACTGTAATCTGAGGGAGGCTGGAGCTGTGATCCTGGGCAGTTCAACATCCCGACTTGGTACTCCTCAGACTGATAGTAGGAAGCATCGTAGGAGGTCTATTCACGAAGATCTGAGTAGATGGTATACTCATTTTGGAAGATAGGTGGTATGATACTAGTGTGGGAAGAGAAAGAATATGATGACACATTTCCCGAGAGACCCATTTGAGTGTTGATCTTGTAGCAAGGTGGGTCATTTTCAGTGTTATTTTTTTTTTCAGTTTTTCTCACTAGCATCTGGTGATAGGGGTTCTTCTATGAATCCACATTTAGGAGCCGGACCATAAATTTTTCAAAAGTTAGGGAACTATGGTTATTCTAGAAAATTAGGCCGAGGAGGAGGTCATGAATGTGGTAGCCAGTCGGTAGGTTTTCATCGATCGCAGGTTAGACCAGCTTAGTGTAGTCAAGCAGGGTCATAGGGCCGCAGTACAGGTCATATTTTACAGTGGAGAAGATCCAAAATGATTAATATCCTGGGCCCTCTATAGTTAGAGGTATGATTCTAATTGTGTCAGTTTTAGATTATACTCTTTTTGATACGGGGGATTACCATAGTTTCATATTTTCTACTGCTGTGGAGAGCCCTGGGCTCCATATCTTTACTTCTGAGGATATTATGATGCTAGAAACTCAGTTGGGGATTAGAACAACCAGTGTACATTAGAGTAGGGAGTTCCCTCTTGAGGTTTGTGGGTGTCACTTCTTATGAGACCTCTATGTATTAGAGATTCCAGGATTCAATGTCATTGTCGGAATGGACTAATTAGTCTCTTTATAGGCCTTTGTTGACTGCTATCACCGCTGGGTGAGTTTCACATCACTAGAGGGCATGTCATTTCCACACAAGAGTGAAATGGATGTCTAGGAGAGCAGAGCGGGACCAGAGCATCTTGGGTTGGGAGGAATTATATCCCATATTGCTAGTTTATATCAAGATGACTAGGGGACTTCACATATGGACTTTCCTCCAATGACGGATCATTTCAGTGATATCTTTCCATATTACTTTTACAGTTTACCTCTAGAGTGAGAGGTAGATTTATCTATTGAGCTTGTTCCAGGAGTGACACCGCTGTCTATTCCTCCATATAGGATGGCTACACTAGAGTTACAGAAGATCAATAAGTAGTTAGAGGAGTTGTAGGAAAAGGGTTTCATCTGAACCAGAGCTTCTCCCTGAAGTTCCCTGTTCTATTTTTGAAGAAGACTAACTGTACCCTCAGACTATGTGTGGATTATCATAAGCTGAACCAGTTGATGATTAAGAACCGATATCCCTTGATGAGGATTTATGATCTATTTGATCAACTTTGAGGAGCCTAGATTTTCTGGAATATTGACTTGAGATCTGTTTATCCTCAGTTGTGTATTAGACCATAAAATATACCTCTTATAGAATTTCAGAGCAATTATGGTCTATACGAGTATGTGGTTATGCCGTTCAGTCTCATGAAAGCGCCAACATTTTTCATGACACAGATAAACTGAGTGTTCCATACTTACTTAGACTCTTTTGTGGTATTCATCATGGAGGATATCTTGGTGTACTCTCAAACTCAACATGACCATGCCACCCATCTTGAGATCATTTTGAGTACACTGAGAGAGCATCAGTTATATTGAAATCTCTCAAAATTCCACTTTTGGATGGAAAAAATTCAATTCTTAGGTCATGTTATCTCGGAGATAGGAGTATTAGTAGACCCATAGAAAGTGAGAGAAGTTGTTTCTTGGGATCATCTGGATAACATCTTTGAGGTACATAGTTTTATAAGGTTGTATGGATACTACAAATGCTTTATACAAGACTTTTCATGCTTAGTAGCGCCACTGAAGGGACTAACTAAGAATGGTGTGAAGTACTTGTGGAAAAATTCCTATGATTCAGCCTTTCAGGAGATGATAGGGAGATTAACATAATCACCGATACTAGTTTTTCTAGAGCCAGGCAATATTTACACCATTTACTATGATCCATTAGGTATAGTACTAGGAGGAGTGCCTATATTAGGGTAAGGAGTCATTGTATATGGTTCTCGGAAATTGAGGCCACATGAGAGGAATTACCCAATGTACGATCTCAAGTTAGCTGCAGTTGTGAATGCTTTATGCTGTTGAAAACATTATCTGTTGGGAGAGAATTTTGTGGTTTTCAATGGCCACAAAAGTGTCAAGTATATGTTTACTCAGAATGATCTGAATTTGAGACAATGAAGGTGGGTTTAGTAACTTCATTACTTTGACTTTGAGATTGTATAAATTCCTGGGAAAGGTAAAGTAGTGGCTTATACATTGAGCCAGAGGAACCAAATACAGATAGTTCATGAGGCCAATTGTGAGTGGAAGCTTATGTATATGTTTTTTTAAGACGCATTTGGAGTTTCATGAAACATAGGGGAAGATGTTTATTTCTTTTTTAACTTTTACCTCTACCCTTATGGATCGAGTGATAATGAGGTAGCTATCAGATTATGAAGCCCTAGCCCTACGGGAGAGTTTGTTAGGGAAGTAACCTACTCCTGGGTGGACCGTAGGTGAGGATGAGGTCTTGCGTTTTCATGGATGCGTATGGGTGTCAGCAGACATACGTGAGGAGATGTTGCGAGATCTTCATTCCTCATTTTGGTCAATTCATCCTGGTGTCACCAAGATGTATCAAGATCTACACCATTAGAATTGGTGGCCAGGTATGAAGAGAAATATTATTGGTTTTGTTATGAGGCAATCCAACTTTCAGCTGGTGAAGGTGGAACATCAACAACTATAAGTTCTTTTATAACAGTTACCCATTCTCGAGTGGAAGTGGAATGATGTCATGATGGATTTCGTGACAGGTTTACTAAGGTCACCTCAAAGGAATGATTCAGTTTGGGTTGTCATTGAAAAACTTACAAAGGTTGCAAACTTCTTACCAATCAAGGATACATTTAGCATTGATGATCTTGGAAGATTTTACATCTGAGAGATTGTTTGGTTTCATGGGGTTTCACACTCTATCATTTCAGATAGGGATGCCCGTTTTACTTCTTGTGTTTGGAAATGACTACAGAGGGCTTTGGGTACACATGTACTTCTAAGTATAGATTACTATCCCCAGACATATGGCTAGTTCAAGTGCACTAATCAAGTCTTATAGGAAATGCTTCGAGCATGCATCCTAGATTTTGGTGATCTTGGGAGAGATATATACCCCTAGTTGAGTTTTCCTATAATAATAGTTTTCAAGCGATGATTCTGATGGAACTTTATGAGGCTTTATACGGTAGGTCGTGCCGATCACCCTTATTCTAGCTGGAGATAGGAGAGGTAGCTATGCTGGGACCTCACCTTGTGCAGGAGACTACGAGGAATGTGGAGTTGATTTGGAAGGGGATGAATACTACACGGTCTCACCAGAAATATTATGGTGATTGACGGAGACAACCTCTGGAGTTCAAGGTTGGAGATCAAGTTTTCTTATGTGTCACACTGAGGTTGGGACAAAGGAGGATTAAGAGACATGAGAAGCCTTCACTGAGATACGTCGGGCCGTTTGTTGTTTTGGAGAGATTCGGGCTGGCTGCCTATCAGTTGCAGTTACCTCAGAGGTACCGGGCTATGCATGACGTCTTCGATGTTTCTCAGCCACGACATTAATTTTCAGACCCATCTCACATTTTTCAACTCAATGAGGTTGATTTGGAGGTGGATCCATCCTTCAAGAAGCAACCTATTTAGATTTTGAATCACAACTAAAAGGTTCTCTATGGCTAGCTTGTTCCTCTTGTATGGGTTCTATGGCAGCACGAGTGAGTACAGGATGTGACCTGGGAGAGGGGGGATGATATACGATCAAAGTGGCCAGAGTTGTTTTAAGTTTCTTCTACGCCTCCCTTGGAAGGGAAATTTGAGGATAAATTGCTTTAAGGTGGAAAGTTTGTATGTACCTGTATCTTCTTTACAGGTATGGATCTCGATTTCAGGCATTTTTGAGGAAAAAGGAAGATTTTGAAAATTTTCTAAGTACACACCGTTTACTCTTGAGTACACACAGTGTACCCGGTTGCCAAGGGTAGCTGCGTACTGGCTGTATAACAGCCGAGTACATGGCCCTATGTACTAGATAAATTAGGGTCCAGTTGAACCTAGTACACAATGAGTACATTAAATGAACATGCAATGTACTTTTATTTTTATTCGATTAATCAGGCCAGGGTTGCGTCTCATCTCCAGAACTCATTTTTTATTCTCGTGTCTTGTATAGGAGAGCGACGTATGATTGAGAATCTTCAAGTTCCTCCCATTCCTCCGTTTGAGCTCCAATTAAGGCGCCTCCAACTATGTTAGATTCCCATCAGTGAGTTATCTCATTACCTAGAGCCTCTCTTCCTGATTTATCCTCTTTCTTGACTTATCTAAGGTTGAAGGTGTTTTAAATTTTTGTAGATATACAACATTCTAGACCGATTCAAAGGCTAAGGTTTAACTATATCAATGATATAATATCAAGGTAGGTGGTTTATTTCCTTTTTGAGTTTTTCTTTGAGTTATATATGCCTAAGTGCTGATTACCCATGATTTGTGTATTTCATGTTAAGGAATTGAACCCTATTATCATCTGCATTAGTTTGATTGATTGATTGAGGGTTTTTATTGATATATTATGCTAAATTTCATGTTTAAGGGACACCACATGGGTGAGTTTCCTTTTTTTTAATGTTTATGACCATTTGTTCTAGGTTTCCTATGAGGTAGACCTTGTTTCCTTTCCTTGCTTATTAGGTTGTAATTAAATACTTGTTGATTCTTGTTAAAAGCTCATGTTATGAATTATAGATTATTATACTTCTAGTAATTGAGATTAATTTGGGCTTCTGGATATTGTTTTTATATGACTGTATTACATAGGGATGTGAGAACATGGTGTAGTTAGACCATAGAGGGAATTGACATTGAGGGCTTCCTCAGAGTGTTTATAATATTTTACCATTACGAGACCATAGGGTGGATTTACGATGAGAACTCAATCAGAGTGTCTGTAGTATACTGTTACGAGACCATAGGGGGAATGGACATTTAGTGATTCCTCATAGAGTCTGTAGTTATTGTTAAAAGACCACATGGGGAATTGACGGTGAGTGATTTTTCAAAGAGTCTTTGTTTTTGTGATTCCAAAGGGGTTATACTGTGTGAGATTTCCTAGAGGGTCGTTATATCATTATTGAATTGATTATATGTTGAACCAAAGGGGATTGGGTGTGATAACTTTCCTAGATGGTTTATTTTGAATGATTGATTGATGGTGATGAGCCTTCCACGCCGGATCACAATCTTGGACTCAGTCTTAATTGATTATTAGACAGTCTTCTAAGACATATGATTTTCTATTACACAAGGGATACATATCTTAGGCTAGATCATGAGATTTCATTATTCAATGGTTTGAACAATTAATAAATGTAAACGAATGTAAATGAAAACTGTAGGATTGTTTACTTTTGAGTACTTCATTATTTATTGATTATTTTTCAATATTGCCTACTAATTATATTCACTGACAGTTAGGCACAGATATCTTGGTGGTTTCATACTAGGATTCGTCTCACACCCTATTTGGGATATTATTTTAGACCCAAATAGATTATATGATTACATGTATAGATAAGGGAAAATTCTCTTCTACATCACGTACCTGATTATTGATGGTGCTGGATATAATGGGAGCAAGCAAAGGCTTTCAATGCTGCAGGAGTTTACTTGTCTCTTTTGTGCTTTGGTTTAGTATTTTATTTACAGCATTGTGACTTTTTTGGATTCTTTACTAGACATATGGGACACACAACATTTATATATGTTATCCAGTAGTATTTTTACTACCAGTATTCAATTGTTTACTTCTATTGTATGGTATTACAATTTCTGCGGTTGTTTACTATTGTTATTACATGGTGTTTCTATGTCAATGAGGGAAAATTTCCCCACTATCACACCCAAGGCCCTTAATACTAGTCGACAACCTATGGAATTTGGGGAAATGGGCTTGAGGCCATGTGACCAACCGGGTATAGGGCACCTTTGGGAGGCACCCAGATCTGGGATGTTACAGGATGGATAAGACTAAGTAAATTTTGAAAAAAAAATACTTTTTACACATGAATAAAATGAATTCATTTGTTATTAATTGGTTTTTTTGAAAAAATGTTTTTTTGTGCGTAATGTTTCTTTATCTTAATATGCTTAATTAATCACTATTTATGAATTATTTAAAAAAATTATAAATTATAAATTAAATTAAAAAATTTAACATCCAACTAATGGTTTTTACTTGGCAAGGAATAATAATAAATTCAGTTTTATTATTATAAATACATTTATCTAAAAACAATTTTCATTGAGTTTTTCATATTAAATTTAATACTACTATATTCAAACTATAGAAATTGAATTTTATAATTTTTTTAAATATTATTAATCAATAAGTTCAAATTTTTTAAACAATACTCTTTAATTTTGTGTTATTATGAATAGTAACCATGGTAAATATTTGTAACACTGGTAATAGTAAAACATGTAATGCAAGGTTAATGCTATAAGGTAAGGCTTTAAAACACATCTAAAAATTTCCTTTATCCTATGTTTTGATTTTTTGACCAAATCCATCCTATATATATAAATATTTCACTTTCTAGACACTTTCCTTTGATTATAACATTTAAATTATTTTAAGAAAAGGATAAATACAGAATGCCACTATATTGATTTTAATTTCTCTTATATGTTTTCGTAATGATAAGAAGAAGTTAGGAATGAATTTGAAGGGTTATTTTTTAAATAAATAAATTATTTTTTATGATCATAAATTATTTTTAATTCTGGGTGATGGTAGAATAACTTTAAATGTTTATGAAACACTAACTTAGTGCTTATGAAATAGTAGTAAAAAGATAGTAAATGGTTTTAAAAAAATTAAAAGAAATATTATTTTTATGAATTTTATAGTTAAAAATAATGTATAATTTATGGAAAAATATTTTACATTCTCAATAAATTATTATCTAGATTACTTTAAAGATAAATTAAATGAATATTCCACAAAATGACTTTAATGATATTTTATGTCAAATAAGAAGTTTAAATGATTTTAAGAAAACTTTAACAAGGATATGTGGGATGGGAAATGGTTGAAAATGTCATATATGGACCATTTAAACCCAAATTCTACCTTATAATTAAATTTATTACCCTTAAATTCTAATTAATATGTTACCACAATTAATGTTAAAAAGGGTTAATCAAGAGGATAAACAAAAAGACAACATTTAAAATGACACAAAACCTAACAAAATTTTATTTTATGATGATATTTCTACATTATATAGTTTTTATTAACATATATTGCTTTTAGAAATTATTTTACTTGAGAAAGACATTAATAATATTTAAATATTTTATGTAATTCCAAGTGTGTCCTCTTATAACATATAATGGGGAACCATCTCTCCTCCGTTATTCACAATGATTGATCCTTATATATAAAAAATAACTACCCTAATAGTTTAATATATTTCTTAACTTAATTATTGAGCTTATGATATTACACTATTTATATTCTTAGAGGGATTAAGTTGTAAGCTATAAGAAGTCTCTTAAAGAAGTGGTAATCGTCTTACCAGACTCTATCATGGTTCATTTCTTCTTTAAATTCCCAAAAAAATATTGTATCCATCCTAAAATAATTACTCTAATATCATAGATATACATATATATTATTATTATGAGAATACCATTTTCCACCTCCTTTTCATCAAATTAGAAATGAATGTATTTCTTCTGCATACGTGTGGGCTACCACCTCTATGAAGCGATGAGATTAATTTTCCCTGACCGCCTCAAATAGATATTTAAATTGATGTATTTAATGAGTATATATTATAAATATTATATAATTATGTTTATTAATGATAAAATATTATATATATATATATATATTCTTTTCATTAGAAAATGAAAATATTGTTCACGTGTACGTAAAAATTATTATATCCAAGAATGGCGTAATAAAATTTTCTATATTTTCCTTTTATGGATAGCTATATATATATATAATGAATTAATATGATATATATATATATATATCATGATTAAAATTATGGAGATGATGGAACCATGATCAAGATGATAGGACCATAACTTCCGAATTGAATCATATATGAAAAATGAAGTAGTTAACACCTAAAATGACGATGATAATAAAAGGTTATTAATTAGTAGGTGATAAGATGTTATAATTAGAACATATATAATATGATAAGTTTGAATATGGTACTGGTATGTAATCATTATAAATTAAAATATATTATACAGGAGGATAGAGGGCTTAGGTATCAAGTCAGACTTATGGTAAGGGTTTCTCATCTCACTTTGGTTTCTTTGAGAAATATATCATATTACTCTCTTGTTTATATCACGTGGTGTGTATACTAACGTTTTTATATTTTGTACCATGAATATATTTATATAAATTGTTTTTAATATTCTATTGTATATTATTTCTTTGATGGTGGTTATGATTTAAAATTTACTGAAGTGGTAAGAGTTTTATATTCCAATATCATTTTTTATCGTTATTGTTTTTGCTTAAATTTACAATGATGAAAATATAATATATATCCTTCAAAAATATTATGTATTTTATTATCATTTTATTATTTCTATGAATTATAAGTTTTACTTTCATTTTATTATCTTGAAGTACTCAAAATTTTGATAGAATGTTTTGAAGGAAAAATGACTCTACTTCTCACTTCAAATGGGAATATTTTCCATCTAACATCCATGATTTATTAAATATTTAGAAGAATGTTTTTAATATTATATAATTTTCTATTAAAGTAATTTTTACCCATTCTATAATTTTGATAATTTTTTTTAAAAAATGATTAATCTCATCATTTTCTAAACAAGGTACTTTTGAGAAAAGGTATAACTGAAATCATTATTATAACATATACCGCACAGAAGAATTTTCCAGCCATCATGAATATGCTTTGATTTGAAGACTAATTTACATGTTTACATGTTTATTTTCAAATAATTTTTTTTATAAATATTCTGTAATTTTTTAGATTTTACATAAGTGATTTGAAAATAAAAAGGTTATTTTCCCCAATTAATGTAGTCATATCATTTTAAAGGCATATTCACCTATGTCAAAATCCATTGATATTATTTATGCTTCACTGGGGATATTATCTAGTGATACCATATTTATTATTTCTCTATATGGTTAATGATTATGATGATGAAATCTTGATGAAACCCATTTTCTTTTACAGGGTTAAGCTCTAATGAAATTAGTATTTTTTTATGATCTTGTGGAATACATTAGAAGGTAATTTTATTCTATCATTACAAAAAATTCCAATTATAGAATTTTTTTCATTGGAGAAGTTTATAAACATCGCTAATTCATTTACCTATGTTTTTAAAAAATGTCACAAAATTAGGTGTCTTTAAGTTATTAATGTCTAAAAACGTCTCTATTTAGAGACACCTCATTTATGGATGTTTTTGAAAAATGTCGCTAAATTAGAGAGCCCCTAAACATCACTAATTTAGAGATACCCCATTTAACGACATTTTTTTGAAACATTGGTAAATAGATGTTAGTAAATTACACCAAAACTAGTAATATTTTTTAGAAACATCGTCAAATGATGTGTAATTTATTGATGTTTTAGAAATGTCACTATTTTTTATTTATTAAATTTATAATTTTTTTAAAATATAAAAATACACCCACCCACACCTACTCCTCTCTGACCAACCCCCTATAACCCCTCTAGTATGACCCTTATACTTATCTCCAGTGTCACCTCACTCACCCCCATACAGTACCCCATATCCCCCTTTAGTACTGCCTCACCACACCACTATACAGTGGCTGTACCCCTCCTACATTACCACATTGTATGGTTCCCGTAACCCTCCTCTCGTACTGCCTCACTCTCCCCCCATACAACTCCAGTACCCCTCCTCCAGTGTCACATCACCAAACCCCCATTCAGTTTTATACCATCCTTACTCACCACCACCATACTCCTCCTCCAGTACTTCTTCATTACCCCTTTTTTCTATGGTATGTACGACCTCTCTCCCTGTACAACGACACACCCTAAAAAATTTCTTACAAGAAATCGAAACAGAGACCTCTTGGATCAAACTCAAAGAGGAAACCACCCAACATACTTTAGTTTTTATTGTTTAATTGTATTATCTTATATATATATATAAATAAATATAATAATTAAAACAATTTAATATATATATATATATATATATATTAATGTATTAATATACATATATTAATATATATTTGTTTATATTTTATATTTTATAATTTATGTATATATATCTTTATATTTTATATTATATATATATGTAGCCATGTTTTAAATCACAAGTAAAAAATTTCACTAAAGTACCCAAGTTTTCTTCTAAACATGACTAAATTTAAAATATATACATGTTTTAATATATATATATATATATTTAAGCGTATGAGTGTGTTTATATATATGTTTCTATGTTTATATATAAATAAATAAATTAAAATATATAAATATATATTTTCATGTATACAGGGAAATGAGTTATATATATATAGTAAAGTTTCCTAAAAAATGTCTCTATTTTAGAGAAGTTTCCTGAAAAAACGTTGCTAAATTTGAGACATTTATTGAAAAGAATCACTAATTTAGCGACATTTGTGAGGAAATGTCACTAATGTAGTAATGTGTTTGAGGAAACATTGCAAATTTAGAATTTGTTTTAACAAAATATTTCTAATTTAGCGAACTTTTTGAGGAAACATTGCTAATTTAGAAATATTGTTTTGGGAAATGTTACTAATTTTGAGAATTTTGTGAGGAAAAACTACTAAATTAGTGACATTTTTTAGGAAACATCACTAAATTAGATTTTTTTAGTAAACATCACTAATTTAGAGAAATGTTTAGGAAATGGTTCAAAATTAGAAACTTTTTCAGGAAATGACACTAAATTAGCAATGTTTTCTAAAAAATATTGCCAAAATGAAAAATTAGTGACATTTTTAAACAAAATCATTAAAAATATTTCAGTAAATTCCAGTTTTTTGTAGTGTATAATGGGTGGGACTATTATGTTGGATTAGATTATACCAAATATACACAAGAGGGGGGTGAATTGTGTCTTTTCAGAAATCATCATGAGATTGTGTTATGCTCTTTTGCTTTAATCAGATGAATTAATGTAGTGGAAATATGAAGTGCAGAGACACACGATGTATATTGGTTCTGGGAACAGAAAGCCCCTAGTCCACTCCACCAACTCTCTACTTCATGATCTTGGTGATTTTCACTATCTAGTGCTCGTTTCAACAGACCTTTCAACAACTGAGTACAGGCAGTTGACACCTTTACAATCTAAGGCAAAACAAAGGCTTCTAGTTCATTCACAGAACCTACACAGCTTAGTACAAGAAGATGGTCACTCAAGAATAGAAAAGAAAGATTTTTGTATTTTGAAAAGACTTTCCAGATGTTCTTCACAATTGCAACAGCATGCAATTGATAGTAGATAGATCATCACCTTCAGAAATAATGATCTTTACAAAAGAGTCATTTTGAGTCGATACAGTTGCAGTGGATATAGAAATATAATTCATAACTTCAGTAGCAGCAGATTCACAGTATATTTTCAATTTATAACGAATGAAACTTCAATCGTGATTCTTCTTCTTCAATAAACAGAGCTTTGTCATTCTTCTTGAATCAGCAGATCTATGTTTTCGATAGACTTTGTTTTTCTTCATTTTTATAAATAATCAAAAGAGATTGAGGGAGAGAGAGATTATTTTGGTTTGAAAAAGCTCATATATATATAATAACGACAAACACTTCTTCTGCAAATTTAGATCCAAAAAAGTCGTCTTCTGACTCCTGATATTAAAACATCTGAATTTACAGTGTAGTCATAACTTCCCTAAATACCCGACATTAAAATCTCCTTTTAATTCAATCCTTAACCCATTGATAAAACGGATTTGAATCAATCAACATCTCTGTTGACGCTCCTTTCATCACAGAATCTAAAGACTGGAAAAGAAGAATATCTTAGCACAAATTGATTCATCCTTTGAAGAAAATATCAAAAATCGACAAAGGGATGAACAAAGAGAACATTGCCCATAGGTCGTGCAAGTTCCCTCATAGGCACGCAAGTGGAATTGCGTGACGCATAATGGTCACACAAGTCACTTGCGCGACCTAAGTTATAACCACCCGGGGTCTTCTCCTGCCTATAAATAGACCCTGTGGGCCCCCCATTCGGGGAGGATTTTTTCCAGAAACTCAGATTTGAGCTCCCGACACCCTAGTCTCTTCTCAAAGCTTCCGAAACACTTCTAAGGTAATTTCTTACCTAGAATGGAAGATATAAAGAGGGGGAGGAAGACCAAAGTGTTGAAACTCATCAACACTTGCGCACCTGAGTGGCCAGCCCTTAAGGGAAAAGGCCACACTTGCGCGCTACCTTACTCTTTCAATAAAACCTGTGCACCCCTCTTCTGGAAGAACCTCAAGAGGATTCTAAACGCTTTAACCAAGAGCCGATAAAGTATTACCCTACTGGTTAACCATCGTGCAAGTACCCATGTGTCGTGCAGGTATACCTGCACGACCAGGACTTGCATGCCCAAGCAGTACCTGCGCGCCTGTGAGGACTTGCGCGCCCCTGCCTTTTTGGGTTCCCTTCTTGCCCATTTCACCCCAATTAAGCCATTCCACCTCTCCTATTCAAGATTCAATCTTCAAGACACTCTTCAAAGCCATTTATGGCATGATTTCTTGATTTGAATTCCTTATCTGAAAGGAACTATGTGGAATATCTCTCAAAACCTAGTGATTTACACATCTTTATGTCACTAAAACATTGAGATTTCATTCATTCAACCTCATCCTTTAAGATGAAAGAACCCCTTAACCTGGGCCTCCTTTTCAGGAATAAGCCCCATTCATAATTCTCAAATATGGGCATCCTCTTTAGGAGTAACCCCAAACCATAATTCTCCTAACCTGGGCTTCCTTCTCAAGAGTAAGCCCCAATCCTAAAAATCAAATCTGTGCATCCTCATTAGGAGTAAGCCCTAGTCCTCAAATTTGGGCATCCTCCTTAAGAGTAAGCCCCAAACCTTAATTCCCTTAACCTGGGCCTCCTTTTCAGAAGTAAGCCCCAGTCCCCGAATTTGGGCATCCTCCTTAGGAGTAAGCCGCAAACCTTAATTCCCTTAACCTGGGCCTCCTTTTCAGGAGTAAGACATAGTCCCCAAATCTGGGAATCCTCCTTAGGAGTAATCCCCAACCATAATTCTCTTAACCTGGGCCTCCTTTTCAAGAGTAAGCCCCAATATCAAATATGGGAATCCTCTTCAGGAGTAAGCCCCAAGTCCCTTAATTTTTCAAATCTCTTAACCTGGGCCTCCTTTTCAGGAGTAAGCCCCAGTCTTAATTTCTCTTAACCAGTCCTAATTTACCTTTGATCTGGGATTCCTTTTTAGGAGTAAAACCCAATCATAAGTCCTCTCCTAATTCTGGCCTCCTTTTCAGGAGTAAGCGCCAAGTTAGAGTATTCAAAATCCCCATGAAGCACATATACCTTTATGGACCCTGTTCCTGGATTTCTTCCCTAAAGTAAATCCTAATCCTCATTTATCTGGGAAGTCATACATACATAAGCCCCACATTATTTTATGATTGCATCATTCATGGAACAATTGTATGATTTTTACCAATACCTCTTGTTTCTCACCCCGATCATGACTCACATGAGCTTAGAGTGTAAAAGTAATTTTGATATCCTTTTTTGAGACATCAATCATAAACATCATACTCCCTTAATCGAAATACGTGGGTTCTGATTCCTTTTATAAACAAAGGATATGTAGGTATCCCATCTGTGGGTTCGATCCTAACTCTAAAATAATTCATGTCCTTCTGAATGACAATAAACATCAAGTGCCCCACTGAGTAGATTTAAAACTAGTATGGTCATCATAAGGACCAAGAGACTTTTACGTATTAAAGAATACCATTGACTAAGAATCTATAACAAATACAGATGATTCTTTATTAGTAAAGAACCTCGAATACATATAAAAGATTCTCTAAATTTCCTACATATCAATCATTGATTGTCAGATCTAAAGGGAAAGTCATTTTATACTTGGTAATGTAATAAGGATTCACAAACATAACTTAAATCTATAAAGAGAGTCCCAGAGTAGAAAATAATTCCCCTAAAAAAGGTGTGATGAGTCCAACCTCACATCCTATCGACCAATGAAAATTCCTAAGCCTCATCAGTCCACAAACTAATGAGAAACTACCTTTGGAATGTAGGTCCAAATGGATGTGGAATCATTGGATGTTTCCGGTTCTACGAATCAACCCGTTAGAAACCGATCGGAATGTTTGAACCTCCCATCAAAGGAGGTCATCCTCGAAGTCCGACGGAAACAAAAATGGCGAACCCGACGTGAATCCTTAACCAAGTTAAAATGATGTTTTACCTATTTTTTAGGCCCCTATTTAAAACTCAATAAGAGGGTCAACAAAAACAATCATTGGCATATGTGCTCATCCAAAAGATGTAGTGGCTGAATTTATCTTGATTACGTCTCTTATATCAAACATGCACTCTTTTCCCAGAACTTCTGAATTTCTAGAATGGCTTCTCTCAAGTTCACATCTATGAATAATGCTGTTGCAAATGCCACTACTACTACTCCTGCTGGATCGTCGTCCGCTCTAAGAACGATATCACCTACTCAGCGTCTTCAACGCTGGGTATCAAATGCGCTGGTTAAGGAGTACCATCAACACGGTACCATCCCAACTCTGGAGGCTGCCAGAAAAGCCCTCCAAGTGAACAACTCACACCGGTCGTCCGGACAATGATGACTAGAGATCAAGAAGCAGGCGGTGCTGACTACCATCTCCAACTGTTTCGGGTCGTTATCCCTAGAATGAAATCACCATTCTCTCCCTTATTCTGGGGAGGTGAATGAGAAGGTCCCTCAGGGACTTAATTCAAGCAAACAAGAGTCCTTCCTGAGGTCTCCCCCCAACAATCACTGCCAGTCTCGTGCGGAAGTGCACCCTCAACATGATGAGGGTACCGACTCCAGGCGTTCGGCTCAGGTTCCTCGAACCCGAGCAGGAAAGAAAAATAGCTAGAGGCGAAGTCCGGTTAATAGTGAGCAGGTTCTCATCTCTGCCATCTCCGAAGAAGTCCACCAACCTAACTTGGTGGCGAGGAACGAGCAGGCACACACACCTGCCCATTTTAATTCCGCTGTCCAGAAGACTCATCTGGCAGCATCACGGAAATCCCGCCAAGAAATTCCAGCGGAGTACTATAGGCAGGAGCATACACCTGTTTATACATCATCATATAGTCAGTAGGATCGTCTGACCACATATGATGGATCTCGTCAATTACGTTCGGCGAAGTGTAATCAGCAGGAACATACACCTTCTAGTACTAATCAAGCCTACCAACAGTCTCACTTGGTAGCATTTAGAGAAGTTAGTCGGAAAGCCCCGACAAAAAATAGGTGGCAGACTCAACTCTATGCCCCCACACGTGAGTACTGTCAGGATTCACTGACAGGAAAAGGAGGATAGGAGCATGCACATACACCTACTCCATGCCCGGAATGGACGTATATTCCCGTTCCGGCAGATGAAGTCACCAAACATATTCTATCAATAGTGAAAGAGCAGAAGCAAATCCCTGCTCATATTCTGGATGCCTTCTAGGATATTATAACAACTTCAGCGGCATATCAGGGAAAGACACATAAATCTATCCCTACCTGTGGAGTGACACATCAACAATTCACTTCGGAACAGACACACACATCTGTTCCAGTCCAAGAGGGTTGTGAGACATACTCCCCCATATCATACGAACAACCAAGTTAGGCACATACACCTGATTTGAGTGGAGATCGTCAGCCTAACCTAGCCATATTTCCTGATCAGGCATATACACCTGCTCAGAGAAACCACTTTCACCAACAAGTGGT
Source organism: Viscum album (assembly GCA_963277665.1). Lineage (NCBI taxonomy): Eukaryota > Viridiplantae > Streptophyta > Magnoliopsida > Santalales > Viscaceae > Viscum > Viscum album. Next base: position 183,224,401 of record OY728145.1, read on the forward strand.
TTCCAAGGAGAGTAAGAAGGCATCTAGAAAAAAGACCTGCCCAACATAGTCAGGAGATCAAGATCCAATCTGTAATAAGGCCTTGCTCAATGATGGAGTTCTTGAAGACCTCAAACAATTATCTGTTGAAATTAAAGATTCTACTCCCTCATTTCCCAATAGTGGGAACATTAATTCTGAAGGTCTTCAACAGACACTTCCTCATGAAGGGTTGCTTCCTGACAATTAGGTCGATCTCGAAGTTTCATCTTCATATGGGAGCCACAGGAACCCTCTGTGTGGTTAGAAGACCAAGGAGAAAGAGATCTCATCTTTTGCTGTAACCCGTTATGGTGGTCCTCCCCATGATGATGAATTTCGCTGCGAAAGTCCTCTCCACAGTAGTGATGCACATTTCCCGGAAAATTCTCCAGTGGACAATGTAGTGCTGATAAATCCCTCTTATCTTGAGGCACATGAAAATGCGAAACCAGTCATGTCTGAAGCTTCATCGCTCGCAGGTGAAATACTTTCTCAATCAGAAGATAGCCCAGGGTGTAGGTCATTCTCCGAACCACCCGTAAGTCATGCATCTTATAGTTTTATTAATGATTTCTCTACCAATCCTGTTTAATCCAATGAAGGAATAAGGAAACACAAACTCTGGTCAAATCAGGTAGAAGAATCTTCATCAAATGATAATGAAGAAATGCTGAACATGAGAAAACAACTGGTGAAAGGTGAAGTTCCAGTCATGTTTTGGCCTCTGGCTGACTCTCAGTATGACATTCCAGAAATGTTGACGGAAGATGAAATTCATGATATTCGTCTCAACATATGGAAAACTCTATGTCAGTTGAAAAATAAAGTATTATCTTATGATGAATATGAAAATCATCTTAAGATAATAGAAGGGTTACAACGTCAGATTGATTTGGCATCTCTATCAGTCTCTCAATATCCAAAGGCTGAAAAGCAGCAGAGAGCCCTTCAACGTTCATGCTTTGGCGCATTAAGAAGATTGAATCAGTTAATTTCCAATTCCCCATCTGGTATTCGTGTCAGAGGATGGGGTGTTCATGGAGAACTGCATTTCACGGTGCTCTCTAGTCAGAAAAGCCCGCCGAAAATGGTATCATGCAATGTTATTTCCCATGGCCGGCCACAGTCAATCGGCTTTGTTTGTAATCAAAAGCTTGCCCAAGATTATGCTTCAACTAGTTCCTCCCAAAATCAAGAATACAGAGAACAAGTTTTTGAATTACTCTTGCATCAATCAAATGAGAACATTTAACATGCCTCTCGTTTGGAGCAAGCACGTCACCAAGTGACAGAAGTGTCAGAAATCATCCAACGGTCTTTTGAACTGGGTGATAAAAGTGGATATAGGTTAATGCATCCAGCTAATTTCCGAACCAAGGTTCGCAAGATCAGGAGAGCTTTTAAGAAAGTCTTAGACATAGCATGTCAAGAGTCACCCCAGCTCACCAGACTAGGGACTATTTTAAACCAACCCTCGGAATCAACAAATAAGATTCAAGGAGTTGAGAAGAAACAGCCCCAGTCCACTGGACTTGGGACTTTTTCAAATAATCAATCCCCTCCTCAAAGAAAGTCGGTTTTTTCTCAATTGGAGAAGAAGCCTCAAGAGGAACGAAGATCCAAATTATCAGGAGATTCCCTCCAAATTACGGTTCGTTAAGAAGTTCATGAGGGATCGAATCAACAAAAGGCAATGTCTCATCAAATACATGGAAGAAGAAAATATCACAAAAATGCTGATAGAAGTGATGCATTGAGTTATGCATCAATCAATTTCATCGATGCCATTGTTGCTGATCCACCAGATGAGGCTCACTCAGGGGACTCAGATGAAGAGGTTCCTGCTCAAAAAGATGTACCCACCGACAAAAATGAATAAGGTGTGCGTACACGAAGTCAAAGGATTACTCAGAACCTAGGTAATCCTTCGAGTAACCCACTTCCCCCTCTCCGAAAAGGATCCAACAAAGGGAAGGTAAAGAACTAGGTTACATATCCTTCCTCTGGAGAAGGTCAATCGCTCTCACTAGAGAAAAGGTTTGCACAACAGGAGGAAGAAATGAAGGAATTAAGAAGGTTGAATGCATAACTACTTCAAAGTAGTCTTCTTCTTAAGCATGCTAGAGTCAGTCAGCCAAAGGAATTTGTTGTAGCTACTGAGATGGATCAAGAATATCCTCCTCTATCAATACAACCTCACAGGTCTAATCCTATGGGTCAAGTGCAACAACAGTTGGCAGTGCTACTATCAGTTGCAGCACCAATCGCCATATCTATCCAAGATCCAGTCATTGCACCTACCCAAGTCCAAGTTCAACCGGATGTTTCTCAAAAGTTAATAACTACTATTGAGTTATTAACAGCTCGGTTAGAAACTATGGAAGGGAAATGTGCGCAAGTTCAACCAGAAAATAAAGTTTACCCTAAATGGGTAGATTCAATCTCTCCTCCATCCAGTTTTGGGAACCCTGTATTCCCTATTTTCAATGGATCAGGCGATCCTGAACAGCATTTGACGCATTACGTGTCTTGTTGCGATCCTATGATGGGAACTCCGGAGCAGCAAGAAGCAGTGAAACTTAGATTCTTCGTGTGAACCTTGCAAGGGCCAGATTTTGTCTGGTATACAAGCTTGCAATCCCGGTCAATTACCAGATGGGAGGATCTTCGCCAAAAATTCCTCCTTCAGTTCAGCTCAACTTTTCCAAAGACAACAGTTTTCGATCTTAAAAACTAGAAGCAAAGGGAGAATGAAAGGGTCTCTGATTTCATTGCTCGATGGAAGGGATTAACATATTCCTTGAGTTTAGCACTCCCTCAACAAGAATTGTTGCCAATCTGTGTGGAAAATCTGCATGACGAATTATGCACGCCGTTAATCCCTGTGAAATACACAGGAGGTTTTCGAGACCTTAATTCAATCGCTTAGCATATTAAATATTCCCGTATACAGGCTATGTCTAAATCTCATGTAATTCCATCAGCTCCAGGAAGGAGAATGGGTAAAGCAGAAACTGCTACAATTATGCTTAAACAAGCACCTGTACTTGTTTCTACCTCAAAACGTTCATCTTCTTGAATGGCTCCACCTTCTGAGCGCCAAAAAAAGGCTGTTTTGTATAGACGATCAAAGAGATCAAAGACGAAAACAATTTGAGGATTTGAAGAGAAAAACATACTCTTTCTGAAATGAACAAGTTCCTGGTTATTTTATTTCAGCTCTGGAAAACAATTTGGTTCAATTTCCAATGCCCAAGAGTCCAAACAAGAAAGGAGATGAAGACCGTCCCAATTATTGAACTTTTCATTAAATGTTGGGGAATCTCATCTAGGAGTGTTTTGTCTTCAAATACCTCCTGTAAAAGATAGCCGACTCGGGACAAGTCAAACTGAAAGGTTCTTCAGCTCAGGTAGAATGTGTTACTGCTACAGTTCCAGAGGAGAAAGGTGAATGACAAGAAGTCAAAAGCAAAAATGCATAGAATTATGATGATTGGATGGTCAGAAAGACAATCAATCGAACTCATGCTATTTTTCGAACACAATTAAAGAAACTAATTGTGTCTTCTGCCATGAATGTTATGGAAAAAGCCTCTTCATCAGAGGGAAAGTCCTCAAAGAAACAACATGATTCAAAGAAAGAAAAAGAATCAGAAGAAGATGAGTATGTGTCAAAGCCTAAGTTGTCTTTGACTTTGGTGGACTTCATGCCAACTACTTCAAAGCTATGGGCACCGCCCCACCAAACGGCACAGCTTAAACATGCTAATAAGGAAGAGTCTTCATTAGAAGAAGAGTTAATATTTGGTTCTGTTAATATGATTCAATTAAGAGATCCATATGGAAGTCGCAGTTTCGATTTCAATGAGCCTGAATTCCCTATATCAAACAGGGGAATCATAGGAAGTTCCAAGGGCTCAGGATACAGGGGAAGATGTGGATCTTTTAGAAGCCACTATTCCAATTCTACCCCTGCTAGAACTATGTATGCATCAGAAAATCGTGGTAGAGCCCTTCAGCGAGCTCATCAAGAACAAGCACGTTCTTCTACCAATATCAAATTCAGTCCTGGAACAATTATTTTGGAAGACCGGTTGAAGGTTCCACCTTATTTCTCTCAGCAAGTAAATGGATCTAATCGGTCTAATCTTCCAAAACCAGGAATATTGCCAACTCCTATCCCGATACAAGATGCATCAACTTCCAAAGCATCTGCTTCCAAGGTACCTACTAAACCAGATATTCCTATTGGGAAACAAAGACGTCTGGATCAAAAGTATGATATATTAAAACACTGGGCCCAAGTACCAGCCAAGTTATCAATTCTGGATGCTCTGAATCTGTCAAAAGATCTTCGGGAAGCACTCATCGAGGCTTTGTCAAGTCCTGAGGAGTTTGAAACTGAAATTACTGCAGCTGAAGTCTATCACATAAGGAATAATCTTGCAGAATTCCATGCAATAATATCTTTTACTGATGAAGATGAAGATGATGTTGTGCATGGACATATTAGACCATTGTACATGTATGGAAAGGTCAATGGCGTAGACATCTGAAGAGCTTTCATTGACAATGGTTCAAGAGTCAACCTCATGCCCATTCGTACACTTCGTCGATTGGGCCTCATGGAATCTGATTTATCTCCTTCTACCATGATGTTAAAAGGATATGATAAAAATGAACAAGAACCACTGGGAGAAGTTACACTCAGAACTCATTTTGGAGATCTTGTATCCAATTCAGATTTTATGGTTGTTGATCAAGGCTCAGCCTTCAACATCTTTCTTGGAAGACCCTGGCTACATTAACATGCAGCTATCCCTTCATCATACCATCAATGTCTCAAATATTGTTTCGATGGTCAAGTTGGGACATTGTATGGTGATAAGGCCCCATTCAAGACATGTGAGTCTCAATACATTGAGGCATAATTTTATCACATAAAGGGAAGGGAGAAACCCACAACAAAGGAGATTACCAAAGTTAATGCTCCATATGGTTTGGAGAAAATTCCAGTAAATCCATTTACACATGTGAGTACAGATTATGTGTTTCCCATCAGTAAAATTGACAAGATAGACCCAAATCAAAATACTCTTATGGAAAGATCCATAATGTAAATTACAGCAATCGAGCCAGTCAACATGGGAGAAATTGGTAATCTACCAAGTAGTGATGAAAGCACAAATGGTGAAGTCTTTATTTAATCTACTGAAATCCAACAAGTATATGCTTCACCAATTAGGCCAGAAGAAGTTATAGAAACATCGAAGGTGAAAAATGATGTTGATTCTCAATCCATCATCTCCTCTTTATTACCCAAAGAAGACCCTTCATCATCAATCAGGTCGGAAATGGAAGCTTCTTCTTCAAGAGATGCAAATTTTGACATCTCTTTGGATCATGAAAATTCTACTTTATCATCTACTATGCAAGTAGAAATGGAAGAAATAATACATGATGAAGAAGAAGAGGAAAATCTCAGAGATGCTCCTCCAGTATTTGAAGAGGGTATCTCTACCACTGTGGATGAACTCAGAGAAATAAATCTGGGTACAAAAGAAGATCCACGCCCCACTTTAATCAGTGCGGCCATGACTCTTGAAGAGAAAGAGATGTATATTTATTTTCTAAATAAAAATATGGATATATTTTCCTGGAACTATACATAAATTCCCGGGTTTGATCCTGATGTTGCTACTCATCATTTGGGTTTACCAGAAGAACATCGAGGATTTAAGCAAGCCGCGAGAAGAACACACCCAACTTATACTTCCAAAATTGAAGCTGATGTGGATAATCTTATCAAAGCTATCTTCATTAGAGAAGTTCAATATCCCAAATGGTTGGCTAATATTGTCCTTGTAAAGAATAATAACGGAAAAATTAGAGTTTGAATTGATTTCAGAGATCTTAATCGGCATTTTCCTAAGGATGATTTCCCAGTTTCAATTACAGTACTTTTAATTGATGCAACAGCTGGCTATGAATCACTTTCATTCATGGATGGATATTCTGGATATAATCAGATCTGAATGGCCCAAGAAGATGAGGAATCTACAGCCTTCAGAGCCCCTCAGGGTTTGTTTTTCTACCGGGTAATTCCCTTTGGCTTAAAGAATGCAAGTGCAACTTATCAGAGTGCCATGCATCGTATCTTCAAACCCTTCTTAGGGAAGTTTGTTGAATACTATGTAGACGATTTGGTAGTTAAATAAAAACAACATTTTAATCACTTGGCTGATTTGGAAGACATATTCTGCAAGCTTCGACAGCATAATTTGAAGATGAACCCCTTAAAATGTGCTTTTGGGGTTACCTCAGTAAACTTTCTCGGCTTTGTTGTATGTCATCGTGGTATTGAAGTCGACCCTAAGAAGACCAAGCCAATCCTTGGTATGTAACCTCCTCAAAATTTGAAATAATTAAGAGGACTTCAAGGACACTTAGCCTATATTCGGCATTTCATCACCAATTTAGCAGGAAAAATTTTACCCTTCACCAAATTGATGAAGAAGGGAGTCACTTACCAGTGGACTGAAGAATGTCAAGAAGCATTTGATATTCTCAAGAAATACCTCTTGAGTCCATCGGTACTCATGCCACCTGTTGAAGGAAGACCACTTATCCTCTATGTGACAGCTCTAGAGCGATAATTGGGTTCTTTTATTGCTCAAAAGAATGATGCTGGGAATGAAAACAGTCTCTACTATCTCAGTCGAACCATGCTTGAAGCAGAAAACCGGTATTCAAGTATTGAGAAGTGATGCCGGGCATTAATCTCTGTAGTTTAGAAGTTGAGACACTACCTCCAACATCATGAGGTCCAATTGGTATCTCGCAATAACCTGCTCAAATTTATCCTTAGTCGTCCAATGATCACAGGACGTCTGGAAAGGTGGGCAGTTATTTTGCAGAAATTCGACATTCAGTATGTGTCTCAAAAGGAGATAAAGGGCCAAGCTCTGGCTGATTTCCTGGATGAACACCCTTTAGTGGAAGACACATCTTCAGATATTGAACTCCCTGATGAGGAAGTCTTCTCTATTCAAGAAAGTCCCCAGGCATGGGAAATGTATTTTGATGGTGCTTCCAGATGTCCAACAGGGAGGAAAATGGAAAATCCTAAATTCAACAAAGTTGGCTTTGGAATTGTGTTCATTTCTCCAAAAAAAGTAGTGTTACCTTATTCCTTTTTATTGTGGGAAGGTGGTACCAATAATGAAGCAGAATACCAAGCTCTCATCGTAGGCTTGGAATTAGAACTTCAAGAACAAGTGAATCACTTAATGGTTAAAGGTGATTCAAACCTGGTAATCAAACAAGTCAATGAGGATTATGTCATCAGAAAAGAAGAACTAATCCCTTTGTATGATTACGTCAGAGAGTTAATGGCAGAATTCCCTTTGGAACCGACATTTTCTTATGTCCCAAGATCACAAAATGCTCAAGCTGATGCACTGGCTAATATAGCCACAACTCTGGAAGATCTAAATCGGGATGAGACAACCATCAGTATTTCCCCCCATCATGCAATTTCACCTTATGTTTGAATCAGAACAGAGGAAATTAATGAATTTTTTCCCATTCCTGAACCGTATGGCCATACTAAAGGATGGATGTCACCTATCAGGAAATACCTTTAAAATGGAACACTTCCACCTGATAGAGCTGAGAAAGAACAAATCCGGCGACTTGTGGTCAATTTTACTCTTTATGATAGCCCAGATCACCTAGATAAAATTCTATACAAACTTGGTTTTGATGGAGTTCTCTTCAGATGCATTGATGGTGAAGAGACAATGGATATCATGAAAGAAGTGCATGCAAGAGTCTATGGTGCCCACCAGTCTGGACATAGACTGTCTGATTAGATTCGAAGTCTTGGATACTTTTGGCCTTCAATGATACGAGATTGTGTCGATTTCACAAAGAAGTTTCATTCATGACAAGTACATTCCAACTTCATTCATCAACCTCCAGAGTTTCTTCATACAGCTAAATACTCATGGACATTTTCCACATGGGGAATGGATGTGGTGGGACCTCACCCTTCGGCTACGGCCAAGCAGTTTAAGTACATTCTTACTGCTACTGACTTTATTTCCAAATGGGTAGAGGCAATACCTCTCAAGGAAGTCAGTTCTAAATGTGTTGTTAGATTCATCAAGTCTAACATCATTACCAGATTTGGTGTCCCTCATACCATATTGACGAACAATGGAACCAACTTCTGTTCATCCAAGGTGAAGAAGTTGTATCAAAAATACAACATCAAATCCAACCATTCATCTCGATATCATGCAGCAGCCAACGTACAGATAGAAGCCTTTAACAAAACTCTTTCAAATATACTACAAAAGATGGTGGATAGAGATAAGAGGTTATGGCCTGATAAACTCTTTCATGCTTTATGGGCTTATTAGACTACCACCCGCACTGCAACTTGGTCAACTCCATATTCATTGGTATATGGAACAGAAGCCATCTTGCCCATTGAAGTTCAACTACCCTCGCTCAGATTTTCCATTTGTGATCAATCATCTATAGATGAACAATCTCAAAAGCGATTGAATGAATTAGAACAGTTAGATGAGAAAAGATTGTGCACTTTTCACCACTTGGAAGTCTATCAGAATCGAATAGCACGAGCTTTTAACAAAAAAGTTTGTCTTTGTTCATTCACTCAAGGAGAATTGGTATTAGTTCTCAGAACTCCAATGATACCAGGAAAGAAACCTCCCAAGCTTGAGCCAAAATGGGAAGGACCTTATTCAATACATAGGATCTACTCCAATGGAGCTTATTCATTAATCTCTATGGAAGGATAACTCATCACTAATCCAACCAATGTATCATTTTTGAAGAAGTATTTTGTATAAACACATAATCTCTTTCGTCCTTGCTATATGATGTTAAACTATACAGCAACAGTCCATACATATGACCTTAAACTCTTTGTATTAATTTTTTCCCACACGACGTTAAACTATAAAAAAAAATAAAAAATAATTTCCCTAATTTGTCCTCACTGCATGATGTTAAACTACAAAGTCCTTCTTTCGTCCTTGCTATATGACGTTAAACTATACAACAATGGTCTATACATATGACCTTAAACTATTTGTATTAATTTTCTCCCAGACGACATTAAAATATAAAAAAAATTCCCTAATTTGTCTGCACTGCATGATGTTATACAGCAAATTCCTTCTTTCGTCCTTGATATATGACGTTAAACTATACAGCAACAGTCTATAAATATGACCTTAAACTTTTTTGTATTAATTTCTTCCCACACGACTTTAAACTATTAAAAAAATTCCCTAATTTTTTCTCACTGCATGACATTAAACTGCAAAGTCCTTTCGTCCTTGCTATATGACGTTAAACTATACAACAACAGTCTATACATATGACCTTGAACTATTTGTATTAATTTCGTCCCACACGACGTTAAAATATGGAAAAAAATTCCCTAAATGGTCTATTATGACCTTAAACTGCAACTAGGTCCTATATAACCTTAAACTACATCAATGGTCCAGTATGACCTTAAACTACATAAATGGTCCATGCATATGACCCTAAACTATTTGCAAGTCCCTTACGTCCAGCAAGACGTTAAACTGTGATGTCCTAACTAAATGACGCTACACTGTATAGAAGTCCCTTACATCCGGAAAGACGTTAAACTACATAATCATCAAAGGTCCTGTATGACCTTAAACTACACTTTTGTCCAGTATGACATTAAACTGCACCATCCACGGTCCATGCATATGACCTTAAACTATTCATACTTTCATCCAACATGACGCTAAACTGTGGAAAAAATCCCCAATGTGTCTAACATGGTGTTAAATGGTGTACTCTTTTGTCCTCACTGCATGACATTAAACTGCATAGTCCCCCTTTCGTCCAACATGACGTTAAACTATATTGTCCCCATTGTCCTAACTACATGACGCTAAACTGTAAAGAAAGTCCATGATAGGTCCTACATGACATTAAACTGTACTTTTTCCCTGCTACATGACACTAAACTGTGCAATACCAATAGTCCAAACTGCAAGACTTTAAACTGAATAGTCCCTTTATATGTCCTACATGACATTAAACTATGCATCGTTAAGGTTGTTGTTACCTCTTGTTTCTCACACCGAGTATGAATCACGTGAGCTTAGAGAAAACCTCAACCATAACACTCTCTTTGGGCCGCTAACCATGTGTATGTCCCAACAACATAATTTTTTAGGTCATTGTCCCCAAGAAAAACTTGATCATTAATTCATTCTTTAATTTAACTACACGGACTTTGATCCTTTCCTTCTAGGCTGGGTATGTAGGCAACCTCCCATGGTTCAAGCCCAAAACCAATCTCTTCATGTCGGTTCATCTCCATCTCATACGATGTTAATTCGTGAAACATCCCTTAGATTCAATATATTTACATTGGTTCACTTTCGTCCTTGCTATACGACGTTAAACTATACAACACTTTTATCCAATATGACAATAAACTACAATATTATTTGATACCCTCACCTGGGAGGGAACCATTATTTACATGGATTTTTAAATCATGTTTTATTTCAATGACTACATGCATACATGGAAACACCCAAACCTTTTATCTTGGGTTAAACCATCATTGTACTAAATTCCCCTTTCACCCTTCACATGTATGAACCAAATTTGTACAAAGGGTAATTCTAGAACTACGTGGGATAGATTCCTATCCTTATGGGATACGTAGGAACGTTCGAGTGTCCCTCAAATCCAGCCCCAAGTCTTTGGGCCTAACCCCAAATTCCACTTTCAGTCGCTTGGCTGAAAAGTCCCCATGAAAACACACACTTTGTATTTATTACAATGGTCCAAGCTCTATGACCCTAAACTAAGATCTCTAATCCTTTTGTCCCACACGACGTTAAACTGTAATTTAAGAACTACGTATGAGCTTGATTCCCATCCTTATGGGATACATAGTGAAGTCCAACATTTCAATTCAGGACCCAGCCACAACATGATTATAGTTAGCATTGATCTGTGTATCTCTGTATACATTGAACAATACCCATCTTTATGTGTCACAATCCTAACCTTAAATATTTTCAGATCTTCATAAACCCTTTTCATGACTTCTAGGTCACAAAAATGTCAAACTTCTGAGAATTATTTTTCCTGACTTTGCAGCACGTTCCCATAGGCGGCCTTGCATAAACAGTCTACATAACAGACTTGTTAGCCAAAGGATACTATTATCTGACGATGCAGCGAATTCCCTTAGGTGGCCCTGCATAATTCAACCCCCTAATAGGTTTTTCGGATAGTGGTAACTTCATTCTTGGGAAGAATTCCTATTTTTTCCTTATTTGTCTTAAATGAAAGTATGTAAGGATCTGCAAAAATAGTTATCCTTAACATATTTGTCCCATATCCTTTTTCATGATCCGAAAGTATTCAAGTCTATGATTTATATTCTCCTTCCCTATGTTTGGGTCCGACCTTCGTAGGAGTAATATTCATCAAGTTATTTGATAATCTTTTTTGGAAATATCTTCTCCATATTCAAGTACCTCTTTCCATACAGAAAACTCTATACTTTGGAAAATTTGAATCTCCATAAACTTTAACTGGCTTTTAGCACTAGGAAAGTAAATTTTTGAGAGTTCTTTTGCCTGACTATGCAGCATGTGCCCATAGGCGGCCTTTCATAAACAGTCTACATAACAGACTTGTTAGTCAAAAGATACTATTTTATTTAACTATGCAGCCAATGCCCTTAGGTGGCCCTGCATAATTCAACCCCCAACGGGTTTGTTAAATAATGGTAACTTCATTCTTGGGAACTACTTCTTCTAATGAATTTTAGCTCGTTTTCATATCATTCCACAGATTCAAATATTCTTAATTCATAATTTACATATTTTCCCTCATACTTGAGTATGGTAATATGTTTTCAGATGAATTGTCAAGGAATTGAGTCAATTCTAATTCATTCGGTCAAAGCTATTTCGACCTTAAACATTAGCCTCTTTATGTCCGACGTGCATGACTTTAAACTTCCCACAAAAGACAAAGGAACTTTGAATAAAATTCAAGTTCCAGCTCACTAAAGATACATTTTGTATGATTTAGGTCATATTGAGAAATTAAAAGGTTCAAAGTTTGTAGGGTTATTTATAATAATCCTAGTAAAAATGAAACTATGCTTTCTAGGCCCATTGGCTTAGGTAAAATCTAAAGCATATAGCAAAAGAATGCAGGTACAAATGATTGAAGGTGAAAGTGTTCTTCATTAATGCACAAGAGTTAGAAGGACATCCACAGACTGGAGTCTCTTCTCTTTTTTTCAAGAATTAAAAGAGGCTTTCAACATAAGTCTTAAATTGATGAACTGCATCCCGAGCTTCATCAGCATCTACTTGAAGCTCATGCACTCAACCAAATTCACTCTTTTTAGCCCGATGGAGTGCTTTCTTGGCATCCGAAATGGTCTTCATACCATTCGTTTGAACTCCCTCCAGTGAATTACTGAGTTGGTCATGTTCCCCAGTAACAACATCTAACTGTTGCTAAAGGTGCATCTTCTGGGTGAATTTTCTTTGATCTTATGCTTCAGCTCCTTCACCCTGGGAGCATTGTTAGCCTCAGCTTGGGGTACAACAGCCTCAAATTCACCAATGTTGACTGACAGTTTCACCCTGGTCAGATCTTCACGACATGTTTGCTCCTGCTCTCTCCTGAAGATGACTTGTTTCACCACGGTATGGATTTCTTGATATCCAAAACTGCCAAGACCTAGCATGATGAATTGGGACAACAATAGAGGGATCTTCAATGATATCTCTTCTAAAGGCACCTCAGATATGATTTTCCATATATTATTCCATGCCTTACGTCGTGAAAAGCTGAGAGCCTTAAGCACCTATGGGTCTAATTCAACATCATCATCACAGGGGGGAATTTAATCTGGGATTAATGCACTTATGGAAGTGCCCTATTCTGCCTCTTCCCCCCTGAACCTGGTTGCTTCACATTCTATTGCTGTTTGGACAGAGGCTGAGGCCTCACCTCCAGATCTAGCCACTGTAGTTGACAGCCCTGCATGATTAATTGAAAGCTTTGGTTAGTTTCAAAGGATAACAAAAGAATCGTTTGTCTTGAAAATTAAGTACAATCACAAATATTGTTATCCCTTAACCAACGGTGGATCAGCAACCTGAGAAGACTCCTCCCCTTTTTTCCCAGTCTCAACAGGATCTTCAAGATGGGTCCCAGGAGGGTTTACTGGGTTTATCTCTACTTGAGCTAATGTTTTTGCAATGGTAGGGTTGACATCAATGTCCACACCCTCTTCAGTCATTGGCAGTTCAACATTTTCTATGGATAGAACTGCATATCATTTTCAGTCATGATTAGAAGTGTAAATTATAAGAAAATTTACTGGGTGAAGGATAACACTCACGCCCATGTTCTTCTAAATCACATGACAACTTAGCATGATCATAAAATTATTCAAAAGACATGCCATGATTCATCATTTCATCCAATGATATTTCAGAATCCTGGTTAGTCTCACCAGTGGGAGCATTTGATGTGTCTTCTTGACGACTTACGTCTTGAAGCCCCTGACCCTGGACAACATCTTTGGGTAAAATCACATCATTAGTTGCATCAGTTGCAACAGTTTCCAGGAGATCTAATACAGGAGTTAAACTTGAAGTATCACAGAATGGAAGTCAGTCGGTGTTTCGTTCAACATTTGTATGAAGCATTGTTTACTTACCAGAGACAGGTTCTTCTCTTCTTGCAATAGCAGTAGGAGGGATACTGGGAATAGATGCTAGCTCTTCTCCAAGAGCAGCCAAGTCAGCTTGGATCTGTGATTGTTCTACAGCACCCTTCGTGGTATTTGAAGGAGGACCAGTCCTTTCCCTCAGGGGGAAATTGAAGAATCCCCTGCAATCTCCAGAAATATGAGTAACCATGTGGTCATGGGTATAAACTCATGATTACCCAAAGGACTCACCACTACTAATGAAGCGTTTAACTGTGGACTTCCTCCTTCATTTCTTTTGCTTCTTTGGTTTTTTGGGAGTATCGGTAGTCTCCATTATTGGCACTTGGATTGGCGAATGGAAGGCTATGTCCAACGCCTCATTCATGGCCTTCTGGCCTGGAGATATCTCGCCCGGTTTGCGAGGAGAATCAGCAGAAGCCCTGATGGAAGTACAACTAGGGCTATATTGTGGCGAAGGAACCAGAGCTCCTTTATTTTCAAGCTGCAAGATAAAGAAAATAACTTCCTTAAGTAACAAAGCTTCGACTGAAATCAAGTTATATAGAAAATAAGGAAAGAAAATTTATATATTCAGGAGCCACATACTCATGCCACTCCTCATCTCCAGAACCACCATCCCCCTCAGTGGCGCCATGATCAATCATTTCCTTCACCTGCCTGGTGATAGGAACAGACTCATCAGTAGAATATATGAGAATTTCCAGCTCTCTGATGTAAGCCCGCACTTCATTGGGGTTATCCTCGTATTAAAGATTTTTAGAAGCCATAAGATTCCCTATTCTAGGAAGTTGTAGGCCCTCACACAAATCCATCCAGGCAGTCTCAGCATCACAATATAAACTCTGCCATAACTGGATAGCCTCTGGTCTTAGATATGAAGTCTGCGAGGAAGGTCCTACAATCTTTGATTTCAATTTCTTCCCAGCTCCTGCAACTACACATAGAGAATAAGAAAATAAGACTTATTGGTTTATAAAGTAGCTGTGATTGAATTATCACAATGAAGTAAGTCACCAAGAGTTGATGGAGTGGGTCTTTTAATTCTGGCCGGAGGATTATATCGGGCACGAAACCGCTTTGCTGTTGGTTGTGCCTCATCATCCCCATCATGGGAATCCGGTGAATCAGTTCTAGAGGAGGAGTCTGTCGAATCAACTTCAGGTGGGGAAGAATCACCTTCATGAAGAAGGGTTTATTTCTCTACAGTCCTCTTCCTTTTCCCCACCTGACAAACTGGGTGATTCAATATCCCTTTGGGGTATGATGCTATCCAGTGTTCGGCATAATATATAGTCAAATTATGTGCTGCTTTTTCAACTAGTAGATCAAATACTGCCCCAATCTTCTCCCTTGACATCAGCAGCCATAGTTACCAAGCAACCATCGGATGTTACTCTAACCTGACATGTACTGGAGGAGAAACAACAATCTGTTGTAGAAATTTGAATTGACGTGCAAATATATATGGAGCATAGGCCTCGCATATGATTTTTCCGTCAATCCTGGCAACTAGGACACCATCCCTGCAAGCTAGCATGTATGCCCTAAAATCCAAATGGGCTATTCCATCATCAAAAAACCGCCAGGTTGGCAGACTTCCATAGGGAAAGAAGTTCAATTCCTTAAACATTCTCAGTCTCACTTTCATGTCATAGGCATTAACATCTAATGGAGCAACTCCAGAGAATGCTTGAACTGACGGCCTGAAAGAACTTACAGGAATTTGTAATCCATTCTGTACATTGTAAGTACTGAAGTGAGTGGAGATCCATCCCCATAAAACTTGGAATGGTCCCACTATTATTAAAAGAGACTTACCCATGAAGACATGAAGTAAACTCCTGTGAATCTTTTCTAAAATGGGGTTATCCAACCCAACCATTTTTCCCTCAGCCAACTTTTCCGCAATGATGAAGGTCCCTGGCCTGACGCCTCCCTTTGAATCCCTGACTGGAAAGAGATAAATACTGAGCCACATTTCCAAGAAGCCCGCCAGACGAGTCTTCTTTGGGATTCTTTGATTCACCTCATATCCCCACTTCTCGAACTCTCCTACTTCTAGATTTGGACAGAATGTGCCAGGAGAACCCCTATTCTCAGGTTTTGGGCAGGTGGTAGGATGTTTGGGCCTCTTATCCGTGGATTTCTATTTCTTGGATCCTTTTTCTTTCGGCTCCTTCTCCTTTGGCTCCCTCTCTTTTTTCTCAATAAGAAATATATTCATCCATTCCTCCGGATGAATATCATTTCTAGAATGAGTTAATGAGGTCTCTGAACTCTTGATCCTGTGGAAGATCTTAAATAATTCCCGAGCTAAAGCAGGAGTTTTCTATGAATCATTCCAAGTCACCTTGGGAGGAATGAATTCATCATACATATCACCCAAAATTGGAGCCCCGGAGATCTTGTGGACATCCCACAGACTGATTCCTACTTCTCCATGAGTCAGATGGAAAGAATTAGTTGCTGGGCTCTAGTGGCTAAGTATCTCCGGCACGAAGTTATCATGTCTGTAAATATATGTTTTCCCAAACCAGACAGCTTAGTATATCGCCACTCCTTTCAGATCCTCGACAAACTCTGCACAAGTTTGTCGCACCCAGTATGCCCACATCCAAGTTGGCTTCACGCCTCCCCCAGGACGGAAGTCCCAACTTTTCTTCCAGCCTTTGGATTGATCTATCTGAGCATTTCGGAAGATTGAAGGATGACAGTGTGGTTGCAGCTCAGGTGTATGGTCTTTCAGATCTGGTGTGCAAGGGCTATGATGCATCATGTGGGCCTTCTCCACTGTTCCAGCATTTAGAAATACTCCTCCACCTGAGATATTTGCTGAAGAAAAGTTGGTGTAATTCTGAAACCACGAAAATGGAAGATAGTTCTTTGCTTCTAGAATGGTGACTTCTCGCAAATGACCATAGCCATACAAAGGCAGATAAGTGCTCTGTGGGAAGTCACAATGATATTTCTTCAGATACTTAGCCAAATATGGAAGAGTGCTATCTTTGACAGTATAATAATCATGGCCAATGACATTCATCATATCATCTATCCGCTTGCTAGCTAGTTCATCAACTATTCCGGGTCTAAGAGGCATTGATTCTGCACAAGAGTTGAATAAATTAACTCTTAAATTGATTTATTTTTTCATAAACTTTTTGATGAAATCATAAAAAATAGCTAAAGGCATTAAGGCGAGCAAGTATGGATGTGTCACGCAAGTGTTAAATGTGTCGCGCAAGTTTTTGGCGCGCAAGTTTTTGGCGCGCAAGTATCACCGCACAAGTCCTGTTACCTTGACAGCAGCACGACAGCGAGGAAACAACGGAAAGAAGAGACTTGCGCGGCAAAGATGACTTGCGCGGCGAGAGCTCGAGAATTCGGAATCAGATGCTATGCGCAACCAATGACCGTGTATTTATAGGCCAAGCGGCCTATTTTCACACCTACACCCAGTGCCCTCCATCCCTACGCGACTCGAACCTGCGCGCTAAGTGTTGCGCACTGAACACTTGCGCGCCACCTTTCCTTGAGTTTTCTTCTTTTCCTCAGAGTCAAATACTCTATTCTCTCTAGATCCGACTATGAGGGGGGACTTTTGTTGATGCTCCTTTCATCACAGAATCTAAATATTGGAAAATGGGAATATCTTAGCACAAATTGATTCATCCTTTTAAGAAAATATCAAAAATCGACAAAGGGATGAACAAAGAGAACATTGCCCATAAGTCGCGCAAGTTCCCTCATAGTGGCTCAAGTCCACTTGTGCGACGCATAATGGTCGCACAAGTGACTTGTGCGACTTAAGTGATAACCGCCCGGGGTCTTCTTTTGCCTATAAATAGACCCTGTGGGCCCCCCATTCGGGGAGGATTTTTTCCAGAAACTCAGATTTGAGCTCCCGGTGCCCTAGTCTCTTCCCAAAGCTTCCGAAACACTTCTAAGGTAATTTCTTACCTAGAACGGAAGATATAAAGAGGGGGAGGAAGGCCTAAGTGTTGAAACTCATCAACACTTGCACGCCTGAGTGGCCAGCCCTTAAGGGAAAAGGCCACACTTGCGCGCCACCTTACTCCTTCAATAGAACTTGCGTGCCCCTCTTCTAGAAGAACCTCAAGAGGATTCTAAAGGCTTTAACCAAGAGCCTCTCAAGTATTACCCTGCTGGTTAACCGTCGCGGAAGTACCCATGTTTCGCGCAGGTATACCTGCGCAACCAGGACTTGCGTGCCCATGCAGTACCTGCGCGCCTGCCAGGACTTGCGCACCCCTTCCTTTTTGGGTGCCCTTCTTGCCCATTTCACCCCTCTTAAGCCATTCCACCTCTGCTATTCAAGATTCAATCTTTAAGACACTCTTCAAAGCCATTTATGGCATGATTTCTTGATTTTAGTTCCTTATCTGAACAGAACTCTGTGGAATATCTCTCAAAACCTAGTGATTTACACATCTTTATGTCACTAAAAAATTGTGATTTCATTCATTCAACCTCATCCTTTAATATGAAAGAACCCCTTAACATGACCCTCCTTTTCAAGAGTAAGCCCCAGTCCCCGAATTTGGGCATCCTACTTAGGAGTAAGCCTCAAACCTTAATTTCCTTAACCTGGGCCGCCTTTTTAGGAGTAAGCCTCAGTCCCCGAATCTGGGCATCCTCTTTAGGAGTAAGCCCCAACCATAATTCTCTTAACCTGGGCCTCCTTTTTAGGATTAATCCCCAGTCTCAAATATAGGCATCCTCTTCAGAAGTAAGACCCAAGTCCCTTAATTTTTCAAATATCTTAACCTGGGACTCCTTTTCAGGAGTAATCCCCAGTCTTAATTTCTCTTAACTAGTCCTAATTTACCTTTGATCTGGGATTCCTTTTCTGGAGTAAAACCCAATCAGAAGTCCTCTCCTAATTCAGGCCTCCTTTTCAGGAGTAAGCCCCAAATCGGAGTATTCAAAATCTCCATGAAGCACAGATACCTTTATAGACCCTGTTCCTAGATTTCTTCCCTGAAGTAAATCCTAATCCTCATTTATCTGGGAAGTCATACATACATAAGCCCCACATTATTTTAGGATTGCATATTTCATGGCACAATTGTCTGATTTTTACCAATACCTCTTGTTTCTCACCCCAAGCATGACTCACGTGATCTTAGAGTGTAAAAGTAATTATGATATCCTTTTTTGAGCCATCAATCATAAACATCATACTCCCTTACTCGAACTACATGGATTCTGATTCCTTTTATAAACACAGGATACATAGGTAGCCCATCTTTAGGTTTGATACCAACTCTGAAATAATTCATGTCCTTCTGAATGACAATAAACTTCAAGTGCCCCATTGAGTGGATTTAAAACCAGTATGGTCATCATAAGGACCAAGAGACTTTTACATATTAAAGGATACAATTGACTAAGAATCTCTAACAAATACAGATGATTCTTTATTAGTGGAGAACCTCGAATACATATAAAAGATTCTCTAAATTTCCTACATATCGATCATTGATTGTCAGATCTAAAGGAAAATTCATTTTATACTTGGTAATGTAATAAGGATTCACGAACATAACTTAAATCTATAAAGAGAGTCACGGAGTAGACAATAATTCCCCTAAAAAAGGTGTGATGAGTCTGACCTCCCATCCTCTCGACCAATGAAAATTCCTAAGCCTCATCAGTCCACAAACTAATGAGCACCTACCTTTGGAAAGTAGGTCCAAATGTATGTGGAATAATTGGATGTTTCCGGTTCTATGAATCAACCCGTTTGAAACCGATTGGAATGTTTGAACCTCCCATAAAAGGAGGTCATCCCAGAAGTCCGAGGGAAACAATCTCAGTTTAAAATATGCTTTAAATTCGGCTTGAAATCAACCTAATAATCAGTTTGATGACTGTTGCATAATAATATCAACTTTAAATTCTCTGACGTCAAACGTAAGGTTGAGTTGTACAGTATGCATCCTCTGTACGTAACGTAGATCATAAACGTAAGGTTGATGACGTAGCCTTCAAATGTAGGGTTGAAAACGTATCGTTGATCACAAACATATGATTGGAAATGTATGTTTGATCACAAATGTAGGGTTGACAATCTATGGTTGATCACAAATGTAGGGTTGGTCATCCATAATTTTCTCTTCAACTTTCAAATGTATGATGAAAGATCCATACTTTTACTTGATCCATACTTTTCTAAGAACGTATGGTTGTTTACAAAATGTAAGGTTGATGAACCATACTTTTGAGAAAGAAATGTAATGATTAACACTTACGTACGGTTCTCCTTCCATACTTTTCTAATATCCCAAATGTAGGGTTCCTCTTCCATACTTTTTCGATAACGTATGGTTGATTAACCATACTTTTTTCTTATCTCATAAATTATACACTGATTTTCATCCTTACGCTACGTTTCTCCACATAGGGTATGAACAGTGTTTCCAGAACACGCTAAATAAGATCCCGAATATATAGATCATGAACAGTGTTTCTAGAATGCGCTAAATAAGAATACCTTAGAAATTAATTATATTTGTTAAAGATTTTAAATATTTCGTCTATAAATAAAAAATATAATGAATAATAAATTACTGAAATATTCTAAAAAAACATTAGAAAATAATTAAGGGTAGTTTTGAGCATCCAAATTATCATAAAGAGATAGAGTATTGTTTTCAATAAACTCCCCCTTTAAAAAAATAATATGTATTGTTGAAAACAATACTTTCTCAACAATCTCCCCCTTTTTTATGATCACAAAACCCATAAAATAACCAATCAAATTAACATACAAAAATTAATTACATATAGTTTTGAATTGTGAAAAAAAAATATTATATTTACATTCTAATTTTTCCATTTTAATTTCTCCCCCAATATAAAATGAAACAAACAAAAATGTTGTGTCTATCCAAATTTCTCTCCCTTTTTGTGTTATAAAAAAATGAAAAAATATGAAATATAACACAAATTAATGTAGAATTGAACGTAAGTAAATTATATATCATTAACTGTTTGTCAGTAATTAAATCTGGATTACTGGATTATCAAAAAAAGGATATTTAAACAAATAATAAATAACAGAAATCCAAATTTTCATTGAGATTATGGAATAGGAAACATCATGATGAACACAAGAATCAAGGTTTGGGAAGGATATGAGATAGGGTCTATCTCCTCTGAACTACAAACTTGATTTCTGACAACTGCTCCCTCAGTCGTTTCATCATTCCATCACCAATCCTAATAACAAGATCCATGGTCTCTTGAGTCATATGAATATCTTCTATGAGGATGAATCTGAAAAATTCATGAACACTTTCTTCCATCTCCATAAATAAAGACAACTTATCTGTGAATTTATATAAGACAGAGCTGATTCCTCGTTCACTTGAATTCAATTGATAAACTAAAATTTTTTGATTATCTAACAAGACTGATAAAGGAGAACTGTTGCATTGAAGATCGTAAAATCTATCACTCATATTGCTCATGCCAGTTGTGATAGCTTGAAAATTTCTGAGTAAATTAGGTGAAGTACCAGATCCACCTTCATCAATTGTCCCAACAAATGAAAATTCTGCCTCTAGAAATTCTTTAATTTCTAACAGATCTAACTACTTTAACATTTCTGATTTTATCTTGAAAACCTCTGTCAAGATATCTTGTTTAAAAGAGTCAACTTCTTGTCATGAAACGGTACTTCCCTTAAGTCTCTGAAATTTCAACTGTTCTGATTAAAAGGTTCTCCTCAGAGTAACATTTTCAGATTCGAAATGAGACACCTTTCTATATAGCTCTTCGACTTTCTTATTCCCTGAATCAGAGGAACCTTGTGCTTGATTTTCAATCTTAGTTCCAGTGTGATGCAGTAGTACTAAAGGTAGAGAATCGGTATCAGACTTGTCTTTTTCTTTCTCCTAATTTGGTTGATCCACATATTTTTCCTCAGATTTCTTTCCAGACTCTTCCACAGAGAAATCCTCATGAAGTACTTCTGTTTGAGCTTCAGAAACATGCTCATCACGAACAACAACAATTTTTTCTTCCATTGGAGTTTCTTAAAGAATATCTTCTAGAGTTTCCTGAGGTCTGGCCACTTCCTCACCAGGATATGCCTCTTGTTCCTATTGAAGTGTGACTTTAACATCAGGTATAACCTGTTTCTGAGTCTCTCCTTTAGATTCTTCCTGAATTCCAGATTGAATATGAGGTCCTTCCACTAGTTCTGACCACTCAATAATAGCTTCCATTGTTTTTTCAACAGAAGATTCTCTTACAAAACTGTAAGAGAGTAAATCTATTGTTGTTATTATAGGGGAAACAAGGTCCTCATTAATAGTTGTTTTTCTCTGAGTCTGAAGTCCCTCCTGACTTATTTCTTCCTCAGTGTCTTCCATTTCAAATCTGATTCTTCTTGCTGCAGTGATGACTCTCAATTCAGCCTATCCCTATTTGGACTTAGCATACTGAGCTTGAGCACTCTTTGTTTCTTCCTCATCTTCTACTATCAAATGTTTCACTTTCAAGGTGCTCCAGAAATAGCCAATTTTTCTTAAGGTTCGAGCACCAAAGTTGTTACTGTGATGGCATCTTACTCGGGCTTCCACTAGACTTACCATATCCTTTTTGAACAGAATTTTTGAGAGGAATCTACCAAAAGGATAAAAATTCATCCTAGCCTCACTTTGACAGAAGTAGTAAAGATACCTTATCATGCACCTAGGAAAGTTTATCTTTATATCACTCATGAACAAAAACAGTATATACATATCTGGATACAAAATTTTCTCCAACCCGGACATCCTTGGTGCAATCCCTATTTGCAAAAATTTTACTAAAATTTTCTGATCTGGCGCCAGGTCATTTATGAAAATATTTTTTATAGAAGTAGAACAAAAAAGAAAAGACATGATGTCCTCAGATTTATGCATAGAATCTCCTATATTTTTCAAATCAAAATGAAACACTCCCTTATTAGGGCAGTATAGAATCTGACCAACTTCCATAGAGGATATCGAGACCTCTCTATATTATATCTTAGCTACCATAGTATCCTCATTGTCTCCAAGACTAAATTGCACAGACTTAAAAAAATATCACATTTCTGCTTCATACAAAAACTCAGACTTCTCACCATTTAAAGTATGCTCTAGATTTTGAAAAGAGAGAGCTTATTTCAACAGAAGATTCGTCTGATATATCCATTCCAGGTCTATGACCTTTCCTTGAATTGTTTTCCCTTCTGATCACTATTTCTTGGGATTGCTAGCCTCGACCTCATCAGCTCTCTTAGTCTTTTCCATTTATGCGAGAATCTCTGAAGGTTTGAAGGTTAGGGTTTCATAGGTTTTAAGATTAGGGTTGTCCAGCAGTGGTGCAGTTTCGCAGATTTGAAAAGTTTTTGGTAGAAATGAAACAGTTTAAAAGTCAAAAGGTTTCTGATAGCCTTGATTCTCGTGTTTTTATTAATCATTACATAGATTTTAAATATAAATAAAATCAATTACACGGGGAAAAGAAGAAGAAGAAAAAAACTGATTCTGTTTAAATAACTAAATTATTTTAAACACTATTAAAATAGAGAAACAACATAGTATAATAAAACTTTATTTAAAATTAAATAAAACTAGCTCCCCCTTAATAAAATCAAACCTTGTAGTGGGAAGTGGTTTAGTAAAAATATCAGCTAATTAAATTTCAGTACTTACAAATTTCAAAGATATATCCTTCTTAAGAACATGATCTCTTAGAAAATGATGTCTGATATCAATATGCTTAGTTCTAGAATGATTAATATCATTTTTTGAAATATTTATAGCACTATTATTATAACATAAAATAGGTGTATTATTAAAATTTAGTCCAAATTTCATAAGAGTGTTTTTCATCCACAACACTTGTGCACAGCAACTGCCAGCAGAAACATATTTTGCCTCAACTGTTGACAAGGAAACTAAATGTTGTTTCTTACTTGACCATGACACTAAGGATTTCCATAAAAAGTGATAAGTTCCTAAAGTGATTTTCCTATCTAATATACAACTCCCAAAGACTGCATCTAAATATGAAATTAAATTAAAATCAGATGTTTTGGGATAAATAAGAGATTGAAAAACAGTTCCTTTTAAGTATCTAAAAATTATTTTAACAGCAGTTAAATGATATTCTTTAGGATTTGATTGAAATATTTCATAAAGACATACTGAATACATTATATCTGGCCTGCTAGTAGTAAAATATAATAAACTACCAATCATACCTCTATATAACTTGTTGTCAACTGATTTTCCAGTTTCATCCAAATCAAGTTTTATATTAGTACACATAGGAGTTGTATATGTATTGCTGTTTTCGAGTCCAAATTTCATTAATAAATCAGTAATGTATTTTAGTTTATTCAATACATTTCCAAAATATTTTTGATAAATTTGACGTCCTAAAAAGAAATTTAATTCTCCCATCATGCTCATTTCAAATTCTTTTTTCATTAACATTGAAAAATCATGACAAATGGTTTTATTAGTTGATCCAAAAATTACATCATCAACATAAATTTGAACCAATAAAATATTAGAATTTACAGTTTTCCTAAAAAGTGTTGGATCTGATATTCCAACAGTAAAATAATTTTTAAATAAAAAAGAGCTTAATCTTTCATACCAAGCTCTTGGTGATTATTTAAGGCCATAAATATATTTATTAAGTTTAAAAATAGAATCTGGTTTTTGAGAATTTTCAAAACTTGGAGGTTGCTCAACATAAACTTCCTCCATTAAATAAACATTTATAAAGGCAGACTTAACATCCATCTGAAATAATTTAAAGGTCATATGAGATGCATATGCTAAAAGGATTATAATGGCTTCTAATCTAGCTACAGGTGCAAAGGTCTCATCATAATCTATACCTTCTTCCTGATTATATCCTTTAGCCAAAATTCTAGCTTTATTTATAGTAAATATTCTTTGATCATCTTGCTTATTTCTAAAGACCCATTTGGTTCCCATCACTAGATAATTTTGTGGTCTTTGATCTAATTACCAGACTTAATTTCTTTTGAACTGGTTTAATTCTTCTTGCATTACTATCATCTAGATTTCATAATCTAAAGATTCTTATATAAACTTCGGTTCTAATTGGGATATAAAGGAATATAATTATACAAGATTACCTATATTTCTTCTAGTTTTTATTTCTGTGTCTAAGTCACCTATTATATTTTCTAAAGGGTGATTCTTTAGAGTTATACTTTGTCTTGGCAGTACACTTATAGGAACTTTAGTATCATGTTCTTCTGAACTAAACTTAATTTCATTTATATTCTTTTCAAAATCATTTTTAAGTTATCAAGTCTCATGTAATCATTAGAGTAAGATTCATCCACTTGATCTATCCTTTTCTCAAAGGGATCATATTCATCTATTTTCACATGAACTGATTCTTCAATAATCCTTGACTTATTATTATAGACTCTATAAGATTTGGAGGTAGCATAATATCCTTAGAAAATGCCTTCATTAGATTTTGGATCAAACTTACCTGGATTTTCCTTGGTTTTCAAGATGTAAACATTGCATCCAAAAACTTTAAAGTAATTTACTTTAGGTTTTCTGTTATTCCAAAGTTCATAGCGTTTCTTTTTCAAAAGAGGTCTAATTAAAACTCTATTCATTATATAGCAGGAGGTGCTTACAACTTCTACCCAAAAATAGGTCGGAAGACTGTATTCATTTAGCATAGTCCTACCCATTTCTTAAATAGTCCTATTTCTTATTTCAATAATTCCATTTTGTTGAGGTATTCTTAGTGCAGATAAGGTGTGTTTAATACCCATATTTGAGAAAAAGTAATTAAATTCCTGATTCTCAAATTCTCCACCATGATCACATCTTAATGAAATTATTTTAAAACCTTTTTCATTTTGAACAGCTTTACAAAAACATTAAAATAAAGTAAAAGATTCATTTTTAAATTTTAAAAAGAAAATCCATGTAAATATAGAATAGTCATTAACTAAAACATATACATATAATTTACCAGCCAAGCCTGCTACTCTTGAAGTTCTAAAAAAATCCATATGGATAAGTTCTAGAGGTTTAGATGTAGAAATTATGTTAACAGATTTGAAGGATTATTTGTGTTGCTTTCCAAGTTGACATGTATCATAGAATCTGTCACTTACAAATATGAGAGTTGGAAAATCAGAAACTAATTGTTTCATAGATAATTTATGTAAAACATATACATTACAATGTCTAAGTCTCTTATTCAAGATCCAAGATTCATTTACTTTAGCAGTTTAGCAGTTTACTTATTGTTTACACAAGGAATTTAAATCTAGGGTATACGCATTATCAGTTCTAGGTGCTCTGAATTTAAGTAGTTTATTTTTGAAAACATAACAACAATTGTTATAAAAATCAACAGCATAACCATCATCACATAGTTTAGAGATACTTATCATATTGTGTTTCAATCCTTGTACATAAATTACTTTGTTGATTGAGACAACTTCTGGATCTCCAACTATTCCAATACCAATGATTTTCCCTTTGGCATTGTCACCAAAAGTGACAAGTCCACCATCTTTTTGAGTGAGTGTAGAGAAATTTGATGAGTTTCCACTCATATTACTTGAGCATCCACAGTCCATATAACATATGTCTTTTTTGCTTTTGTGACCTTATCCCTGCAAATACATTTACACAATTTTCTTTGGTACCCATATTTTGTTG
This sequence comes from Viscum album, assembly GCA_963277665.1. Classification (NCBI taxonomy): domain Eukaryota; kingdom Viridiplantae; phylum Streptophyta; class Magnoliopsida; order Santalales; family Viscaceae; genus Viscum; species Viscum album. Next base: position 183,250,969 of record OY728145.1, read on the forward strand.
GGTCCAGTGGTGTTAGCCAGCAGAGATCTTGGAATCCAGAATTGATTTGTTTTTCTAATTTCACAAGAGTAAAATAAATAATTTGATGCAAAATCCTTCTTAATACCTCTTATTTGGGGTTGTCTTAAGAATTTTTTTTAGAAATATGTCCCCTTTTTCCACAATAATTACAATTTAATACTTTTGTACTTGGAATAAAATAATTCTTGAACAGCTTGGGTTTTTCACCTTTACTTCCAATTCCAAATCTTTCCATTTTAATGAAATTTTTCCCAAGAATATCATTTAAAGTATTTTCTACTTTATTAAAAACAAGGGATGCATTTTTATAAGTTTCCACTTCAGTTTGTAGTGATTTTATCTTTGATTCATAATCTGTATTGTTAGTGTTAATTGAGTCAAACTTTTCAGTTAACTCCTTATGTTTTTTCAGCATTGTATCTTTTTCATCATAAATAGACTTATGAATGTTCATTAAATACTTATTCTTATTAAATAGAGAATCATATTTTTCTTTAAGCATATTGCAGTAGGATGCAAGTTTTTCATTAGATTAACTAGATTCAGAACTATAGTTTGAAGAGTAGTAAGATTGTACCTCATCTGTTTCTACCATAAAACACATGTTAGATTTCAGATTTGTTTCTTCCTTTTTTGAGTCTGATTCAGAAGTGCTATAGGAGTCTTCAGATACACTCCATGTATCTTTCATGGATTTCTTATCCTTATGTTCATAATCATTTCTTTTGAAGATTTTTTTTCTTGTCTTCTTTTAACTAAGGACCGTCAGGTATGATGTGTCCCATTTTCTTGCATTCATAACATATGACTTCCTTGTCATACTTATTGAAGGATTTTTTGAAGCCCTTCTTCTTTCTATAGAATTTAGTGAATCTTCTAGCTAGCTGATCCAGTTCCACATCAGAATTTGATAAATCAGAACTTTCTGATTTCTCTTTTACACTTTTCTTCATCTTTCTATTTTTTCTCTGTGATGACACTTTCAAGGAAGTGTCATCTATTTTGATAAGAACTTTATGTTCATTTTCTTCATCTTCTATCTCATATTCATACATCATTAGTGTTCTAATCAGTTCTCTCATGGTTAAGTCTTTGACAGGTGTCGACTGTCTGATTGCAGCAGAGATTCCATTCCATCTTGTAGGTAGTACTCTCAGTAATTTTAAGGCTTGATCATCTTGTTTAATGGGATCTCCCAAAGAGGTTATGTTATTGACAATCTATGTCAATATTCCATTCATTTCAGTAATAATTTCAAATTCAACCATTCTAAAAGTATAAAATTTAAGCTTACCAGTTGCATATCTCATTTCCCTGACATTGTTAGTTCCTTCATAAGAAACAACAACAGTTTTCCACCTTTCATATGCTGTCGGGCATTGAGATACTCTGTTAAATTAATCAGGTCCTAGACCACATATAATTGCATTCATTTCCTTTGAGTTCATATCATTTTCTGCTTTAGTATCTGCACTCCATGTTTTAGGTTTTTTTGGTATTTCATATAGAGTCATAATTTTAGAATATACTTTTTATCCAAGGTTTTTCAGATTGATAGTCATTTGCGACTTCTAGTATCCATAGTTTTCTCCTTTGAAGTACGGTGCTATAACTATAGACATTACCTCTCTTGTATCATTCATATTGCTCTGTGTATAATCAATTTCATCTTTTTAAGGCTTTATCAGAAAGCTCAACCCTCTGATACCAATTGTTAGATAAGATTATACCAAATATACACAAGAGGGGGGGAATTGTTTCTTTTCAGAAATATTTATGAGATTATGTTCTTCTCTTTTACTTTAATTAGATGAATTAATGCAGTGGAAATATAAAGTGCAGATACACACGATGTATACTTGTTCGGGGAATAGAAATCCCCTAGTCCACTCCACCAACGCTCTACTTCACAAGCTTGGTGATCTTCACTATCTGGTACTCATTTCAATAGACCTTTCAACAACTGAGTACAGGCAGTTGACACCTTTACAATCTAAGGCAAAACAAATCCTTCTGGTTCACTCACAGAACCTACAGAACTTAGTAAAAGATTCCAGTCACTCAAGAATAGAAAATAATGATCTTTGTATTCTGAAAATACTTTTCATGTGTTCTCCACAATTTCAACAACATGAAATTGATAGTAGATAGATCGTCACCTTCCGAAATAATGATCTTCACAAAAGAGTCGCTCTGAGTCGATCCCGTTGCAGTAGATATAGAAATATAATTCACAACTTCAGCAGTCGCAGATTCACGATATATTTTTGAAGTATAATGAATGAAACTTCAATCGTGATTCTTCTTCTTCAATAAACAGAGCTTTTTCGTTCTTCTTGAATCAGCAGATCTGTGTTTTTGATAGTCTCTATTTTTCTTCCTTTTCATAAATAATCAAAATAGATTGAGATAGAGAGAGATTCTTTTTGTTTGGAAAAGCTCATATATATATATATATAATGAAAAACACTTCTTCTAAAAATTTAGATCCACAAAAGTCTCCTTCTGACTTGTGATATTCAAACATTTGAATTTACAGAGTAGTCATAACTTCATTGAAGACTCAATATAAAAAGATCCTTTTAATTCTATCCTTAACCCATTGATAAAATGTCTTTGAATTAGTCAAAGTCACACTTTAAAATCAGCTTTAAATATAGCTTGAAATCAGCCTAATAATCAGCTTGTAGACCATTGCATAATAATATCAACTTTAAATTCTCCGATGTCAAACATAAGGTTAAGTAGTACAATATGAATCTTCTAAATGTAATGTAGATCATAAACGTAAGGTTGATAACGTATCCTTAAAATGTAGGGTTGACAACGTATGTTTGATCACAAACGTAGGATTGGAAACGTATGGATGATCACAAACGTAGGGTTGGAAACATATGGTTGATCACAAACGTAGGGTTGATCATCCATACTTTTCTCTTCATCTTTAAAATGTATGATGAAAGATCCATAATATTACTTGATCCATACTTTTCTAAAAATTTATGGTTGTTCACAAAAGGTAAGTTTGATGAACCATACTTTTGAGAAACAAATGTAATGATTAACACTTACGTACGATTCTCCTTCCATACTTTTCTAATATCCCAAACGTAGGGTTCCAACCTAACGTAGGGTTCCTTTTCCATACTTTGTCAATAATATATGGTTAATTAAACATAATTTTCTCTTATCTCATAAATTATACACTTCTTTTCATCCTTATGCTATGTTTCTCCACTTAGGGTATGAACAGTGTTTCCAAAACACTTTAAAGAAGATCCCGAATATATAGAGCATGAACAGTGTTTCCAGAACGCGCTAAATGCGAACACCATAGAAATTAATTCTTGTTGTTCAAGATTTTAAATATGTCATCCAGAAATAAAAAATATAATGAATAATAAATTCCTACAATATTCTAAAAAAACATTATAAAATAATTAAGGGTATTTGTGAGCATCAAAATTATCATAAAAAGATAAAGTATTGTTTTCAATAAACTCCACCTATAAACAAAAACAGTATGTATTATTGAAAACAATACTTGATCAACATATTATACCCCTTAAATACATTAGGAAATTTTTAATTTCTATGAGATGAAAGGGTACACGAGAGGTTATCCTAATTCAATGAGGGTTCATGGGTTGTTATCCCAATATGATCATTTGATGAATGTATTGTTACATAGCATTGAAAAATGATCTATCTGATTATGAGTGTGCCAAATTTGGTGATAATATCTTTGACATGTTATTATTATTATGATATGATCTCATGTATATTTATTCTTATATCATTAATGTCCTATGATCTTCTAAATCCTTATTCAATGATTATGATCTATGAATTAATGGGATTGATTTTCAAATTTTATGCTCATATTCTCATACCTTATACTCATGTTATTATCACATATGATCATTGACTAATATCTCATATGTTTACCCTTATTGAGCATATGAGATCACCCTTTCTTATATTTCATTTCCACATGTTATGAAGAAATTGTTTATGTATGGTCTGACTAAGAAGTGTATTTTGTGAGAATAACATAATGGGAGATATTGAAGATATTTTACTAAATAAGATGATTATGTATTAATTCCTCAAATAAATTAATCCTTTTTGGTTATAAGGAGTGTATTCTTATGATATTCATTGAATATTTATGTAAAATTATGTAATATTTATGCATGTAATGGTTAAGTCATCTCATTTGGTATCTGATATATGTATTTATTTTATACATTTTTATATTGAAATACATAACTTTTGATAATTTAATGATTATTTTTTCTTTTATGTCTAATGTTTTGTTTATATGGGGTAGGATACAACAATTTAATAAAAAATGATAAAAAACAAAAAATATTTCAACTTAATGATGTATTCAGATGACGTTGGATGCCTATGGAACACTTCTGAGGATTGAAAGTGATGAAACAATGAAATTATAAGGTTCTGTTACTAGAAAATGTCAATTCATGTAAATAATAAATTATAGGATGTGATAGAATGAAATTTGTAAAGTATATATAGGACATGGAGAATTTTAGAGAGGGGTCAAGGAAAGTCAAGACATGACATACCCATTCTTGTCGTGAAAGTGTATGAATAGACCCATATTAGGTCTTTTAATGCGATTTTAAATGGGGGATATTTAATTTACTCTAAATACAATAGTTCAATACTTAGTATAGATCCATGATTCATTATAGACCAAATTAATGGAGAAATAAATGCATCAAAATCCCTTAGAGTTCTATAAATATAGATCTTTAATGCTTCTACTAGTATGGATTCTGAATACCAATGTTTGGGGTAAGAAGTTGCATTCTACGTAGTCCTCACTAGTTGAATTCTCTAACTTCATCATGTTTTTTTTTTAATTTTATCTTTCCTCATTACTTCCTCATCATTAGGATGAGGGGGTAATTATTTCATTATTCTAGGGTAATGTTGACATATGGGGAAGAGGATTTTGAAATTTTATTTTTTGTGTTTTCATGTATTAGGGTTGATGAAATTTTGAATAAAACTTATAATATCTTTATTTTATTTATTCATGATCGTTGATTGACAAACCAACAAGAAATATTAATTTAAAGCTATTCAACAAAATTTTTTCTTGACCATGGTCACATTTAGGGTAACCGTGTTTTAAAATGGAATCGATAAAAACTTGATATGAGAATTCATTAAATTACCTGAAAATGAGAAATTGTGGATTTCCACAATAAGGAAGGGATACCATGACAATTGGATCCACCTCATCTTGAATACTATTCCAAACATGAATTAATTAATTTAATTTCTAAATAAAATTACACCTGAACCCTAAAACTGCAAAACTCCAGCAATCTTTCAAAATAGATTTTTTCAAAACCCAATATTCTTTGTTTTAATTTCTTTCCCTTTTAAAACATAGTTTTCAAAAAAAATTATTTCTTCACCCACATTCTTTAAATTAAATAATTAATTTTAAAAAAATTATAAATTACTTTCTACACTATCTTGTGGGTTCAACCTCGATCTTACCACATACAATAATTTAATTAATTAATATCATAGTTTTAGTATTTATATAATTTTTTTATCTTGATTAGATCCATAGGGAAATAAAGACACCCCCATGGCCCTGTCAAAACTTGATCCATTTCCAAGCATGGTTTCAATGTAGTTTTAGGTTTTTAATATGTATTTTATTAATGTAGGAGAAAACCATCAAGTTGTTGGGGTATCAATAAGAGAAATGGTATGGTTGTAGATTACATAAGGCCATCAAAATAAAGATTTCAACTGAGAATCCTAGTGATAACCATTGTAGTAAATCACTTTGTATTTAAAATAGAAATCATTTAGATGATTTAAAACATGGTAAGGTTTTCTACCTTACCTCATGAAGAAAATAACATGTATCTATGAAGCTTCCTCGATCATTTCCCCACATTTCAATTCCAAAATGTCTGAAGTGAGGCGACATGGATTCGCCTCTTTGAAATTTCATTTTGAGAATGATACCTGGATGGGATTGAAGGTTTTCCAACTCATTACATCACTACATGGGATAAAATGGAAATATATTTTCTCACCTGCTACTTTCCTCCATTTAAGTCAATGGATATTTAGTTAAATATTATGTACTTTAATCAATTTGAAGATAAATTGATGTATAACACAAGATACAATTTTAATGATTTTATTAAGAAATTATATCATCATTATATGGAAACATGGATTTTAATCCAAACATTTTATAAGGGGGTTTAATAGGTAAAAATTCAATTTTAGACATAGTAGTTGGAGGATAATTGATAAAGAAGTCACCTAAGGAGAGCTATAGCCCACTGGATAAAATGTCAAGAAACATTTTCCAATGGTAGATTAAGGGAATATGACGAAGGGGCATCTAAATTATCCACACCAGCTGGTTGGTGGTGAAAATTGAATAACTGATGAAGATGATGGAAATGATGATAGGCCAACAAAGAACCCCAAGGTATGTATACAAAAGAAGTAAATTGTGCTGGCTATAATTGCAGTAATAATTTTTAGGGTTGTAAGCCATAGAACAAAGTCAATATTACTAGGATAGAAAATAAAACTTTCAAGAATAATAGGAATCGTCAATGTAGATCCAATTCTATACACTCAAGGAGACTTTAGCTACTTTCACGATTTACACCACTGCTACTATCAAAGAACTGATAACCAACTCAAAATATCAAAGTGAATCAATTAAGTATATGATAGATAACTCAATAGAGTATAAAGTCACACTTCGGAACCTCAAATTCTAAGTAGGAAATTTTTTTAAGCAACTCATAGCTAAACCTAGAGGAGTACTTCGAGGAAGCCTCGATTTACACCCATGAGAAAAGATTAAAGTAATTTATCTAAGAAGTGTAAAAGACACTGAGGATTATCTCAAAACCATGAAAAGTATAAGAAGAAGAGATAAAAGAGCTTGAAAATAGTAAGGACCAAGTAGTTGAAGAATATATAAAAGAAGAACCACCACAGTGCAAGTCTAGGATACATTTTCCTAATAAACTAGTACAAGTGAAGATCAACAATCAAGAAGGTAAATTTTTAGAACCCTTTAAAAAATTTGTATATTAATATTGATTTTCCATTGGATCTCATGAACATTCCATCATATGGAAAATTCATGAAGGTTCTGGTGACAAACAAAAAGAAATAATGGAAATTAGTACCATACTTCTCACATGGGAGTGTTCGATGGTGGTATAAAAGGACCTACCTAAGAAGAAACATGACCAGGGTAGTTTCTCAATTTCTATATTTACTGGGGATAATAAATTTAGACAAGACTTATATGATTTAGGTGTGAGTTTCAATATATTTTTTGTAAACAACTTTCAAGATCCTGGGACTAGAGGGATTAAAGACAACAAGTCACACTTAAATTGGAATATTCAATATTTATGTACCCATGAGGGGTCATTGAATATATTTTGATTAAATTTGAAAAATTATACTTCTCAATAGACTTCTGACTGTGAAATACGGAATAGGAAAATAATCCAATCATCTTGAGGAGGCTACTGTTAGTCACCAAGCATGCACTAATTGATGTACAAATTAGACAACTCTATATGAGAGTTGGTTGTGAGTAAGTTTCAATACATATTAGGAAATGAAGAAATTTGATGCAAAAGAGAACAATGAGTTAGTAGAATAAAAAATAGTCAAATTTGAATAAATTTATGAAGTTTAAGAAGGTCATGAAGTAGATGATTGTAGACACTACGAAATGTGTTTTATGCACTTCTCCATAAAATGTTCTCAATTTAGCTCGAAAAGTGTACGGTGTGATTCTGCATTTTTCATGGGGGTGAGTGATGGTAGTGAAGGCACCGAACCAAAGGGCTAGTACCATAGGCCGATATTGATTCCGAGTAGGGGTTCGGGGGCACAACCCCCGCGGTATGGATCGATTATTTTGTTAAGTCCCTAAATAGGTGCCTAGGGTACCTGTGTGTAAACACCTGTGCGCCACCATGTTAGAGGAGATTGAAACTATGCTTTTGTATAAGTCCTCAAATATTCTCCCTAGTCTAGCCAAATCTCCAAAGGCGCACAAGTATAGTTGGGAACCACCCATCTGGTACGTATCCACTTGCACGCCACACATCTGGAATGCATCCTACTTTATCTCCCAAATTCATTTTTCCCAAGGTCACTTATTTTCCTATAAATAGACCCTTGGGGCCCTCATTTGAATGAATAAATTTTCTTAAATCCCAATTGCTACTCTGGTCACCCTAGTACTTCGCCCCAGTCTTCTAAGACTTTCAAGGTAGTTCTTCAACACCTTGAGCAGATGATTTAATGGAGGATCATTAGACTTAAGTCCTTTTAGCGTTTGAAAAATATAACACTTGCGCACCTAAAGTTCCCAAGCCTCCCCAAGTCAAAAATACTTGCACTGTCTCCCATTCTTCTCACAAGAACTTGAGCAACACACTTCTCGGGTCACCTGTGAATACTCTTTAAGGCTTGAGCAAGGTCTTGCCCAAGTATTACCATACAAGTTGTTCATCACCTAAGTGAATATCAGGTCTACCAAGCCTACTTTCATGCCCATACTTGCACACCCTTACCTACTTGCGTGCCCATACTTTCACGTCCTTTGCTACTTGGGCGCCCATCCTTGATTCACTTAATTTATTCACTCTCTTCAGTATACAAGCCATCAAGCCTTCATTAAATCCATTCATGGAAATGCTTCTTCTTCCTTGGCTCACTTTTCTGAAAGCGATTCCCTTGAGACCTCCCCCAAAATCTATTGACTTATCAAACATTTGGGAAAGGCACATCAATGTGTCTCTTATTTGGGTATGTGTTTTCATAGTCAGAGGTTTCCCACATTTGATTCACAATGGGGTTAGGATTCATGGAGTGTCTATGGGTCTGTATATCCACAATCACATGTAAATTTCTCCCAGAAATAGTGTTGGGAAGTTCCTGGTTTGGAGGAGGGTTGGGTCCTAGCCTCTCCCTTCTCAAAGAGATGACCCAGATCCTCAGGTATCTAGTAGGAGAATATATGGTTCATACCTAATTTTGTTTCTTAAAAATAATGGAAAAGACTCCCTTCCCAACCAGGATCAATTTTAGGGAAACCATCTTGGCATAAGCCCCCTGATTTTCTTGTAGGAGGTGGCATCATTGCTCTGCGTCTCTTCTTTGATTCCAAAGACCAAAGGGGATATGGGAACCAGGAATCTTGTTACCCTTTCCCTATCCCATTTCTCTTTGTCACTATGGTAAGCCATCCTGGTGTAATCCCCAAGACTTCATCCCTTCCTACTAACATTTGACCCTTGTCCAATGTAAATAGAACAGAGGGAAGGCTCGTCGCATCAACCTATTCAACCAGTGGAGGAGGAAAAATTTGAATGTGTGAATGCCTTTGTTGAATCTTTGACATCCTCTTTTTTCTCACATGAATCATGAATCATGTGGGCTTAGAGATTTGTCATAGTGACAACATTTTCTCAATCGAATGAACTATGGGATCTCTGATTCCTATTTAAACCAGGATACATAGAAAACCTTTTCAGGGCCCAAGCTCACTGGACATCCTATTCAGGAATCCAATCCTAATTCCTTTAATATAGGCATCATCCTTAGGAATAATCCCAAAATTAAACCCTAAATAATCAAGGCATCCTGTTGAGGATGTAATCCCAAACTCATCCTTCTCAAAGGACCATACTCTCTTATGAGACTTATCGAACTACGTGGGATTTGATTCCCATCCATATGGGATACATAGGAAGCCTCCTTAAGTTCCAAACCCAACACTCCAAATCAACCCTGTTCTCATTGGGCCTTATTTCCAATAGGGTCAAATCTTAATTGGAAACTCATATCCTTTCCAAGTTCCTTGGGATGCCTTAACATAAGTCCCACACCAAACATTGAATAATAATATTCTGTGTAGATGTCTATACCAAATGAAATTAAAATGTATGGATAGGTCCTTATCACATGTCCTTAAAAGGTATGATGTGTCCAATTAAGTGTCACTGAACTACGAGGGTTCTGATTCCTTTCACAAGGATACGTAGGTAGCCCATTTTATAGGTACAATCCCAAGAACAAATCAAACCTTCATAACCCTGGATGAAAATAAATTCCAAAGTGCCTCACTGAGTGGCTTAAAAACCAGTATCATCACAACGATGATTAAAATAATATCTAAGCAGTATATTAGAGGATACCATTGATGGAAAACCTCGAATACATACAGATACTTCCATTAATGAAGAACCTTGAATGCATACTCATGATACTAAATTTTAAACATATTAATAAGTGATTGTAAATTACTAGGGAAACTTATTTTATGCTTGGTAAATTAATAATAATTCATGAAAATATCTTAAATTTACAAAGAGAGTCCCGGAGTATACAATAATTCCCCCCAAAAGGGTATGATGAGTCCGACCTCCCATACTCTCAACCAATGGACGTTCTTAAGTATCATAATGTTCAAACTTAATGAATTCCTACCTTTAGAACATAAGTCCCATTTGGATAATGAACTATTGGAAGTTTCTGGTTCCATAAATAAATCCAACGAAAACCACCTGGAAACAGTGATTCTTAAAACTAGAACACACGTTTCAAGGAACTACAAAACAATGATGTTGTTAAAGAGGATACTCAAACTAAAAGTATTGTGAAGAAGAAATATATGTTGAGAGGTCTGATAACTGAAGCTAGAAGAGTGATTAAGTCCACCATGTCTTTAAAATGTCCAATAGGTATTTGATGGTACATAAAATTCCATTTAATTTTTTAGGATTAAGTAATAAATGGTGGATCATCTAGAGGAAGTCATGAAAGAGCTACCAAGAGTAATATTTAATCTATTTACAGAGGAATAAAAGGGGTTGACCTATGTGGATAGGTCACAAATGAGATTATTCATGGAATTCGACTAGGTAAAATATTTCCACTAATCTGTCACGTGAGATAAAGCTGAAATAGGAAAGGTTAAAAAAACGTTTTTCAGTGAGGCATCCTAATTTTTTAGGATTTTTCTTTTTTTTATGTGAATTCACTCAACCCATTTTTTTAAATTCATTAATTATGGTCTACAATTTCACTTGTGCTTTTTTATTTTGAAGGACAACCAAGACCCTTACAATTATCATGATGGATAAGATAAGTACCATTACATGTCATATAACCCATTCACGTCATGAAATATAGAGAATAAAAATTCTGAAAGTAATTCATGTCGTGAATTTGGTGTAGAAAGAACTTGCACAACCAAGTTTGAAACATCATTAAAGGGGATTAAGCATTTGAGTTATGTAATTTTATATTATATTACCATATTTAATTTATTTAATGATTTTAATGGCCAATTTCATGTTCACACTTTATTCTTACTTTAACAAAAGTAACTAGGATACATAAAATAGTTTGGATACTTTCCATGCCATAATTTTATATTTCTTTATCACTAAATTTGAATGAGAAAAATGGTGAAAAAATTAGTAGAGATAGAATGTGGTTTTTGATTTAGAAAATTACGATTTAAGGAGGATTTTATTGTTTTTAAATGTTTTTTTTCTTAAATTTGGATATGATTTTATATTCATATATTTTCATTAATTGATTTTATTATTCATATTTATTTCCATGATTAGTTTTCCAAACCATTTGTTTCATTTCTAAGACATTCTTTGAGACTAATATTTCCCATTCTTTCTTAAGTATATTTCTTGTGAGACATAGTCATGTAATCTTCTAGAACTTTCTTAGAATCTCATCAAAGCTATAACTGGATATAATGACCTTTAATATGTTGGAGGCATATTTTTTAACCATTTATCCGTGGAACCACCTTACATTGATCAATTTTAAGCCCATAAAATCTATAAATATCCTTGTTTGGAAATTAGATGAGTAACAAGAACATTTTATCCATTCCTACCTTCCTTAAAATATAATTCATAATATCCTAAAGAATATGTGTGGGTTGAGGTTGTCCATAGTGGATAGGGATGTACTACATTGACCTGACTTTAGTTGGGGATTTTTTTGTGATTTGGGGAGAGTCCATGAAATCATTCACTTTAATTTATAATTATTCACCTATATTTCTAAACAAATTATTATAAAAAAATAATGAAAAATAAATAAAATAAAAATAGGTTTTTTTCTAAGAGGATAAAAAACAACCATTTTCAAACCAATGATATTTTGATCATATGTGGTTAGGTGATGAATGTGATATTATTCATAAACACAAATTTTGGGAAAAAAGAAGGGAAAGAGAGGTTGATTCATTCATTATTCTTACTTTTATCATGATAAAACATTTAGATTGGGGGGGGGGAGAGAGATTAAATCTATTAAGGGAGATTTTAATTGATCTTTTATTTTGTATATCATGTTCTATGCTTTAGAGTCAAACCACCTTTTTGTGGTTTACTTAGTTTACATAATTTACCTACCTTTACTAAGACTCAGATTCATTTGATCGCAATGATGAATACCCCATGATTAATTTGGATTTATATATTAACATGGTGAAGAATCTATATTACTTACAAGCTTATGGTAAGTGACATATTCATGAGGTATGTGATGAACTCTATTTACAACTGTACCCTGACAATGGGTGAAAAAATTTATAGTGAGGTAAATTGAAAATGGAATTCTTATTATTAATGGTTTGAAAAATTAAGATTGATAAAAAAAATACGTTCCATCTAAAAAGAGAAAAAGTAAAATACTTTGTTTATTTTATTCTTTGAAGAATGAGACATTAATGAATTTACCTATGTGATACTTGGACATTTAATTCTTCATTTTATCAATTTATTTTATTAACATTGATTTAAAAGAATGGTTGGGTGGTAAAAATTTGTAGTATGTTGATATTCCATACTGGAGGAAAATTATTATTTATGTGTGGAGGATTTTATGATTTCATTTATTCTATATATTTTTGATATTAAAATACTTCGATTTTGGTAATTTAATGATCAATTATTTAATGTGCATCTAATGTTTTTTTTCATATTTGTTAAGAAGATAGTAAATCTTATGGGAAAAAAACAAATAGATAAAATTATTTCAATATTTTGACTTAAATATTACTTCCAATTACATTGGATGCATATAGAACACTTTCGAGGATCAGAAGTAAAGAAACATCGAAATTTAGAGGTTTCATCGCTGTAAAATATCAATTCATATCATGAGTTAGTTAAAGGAAATGAAATATTTCAAGTAATGAAGAATATATAAGAAATGAATCATTTTTTATAAGGGGATGAAAAGTCACAACACAACATACCCTTTCATGTTGTGAAAGTGTATAGATAGACTATGTTTTGGTCTTATGAAACAATTTTCACTTGGGAATCTTTAATTAACTCCATGAAAAATTGATCAACACCCAAGGTGGACACGTGATTCATTATGGACCACATTAATGGTAAAATAAATCTATCAAAAGCCCCTATAGTTTTTATAAATAGATAGATATGCTACTACAACAAGGAAAAATTCTGAAGACCAATGAATGGGGGGAGAAGCTGCGCTGTGTAGGGTCCTCAACAATCGATATCTCTACTTTCTTCATGTTTTTTTATTTTATCCTTTCACCTTACTTTCCAATAACTAGGATAATGTGTAATTCTTTCTTTATTATAGGGAAATATAGATGAAGGGGGTATGTAGTTTGGTATTTTTATTTTCTTTATGTTCATGTGTTAGAGTTGATGCGATTTTGAATGAAAATTTCAATCTATTTATTCTTGTTTAATAATTATCCCTAAATGAAAAAATTAGAAGAAATTTTAATTTTGAATCTGATCAATATCATTTCAGCATGACCATTGTCACATTTAGGGTAACTGAGTTTAAAAATGACATCAAGACAAACTCGATTATGCCATTCCCTAAATTACCTAACTATCAGAAAAAGGTGGATTTCCATGTTGAGGAGGAAATACCATATCCATTGGATCCACCTCATCTCAACTTGGAAACCAAACATAAATTAATTAATTTAATTTCTATATCTAATATCAAATGAACCCTAAAACTGAAAAACACCAAAACACTTTCAAAACATGATCAAAACCCAATTTATTTTATCCTAATTTATATAAATTTCTCAAAGCTATTTTAAAAAAAAATCTATTTCTACAATATCTTTCTTAAAAATAAATAATTTAATTGGTTTAAAAATCTAAATAACTAACTACGTTGTCTCATGGCTTCAACCTCGGTATTTTTACATACAATTTTTAATTAATTAGTGGCATAGTTTGAGTCTTTTTATAAATTTTTTATTTTCATTATCTCTATAAGTAATTAATGATGACCTCACTATAATTTCATTATTAGAGTGGGGTTTAGTAATTTTTAGATATTAGGAATAGATTACTTTGTTAAAAACCCTAGGGGATATGTCTATGTATAAGATAATATCCTGAAGTATTGGTTAAGTGGAAATTGTTTGGTATTCCTAGAAAATACATTCTTATATGGATACTAGAAATAGGATGTGATCATTTCATTGATTCACCTAGGGGTAACAAATCTGAATGAGGAAGATTGGGTGTAAACTCAATTGTCACCAAAGAATAATGAGTGGGACTAAAAGAACACACCTATATAGGCACTCCTGGGGGATATGGTTGGGTTTATTCAAAATTTCTTTATGAATCGTTATGATGTAATTGAATAGATAATTCCCATGGATAGACTAGGTTAAAACTATGTTTTATTGATTAAAAAGAATGTGTCATGATTTATACATCCCATGAATGACTTTTCATGATTATATAATTTCTCACTATGATTATGTTTTCCCACACCATGCTATTTTATTTTTAGTCAATGGTAAGAACCAAGATTAATCGTGTTAATGATGAATTTAATATACAATGAAATGATCGCCCTTCAGAGTAACTAAATATTATGGTAGATAGAATGTAGAATCTTATTGATTTAATCTTGCAACTTTATCAAGATATGAGTCATGAAGAGCTTAAAATTGAGAAAAGTATGGAACAATGTACCATTTCTTTCTTCATGATAAAACATCTACCTTATTTTAGTGGATCTGTTGATCCATTAATCACTAAGAAATCGACTAGTACCACTAAATAGATATTTTTCTCTCTCTAGTGCTTGGGTCATGAAAAATTATTTTATAACTTTATTGATTTTAAGGTAAATCATATCAATGGTGAAATATTATGTAACAACCCAAGCTTCCACATTACATTTCCCTTTTATTAATGAAATAGCCTGCATTGTACGCAACTTTGAGATTCTAGCACACCACAACCAATCAAACTAGCCGTTATAAATCGTAATATCCACTTTTTGAATTTTTATAAATTTTATTTTTCAAAATGGACTTCATTTTATAATTCATAATATTGAAATTATCTAAGGGTTATTTTTTGGTATTTTTCTAAAAATATGTAATTTTTGATGAATATTGAAAAACACTACGTTATTGGTTAAAACCGACTTTTTATTTAAATAATCATTTTTTTATTTAAATTTATTTTTGATCAAAATAGATACATAATACCTATATATGTTCAATGTAACTCATTGGAGTCATTTTATAATAAGTTTAGATATATAAAAATTTTATTGAACTTTTTACCGTCTTTTACCCACCTCCTAGGAGCATTTGCAAATTTGCATAAAACTTAATTTTACCATTTCTATGAGTTGAATTTAAAAAATATGAGAGATGTGGTTAATATCAGTAAGTAAAATGTTATTCAATAAGATGTAAATAATTTTTTCTGAATAGTAACTTTTGACTTTTATTTACCACAGTTAAAAGTAAATATGGTAATTAAGGGTAAAAATGATATCATAATTACCCTAACAAGTAAAGACCCGTAAAATTCAAGGGAATTTTTTTTCTTAATTTTCTTTGGAATTTTACAAGAATGCGGTTTCTGACGGCACTTGATTCTGAGGCCCGGTGGGCCCGGAATTTCTATCCGAAGTTTAGCTCAGGTACGTTCAGTGAACAAACGAGCGGGTTTTTCTAACTTTTGAACCAGTGCTCCGAATCGAATTCTGAGGGCACTAATGGATTCGCAGTGCCAGTAATTGCTTAGGAACACCTTTTCCGGAGTTTTGTTTTCATGAGAGAAGTTGATAAAAATTGTGGAAGTTAAAATAAAAATTTAACTACAATTTTTATTTTCTAAGTGGTTAAAACCTTTGGGTGGAAGTTGGGGAAAACCACCCAACTTCCCATGGGAGGTTATGAGGGTGGTGGGGCTCACACAAACCCCACCCGTTAATATTCTATAACTCCTTCAACTCACCATTAATTTGATTACTTAAGTTATTTAATTAAGTGAGTTTAATTTGAATGTTTGTAATTCAAATGCTTAAGTTATGTTAATAAAATAAGTGATGAGCTTATTTTATGTTGGTTGTTTGCTTATTGTGTGAGTCTTGGGAGAAAAGTTGAGGAGCTTGAAGAACTTCTTCCTCTTCGACGAAGAATGCGAAGAACGCGAAGAGCGCCAGATTCCTCAAAGATCGGCGACACGACTTCCTCCTTCCGCGAGGTCTTCTTCCACGACGGTTATCTCTGCGACAAACCCTCGCTCAACGTGCCCGACGAGGTTGGGGTTTTTTGCGTTTCTATTTCGTGATTACTTCCGTTGTTTTCTTCCTTCCAAATTGAACCACCTGTTATCGCAATAATGGGAGGAGGTCGGACCGCATGAACACGATCGACACTCCTTCCCTTTTTTTGGTTGTTTGATATTCATGCGTCACGAGCAAGGCAACGCGGTGCCGAAGCACCGCGTGGGATTTGTTAAAGGAAGGGTGGAGAAGCACGACGCCGTCACACCGTGCCGTTGGAAACAAACTAATCCGCGGTGTCGTCGCACCACACCGTAGAAGATGAACCAAAGATGTGGCGCCGTCACGCCATGCCGGAGGACCACAAAAGCACCGCGGCCGGAGTGGGGCCGCGGCGGAGGGGCGCGGTGCCGTCGCGCCATGCCGAAAAAACCAAGGCCGCGGCCAGTTCCGGGCCGGAGTAGAGCAGGGGAACCGACGGCCAGTACCGGGCCACCAGTGTAGGAGCAGGGGGATCGGCCTTGCCGGTCCCGTGACGGCAACAGACGGCCAACCGGGGCAGGCCAGCCGGACAGGGGAAATGCCAGGGGTTACAATCTCCCGGCTGGCCAGCTGAGCGGCCCCATAATGGGGTCGCGGTTACAAAATGGGGGGCATCCCCCCCCCTCATCTGCTTGGCCAAACGGCCGAGCCCCTGGCTGGTGCCAGCGTGCCGGGCCGCGCCCAGCCCGACCCGGTTTGTCACGACCCATCCTCGGGGCTTGTTCCGTGACTACCCCAAGCCCGCCTTCCATAGGCCAAGGGCTGGCCACTAGCACTAAAGGCGTAAATCCAGATAACTGGGAAGGAATTGCCTTTATAAAAGTAAGCAAAACACCACAACGTACATAAGGAAGTAAACACTAAGTACAAAGGAAGTGCTGAAAAGGAAAAGGGCCAGAATACAAACCTAACTAAAAAGTACAGCTACAAATGAACGAAAGTACAACAGAAAAGGAAAACATCTGGAAGAATAGAAACAGCTCCTGGGTCATCCACCTCGGATCCTACCTGAAGGGTGGGTACAGATAGTGCATCTCCTGGATCATCCACCACGGATCCTACCTGTAGGGTGGGTACAGATAGCACAGCTCCTGGATCGTCCACCACGGATCCTACCTGAAGTGTAGGTACAGATAGCCTCCACAACGCTCTCTCCCATCAACCTCCTCCAAGTGTCGTCTCGTCGGGAAGTCCACCTCCCGATACTGACTCATCGTGAGATCCACCTCCGGGTACCATCCAGTCCTTAAACACTCGGCCTCTGTCAGCGCTGCCCATCGTCTACAACCAACACAATGAGGTGTGGGCATAGCCCGTGCATGGGTGAGTATAACGATACTTAGTAGGGACCCCGAGACCCCCGAAGGTCTCCCAGAATCCACAAAGGATAATCCAGAAAGGAAGATACAATCACGAAGTAACATCCGTTACCACTTAGGTATATGCCCATACATATACCTAAGTCATCAATTCTCGTTCGGCTCCAACATCCGAGCCCAAGTACAACTCATTCCATACAGGAAAACACAACCCATTCCACACAGGAAAGAAAAACGTAATCCACACAGGATATCAAGTCAAACTTATCGAAGATAAGGATTGAAAGTCACGATTCAGCTCACACAGGTATACTTCTTTGTAAGACGATAGAGATGATCAGATATTGTCACCGATTCATCTAAGCCATCAGACCCACACATGATCGATAGGTACTGACCCCCGCAATGACCCACAAATGATCGATAGGTAACTAACCCCCGCAATGACCACAAAGGATCGATAGGTAACTAACCCCCGCAATGACCCACACAGGATCAGACCCACACAGGATCTATAGGCGCTGGCCCACACAGGACTGCTGAGCACTGACCCACACAGGATCGGACCCATACAGGATCGGTAGCACTAATCCACGAAGGATCAGTGAGTGTTGAAGTCGTCGTCGTCGAATCCACGGAGGATTCCTGCACAGTCGTCATCGTCATCGTAGTCGCAGCCAGCTCTAGGGTTCTCAGACACAGCAAGCTCGTTCAGGAGAGTCCGCTCCACGAGCCGAGGGTCTGATACATCAACTGACACATAGTCCGAAGTTGATGTATCCAAATGTTCTGTATCATCAACAGGAACTCAACGTCACAGACGGCACGTCAATCAGACGCCCGGTCTGAGAGTTATTGGCTTTTTTGTCCCAGGGGCCCGGTTGGTTTTTAAGTCAAAACCAACCCGATCGTACTCCAACTGCATCCAAACCTCGAGTGGAGTAAGTCAAAAGGTCCATATCACTAAGAAGAATCCATCAAAGTCGACGACACGTCAATCAGGCGTCCAGAACTCAAGTTATAAGCATTTCCGCTCTGAGGGCCCGATTGGTTTTGTGTACCGACCAACCTGGCCGAACCCAAATTACTCCCAATCCTTGAGTGTAATATAACGAAACGACCGTCTCGATCCAAGGATCGCTACGCAACTGATGATGCGTCGATCGGGGGTCTGTAGCCCATGTTATGGGCAAAAGACCGAAAAGTCCGGTATTAGGGGGGTTCGGGCCCGGTCCGACCCGACCTGGTACCCCCTGGGTCGGCCCGAACCGGGTCAACCCGCCCCAGGTCCGGGTCCGGCCCGCTTGGGCGCGGCCCGACCCACTTGGGTGCGGCCCGACCCGGCTGGCGTGGCCCAGCCCGGCCTGGGCGTGGCTCGACCCGGCCTGGGCGCGGCCCGGCTCGGATGGCGTGACCCGGTCTGGCGGACCGGCCAGGGCAGCCAGCCCGGCGCGCTAGTGCCTCCCAGGGGCTTGGCAGTTTGGCCGAGCGGATGAGGGGGGGGGGGGGGCTGCCCCCCGTTTTGTAACCGCGACCCCATTATGGGGCCGGTCAGCTGGCCAGCCGGGGGATTGTAACCCCCGACTTTTCCCCTTTCCGGCCGGTCCCCCTGCTCCGACGCCGGCGGCCCGGTACCGGCCGTCAGGTCCCCTGCTCTGCCGCGGCCCAGAACCGGCAGTGGCCTTGGTTCGTCCGGGGTGGCGCGACGGCGTCACGCCCCTCCGCTGCGGCCCCGCTCCAGCCGCGGTGCTTTTGTGGTCCTCCGGCGCCGCGCGACGGCGCCGTGTCTTTGGTTCGTCTTCTACGGCGCGGCGCGATGGCGTCTCAGATTAGTTTGTTTCCAACTGCGTGATGCGACGACGCCACGCTTCTCCGCCCTTCCTTTAACAAATCATGCACGGTGCTTCGGAACCGCGTTACCTTGCTCATGCCGCATCAATATCAAACAACCAAAAAAAGGGAAGGAGTGTCGGTTGTGTTTGTGCGGTCCGACCTCCTCCCGTTAATGCGATAATAGGTGGTTCAATTTGGAAGGAAGAAAACGAAGGAAGTAATCACGAAATAGGAAAGCATAAAACCCCTACCTCGTTGAACACGTTGAGCGAGGGTTCGTTGCGGAGATAACCGTCACGGAAGAAGACGTCGCGGAAGGAGGATGTTGCGTCGCCGATCTTCGAGGAATCCGGCGCTCTTCGCGTTCTTCGCGTTTTTCATCGAAGAGGAAGAAGTTCTTCAATCTCCTCAACTTTTCTCCCAAGACTCACACAACAAGCAAAAAACCAAAAGAAAATAAGTCCATCACTTATTTTATTAACATAACTTAAGCATTTGAATTTCAAACTTTCAAATTAAACTCAATTAATTAAATAACTTAAGTTATCAAAATAATGGTGAGTTGAAGGAGTTAGAGAATGTGATGGGGTGGGGTTCGTGTGGGCCCCACCACCCTCATAACCTCCCATGGGAAGTTGGGTGGTTTCCCCCAACTTTCACCCAAAGGTTTTAACCACTTAGAAAATAAACATTGTAGTTAAATTTTTATTTTAACTTCCACAATTTTTATCAACTTCTCTCGTGAAAACACAACTTCGGAAAAGGTGTTCCTAAGAAATTACCGGCGCTGCGAATCCATCGGTGCCTTCGAAATTCGATTTCGAGCACCGGTTAAAAATTTCTAAAATCCCACTCGTTCGTTCACTGAATTTACCCGAGCTAAACTTTGGATAGAAATTCTGGGCACACCGGGCCTCATAATCAAGTGCCGTCAGAAACCACGTTCTTGTAAAATTCTCAAGAAAATTAAGATAAAAAAATTCCCTTGAATTTTACGGGTCATTACATAACACATGTCCTAATTATATTGTATAAGTATAATTAGACCAAAAACAAACTTAGGAATAAATTAAGACCCCCTTTGGTCCACTAGGATTAGATTAGGACATTTATTATTAATTTATTTAAAGAATAGTGAAAAGAGTTAAATTCAAAGTTTAATAACTAAACCATTTTTAATATAGGGTTACACACATTATAAATTAGACAATAAATATTAATTAGAAATATAAAAAAAATTTCTACATAATGGTATTTTATTTATAATTTATATACATTAAATAATTTAATTTATTTATGACACAATGATGACGCAGTAATTACCTTATTAATGAATTATTAATATAACTGATATTATAAATTTCCAAATAAATTTAAATTGAGACTTATGATGAATTACACTAATTTTATAAGTTAATATGATATTTTATAGTTGTTTAAATAAATTTTATTATAATTTATAAAGTTTTAATGTCTTTCAAAAAAATAAAATACTAAATAGTTTCAAAATTGACATAATTGAGTTTTTAAAACAAAAAATATATTATTAATTGATATAGTATTCATAAAAATCTAAGGTTTAGACAAAGGACATAGATAATGTTATATATATTAATAATAAACCACTTGGGGTTCTCTTTATAGTTTATAGTAAGTTTATTAACCATATAATATAAAAATACAAAGAGACATGGTAAATGTCAAACTATTTAACTAAGAGTTAAATCTAAAAGATAATGTTAATATGGTGACCTAAACCTATCTAAAACATATTGGTTGAGAGGTTTTAGACACATTCCCACCTTATACTCTAAATAAATCATTTTGGAGACATTTGAAACTGAAAAGGAATTTATTATAAAATAATATTTCAAGATTTTCCAAAAGTGACCCTCACCTCTCTTATAAAAGGTCACTTACCCTTCTCTCAAAATCACACCTCCCAAGACATTTGGATCAGCCAAAATCTACCAAAATATCCTCCCAACTTTCCTACCTTCAACCTAGAGGCCTTAGTTTGATCAGAAATCCAACTTAAGGATCCCTTTTGGTCAACTCAAAAGGAAACACCCGAAGAAGAGTTAATAATTTCACCACCCTCTTTCAAGTTATTTTCTTCTTCCACTTCCTCTTTGTTTTTTGTTTCCATTATCGAATAATAACTCCAGTATATTATATATACTGTGATGTTATTATAAAAATTCTACAACCATATTCATTATTCTATCCATCATATGAATGACAAAGTCACCATATGTGCGTACGTACGGCTTACTGTCTCCACGTTGTGGTGTAGTTTGTTATTCAAACACTTCATTATTTAGAAGGGTATAATAATGAGTATAACTGATTTAAATATTAAATATAACTTTTTAATGATTATTTATATATAATATACCATCCGATTATATACTATTTCACTATCAATATAATGATATCGTCGCTCGTGCGTACGTACGGATTACCGTCTCCACGAACGCAATGAGATTCATTCCCCATCATAATCATTCAAGAATAATTTTTATTTTATGATTAAAAATAATTTTTATGAACATAATATAATTATTTATATAAATCAAATACATATTATCCATAAAAAACATGGATTACATAACCAAGCATATAAAGGAAAATGAATCTATTAACACCTGAAACGATGATACTACTGAAATATTACTAACAAATAAATATTATAGGATCATATATGATATCATATTTATGTATACAATTATTTTATAATTTAATAATAATGTTTTAACTATAATAAAAGAGGTTAAAATACCATTGAATAAAGAAAAGTACAAGGTAAGGGTTAATTTCAAAATCTCTTTATTATCCGAGGTTGTTTTTACGTAAGTATCTACTGGGACCTCTTCATCATCCACATCCGTGTTTTCGTAAAATTTTATTTCAAAACATTTTTACTATTTACTATACTTTGGGTTAAAGTCATTTATACCATTATTTGACCTCATATGTTTTGAAAGGAACCTTTTCGTCATTTTCCAAACAAGGTACTTTATGACCTTTTCGACAAAATTAAGGTAAGAATGTTTTTAACTTATATAGTGGGTGTGGATATTTTCCACCATTATAAAATCATGAAATATTCCCTTACAAGATTATAAGATTATTTTAAAAATAAATGTTTTCTTTTATAATTATGTCACTCTTAAATGATTTCAAAATAGAAAGAGATATTTCTCTCAAATTGTTTTGATTTCATCTATGTCAACATCCTTTTATAAATTTTACACTTGTTTGAAGTTGATCTATTATGATAAAAATATTCCATATTTTATTTAAGGTTTTGTGATATGTTTGACTGTGGATGAGTTATTTTTATACCATTCATGGTTTATGGTTAAAGTATTGACATTTCATATGCTAGTTTTAATACAAATGTTTATGTTATATTTCAACCTTTTCATATGAGGAATGTATTGGACTTAGTATGTGACGGGTGGAGACTGCTATATCTCCTTGATGAATCGGTAGGTACCATGAGAAAATTATATGTGGAATTGGCCAAGGCCTTTCCCAATTTGATATATGGTTTTGGAAGAGGCCTAAATCATTTTTAGACTCCTTGGCCGAGGCCTTGAAAAGATGTTTCAGAATGTCCAGAATTATACATTCCCTCATTATGAAAATAATAATGATGGTTCAAGTGGTTATTCGACTAGTAAAATACCCTTGAATATGTTTTATTATGGAATTATTTACTCAACTCATATTCCTTCCATAAAGTGTTCATGTATATTATTAGTAAATGCATGTGTTTTTAATTATTCACCATGCCTAATGTTTATGTTATCTTCCACTGTATTGCTTACCCTTATTGAGCATTTGAGCTCACCCCTTTATTATGTTTCATTTTCCCAGAATATGAACAAGTTAGTTATGAGTGACTTGCAGGAATAATCTAGGAGACTTGGATTCTTATAATGGAATAAATTAGTGTTGTATTTCTTTTCAAGTTATAATATTGAACTTATGTATGTATGTTGTTTCTAGTAATACTAAAATGATCAGTATTTTGGGAAATGATTCCTTGGATCATGCCGATGTTATGTAATAAAGCACTGACTCCGGGTAATTGGGGTCAAGGCGTTATAGTTGGTATCAGAGGAAGTTTAGTACAAACCTTGGAAACTAGATTTAGAAAAACTTTTATTAGAGAACATTACCCTAAGATAGACTTTGAGAATTATTATTGAATAACTTCCTAGAATTTTGGTACTGTAGATATTTTTTGAGTTTTCTAAGAAATACATCCTTGTTTGGATATGATTGGGTATATGCAGCTTTGGCATAGATGTACCTAGGGGTAAAACCTGAAAACAGCGTTATGAGCTATACTCGAACATGAATTAGTGCATGACAATGGGCCTTGATGCACTCTTGGTTACGACAATCCTGGGGGATATGCTCAGTATAATTCTCATTTTCTTTACAAACCATTGTGAAGGATTTATGAGTATATAACTCCTCAAAGAAAACATTTTTATAATTATGGATTATATCCATAAACTATTCAATTTATGTTAAGTGTTTTACAATTTCAGAATTATGTATCGCGATTCATAAACTAATCTACTATATGACATTGTTTAGAAATGGTTCCTAGTGGAAGGAATGGGAACTGTATCAATGCACGTAATCCATATAGAGATTTTCCTCCTACCAAAGATAATTATAGTGGAGCTGGTGATGTAATTTGTGCTGATCAGCTTATCACCATACTGGGACAACTCACTCAGGTTATGAATAATAACCTTACCCGTATGTAGCACCCTGATCCACAATGCGGAGGATCGATTTTTGACCACTTAATGAGGCAACAAGCATCAAAATTCAATGGGAGTATAAATCCGTTAGTAGCTAAAAAATGGATAAGTTCCTTAGAGAAAATATTTCATACACTGGGGAGTAGCGAAAGGGAAAAAGTTATCATGGCAGTCTATTGCCTCACGGAAGATGCAGATCAATGGTGGTCATTGATTCAAAACAAAAAGGAAGATGAATAAGTATCAAACATGGAATGGAGGGAGTTTGAAGATATTTTCATAGAAAAATACTTTCTTTATGACCATCGAGCGGATGTGGAAAGGTAATTTCTGAGTCTAAAGCAAAAAGAGGATGAGAATGTCACAAAGTATGAGGCAAACTTTACAAGGTTAGCAAGACATATAACAGATTATATACATAACCAAAGGACTAAGATTGATCGATTATTTTGTGGGTTAAAATCATTTATCTGTCGATAATTAGTCTCAAAATACTTCTCATCATATGAAGATATAGTCTCATGCACTATCAAGACAGAAAAGGAATTATTTAAGTCATACGACTTTAAAGAAAAGCAAGAGAAAAAGAGATATTCTGAACACTCTAGAAATGGAAATAAAGGAAAGAAGGGAAAATTTGAATATCCATACAATGGTAAATGTGGGAAGAAACACTCTGGTACTTACCTGAAGGGAATGGGTGTCTGTTACAAGTGTGGTGAAAAAGGCCACCAAGCTTGTGATTGTAAGGGAAAGAAAGAGGTTGTCACTTTTGAATGCTGCAATTGTAGAGAAAAGGGGCATTATGCAAATAAATGTCTTAAGTACCAAGGTAACTTACGTCATAAATGGACAGGGAGTAGGTCCAAGCTTATGCGAGCTGAGGTTGAAGCTCTGAAAGACTTGGTGGCAGGGGATTTAATCGTTTCCTCAAGTTTATCAAATGATTTATTTGATTCTGGATCATCGCATTGTTTCATATCTTCCCAGTTTTATAAGAAAATTAGATATTTCCAATTTGATTTAACAAGGGAGTTTTCAGTCAAAACTCTTAAGGGAAGTATCCTTGAAACAAAGTTTAGTGAATCAGTCCCCATTAAGGTATATAAACGATATTTATCTGTTGATCTAATCGTGATACCCATGATTGAATTTGATATAATCCTCGATATGGATTGGTTTTCGGAACATGATATGAAAATTTATTATAAGAAGATGGAGGTTACAATTCTTGTTAATGATATGGAGTACCTTATCTTTAGAGTAGAAATGTCACCATATGATTCTTATCTAAATCCACCCCCAGTAGCTCTACTAAATTCAATTATTGTGAAGGATGAGAATGAAATAATTATGGGTGAGGAAAAGAATGTTTGAATAGAGGACATACCTATTGTCAAATAATATATTGATGTGTTTCTAGAGGATTTACATGGACATCCTCCAGAATGAGAAATTGAGTTTTCAATTAATTTAATTCCTAATTAAAGGCCCATATCAAAGACCCCTTATAGAATGGACACTATGGAATTAGTGGAACTAAAGAAAAAACTACAGTAATTGATCAATAAGGGATTTATTCTCCCTAGTGTTTATCCAAGGAGAGCCCCTGTCCTTTTTGTTAAGAAGAAAGATGGATCTATGAGGTTGTGCATTGACTACAGGGAGATCAATGCTATAACAATAAAGAACAAGTATCCCCTGCCTTGCATTGATGATTTATTTGACCAACTTCATAGAGATAAATATTTTTCAAAGATTTACCTTCGGTATGGATATCATCAGTTTTGTGTGAAGAAGGAATACATTCCAAAAACAACATTTTGAACTAGGTATGGGCATTATGAGTTTACAATAATGCCTTTTTTATTGACTAATTCACCCTCTATCTTTATGGATCTGATGAATTGAGTTTTCAAGGAATATCCTGATGACTTTGTAGTGGTATTTATTGATGATATTTTGGTATAATCAAAAATCTACTAAGATCATGAAAATCACTTGTGCATTATCCTAAGGAATCTTCGAAGAAATTAATGATATGGGAAATTTAGCAAGTGTGAATTATGGCATTAAGATATTTCTTTTGTTGGCCATATTATCTCTAAGGATGGAATCTCTGTTGATCCTTCAAAGGCCAAGGAAATCCAAGAATTGCCAGAACCGATGAGTATAACTAAGGTACACAGTTTTATTGGTTTAGTAGGTTATTATCAGTGGTTTGTTCAGAATTTTGCCCGATTGGCTTACCCATTAACCAATCTCACTCGTAATGGGGTTAAATTGTTTTGGAAACAAGAGTGTGAAGAATGCTTTTAAGAAATGAATAGAAGATTAGTTAATTCTCTTATCATGACTCTACCATTGGGGAATGATGGGTTTTTTATTTATAGTGATGCTTCAAGGAAAGTAATTGGTTTCATCCTTATGCAGAATGATAGAGTTATTTCCTATGCATCACGGTAGATAAAAATTCATGAGAAAAACTATCATACTCATGATCATGAGTTAACAGCTGTAATCTTTGCTCTGAAGATATGGAGACACTATCTCTATGGTGAAAAATTTGAGATTTATACTGATCCCAAGAGTTTGAAGTATATTTTATCACAAAAATAAATCAAGATGAGGTAAAGAAAATGTCTTGAACTACTCAAGGATTATGATTTCACTATACACTACCACCCGAGGAAGGAAAATAAGGGGGAATATTCTTTGAGTAGAAAGGATCATGGAGTTTTGAACAAGATGAGATTTTAAAGGGATACTATTTTCATAGATTTAGTAAAGATGGATATGGGAATAACCATGGAAGGTGAAACATCAATTCTTTTTCAAATTGTTTCCAAACCATCTTTAACAGAAAGGATAAAGAGTCCTCAGAATGATGATGAGGAGTTTCAAAAGAAGATTAAAGTTGTGAAAGATGGGAGATTGAGTGGCATCATACATGAAGATGGATTTTGGAAATTTGGGAAGAGACTTTGTGTTCCTAACATACCTGGTCTAAAAATGAAATTGTTGGATGATGCTCATAGCTCCAATTTCTCTATACACCCTGTGAGTACTACGATGTATAGAGATTTGAATGAAAATTTTTTGTGGGACAATATGAAGAGGGAGATTCTGATTTTGTGTCAAGATTTATGGTTTTTCAACAAGTGAAATCTAGAAGGAAACAGCCTGTAGGAGTCATGCAACCTCTTCCTATACCTGAGTGGAAATCAGATAATTTTACAATGGACTTTGTCATGAGTCAACCAAAGACTCCTAGAAAGAATGATTCAATATGGGTCATTGTTGATCGTCTTACCAAGTCCACACATTTTCTTGCTATAAGATAATATTTACCACATGAATGCATGGAAAGAATATATATTAATGAAGTTGTAAGACTTCATAAAGTACCCCTATCGATTGTTTCTGATCGTGATCCTCATTTTACATCATGATTATGGAAAAGTTATCAGAAATCCCTGGATACTGAACTTCGTTTGAGCACTGCCTACCACCCTCAAACCGATGGACAATCCGAATGGACTATTCAAACCTTATAAGACTAGTTGAGATATTGCTAACTTGACTATCAAGGTATGTGAGATCAATATTTACCTTTGGTAGAATTTTCTTATAAAAATAGCTCCCATTCAAGTATTCAAATGTCACCATTTGAAGCATTATACAGAAAGTGATGTTGCACACCAACTTTTTGGGCTGATATTGGTGAAAGAAAACTCGTAGGCCTAGAACTTGTTGAGGAAACAATAAAAAAAGTGAATATTATCCAAACCCGCATCAAAGCGGCCCAAAGTAATCAAAAGAGCTATGCCGATAACTGAAGGAAGGATTTGGAATTTCAAGTAGGAGGCCATGTCAAAATTCTTGATACCAGGGAATAAGTGCTGAGAAACCGGACGACTCATCTGGTAAAAGTTCTATGGAGAAACCATAAGAAAGAAGAGGCAATGTGGGAACAAGAGGAACTTATGATGAAGAACCACCTGAATATTTTTGTGCGGTAGTATTCTACAAATTTTGAGGACAAAATTATTTGAAGGAGGGAAGAATGTGACACCCCAAGCTTCCACAATACATTTCCCTTTAATTAATGAAATAGCTTGCATTGTACGCAACTTCGAGATTCTAACACACTGCGACCAATCAAACTAGCCGTTATGAATAGTAATACCCACTTTTTAAAATTTTATAAATTTTATTTTTCAAAATGGAGTTAATTTTTGAATTCATACTATCAAAATTATATTAGGGGGATTTTTTGGTATTTTTCTGAAAACATTCAATTTTCGATGAATAGTGAAAAACACTGCGTTATTGGTTAAAACCGACTTTTTTATTTAAATAATTTATTATTTTATTTAAATTTATTTTAGGTCAAAATAGATACATAATACCTATATAAGTTCAATGTAATTCATTGGAGTCATTTTATAATAAGTTTAGATATATAAAAATTTTATTGAACTTTTTACCGTCTTTTACCCACCTCCTAAGAGCATTTGAAAATTTGCATAAAACATAATTTTACCACTTCCATGAGTTTAATTTTAGAAATCTGAGAGACACGGTTAATATCATTAAGTAAAATGTGGTTCAATAAGATGAAAATAATTTTTGGTGAATAGTAACTTTTGACTTTTATTTACCACAGTTAAAAGTAAATAGGGTAATTAAGGGTAAAAATGATATCGTAATTACCATCAGACATGTCTTAATTATATTGGATAAGTACAATTAGACCAAAAACAACCTTAGGAATAAAATATTACCCCCTTTGGTCAACTTGGATTAGATTAGGACATTTATTATTATTTTATTTAAAGAAGAGTTAAAAGAGTTAAATTCAAAGTTTAATAAGTAAACCATTATTAATATAGGGTTAAAAACAATATAAATTCGATTGTAAATATTCATTAGAAAGATAAAAAAATTTAATAATTAATTTTAGTCTATTTATAATTTTTAGACATTAAATAATTTAATTTATTTATGTCTCAATGATGATGCAGTAATTACCTTATTATGAAATATTAAAATAATTGATATTATAAATATCCAAATAAATGTTAATTGAGACTTATGATTAATTAAACTATTTTTCAAGGTTAATATGACATGTTAGGCTTGGTTAAATAAATTTTATTTTAAGTGATAAATTATTAATGGCTTTCAAAAAAATCAAATACTAAATAGTGTTAAAATCGACATAATTGAGTTTTTAAAACAAATACTGTATTATTAATTGATATAATATTCAAAAAAAAAATCTAAGATTCGCACAAAATAATTATATAAGGTTATGTATATTAATAATGAACCAATTGAGGTTATATTGTAAGTTTATAATATGTTTATTAACCATATAATATAAAAATACAAAGAGACATGGTAAATGTCAAACTATTTAACTAAGAGTTAAATCTAAAATATAATGTTAATATGTTGACCTAAACCTGTATAAAACCTATTGGTTGAGAGATTTTCGACCAATCTCCACCTTAGCCACTAAATGAAATATTTTGGAGCTATTATAAATTGAAAATGATTTTATTATAAAATAATATTTCAAGATTTTCCTAAAGTTACCCTCACCTCTCTTATAAAAGGAAACTTCCCCTTATCTCAAACTCACACCTCCAAAGCCATTTGGCTCAGCCAAAGTCTGCCCAAATATCCTCCAAACTTTCCTCCCTTCATCCTAGAGGCCTTAGTGTGATACAAAAGCCAACCTATGAATCCATTTTGATCAAATCAAAATGAAACACCCAAAGAAGTTGAAATAATTTTACCACCCTCTTTCAAGTTATTTTCTTCTTCCACTTCCACTTTCTTTGTTGTTTCCATTATAAAATAATAAATCTAGTATCTTCTATATACTGTGATGTTATTATAAAAATGGTACAACCATATTCATTATTCTATCCATCATATTAATTAAAAAGTCACCATACGTGTGTACGTACAGCTTACCGTCTCAACGTCGTGGTGTAGTTTGTTATTAAAACACTTCATTATTTGGATGTGTATAATAATGAGTATAACTAATTTAAATAATAAATATAATATGTTAATAATTCTGTATATATAATATACCATCTGATTACA
Source organism: Viscum album (assembly GCA_963277665.1). Lineage (NCBI taxonomy): Eukaryota > Viridiplantae > Streptophyta > Magnoliopsida > Santalales > Viscaceae > Viscum > Viscum album. The sequence goes on from OY728145.1 coordinate 183,281,741, forward strand.
TATTATTTCACCATAAAGATAATGATATTTTTGCTTGTGCGTACGTACGGATTACCGTCTCCACGAATGCGATGAGATTCATTCCCCATCGTAATCATTCAAGAATAATTTCATATAAAGGAAAATGAATCAGTTAACACCTGAAACGATGATAATACTGAAATATTATTAAAAAATAAATATTATAGGATCATATATGATATCATATTTATATATATAGTTCTTTTATAATTTAATAACAATGTTTTAACTATTATATAGGAGTTTAACATTCCATCGATTAAGGAAAAGTATAAGGTAAGGGTTAATTTCACAATCTCTTTGTTATTTGAGGTTGTTTTTATTTAAGTATCTACTTGAACCTCTTTATCATCGACATTCATGTTTTCTTAAAAATGTATTTCAAAACATTTTTACTATTTACTAGACTATGGGTTAAAGTCATTTATACCCTTATTGTTTTTAAAGGAATCATTCTATCGTTTTCCAAACAAGGTACTTTATGACCTTTTCAAAAACATTACGGTAAGAATGTTTTTTTAACTTATATGGTGGGTATAGCTATTTTCTGCCATTATAACATCATCTAAGCTTCCCTTAAAATCTTATAAGAATATTTTAAAAATAATTTTTTCTTTTATAATTATGTGACTCTTAAATGATTTTCAAATATAAAGAGATATTTCTCTAAAATAGTTTTGATTCCATCTATATCAACATCCTTTGATATATTTTACACTTGTTTGAGGTTGATTAGTTATGATACAAATATTCTATATTGTATTTAAGGTTTTTTGATATGTTTGACTGTGGATGAGTTATTTTTATACCATTCATGGTTTATGGTTAAATTATTGACATTTTGTATGCTAGTTTTAATATGAATGTTTATGTTATGTTTCAACCTTTTGATATAAGGAATGTATTGGACTTAGTATGTGATGGGTGGATCCCGCTATAACTCCTCGATGCATCAGTAGGTTTCATGAGACAATTAGATTTGGAATTTGCTGATTCCTTTCCCAATTTTATATATGGTTTTGGCCGAGGCCTAAATCATTTTTAAACATCTTGGATGAGGCCTTGACGAGATGTTTCAGAATTCCCTACATTATAAACTCCCTCATTATGAAAATAATAACGATGGTTCATGTGGTTATTTGACAAGTAGAATCCCCATGGCTATGTTGTATTATGGCATTATTTACTCAGCTCATATTCCTACCATAAAGTGTTCATGTTTATTATTTGTAAATACATGTGTTTTTAATTATTCACCATGCATAATGTTTATTTTATCTTCCACTGTATTGATTACCCTTATTAAGTGCTTGACCTCACCCCTTTCTTTGGTTTCATTTTCTCAGGATATGAATAAGTTAGTAATGAGTGACTTGAAGGCATAATCTATGAAACTTGGAGGTTTCTATTGGAACAAATTAGTGTTGTATTTATTTTCAGGTTGTAATGTTGAACTTATGTATGTTGTTGTTTCCAATAATACTAAATTGATCGGTCTTTCAAGACATGATTCCTTGTATCATACCAATGTTATGTACTAAAGCACCGACGTTGGGTAACTGGGGTCAGGGCGTTACATCTTATCAAGTACACAAAGAAATAGGAAGAAATTGAATACATGGAATGAGATAAGTTTAAAAGGTTATTTTTCAATAAGTAATTCTCCCATATTATTTTTATAAAATTGGATAATTTATTCCTTGGGTGGAAGCATAAGTATGATGAATCCATTAGTACCTATAAATAAAATTTTACATGGCCTATGAGATATGCTTATAGTATTATCATCCAACCTAAAAGCAATATTGGTTGATTCTTTGGTGGATTAAAACCAATTCATTAAAGGGAATCCACCATAAGAGACTTTATTGGCTATGAATAAATCATTCATCATTCTCTCAAGATAGAAATGGAGATCAGATTCACTCATCAATATATTGGTTTTGATAAGAAAATAAAGTGGGAGTTGAAAAAAACTCTAATAATAAATACTATGGAGGGAAGAAGATGAGTTTTCCTTTATAATATATGTTTGGAGAGAACCACAGAGAAAAATTTATTAAGGGGAATAATAAATGATTTAAGTTTATAAATTAAGTTCATTGGGATATTGAATGTCGAATTTGTGAGAAGAATTTATCTAAGGATATGAATGGAGATAAATCTCCATAGAATTCACCACCCACACTATAATGTTTCAAATGAAGGGGGGTATGGTCATTATGTTAAACTGTGCTCAAATATGATGTTTAATCATGAATATTGATGTTATAAACCTATTAAGATGAGAGAAAAATGTAAATATCTTCTGATCATTTTTACTGATGTGGGTTATAATCTTAAAGTGGTGAAATTTACACTAACCATTTACTCTATAACTGATAATATCTTACTTTATTTTGGTTCTACTTGCTCTTTTATATTTGATTAATTTACTAAGGGGATAAAATTACCACCTGAATGATTATATATTGAATTATTAGTGAATAATCATAATATTATGATGTCCACATCTCATGTCTATGATTCTTCTTTGATTGAAGTTTATGGGAATGTGTTTCGTGCAAATCTTGTTTTCTCCCTCTAGTTGACTTTAATGTGATTTTAGACATGTATTGAATCTATTTATAAATATAATATATTAATTTTCAATAAATGCAATTCAAATTTAATATTCCGAATGAACTTGTGGTTTTTTATTGGTTCAAGTATGAATATGAGACTCTAAAGAAAATTACTTCGATTTTATAGGTCTTAATTCCTATTCGTATGGGGTATTTATCTCTGATGGTTGGTGAGAAAATAAATATCAAAAGTATTCCTATTATACATGAGTTTGTTGATGCCTTTTAGAAGAGTATTATAGTGTTCCTCTGAATCTTTATTTTTAGTTTTCAATTAAACTCATACCTTGATTGAGTTTTAGGAATTTAAGAAGCAACTATAGGAGAATCTTGATAAATTATTCATTCATCGAAGCGCATCACCATGGGGCGAACCTATTTTTTTTAAGAAGAAATATATATCAATGTGAAACTTTATTGATTATTAGGAACTTAAAAATATCACTCTCAAGAATATGTATCCTATTTATTGTATTGATGATTTTTTGGATCAACAACAAGGATCTAAATACTTCTCCAAGATTTACCTTCATTCTGGATACTATCAATCTAGATCTAAAAGCAAATAAATTCATACTAAAAACTTCAATATGAGGTATTGACTCTATGAATTTATATTTATTCTATTTGGAATTACTAATTCACCTACTATATTCATGTATTTAATGAATATAGTCTTTATAGATTACCTCATCAATTTGTGGAAGTCTTTATAGAAAATATTCTTATATACTCCAAGAGTTTGGATGAACATGAAGATCACTTGATAATTATGTTAGATTATATGTGGAAGGAGAAAATATATGAACAATTCAACAAGTTTGAATTATGGTTACAAAAGTATTATTATTGGGACTTCTGATCACTAAAGAGGGTATATTAGTAGCCCATTCTAAGATGAAAGTCACTGAAAATTTGACCAAACCAACCACTGTGACTGGGATCCATAGTTTTATTATATTGGATGGATATTATTGATTCATTGTGAATAATTTCTCATGGTTTTCTAGTCCACTATCCAAGTTAACATGGAATGGATTCAAGTTCATTTGGAATGATGAATGCAAATAAACTTTCAAGGATATAAAGAGAAGGTAGGTCAATGCCCTTATACTCACAGAACCCTATGGAAGATAATGGTTTGTGATCTTTAGTGATGTATATATGAATGGAATGAGATATGTTTTTATGTATAATGACATGGTGATATATAATTTCTCCCATCAATTAACTTTTCATGATAACAATTACCCAACCCATGACTTGGATATAGTAGGAGTGATCTTTAAATTAAGGATATGGAGACACTATCTTTATGAAGAAAGTTGTGTCATATATAGTTTTCATAAAATTGTAAAGTATATATATTCCATGAAAGAGTTAAATATTTTCCATATAATATGGAAATTTTTTATTAAAGATTATTAATACTCAAAACATTACCACATTGGGTAATAAAATACAGTAACTAATACTCATATTTGAAAGGATCATGCTAGCTTATCTGATATAAGGATAAAAATAAATCCAATATTTATGGATTTGTAAAAGATGGACCATGAAATAATGAATGAATGGAAGAAATATTATATTTATCAAATGAATGTTCAACAATATATCCACATGAAGATTAAAGAGGCACTGAAGGAAGATTTAGTTTTACAAAATAATGTGATAGATCCTCTTGAGTGAAACCTTGATTATAATGTAATGATAATGCTTTATAAAAATTTATGATTCCATATTATACCAAAATTAAATATTTATTTATTAGATAAAGAAAATATATTATCATTCTATATTCATCTTGGATGTATGATGATATATAGAAACCTTAAGAAGCATTTTTGGTGGGTAAAAAAATAGAGAGATATTAAAGAGTATGTATCCCTATTCTTGATGTGCCAAAAAGTTAAGCTGTAATGGCATAAGTCTGAGAGTATGTTACAACCATTATCCACACCATTATGGAAATGAGAAAATTTCACCATTGATTTCATCAGAGAACTTCCCAAGATATATTAAGGTCATAATTTTATTTGGGTTGTAGTTGGACACCTTATGAAGTTAGCACATTTCATTGATATCAAAATAGATTTATCTCTAGATGAGATTTATTGGATATACATTAAGAAAGTGGTAAAGTGTCATGGATTATATTTTTTTAAAACTGATCAAAATTCAAGTATTACCAAAATGTTTTTAGGAAGAATTCAGAAAATTATGGATATAGAGTTGTGTTCTAGAACTTCATACCATCATTGAACAGATTATCAGTCTAACATAACCATTCAAACCCTAGATGATAGGATACTATCATGTTGTTTTTATTTAAAAGGTGATTAGGATTAACACCTTCATCTTTTCTATTTCATTTATAAAAATAGGTTTCACTTGAGTATTCATATGGATCATTATGAATCCATCTATGAAAAAATGTTCAAAACTCTTACATTTTGGGATAAAGTTAGAGAATGAAATCTATTAGGACCGAACTAGCTAAGAAATGATAGAAAAATTTAGATCCATTAAAAATCACATCAGGGAATTTTATAGTCGATTGAAGAGTTATGCTGATAATTTTTGGTGAGATATGGAATTTAAAGTAAAATAGAAGGTATTATTATGAATTTATACATGTAATACGTTTTTGAGTTATATAAATAATGAAAAAATCATCCTTAGATATATTGGATCATTCATGTTGAGTCAAAAGTTACTTATGAATTTTCCATTCCTTTTTTTGGAAATCAAAAAATCTTTCTGAAATACTTGATTTCAAAATTTTTATGTAAAAATAATTTTTAGAGTTTTTTATAGAAAAAATAAAATTTACCTTACTTAGAATTAGTTCTAAAGTAATAATGGATATAAACTAACAATCTTAATTGTGATTATATTAATGGGTATGAAACCAATAAACAACTGATTCAACTTTATCAGATTAGATATAATAATTTCTATCATTTCTTTTGTACTGACAAGGACTTTATAATCAAAGTGATTTTAAAACAAATAAAAATCAGATTCACACTCATAAATAATATTGTAATGAAATTATGTAAGAAAATCTATTGAATTGACCATGTTTAAATTCTGAAAATAGAAAAATAATTTCTATCATAATATAACATCTTTTACACTATGATGGTGTAAATCAATATGATGTTATAAAATAAGTTATAAAAGATATTTTGAAGTTATAGGTGTCCAATTTGTTGCAAAAAACTCATAAGAATATGACAATTGGGAAGGAAATATGACCGTTTGGGATTTCCCTATAAGTACTCAACCATTCTAAGAGTTTGGAGACGGTTAATCAATTTCATTTTAAAAATTCTCCCTGTGCGAGTGCTATAGAAATTACAAGTGTGAACATCTTGTTATTAGTTTTTTAATTATCTTAGAGTTTTATTGTTGTAAGGAAACTTTGTTATGTTTTTCTCCTTATGAACATTTTTTAATCGTTCATCTGATCTGTTGTTATAATAAAGGTGTTGCAGGGATAAAAGGAAATATAACCCGATCATCTTGATCAAGGTCTTTTCTGGGTAACAAGATATAGCTGATCCATTAGATCAATGGCCATCGAGGATAGGCTGACAGATCAAATATCATTTTTGTATTGAGGGATTTTCATGATGAAGAAAGACATACTTTCGTGTAAGTATTAAAATGGTATACCTTTAGACTAGGTTTGTGTCTAACTTACTATTAAGGTTAAAAGAGATCAATTCTTCTAAATACATATAATTCATTATTATATTGTTACTATTATATTACTTGTCTATTTTATATCTTTTATTTCGCTATGATTTTTTAAATTGTTTTATCATAACATATCTAAATATGATAAACATTATTTTGTTAATGAGATATTCTGTGAATCCGATCTATTTACTTTCTTATAATATAATCATATATGATAATGATTCTTTGATTCTAATATAATCATATCCATTTAGATTACGATCAAATCATATTATTTTTGACTGATTTTTTTAATATGATATATAGAAATCATTCCAAATTATGATACTTATGTAATTTGAATAGGGGACAAGTCCAAATTTGATCTTTAAAAAAAAGAGCCTTGTGAATTGTTTTAGTTTGAAATCATTTAAACTAAAGGTTTTAAAACTGCAATTTAATTCCCTCATGTAATTGATCCATCTAGAATACATTATTTAAATCCTAATCAGTATATTTATAATATAATGATATAAAAATTGGTATCAGAGCAATATTCTATTGCTTATATACCTTCTTAGTTTTTAACTGTCACATCTATTGCATGTTTTTCAAATTTTTTATGAAAATTGTGTTTATAAAACTATATAACACTAAAACGTTTGTAGAAAAGAAAGATTTTAATTTAAAATGTAATTAATTAATTTCATATCCATATATGATCAAAATCTTAATAGACCACTAATTTTTTATTGTGATGACTATGAATATTGGAGAGACAGAATGAATACTTTTTTTTATCAAAACTGGTGTTCACAATTTTGCGATGCTTACTGAAAACTATAAGATACCAGATAAGGAGGTTAGTGATATTATTAATACAGGAAAGAAAGAGTATCAACACAACTAAACATTTAGGAATACTTTTCTATAATAAATGACAAGAAGTATATATAGTCATATTTCATCATGTGAAGAATCTAGTAGAATTTTGAAGAAGACAGAGGTTACACATTTTTGTACCTAAAAGGTTTTTGAAACAAGGAGGGAAATTATAAGACATGACTATCAAGCATTTGAATTTTTTCCCAGAGAATATATGGCCAAGATGTATCAAATATTTCTGACTATCATAAATTGTTTAAAATATCATGGATAAAAGGCATTATATGATGAAATCGTTCTGGAGAAGATAATAGATATCATTCCCAATGAATGGGAGTCTAAGAGTAAAGGTGTTGATGATACGAGAAATTTGAAAAATATTACTCTTGATGATATTATTGGAATTCTGATGTAGTATGGTGGTAGTTTAAAGAAATATGATTGGAAAGATAAAAATAATAATAGAGGTGTTTCTTTCAATACTGCTACAATTCCTATCTATAGTTCAGACACAGGAAAAATTTCTTAAATCTTTAGAATGAAAAAGTTTGTTATACAATCCGATTCTTATGTTTTTGAAAAATTTAAAAATGAACTATATAATCTTTATTAAAGTATGAAAAATATAGTTGGTAAGAAATATTTTTAGTATCAGTATAAGAAATTTAACAGGGATATGAATCAAAAGAAATATTCTAAAATTACTTATTATGAGTGCAAGAAAGCTGAAGACATCATACCTGATTGTTCAAAGTTGAAAATAAAAGATAAAAAGGATAATATTTCTGATAGGAATCAGAAAATGTATTATCAGTATAAAGGAAATAAATTCTTTAAATCTGAATATTCTTAGAGTGAAACTGGAGGAGATTATAGAGATAATACTTCTGATCAAAAATGTTTCAGATTGAGGAACATTGTTCTTCTTTCTAGAGTACCTAAAGAAAATCTTTGGCTTATGGACAAGGTATAAACTAATTAATACCTTAAAAATTTATCTTTAAATGATAATTATCATAATAAGAAGGATTCTGTATCCTTTAATGAATAATATTCATTATAAGAATATAATATATTAAATTTTATAATGCAGTATCTCGTTTTACTAAACTCCATGAAAATAAAAATTGGGAAGTTAATATAAAACATGATAAGATAGTTTCAAGGATAAGTATTTAAAAAAAAAGTATCATATCTTTTGAAGTATCTTGATTATAAAACTTTTGAAAAGTAATATATTTATAAATATCATTATAAAATTTACTAATGATAAAGATAATATTTCTAAATATTTTGAAAAATAAATTTTTGAAAAATAATCTTTAGAAACTAGTTTTGATAAAATCAATTCTTAAACTAATACTAAGTATGATGAGAATTTAGTTTCAAAAATAAAATATGAAATTTATACTTTGAATAAACTCTTGTAAAACTTTCATATTGGTAAATAAAACATTGATAATTTTTATAGACAAATTCATTCCCATGGAACTAGTTTCGTAATGGGGTATACATATAAAAACCCAGTTTTTAGTAAAAAATACACTATTCTTAAAAATTAACATTTTTATACTAAATAAAGAAGTATAGTACATTGAAAAAATAATTTATATTTATATAATTTTCTATCATCGGTTTCCACAATGACTATTTTTTATAAAAAAAGGTTTTTAAAAATATTATCAAAGAAAAAGGTTGAAAGGTTACTTTAGAGATAATTCTCAAGGAAGGATTATCAGTATAGGTAACATAGTTATTCTTGGTAAATATTTAATTTAAAATGTTTTATTTGTGAAATATCTTTAGAACAACCTCATAAGCACAAGTAACCTACGTGATGAAGGTTACCCTGTGAATTTGAAGAAAGAAAAATGTATTCTACACAATTCCAAATATGAATCCATTTTTTCTGCCCATCAGCACGAGAATATATACACACTAAACTTAGAAGACCTTAAGATCCAAGGCTTAACTTTACATAGTGAAATGAGAGATCAATATTAGTTATGTAATATAAGTTTAGGATACTGTATCCTTAGAAACTTATCCAAGATGACTAAGAAATGACTTGTTAAGGATATAACAGACCTTAGAATTGATTATTAAAATGTATGTGACCCTATTTCATATTGTAAGAAACATAAGTCTAGTTTTAAATCTATTATTAAAGTATCAACTACTTAACCTTTACACTTAGTGCACATGGACTTATTTGGTCCTACAAATAACTGGGAGTATTGGAGAAAAGTACTATGTATATATCTTGGTTGATGCTTACACTAGATATACTTGGGTTTATTTTCTAGAAAATTAATCTAAAGCCTTTTTTTTAATTTTCTTTATACAATGTCAAAAATGAGAAAAACAATCAATTGATATCAATTTATAGTTATCATGGTGGATAATTTATAAATTCCAATTTTGAAAGTTTTTTTAGTAAGAAATGTATTGAACATAACCTTTTAGAACTGAGAAACACTCATCGAAATGGTGTTTTTGAAAGAAGAAATCATATTATTTAAGAAATAATAGGAACTATGCTGAGTAAATACACAATTTCTAAAAACTTTTGGGATGAAGTGGATAGTACTACCTTCTATACTATAAATCAAATTTTAATTAAATACTTTAAAAATAAAAATACTTACGAATTGTGGATAGGATGAAAAATAAAAGTTTCTTATATTATAGTTTTTGGATGCAAAGTATTCATCCTAAATATGAAAGATAAATTACACAAATTATAAACCAAATTTGATGAAGGAATATTTTTAGGTTATTCCAGTATATCTAAGGCATGTAGAGTTTTTAATTAAAATTCTTGTACTCTTGATGAAATAGTTTATGTTAAATTTGATAAAACCAAACCGTTTGTTTTCAAACAACCCCAACCTAAAATGTCCTTAAATGTGTTTTCAAAAATATATTTTAAACCTTTTCCATAAAGTTATTCTTATATGAAAAATACCCATGAAATAATTTCTGAAGTATTTACTCTAGAATATTTTCTAACTTATATTGAATAATAGGATTTACAAAACCTAAAAAGTCAGTTGTTTAGTAGGAATAATCTTAGTGATAGTATCATTGGAGATTTTGATCAACCAGTTTAGACATTAAGTTCCTTATGTAATGAAATAGAACACATTCCCTTTATTTCCCAATTTAAACCTAAGAATCATGATAATGATTTAGGTTATGAGTATTGGATTAAGGCTATTCAAGATGAACTTAATAAATTTGAGAGGAAGAAAGTATAAAACATTGTTTGAAAACCTAAGGAAACTTCTATAATTAGAGTAAAATGGGTTTTCAGAAACAAATGTGATGAAAATGGAATAATTATTATGAAGAAAGAACGAATTTTTGCAAAAGGATATAACCAATAAGAATTCATAGACTATAAAGAAACCTATGCACTATTAGCTAGACTTGAATCTATTTGAATTATACTGGCCTTTGCATCATTCTTCATTTGAAAAGTATTTAAAATGGATTTGAAGTGTGATCTTATTAATAGATATATTTATGAGGATGTTAATGTTGAAAATCCCTCTAGGTTTGAAAATTAAATACCTCTTGAATAAATTTATAAACTTACTAAATATTTTTATGGCCTTAAAAGTCCCATAAATATTATTATGATAGGATAAGAGGATTTTTTTTACAAAATAACTTTTTTGAGGGAGGAATGGATCCAAATCTTTTCATAAAATATGTTAACAAAAAAATTATTAATGTTCAAATATATGTTGATTACATTAGATTCGAATCAACTCAAAAATCCATAATTGATTCCTATGTGGATATAATGAAATATAAGTTTCAAATATGTATGATGGTTGAGTTACCATACTTTTTAGGTTTTCAAATTTCTCAAAAACCAAAAGGTACTTTTATATCTTAAAATAACTATATAAAAGATATTATTAAATTTTTTGGATACGATAATACTAAAAGTATCAGTACTCCCCTCGATACCTCAAATACAATTTATCTTGATGAAGCTCTGCAACCAGTTGATCAAATGACTTTTAGTGATATGATAGGAAGCGTACTATACATAACTACTAGTCAACCAGAATTAATGTTTTATATATGATTATGTGAAGGATATCATGATAATACAGACGAATCCCATCTTAAATCTATAAAACTAATTTTTCATTATCATAAGGGAACTATGGATTTTTGACTTTTCTATTCTTATGAAAATGTTTTTGATCTAAAAAGTTTTTCATATGTTGAATTTATTGGTTATAGAATGGATAGGAAAATAAATTCTAAACATTTCATTTCTTAGGAGACTCATTAGTTATTTTGTCTTGTAAAAAACAATACTCGATATAACATTCTTCTATAGAATCTAAATATATAGCAACTAGAAGTAGTTATGCTCAAGTGTTGTGGATGCAACACACACTCAATGACTATGAAATAAGTTAAAAAAAACTCAAATACTTTGTGAAAATACTAGTTCCATTGACTTATTTAAGAACCATTCACATCACTCCCATAAAAAACACATAGATATTATTCATCACTTTCATAGGTATCACATAGATAAAGATGATATCATTTTATAATTTGTCGTAATGAAAAAACAAATTACTGAAATTTTTACAAAACCATTACCTTCTGATATATTTGAATATATTAATCATAATCTTGGAATGATCAATGTAAATTGATCATTCATATATATTTATTGTTTACCAATATCTTTAAATTAATTAACCCCTTTTCATAAGGGGAGAACATATGTTTGTTATTTTTCAAAAAAATTATGTTTTTTAAAGCATTATTTTTCCTAATTATTTTATCATAATGGGTTTTATTGAATCATAAATATTTACAAAATTTTCTTAGTCATAAATCATTATATTATCATCATATTTAGAATTTTTTACAAATCTTCTGGACACATGAATTAAAAAAGTTTCAAATTCAATTTTTTTTCTCGTATTTAGTTTTATTTCTATAAACTATTTCAAGTTGTCTTTCAAAAAATTTATATTTAGTTTTTTTAATAAAAATATAATATTAAAAATTTTAAAAATATTATAATCTAGTTAGTTTACATAATTCAAGAATAACATCATTATCATATTGATAAGTACTTCCAACTCGGAAAGGCATTATTCTTATCTTTTATTTTTGTACTATTTTGCATTCATTATCTTTGTTATTATTACAATTTATTTTAGATTTGATATTTTTTTTGACTTGAAAAAGTTTATAATCATATTCACTATTCAATATGATAAAAACCTAAAGAGTTAATTTTTTTTTAAATATACATTGGATTAATCACAACCTTCAGATCAAAATGGATCAAATCTCAACCAATGGATTATATATAGAAGACGAACTATCTCTTCAGTTGCCTATATAGAGTGGAGGACTTGTTTCCAACATCGAAAATATATTCTTTCTTGAGTGAAAGTGCTTCTAAATTCAAAATCTTCTACTCTAAAAATCTATATTATGAATGTGAGAATCTCGATCCTGTTTCTGAAATACGATGCCTGTAGTTAAATATTTAAATGACTAGTTTTTTTAAATAAAGGTTAGTTGAGGAAGATTTTTATGAAAAGAATTATTTTATGTATAATAAAGTTATAGAATTTTAAGGATAGAAATATTTATGTATATAAAAATATGATGAGGATCAAGATTTAGTGTATCTTGATATTTTATAAAAACTCTATAAATTAGTGATTTTTTCAATGAGAATAGAAAAAAAATATTTTTTTCGTAATTTATGGGAATGGTTACCAGATGTCTTATATAATATCTATAATTTTTCTTAGAATTCCATCATATGGAGAAGACTTTTTCCATTCTAAAAAGTTTCCTAATAGTCTTGTTTTTTTAATAATATGAAGTCATAAGGTTAATTTTTTTACCATTACGAGAAGGATAAGAAATTTCACCACCCAACAGAAGATAATCAAATTGTTGCATTTTGGATGAATGGTTTCTTAATAATAAGAAAAGGTGATTGTGACACTATAAAAGTAACTCATGTTATTATTTTGGATTTTCTTATAAATATAAGATAGAAAAATCTATTTGGATACGTATTTCTTTCCAAAGAAAAATAAAATCCAGTTCCATTATGTCTCAGATCCTTATGGTTCTGGTAGTGAAAACAAAGTTATTTATTGATTGTATAAAGTTATTGAATATTTAAAATAATTAAAATACAAAGAAGATGAAAATCCAATTCATCAGTGATAATACTCTCAAGATAATGAAGTATGGTTTTGATAAAGAAACAAAATTTGTTAATGAAAATCTAGTGGTATTTGTTTAGAAGCATAATCTTCTATGAAACTAGAGAAAAGTGTTCAAAAGAAAAATAAGAAAGTTGATCAGGACAAGCAAGAAAAGGAAAAAAAGTAGAATATTTTGAGCCTAAAAAAGTTATAAAATAAATGTCTATACTAGATGATGTAGGTGAAGAGTGGAGAAAGAAAATGGTAGAGGGAAAAGGAGATACTCAAATTAGATTGGACCCAAAAGAGGACCTAAATATAATAATTCATAGTGTTAAAGTTTTGGGTAAAGGAGGAAAGAAAAAAATAAAAAGAATAAGTTATTATAAGATAAATTATGTGATAAATTTTTTAAAGGAGTAGAGGGAACCATATAAAATGTTGTTTTACCGACCTCTTAGACTGAACAATAAAATTACGATGCCAGGTTAACCTTTTAATAAATAGCTGTTATTAATACCGATGTTTTCTCTATTGAAATCAAAGGAAAGGATAAAGTTATTGACTAATCAGCGCTAGATGGTAAAGACGACTCAAGAAAAAAAATCTCATATCCATGAGTATTTTTGAAAATAAATGGAGGAAGGTGTTTTAGGGATTAATGTTGTAACTAGTGATGGAAAAAGAGAAGAATATGATATGAATAATATATTATAGAATAATACGTTCCAAATGATGAATATGAATATTGTAAAAATGAGGAAGAATAATATGAAGAAGTTAAAGGAAATTAAATTAAATAAGCCGATGAAGATGAAGAGGATGAGGAAGAGGAAAAAAATAAAAATGATGATAATAAAGGTGTTAAACCATAAAAGTTTTCTTTAACAGAATCACACGCATATTTAAAGAATTTGACTTTAATTTCCAGTCAAAAAGGGAAAACCAATACTCCAAAGAGGGAAAAAATTACTTAGATAAAGATGTTGAATTCTCATCCAAGAAAAATAAGAAAGATAAAAAGTCAGAAATAGAAGGTAACAAAGATGTTAATGACGATGATTATATCATTGAAATTTCTGATGCAAACAAAGTTTCAGATACATTTGTCAAATCAGTGTCAAAGAAAGATGAAAAATAAAGGAAAAATAAGTGTAAGTGAGAACTGGCCATCATCAACTTCCTAAGATTGAGATATCGGATTCAGTTAATATGATCACAATTTGAGGAGTTCATTATATCATTCATAATTTACATAGAATTAATGGAACTATTCCTTACTTTCCAATATTATAAGTAAAGGTTGATCTGATTCATGAAAATAAAATTCAAAAAAAGTATTCAATAAATGTTTTAATATATAGAGTGATTCAGAATGAATATGATTTTGAAATCATTCAAGGAAGTTCTCAAGATTACAATAAGGCATGAAATAAATTTTTGAAGTGGTCTCAAAATATTGTTTTTGATGTCAAGATTCATGATGAGAATCTTAGAGAGATTAAAAAGACCATGGATGAATTCGTAGAATCATTAAATGAGTTATTTAAAGTCATTTAAGACAGGGTGATGTTTGTGGTGTAGTTAAGTAAAACAAGTGATAACCAGAATTAGGATGTATAAGGGTTAAATGATAAACTGAAATATATAGAGTTGGAGGTGTCAAGAATAATGTCTAATAATGTTTAAATAATCAACTTGAAATAATATAATGATGAATTGTCCAAAAATATTCAGATTCAAGATGAAATACTTTGATTTCAAGAAGAGAAAACTCAGTCCCAATACGATATTATAGAAAAGATCCCTGAGAATAGAAAGGAGTTCAATAAGTTGAAGACTATTGTGAGATCCTTGACAAAGAAATATTGAAATCTATTTTCTTTTAGACTCTTGTTGTAATTATATTTTGAAATATCTTTATTAGTGAATGAACTCTTCATCCCAATATGATTGTTTGAATGTTATACCAGTTTTGATTGGTCTAATATTCATTCAAATATTTTATAGATGATTAATTAGTTCATTATTTTGTTTTGTATAATTTTTTACCCCTTTTAGGTATTTAAATACTTTTCCCCACTCTTTATTGAAAATAAAAAAGGGGATATTTTTTAATTGAGGGGGATAAATTATTTAGAGGTAGATAAATTACATTAAGGGGTAGAATACAATCCTTAGGGGGAGGATTTATCCTAAGAGGGAGTTATTTGTATTCATTATTATAATCAAATGAATTATAAAATCAAGGGGAGATAAGGATAAATGTTTAATTATGATTATGATGTACTTAAAGATAATGGACAATAATTTTTGAAAAGTTGTTTTTTATTTAATTCTTGTGGTTTGTGCTTTCCAAAAGGGGGAGTTGTTTAGTTAAAAGTTACATACGACTTTTCCTATCCTTTACTTTCTTAAATCAAAAAATCATTCTTAAATACATTGTTACTATCTTTTTATGTCTGAATTATTTTTATAATATAATTTACCTTACTTATAATTTGTTATAAAGTATTCATGAATATAAACTAACATTCTTCACTAAAATCATCGTAATGGGTATGTAACTGATAAAAATAGGATTCAACTTTATCATATTATATATAAGACTATATGTCTTGTCTTTCACACTAACAAAGTCTTTATTATCAAAATGATTAAAAAACTGATGAACATCAGATTCACACTCATAAATAATATAGAAATGACATTCTGTAAGAAAATTCATTAGATTGGGCAAGTTTAATGTCTGAATACAGAAAAAAATTTCTATCATAATGGAAAATATTTTACACCATGATGGTGTAAGTGAATAAGATGTTATAAAATCAGTTATAAAAGAGATGTTGAAGTGCTAGGTGTCAAATAGGTTGCAAAAAACTCAATGAAATATGACTGTTCGGAAGTAAATATGACCATTGGGGGTTTTCCTATAAATAACAGGTCATTTGAAGTGTTTGGAGTGGGTTAGTCAATTTAATTTTCATAATTTTCACTACGTGAGAGATCTATAAATGAAAATCATGAAAATATTGTTCTAGGTTTTGTAATTTTCTTAGAGTTTTATATTTTTAAGGAAACCTTGTTAGGGTTGTATCCTTATGAACTTTTGTGTTGAAATCATGTGCATGATCTGTGATTATGATTGAGGTATTATGGGAATAGAAAGATGGATAATATGGTAATCTTGATTGAGGGATCTCAGGGATAGAAATATAGACCCGGCCCATTTGATCGTGGGATACTGTGGATAGGAAGACAAATCAAATCCGATATTCATATCGAGGGCTTTCCCTTCTGAGGAAATACAGACTTCCTTGTAAGTATAAAACAAGGGATACCTTTAGGAAAGGTTTCTGGCTACCTTACTCTTAAGGTTAAAAGAGATCAATTATTTTAAATAGCTATAAGTATTTTTTTTATATTGTATCTATTATATTACTTCTTTCTTAAAAGTCTTTTATTCCACTGTGCTTGTTCAAATTTTTTTGATCATAAAGTATCTGAATACGATAAACATTATTTTGTTAATCATATCTTATATGAACTGATATTTTTTTCATTGTTATAATAGAATGTTATATTATTACTATTCTTTGATGATAATTTAATATTATCTATTATGATTATGATCAAATAATATTCTTTATGATTGAATTATTTTACTCTGATATATTGATATCATTTCTGATTAGGATACTTAAGTAATCAGACCAAGGGCCAATTCTGAATCCAATATTTTTTAAATGATTCTTATGAATTGTTTTAGTTTAGAATCTTTTAAACTAATGTTTTTAAAACTATAATTACCCCAATATTGTAATTATTCCATCTAGAATCGTAATCAGTATATTTCTAATATACTGATCCAACAATTCCAAATTCTTGATCGTATCAAGATGGTAGCTTATCACTAGGAGCTTATACCCAATCTGTCCCAAGTTCACGATGTGTTCCTTATATCTCTCATGAGGAAGTATATACCCAATAATTCACATATATTGAACTCAAAGTTCAACCCATTATATAATTATCTATTTTATAAGGAACAATTAGTCGATATTCTATATCATAGAGAGAAGGTTTTGTGGAACAAGATAACTCATCCGACCAAAGTTTTGGTGTGAAAGCATAAATTTGAAGAAGCTGTGTGGGATCCCAAGGATGTGATGAGGCATAAGTGTCCTATATTTTTTATATTTAGTGATATAATTTTTAGGGTGAATTTATTATAAGGGGTTATAATGTAACACCCTTATATTTTATGATATATTTCTTCTTAACTAAGTTTCATGTCTTTGATAGATTTCCTTACACACAACTCCATGTCTTCATGAACTAAGATATACTATTCAAATATTAATATTTTATTTTATAGTTATCTACTAGATTTTGGATTTGTGGGTATTATTATTATTAAATATTTATTGAAAATTATTGTTTTCACATGTATAAAATTAATTCATTGGTTATCCATTGGGTTTTTTTAAATTGTTTTTATTTTCACAATGTGTTTTTATCCTAATAAATTAAATTAATCACCATTGATGAATGATTTTAATTAAATGTGTAGATTATATATTTAATCAAATTATTATCATTAATATAATATTTTTTACTTGTCCAGGAATGAGAATAAATTCAGTTTTATTATTTGTAACATAGTTTTCTAAAATCAAATCTCATTGCATTTTCCATGTTTACATTAAAGATAATTTTTTTTTCACTTATATATATTGTATTTGATAAAATGGTTTCCATATTTAGTATTAGTAGGTTCAAATTTGGTAAATTTAACCATTTTATTTTTTATCACTAATAATAATAAATATTTTAAATATTTTTTACCTCGATAATAAAAAAAAAATTAAAACACAGTTAAAACGATAGAGTATGGCTATAAAATATCTCAATCACTTTCCTTTATCATGTTGGATGAGTGGTGTTAAACCAAATCCTTCATAAATAAAAAAAATATGTAATTTTTTTCCACTTGACATTGAATATAACACTTATAATATTTTAATAAATCATAAATAAAAAATATCATTCTCTTGATTTTAATTTCCATTATATGTTTATATAGGGATAAAAATAAATTATGAATGAATATGAAAGGTTACTTCGAAAATATATAAAATATTTTTATGATGTTTTTTTAATTTTTTTAAGATGTTATAATTAACTTAAATTCGTATTAAACCCTGACTAAATGCTTGTAAAAATGATTGGATATATATATATTAAATGAATTTAGAAAAAAATTTAATTTTTTTAAATGAATTATGGTTTTAAAATAATTTTATAATTAATAATAATGTATAATTTATGTTAAAAGAGTTTATATTTTAAATTTTTCATTACCTAGATTACTTTAAAGTCAAATTAAAATAATAGTCCCAAAAATGTATTAATGATATTCTATGTTAAATAAAATTTAAAAATCAAAAAAATATATCAAGAGGAAATTTTAAATTATGAATTTTCAAAATCTTCATCCATATAAAATTTTTGATCCACTTTTCACCTTAAAAATAAATTCATTACCATTAATGGATAGAAAATGCATTACCACGGTTAAAGTTAAAAAGGGTTAATGAATAGGTTAAACCAAAATGTATGGTTCAAAATTACACCAAAACATGTATAAATTTTATTAGATGGTGATACTTTTACATTAGAACCATTTTCTTTGAATACATATCCATATTGAATCATTTTACTTGAGGAACACATTATTTATATTTTAAACTTGTATGTAATTCAAAGGGTGTACTCTCATCACTTATAAAAGTGAACCTCATATCCTCTCTTATTCAATAAGTTTTAGCCTTATATATCATAAAATACCTACCCTACTAACTTTATATAATCATTCCACTTGTTATTGATCTTTTGGGATTACCCTACTTCTGTCTTAAGAAGGATCAAGGTGTAAGCCAATGTAGGTCTCTCAATGAATATGTAATTGTCTTACCTGTATCTTTAATGGTTTATTTCTTCTTCTACTACATACATATCTATTTTATCCATACAAAAATAATTAATTAATTATTATATATATAATGACTATTATTTTTATTATTTTTATTATTATTGTACAACCATTTCCATGTTCTTTCTATCAAATGGGAAATGAAAGCATTGATCGTGCATACGTTTGGACTACCACCTCCACAAAGAGATGAGAATAATTTTATGTAAATGAATCACATAGATGATTATAATGATTAATTTATAGAATATATATGATATAATTATGATTATTTTATGATAAAATTTTATTTATATTTTACCCTTCTTTTCATTAGAAAATGAAAAACAACATTCATGTGTACATATTGACAACCATCTCCAAGAGTGAAGAGACATTATAAGTAAAATAAATATTATATTATAAGTATAAATATGACTATTTTATGGAATTATAATAAATTTAAATTTATTATACATTTTTCAGAGTGTTTATGAAACAAGTTGGGGTTAGTGTAAGGGGTTTCTCATCTCATTTCTATTTTCGTGAGACCTATTATATATTCACCACTTGATTCATTAATGTGGTGTATATATTTTCCCTTTTATATTTTAAATAATGAATATATTTATATTCATGTATTTTAATGTTTTATTTTAAGTTATTTTTCTCATGGGGGTTATGATTCGAAAGTTACCAAAACAACAAGGGTTTTATGTTATAAGATCACTTCTAAACGATATTGTTTATTCTTAAATTTATGATGATGAAATTATAAGATATATCTATCAAAAATATTATGAATTTTATTTCTGTATAGTTTTTTTTCAGAAATAAAAATTATTATTTTCAATTTAATCTCTCTATGTACTCAAACTTAAGAAAGAATATTTTTTAAGAAAACTGAATCTACTTCTCACATCGATCAAGAATGTTTTCTCTTCCATAACCATGTTTTATAAAAACAATTGAAGTATGTTTTTAATATTATAAAATTATTAATTAAATCCATTTATAAACACATTTTATTTTTCACAATTTTTTCTAAAATAAATTTTATTATTGTTTTTTGAATGAGGTTCATTTTACCGAATGTAGGAACATAATTTTTGTTTTAATATAAACCACATAAACAACTTTTACTACCATCATGACTAATATTTTATTTTAATATTTACTTACATATTCCATGGTTCTTTTCAATGAATGTTTTTCCCTAATATTCTATAATTTTTTAGATTTTAAATAAGGAATTTTAAAATGAAATGTGATTTATCATAAAGAAATGTTCTCGTGTTATTTTAAAGGTATTTTAATCTATGACAACTTCCATTGATGTTATTGATGATTTACTAGGGTTAAAATCCAGTGATAAAATATTTATTATTTTTATAGATGGTTAATCATTAGGATGATGAAATATTTAGGAAACAGATTTTCTTTTCCATGGGTTATGCTATGATGAAATGAGAAACGTTTTCATAATATTATGGTATACATATGAATGAATTATGATTTTATGATGGGTGGTTCCAATATAAAACTCTAATGGATTGGGTAATGTTTAATGTTTATGATATCCAAGGGTACATGAAAGGTTATCCCAACCCTAACTTGGAAACACAAGTAGTTACCCAAGCCTAACTTGTAATGAATGTTTGGGTAGATGGTTGTGAAACTTTTTTTGTATGATTATGATTATGCCAATTTTTATAAAACTCTCTAGGAAATATTATTATGATTATGATATGATATTATGATATTATTCTATTAAAAATATTTATTCCATGATTATGATCTGTGAATTTAAGGGTGTGATTTTCAAATGTTGGGATTATATTATTATACTCTATGCTTATGTTATATTCACATATGATCATTAACTAATATCTGACATGTTTACCCTTACCTAGAATCTGATCTCACTATTTCTTATAGGTCCATTCACTTGGTTATCATGAAATTTTTTAATTATGGTATGACTAAAAGTTGTACTTTTTGTGAAAAACATTATGGGCCATGTAGATTTTTTTTCACTAAATATGATGATCATATCTCTAGTACTCAAAGTCACTAAACCTTTATGGCTGTAAGACGTGTGTTCTTATGATATGTATTTAATATTAATCTAAAATGATTTAATATATATATATATATGTAAGGTTAGGGTAACCTCATGAAGTGGAATCTCTCATTACCATCAATTGTAATAACTCAATTACTAAAACCCTATCAAAAATACCAATCAACCCTCATCGAAAAAATACATAGAGATAAAAAATCATTTTATCATAGAGAAGGTTGAACAAGGAGTTTTATAAATAGAGTGTGTGTAAAATATAGATCAAATTACAAATATGGTGACAAAGGTACTACCCAGGGACTATGATTCAAGTAATTAGTTGGATCTTGGAGTCTATTTAAATGCCTCAATTTGAACTGGCTGGATCTAGGACCACCACATTGCATGGAAAATTCCTTTAAAGCAAGGTAAATTTTCTCTCTCATGGTTAATGTGTAAAATTATGATTCACTCTTGTTAAATTTTAGAGAAGTGGTATTTGTTTTTACTAAAAATGGGGTAGAAGTTTTCACTACTTTTGATAGAGAGGGGGAGAAACATATGTGTGTTCTAAAAGGGGAATAGAATCTTAATGGTTCATCAGGGGGTTCAACATTTGAGATTGAAGAGGAAACTATTTGGTGTTTATGATAATATTTTTATTAAACTCTTATTTCTCACACTGATATTGGATCTATTGGTCTTATAGTTGGTGATCAGTGGATTTTCAGCACACACCTTGACTAAAGGTTCTTGTTTAGGTTGGTTTTGGATTGTCAGAAGTAGTGGAAACACTTATAAAGTGGGTTATAATTGTCAAAAAACAAGGGGGGATTATTGGAAAATATACCTTTAGTGTGTAAATTGGTTTGTGTTTTTTGAAAATGAAATTAAATGAGTTTTTTATGGGGAATATGTATCGTAGTGGAGTTCATTTTTTCAATGTTGGGAGAAGTTCGAGTATGATTTGAAAAGGTTTAATGAGTTTCTATAAAATTCATGTTTTATAAATTGGTGGATTTTTACCAGAGTCCCCATCATTATAATCTATGAGTTTAAGCCTTTAGTGTAATCATTTACACATCATAATACTTGTAGATCATAACAATTTATTAAATAATGCAATTCTTTATCATATTAATTTAGGGACTATAAGATTTCCATCCCATGTCCTTTTTCAATCACAAGTCTTGGTGATCATGTGACAAAAAATTCATATAAAGAGCGTAAGGATTCAAATCATAGGAAATTATTGTGTATTTTTATATAATTTTTATGGTTTTTAGAGTATATTATCTAATTAAAAGATGAATAAAATAAGATTATGGAAGATCTATTCTAAAGTGACTCCGACATCAAGGAACTTCAAGGGGATCCATGATTCAAGACTAAAACCAAATAAATATTTTGTAATATTCTTAGTAGAACAAAATTTAATATATAATCACATTGTGAAGAAAAAAATATAGATCTTCAAAACATATGGGTGTTGTACATGGTTATAAACTAGGATGGTCAGTTTGAAAACACAAAATGTTTAATAAAAAGTAATGAGATTTATTATCTTTGGTTCGTAGGATCATTTACATGCATTCTAATTGGACTAGAACATTTGGGTTAACCAAGTAAAATTTCATTTTTCTTCCTTGTTTAATATATTATGACTGTGATTAAATTAGAGATAAATATTTATAATAAATAGAAAACAATATTGTTTAAGAGGGAATGTTTTAATTGACACATCCGAATTTAAACCACTCTCATTGTGCATGACCTTTTTGGGACCAAAATAAGTAATCTCCATGATTAATCTATTTTTAAGAGAGAAATGAATTATGTGTTCTCTTTATGAAAAAGGTGGTATATTTCTAACTCTTCACACAAGAAAGTGTATATTCAAACATCTCAACCATTTGATCTCATTCATTTATATTTTTTGGGCATATATGGAAGAAATAAATTATTAGAGAAATTTATTTTATTTGTTAATTCACTCATATTATATGTATTATTCTAATGAAGAATATGTTTGAAGATTTAAATATGTTTATTTTTTAAAAATAAGATGTGTAGAAAGAGAATGTGGTTTCACATTGAAGAAGTTTCAAATAGAAAATGATGCTAAATAAATAAGTGGTAAATTTATAGCATATCTTGAAAAGTATATTATTTATTTTGAAGCCGGTTCCCAATATGCACATCAATTAAATAGTGTTACTAAATGGAAGAGTGTTTAAACCTGATTTATTATTTGGATCCTCATGATTTAATAATACCACATTATGTTAAGGTATAACATGTCAAGTTTTTTTATTGAATAATATTTAAAATTTATCTTTTTATCATTTAAAGATATGTAAAATATTGGGATTTGATTGAGTAAACCCTCATAGATTTTAAAAGGGAATTTCAAATATATTTGACTATATTTTATTGAGAAAATAATAATATATATTTCAGATTCAATTGAAACACACATATTTCATTTAAAAAGTGAATATGATATTTTAAAGAAATTGTCGATGAAATACAGGGGGAAACTACAAGAGAGATAGAGATAGAGAACAAATTATATTGTACAATAGATAAAAAGGAATTAAACAAGATACATAAGGGATAAGTTATATAATTACACATGATAAATAAGATATGTTAAACACCAAATAATTCATATTAAAATTTTAATATTTATTTTTTTGTATGATATATCTATTTATATGGAGGTGATTTTATAAGGAAGTTGATACTGTTGAGGGATTTTATCTAACAAAAACTTATAATAAAGTTGTTGTTAAAGTGATTAGGTAAAATGAAAAGTGATTCATTATTCTCCCTTAGATACAATCTATATATAATTCCAATAACAAAAATTTATAGGTATGATGTTATAATATTACAATATTATCTAAATAACATGAACATTTAATATATCTACAATTTATTTATTCAATTAAGAAAATCATAAGTTTAGTATCTTTGGGAACTAAGAACATAATTAATGGGAAAATATTTCATTAATACTACAGGAAAAAAATGACAAATTTTTTTTATAAAGACCATGAGATGAACCTCACTTTGATAAATTGAGTTAATTTGAATCCAAAGGAGTTTATCACTCTACCCAAATGTTTTTTCCATGAACCACATGATTTTTTCACTCAAGTAGTATATATTTCTCAATAACATCACCCAATATAGTGATATGATGGTGAGAACATCCTATCCAGAGTATTCAATGAAATCCAACCATAATTTATGCAAGAGTATACCAATTCACTCTTGGTAAAAACACAATTTTTTTTGAAACAAATATGTTGTAAAGATCAAGAATCATG
Organism: Viscum album; assembly: GCA_963277665.1. NCBI lineage: Eukaryota > Viridiplantae > Streptophyta > Magnoliopsida > Santalales > Viscaceae > Viscum > Viscum album. The sequence goes on from OY728145.1 coordinate 183,306,553, forward strand.
GTAAAAAAATTCACATATCCCCTTTTCTAAGTGAATGTTATTATATACATTTCATGACCATAAAGGATTAAACTTCATGAAAGTGACACTTATACTTATAAATATCCCTCTTAATTCATTTAGCTTTGGAATAGAATATAACATGACACTATAAAGAATTATAAGTGCTGGATATTGTATAAAATGTGAATTTGTGTATGTTCAAACAAAAACATAAAATTATCTTGGACAATTTATAGCTAAAAACATGAATAAAATTAGGTGAGCCTGTGATTCATATAATTCCCTTAATTTAAACTTATGCTAGTGGATACATCATGAATTTATAAACATATAGACCTTTTAAAAGTTCACTATCAATAATTAACTTCCAAAAAAATATTTCTTAAGAACCAACCTCATATCCCCCTTTTAAAATAGAATTGATTTTCACAAGTGTTTTTACCTTCTTTAAATCCATCAATTTTATGAATGCATATACCTTTTTGAAACCTTTACTTTATTCCAATAATAATTCTATAACATTAATGGTATTTCTTCATGAAAGACTTAGTGCTTTAAATAACTCTTCACATAAGTCCTTACCCTTCACTAAAGTCTAAAACATCACAATACATTGTCTTCATGTTTGAAAGATTACTCAAATATTAATAGTCTTGACTCATGAAAGTGTGGGTTCCTTGAAGAACCCTTCACATAATTCTAAAAATTTCTGAATCCCATTCCCATTTATGAAACCATTAATTCTTCTTTAAGAGGACATTTTAACCATAATGATATAATTTTATGTAATTTTTGGTTCTTTTAATCATTCTTTATATGGATCCCAACCTTTTTATAGGTTATACACATGTGAAAACTCTTTCACTTATGGTTAACACACCAGCCTAACCTCAATAATAAAGTTTTAGAATAAGTACCATCTCAATACAAAACCTTGATTACTTTTATGGATAATGAATTACACCATATTACCTTATGCTTCATGAAGTTTTTATTATAACATGAACATAAACATTATGGACCACATGTACTCATCACATGAATTTATACTATATGATGACAGTCCATTACATATGATCTTATACTTCATGGAGTAGTATTTACTGCATTAAATTAAACTATAAAACCTAATATTCTTATCAAATTACCATAAATTATATAGTTACAATTTTTTTTCATGTCTTAAAACTGCATAAACCACCATAATTTCTTTAATATGTAAAACAACATTGTACACCCTTTTGCATGTATCTAAAATATAGAAAACAATTGAGTATTATATACTTATTTCACCAAATTAAATTTTATTACTCATCACTCAAGGGAGAGTGTTATACTTTTGATACATGGATTTAAATTATAAATCACCTTAAATTATCATTTTTATGATGTTAAACTACATGGTATGTCCTTATTTCATGGATTTAAATTCCAAGTCTCACTTAATTAGGGTTATTGTATTTTCCATCGTAAATAACATTAAACTATAAGAATATATTTCACAAAAGGGTATTCCACCCTTTTTAGATGGATTTAAACCATCTGATATACTTTTATGAATGGGTTTAATGCCCTTATTATATGAATTTAAACTATATTAAAAACCTTAGAACTATATAAGTTTTGTTCTTATTAATTGGGATACGTAGAAATCATATTCGAGGTTTAATCCCAAAGAACTATTATCTACACCACATTAATACCATCATTAGTTTCCTTCAATAGGGAACCTTATAACTTCCACAACACTCTAAAATGGATGACACATCATGATAATAATCTATAATGGATTCCGTTATCATCATCACAAATAAATTTAAACTATATAGAATTATTTATCACCTTCTTAGTTAGATTTAAATCTTTGAGAAACCTTTATCACCATACAAAAAGAATTTCAATTCTATATAAATCCTACATCCTTCCAATAAATCTTTAAACAATGGAGTAAAACCAATCAAATTTATATTCAAATTTAAACAATATATAAACCTTATCTCATTATCATTTAGATTTGAACAATGATGAAAACTTATCACCTTCCTATCCATATTTAAACAATGAAGTATCCTTTTCAAATTCCATTGTATTTTTAAATAATATAGAAACCCTATAACCTTCCCAAAAGGGTTTAAACTCTAGATTAACCCTTTATATATCCTTTAAAATATTAAAAAATTGAGTAACCCTATCACATTTACATCCAACATTAAACAAAGGTGTAAATACTATAGTATTCCAATATAGATTTAAAAAATAGAGCAAGACTATCACATTTCATTGTAGATTTAAACAATAGATTAACTTTATCAACTTATTATCAAAATTTAAACAATAAAGAATCCTTACCACCTTACTAGACGTCTTTTAACTCTAGAAAACTTTATCATCTTCCTAATGAAATTTAAAAATAGAAAAACCTTATTTTCTTATCTTTTGATTTTAAATAATTGAGAAAATATATTTCATTCTCATTTGAATTTTAATAATGATGTAACCTTATCTATTTAACATAAAGATTTAAATAAATAATAAACCTTATACTATTAACATTTGACTTTAAATATCAGATAAACCTTATCACATTCCTAGTCGACTTTAAACACAAGAGTAACCTTTATCGCCTTTTTTTATATATTTAAACTCTAGAGAATAATTTATTACCTCTATGGGTGGTTTTAAACTCTTGATCATCCAAATATTCGTCTCATAAATCTATAAAAAATGGATTAAACCCTATGTTCTTCCTATATAACATAAAATAATGATGCAACACTATCATTTTCCCATTGAACATTAAATAATGGTGTAAACCCTATATCCTTACTTTACTAATTTAAACAAAAAAGTAACTTTATAACATTCATATTTAGATTAATAAATAGAGAAACATTACCACTTCCATAAAAAACATTAAAATCCGAATAAACCTTATCACCTTCCCTCCCAACTTTAAACAATTGAAAAATATTATTTCCTTAACATTTGAATTTTAACAACAAGGGAATAAAAACATCCCCATTTGGATTTAAACAACAAATAAGTACTATAAAATTCTATTATAGAGTTAAATAATAAATAAACCCCATCAACTTCATATTTATCATTAAAAAAATTGAGAAACATTATTTCCTTCTTTGAGGGATTCAAAATTCAAAGGAAAATCTATCACCTTCCTGAATAGTTTTGAACTATAATGAAATCTTTATAACCTTACTAGATGGATTTAAACCCCAAATAACCCCACTGACCTCTATTATGGATTTACATAATGGATTAAATATTATTATCTTCCCTATAGGACTTAAAAAACCATATCTTTTCCACATACTACTTTAAACAATTGAGTAACCTTATCAATTTTCTATTTTAATTTAAACAATAGATCTGCATTATAACCTTATCATATAAATTTAAGCAATGTAGAAACTCTATCACCTTCCTAGATGACTTTAGACACTTGATAAACCGAATAACCGTTTTACCCAATTTTAAATAATAAAGTAAATACTATCTCATTAATATTTGTGTTTAAACTAGAAATTAAACCTATAACCTTTCTGTCTAATTTTAAATAATGGAAAAAATTTATTGCCATACAATTCCTTTAAAAAAAAGGAAACCTAAAAAAATACTCATCAAAATTTAAATAACATAGTGAACTTATCACTTTAATATATGAATTTAAATAATGGAGAAAACTTATTACCTTCTTATCTAGATTTAAACAATATAGTAGCTATATCATTTTCCTATCAAGAATTGAAAATATAGGAAACCTTATAAATTTAATATATATAATTAAACATTATAGAAACCTTTATCATCTTCTTATAAGGATTTAAATAATGGAGGAACCATATATCCTTCCCATATAACACCAAATAATAGTTGATTACCTATAACCTTCCCATCGAACTTTAAACAATAGGAAAAACTTTTCAAATTCCCATATAACATTAAACAATATTGAAACTTTACAACATTACCATATGAATTTAAATAAAAATAAGTTATACTACCCTCTTGGGGAAATTTAACCTCTTGAACAACCTTTTCACCTTTATATTTGGATTTAAATAATTAATCAAACCTCTCACATTCCCATTCATCTTTAAATAATGAAATAAATCATATAACCCTTTTCAAATAATTTTAAATAATAGATAAACCCTATCACATTCATATCAAAATTTAAACAACAAATCAACCTTATATCTATCCCACCTAACTTTAAAAAATGGAGTAACCTTATCACCCACCTAAATAGATTTAAATTCTAGACCAACCTTATCACCTTCCCATACAAATTTATACAATAAATCATCCATGTCACCTTTCCATATATATGTAAATAATATAAAAAACTTTTTGAATTACTATATAAACACACACACACACATATATATATATTTAAATGATAGAGAAATATTATAACATTCTCATTCAAATTTAAATAATGGAGAAACCTTATCACCTTCTCAGATGACTTTTAACTCCAGAGAAATATTATCACTATACAATTTAACTTTAAATAATAGGGAAACCCTATAACCTTCATGGTTTTATTCAAATAATGTGGGGAATAATTAATATCCTCCTCAAGAATATAAACTGTTGATGACATTTTTATATACCTTATATAGATTTTAGGAGCTAATATTGGAATTTTGAGTTTTTTTTATGCCATTTGATCTCACTAATGTTCCTATGGTGTTTGTGTAATTGATAAAAAAATTATTTATTGAGTTCTTGTACTCATTCAAATTAATGTTTTTGGATGATATTTTTATATAATCCAAATTAGATGAGGAACAAATAGATCATTTTAATTTCATCCTAGGAACCCTAGAAAGATAATCTCTTGTATGAAAAGATTTTAAAGTGTGAATTTTGGATCTAAGAGGTGATTTTTCTATGATATGTTATATTTGAGAGGGGAATCTCAATGGATCTTGAAATTGTTTAGAATTTAATGTCATTGAAAAAAACATGATTTTTTTGACATCTTTTGTATCTTAGGCTTAGTTGGTTGAAATAAAATTTTTGTTAAGGGTTTATCCATAATTACATCTCCAATGATAGGTTTGACAAGATGGTGTTAAGTTAGAGTGTTATAGATAAAGTTAGGAATATTTTGAGGAACTGGGGATGTGGTTGATTTTAGATTTAATTTTGATTCTTATGAAACTTGGTTTGGGTTATAATGCTTTCTATAATGCTTCATGTATGAGATTTGGTTGTGTCTCAAGGCTTTAGAAATATGTGGTGGCTTATGGATCTCACCAATTACACCCTCATGAGAATAACTATGAAACCCATGATTGTGAGTCAGAGACTAGTATGAATTATCTCAAAGCATAGTATCACTATCTTTTTGGGGAGTGGTTCACGATATATTATAATCATAAAATCCTATAGTATATTTTTACTCAAAGGGATTAGAATTTTCCAAAAGGGAATTGGGTTGAGTATCTTTACACTTTTGATTTACAAATATCTTATACATTCAGAAAAGTGATTATTTTCATCGATGAATTATGCCTAAAATTATGAACTCAATCCTCAAATAAATCATTATAGGAGTGGTATATGATGATTTTGTTTGTTGAGATGAGATTTATAATGGAAGAGGCTGGTGGATAGGTGTTCTTAGACTTACTAAATAATGACTCATCATATGATGAGTGAGTTCATATCAAGTAGATATTAGACACCAAGATCTAGTGATTTAGTAAAATACTAAATGGTTGAGATTCCTCTATCGATTGACCTAAATCTCGCATTAGTGATTTGTATAATAGAGACTAAATGGTTGTTCCTATGTCTCTAAGGCATGAGTTGATGCATGATGGACACCCATATTGTTTCTCTTTACACCATGAAACTACTAATATGCATCGCGATATTAGATATAGGTATTGGTTGTTGATGTTATAGTAGTGAATTGCATATTTGATTCCATGGTGTCTAACATGTTAGAGAATTAATATGGAGCACTAGAGACCTATTGGATTGTTACAACATATTTCAATTCCAGTTTTTAAATTTGATGAGATATCCTTTAACTTCATCATCATTTTTCAATTGTCTCATAGTGGGAAGGATGTGATTTGGGTGATCATTGGATAACATAAAAAATTGTCACATTTTTTTCATATTAAGGAGATAATGATGGTGGAGATTCTTAGGTACTTATACATATAATAGTTCATAAAAATTCAAGGGGTTCCCTATATGATTGTTTTTGATAGGGAACTATAGTTTACATCCAAGTTTTTGAGAGGTTTGGAATAGGTGATGCATTCCAAGTTGAAGTCAATCATGACATATCATCTGAAAATAGATGGGTATACTGAATGAGTTATCTAGATTCTATAGGAGATGCTTCAATCATGTGTGATAGATTTTTTTGATTTCAATGAAAATCATCATCCTCTTATCAAATATCATATAATAATAATTTTCAAGAATAAATTAATATTGTTCCCTTAGAAGAATTATAGGGGTGGCTATGTCAGTCTATCTTGTGAGTGGAAAATATGGTAGATCGGTCCTAGTTGGATCATGATCTGTTCAATAAATGATGTAAAAAGTGCAGCTAATATGGAAGAGCACAATGACTACTCAAAATCACTATAAATATTATGCATAACATTATCATTTCTTGATAGAGTTGTTTTTATTGGTCTGTTTTTTCTCAGATCTTCACCTCACTTGGGAAACTATTGGTTAGGTAAGCCGGGTAAGTTGGACCCAAGGTTATTTGTCCCTTTGGATATCATTGAGCATCATGGAATGTTGGATTATAAATTGGACTTACCATTACATTAGGCATCTATTCGTTAAGTGTTTCAGTTTTCTCAGCCAAGGAGGTATCAATCAGACCCTTACCAAGTGATTGAATGATAAGATATTTATCTTGAACCTGACACCACCATGGTTGAGAAAACAATTTACATTATATATCTACATGCTAAGGTATGGTGGGGTAAACAATTCCCCTGATTGGTGTACTATATAAGTGAATATGGGATAGCCACGAGACGTTGGAGTAGAAATTGTGGATGAGGAAGAAATAAACATATCTTTTTCCAAGTTTGGAACCTTAACCACTTTTTAGGGACATAAATCATTCATGGTGGGGAGAATTTTGATGCTTGCTGGGTCATAGTTAAGACATAGTTTGATATTGGTTTATACATGGGATTGTTCTAGAGGTTTTAGTAGTGAGAGGTTGAAAACATGGAATTTTAGATGAAACAAGTCTAGAACATGGTTTGGGTGCATGGTGTTAGGTCAAAATGTCAATGAATAAAACACAAGAGGTGGAAGGATGAATTATGATTCTTTAAAACCATCAAAAAATTCAAAATAACCCTCATAAAAGGAATTTATTTCTTCCTACTCACATAAATATGTGTAATAAATAGAAATAAATAAAATAACACAATAATGTATAGTTTTTTGGGGAACAATGGTCCCTTAGTACCCTCCAACAATGCTCTATCAATGAGATTGATAATTTAATCTAGTAAGAACTTTTACTTGGGACTTATACAACTGAGTATAGGCAGTTGATACCTTTATAATAATACTTTCACAAGGCCTTGTAGTTCTTTTTTAAGGAACCATAAATCCGCTTCTTAGTCTAAGAAGTTGATACTACTTCACTACCATGAATAATTCAAAGAAGTAGTTAGTCCAATAAGTCAATAGTGATTTATTTGATTGAGAAAATATGTTTCTCTCATAGTTTAAGTAGAAACTAATAGATACATTTGATCTTTAATAATGCATAAAAATATAAATTAGATCTTCCACATCATGCAAGATTATTTCAAATGGTGATAGAGAAAAAAAGATAAATATGAAGAGGAATAATGACCAGCCTTGAATTCCATATCCATCACTACCACAACCACCATGTCTACCATATCCACATAATTTAAAAGGTTTAGTATAAGTACCTATGTTCTGATATTTGGTCACAAACACTATATATTTTTATGATCCATCAACTGATCATTTTTTACTACATCCAGAGAAAAATGAACTATCTTAGCAAACCAATTGGGGTACGCCAAAACCAAATGATATCCCTACTATAATGAGAGTAAATCTAGAGTCTTCTCTATCATCAGTGACTCTATAAATAAGTATTAGAATAAGAGATCTTGAAACCATTCAAGTCTAGGATGACATTTCTATCCACCTGTACCATGGAATCCAATAATCTTTTGATGGGATCCTCAGGTTTGAAAAGCATGCACCTCAATTTGATATTTTTAGGTTTACCCAGGAAGTAAAAGATATAATTGATCTTTTTGATCCAATCCTCTTCCTCTTGAGGTTCATTCATGGAAATAAAGGATAGCATATTATCATATAAGAACTCTCACGATCGATCCATTTCTCATTCATCTCATGGGTGTACCCTAATAAATGAATTCTGAAATTTTAGTACATTATAGTCCATGGAATGAGATGATCACTTGATATTATCTCTAATATTATGATCCAAAGGTATATTCCTTTGAGTGGCATCTACTATACCCTCCTGTGAAACCTATGAAAGATGTCTTAGAGGTATATCACTGCACATCGAAAACAAAATAAAAGATTAAATGATTTGAAAAATATCATTTCAAACCATGAAACCATTATAAAAATATAATATTAATATCAAGAACTCCCAATAGAAGAAAAACATCCCAATATCCCATGGTAAATTGAGTATCATCATGGAAATAGTTGTCCATGCACTCACTGCAACCTACTACTAATGTTTTATAAATCCAGTCTCTATTATACCAACTTTCAAAATATGAGAATAAACATCCATTTGATTACAAAATAAAATGAAAAAACCCATATAATGACACAAAATTGTAGTCGACCCAACCCATCATAGAATTGAAGGGCTTTTTTGATCCCCACATGCTGGAAACTAGCACCGGGAATTAACAAAAACTAGAGAAAATAATTTATCCCAACCTGAAGAAGACAACATGGAATATAGACATACATAGATGAAAGGAATAGTATAAGATAAAAATAATAAATATATTCCCTAACTAAAAGGAAAAATTATAAGTGATATAAAAAGTGGATAAATAATCTCCAAGGAATGATTACAAAAAAATGACAATACCCAAGATGAGAAAATGCTAATCCATTTGACAAGAAGACAACACCCTACTATCACACCACTAGCTACCCAACTCAACTGACTAAAAATTTACCACATCACTACGACACTTTTCCTTTCCCTATTTCAAAATAAATAACAAGTTCTATGCACCGCTAAAGGGTTGATAAGGGTGTGAGATAAGATGCTCATTAGGATCCCACCCTGGTGTTCCACAATAAGTCTTCGTATAATAATCTGAATATGATAAAATTTTATTAAAATAAGGAATGATAATTAGTTAAATAGTATTTATATCAATAAAATGGTAAAAAATTTCCTTTTTTTAAAGTTCCATAGATTCTAGGAAAAGTGTTTCAAATAATGTAACACCCCAAGATTTCATAGTGTGTTATTTCTTCAAAATAATTCAATAACTTGCACTACACGCAACACCGAGTTCAATCACACCATGACATACCAAAAAAAAGCCATTCAAAAGAGGTTATGAATAGTATTAACTAAATTTTAAACTTTATATAATCCTTATAATTTTAGAATCCATATTATGAGTTTCTTAGAAATAATGCAAGAACAGATTCATTTTCAGTATTTCACTTTTATCAACTTTTAATAGTGAAACCTTTTTAAATACAATATTTTAAACTTTTTGACTAAATGGGGGACATCAAAAAGTTTAAAATGAAACATCCCAATCTTCCACGGTACGCTTTCCTTTGAATAATACATTAGCGTGTGTTGTACGCAACTTCGAGTTCTAACACACCACAACCAATCAAACTAGCCGTTATGAATAGTAATACCTACCTTTTAAAATTTTATAAATTTTATCTCTCAAAATGGACATAATTTTTGGATTCGGAGTATCAAATTTAGCCTAAGGTGAAATTTTTGTACTTTTCGGATAACTTTCATATTTTGATGAATAGTGAACATTACTAAATTTTAATTAAAAACAACTTTTTTAATCAAAATAATTAATAGTGATAAATTTTGAATTTTAGTGGTTTTAAAGTATATTTAGAATATATTTTTACCATTTAATATAATTTTGGTCATTGGACATAATTTTACAATTAAACCGAACATAACCAAGTGTCAATCTTTTGATAGGTATTATCTCTTAAAAACATGCTTTTTGTTTTGAGAGCGGGAATTAATTTTAAATTAATTTCTGCCACTTTTGTGTTTTAAATTTAGAAAAATGGATTTCATATTTGGAATCAGGATGTTCAAATTTTGTAAATAGGTAACTTTTATTTTTAGACATTTTAAATAATTACTGCGGTAAATATTTTATTTACCATGGTTAAGGGTAAATCCGGTAAATAAGGGTTAGAAAATAATATTATAATAATACTAAATTACCCTAAAACGTGTCCTAGCCTTATTTGGTGATACATGTTCGACCATAGGTATCTTTGGGTCGATTTTGGGACCCCATGGTGCCACTTGTAGGTGATAGGGACACTTTATTTTAATTAAGTTAAAATGAATACAAAAATGACACAAGCATATATCTTTTAGAAAAACAATTTTGACATAGGGTTATATATGTTGGATTTTAGATTATAAATATTAATTAGAAATCTAAAACGATTTCCTGCATAATTATAATTTAATTATAATTTTTAGACATTAAATAATATAATTTATTTATGACACAATGATGATGAAGTAATTACTATAATAAAGAAAAATTAAAATAATTGATATTATAAATTCCCAAATAAATATAATATGAACCTTTTAATGAATTAAACTAATTTTATAGTATACTATAATATATTAGTATTGATTTAATTGGATTTTTTCTAAGTAATCAATCTGTTATGAGTTTCACAAAAATCAACTATTGAATAGTGTCAAAATTGACATAAAAGAGTTCTTAAAACAAATATTATATTATTAATTGATATTAAATTCCTAAAAATCTAAGGTTCGGCCAAGAGACTTATATCATAATAGGTGTCTCCTTAATGGATCACTTGGGGGTATCTTGGATGTATATAATAAGTTTATTAACCATATTATATAAAAATACAAAGAGACATTGTAAAAGTGAAACTAATTAACTTAGAGTTAATAATTAAAGATAAGGTTAATATAAGTATCCAAACCTATCTAAATTCTAATGGTTGAGTTTACTTAAACCCCTACCCACCTTAAAATTTAAATAATCAACTTTGGAGCCATTATAAACCGAATATGAATTTATTATAAACTAATATTTCTAGCTTTTCCAAAGGTGCCCCTCACCCCTCTTATAAAAGGGCACTCCTCCTTCTCATTTATTCACACCTTAAAAACCTTTTGGTTCGGAAAAACTCTGCCCAAATACTCTCCAAACTTCCCTCACTACAATTTAGAGGCCTTAGTTTGATCAGAAAGCCAACCTAAGGATCCCTTTTGATCAAATCAAAAGGAAGAACCCGAAGAAGAGGTAATGATTTCACCACCCTTTTCCAAGTTCCTTTCTTCTTCCACTTCTTCTTCCTTTGTTATTACCATTATAAAATAATAAATCCAGTACCATATATATACTGTGATGTTATTATAAATATGGTACAACCATATTCAGTATTCTATCCACCCTTTGAATAACATGTCACCATACGTGCGTACGTACGGCTTACCGTCTCCACGTCGTGGTGTAATTGTTATTCAATATATTATTATTTGGATGGGTATAATAATGATCTGTAACTCATGTAAATAATAAATATAACATGTTAAATATTCTGTATATATGATATAACAACCATTTATATATTATTTCCAAAGAATGATATTGTCGGTCGTGCGTACGTACGGACTACCGTCTCCACGAACGCGATGAGATTCATTCTCCATCGTATCCATTCAAGTATAATAATCATTTGATGATTTAAAAATGATGTTTAAAAACTTGATATAATTCTGGATATGAATAATATACAACCTATCCATTACAAACATGTCTTACGTAACAAAACATATAAAAGAAAACAAGTAAGTTAACACCCGAAACAACTATAATACTAAGATATTATTATCAAAACAATATTAAAAGATCATATATGATATCATATTAATGTATATGATTCTTGTATAATTTAAAAAAAATTATTTCACCATTATACAGGAGGTTAACCTACACCAACCAAGGAAAAGTACAAGGTAAGGGGTTTTCATCTCACTCCTTATTCCCGTGAGATTCATGCCATATTGCCACCATTACCTTTTGTGTGGTGTATGTACTGACCATAATTATATTCTTTGTGTAATACACTTTAATTTATGTGTTTTTACATATTCATTGTATGATACCTTTCATGGGTTGTATGTTTCATAAGTTACCAAATTGGTAAGGGTTATTTCACAATCTCTTCATTATCCGAGGTTGTTTATACGTAATAATCTACTGGGATCTCTTTATCATCCACATCCATGTTTCTTAAAAATGTATTTCAAAACTTTTTTACTATTTACAAGAATATGGGTTAAAGTCATTTATACCCTTATTTGACTTTTTATAAGTGGTTTATAAAGGAATCTTTCCGTCGTTTTCCAAACAAGGTGCTTTTTAACCTTTTTGACAGAATTAAGGTAAGAATGTTTTTTTAACTTATACGGTGGGTGTGGTTATTTTCCTCCGTTATAAAATCGTCGAAGCTTCCCTTACAAGCTTATAAGAATATTTTAAAAGAAAATGTTTTATTTTATAAATATATGACTCTTAAATGATTTAAAAAAAAGATATATTTCTCTAAAATAGTTTTGATTTCATCTATGTCAACATCCTTTGATGGATTTTAAGCTTATTTGAAGTTGATTTATTATGTTACAAAACATCCCTATTTTATTGAAGGTTTTGTGATATTTTTGACTGTGGATAAGTTATTCTTATGTCACTCATTGTTTTTGTTTAATTTATTGACATTTTATAAGTTATTTTTAATCCAAATGTTTATGTTATATTTCAACATTTCATTCAGATGAATGTGTTAGACAAGTATGTTCTGGGTTGGGGACTGGTAAAAGTAAGCCCTCCGGTTTGGTCTCCGGTTATTAGAGGAACTCCGGTTTGGTCTCCGTTTATTAGAGGAACTCCGGTTTGGTCTCTGGTTATTAGAGGCACAACAGGTTGGTGTCCGGTTATTAGAGGCACTCCGGGTTGGGTTCCGGTTACAGATAGCCCCAAGGTCTTGGGACTAGGCCTTGACAAAGAAAGTAAAGTTTAGCATTATGCATTTCAACATTATGAAAGTGGTTATTGATATTTCATGTGATTATTCGATTAGTAGAATATCCATGTGAACAAGTAAATGGCATTATTTCATTTTACTTTTGCCATACTATGTTTAAGTTCAAGTTTAAAAGGATTTTGTTTTAGTAATGCATTGCCTTAAATATTTATGCTTATTTTTGAATGTTCCGCTATATTGTTATCCTTACTGGGCATTTGAGCTCACCCCTTTTCTATGTTTTATTTTTCCCAGGATGTGAAGATTTAAGTTATGAATGACCTGCAGGGATATTATGAGGGGATAATAGTGTGGACTATGGAGACATTATGTTGTCGTAGTAGTTTTTCAGTTTATGATGTAATGTAAAACTTATGAATATATCTAGTGTTTCCAAGGCTACTAAACCAATCGGTCTTTCGAGATTTGATCTTTCTTGTGATCATGCCAATGTTATGTAATAATTCACCGACTCTGGGTAACTAGGGTTAGGGCATTACAGTTGGTATCAGAGGAAGTTTAATACAAACCTTGGAAGCTAGATTTAGATAATCTTTGATTAGAGCACATAGATTTAAGATGAATTTTGAGGATTAGTATAGAAGAACTTACTAGAATTTTGGTATTGTAGAGATTTTGTGAGTTTTCCGAGCAATACATCCCTGTCTGGATACAAGCAGGTAGAGGCAGCTCTGGCACAGATGTACCTAGGGGTAAAACCCGAAAACACCGCTTTGAGCTAGACTCGAACGGGAACTGGTGCACGACAACGGGCCTTGCTGCACTCTTGGTTACGACACTCCCGGGGGATATGCTTAGGATAACTCTCATTTTCTTTACAAATCATTATGAAGGGTTTATGAGTATATACTTCCTCAAAGGAGACATTTTTATGATTATGGATTATATCCATAAACTATTTAATTTATGTTATGTGTTTTACAAGTTTGGGATTAGGTATTGTTATTCATAAACTAATCTAATGTATGCCATTGTTTAGAAATGGCGCCCAGTAGAAGGAATGAGAACTCTAGCAATGCACATGATACAATGAGAAATAAGGATCATATATTTTATGGTCTTAAGCCAGAATTTACAAGAGAAATATTCTCGCATGTATTATCATCATATGAAGAAATAATATCATGTGTTGATAAGATAAGTAAAGAGTTTACTGAGTCCTATGGCTTTGAAGGGAAGCAAGAGAAGAAAAGGATGGAAGAGAGAAAGATGGATAAAGGGAAGAGGGAAAAGAAGAATTTTCCCATATGTGATAACTGTGGAAAGAAACACCCTGGAACTTGCCTGAAAGGAATGAGAGTTTGTTATAAGTGTGGAGGAAAAGGGCACAAAGTACGTGACTGCAAGGGTTAGAAAATGGTTTCAAATTTACAATGCTTCATTTGCAAGTTGTTTGGACACTACGTGAACCTATGTCCCAGTCATCAGACTATGCCTCAAATGATGCTATTGGATAATAATCAAGTTATGATACTACCACAGATGAAGAGGAATGATTAGAGTTCTTATGTTGATTATGTCAATTGAGTGTTGTATCAACAATGTACTTGTTATAATAATTATGGAGTATATAAGGATTGTACTGCAGTACTATTTCATTAAGGACTTGAGATTGTGTAGAACAAAGAAAAGTGACTCAATAACAGGATAAATATTTGGAAAATATATGGTTGAGAGAATGATAAACCATAATATAGTTCTGATACTGAGGTAGTGATTTTGGAATAATACATGATTGTTTTGGATAAATTATATTGGATATTCTTGACTACCTTGGAACTGATTAATGATTTGTATATTCCATCATTGTTGGGGATTAAAACATTTTTGGATTGATGAAGTTTATCTAGAATTCTATATGGAATAAGGGAGCATGAATGTAATCAATAAGGAATATGGTAATTCAGGATGTTTCAGTGTATTAAAAGAATACATGATGAAGGTATTCATATGCTATTACGGGGTAAAAAGGATCTACATTATGTTTACCTTCCTTATAAATGTTGGACTGTGAGTTTGGACAGAATTATTATGGATAGTTCTAGTTTGGATTATTTTGGATTTCCATAAAAGGACAACCCGGAGGTCGGGCGGCAACCCATCGTGTCTGGCAAGGCTGCGAGACTTGAACCCGCAACCGAAGGGCGACAAGGGTGTATCACCTACCACTGGCCCACGAGATGTCCTAGATTAAATAATGTAGTTTTTCTAAAAGATCTGGTAGATGAATTATAAATTCATTTATTTTGGAACCCTGTACGAATAGTATAAATAGAAAATTTTTTTACGTTCTATTATCTTTTAGAGTGAAAGATGAGTTTGTGGTAGAAATTTATTAATGGATAAAACTCTAATTATAAAGTTAGTATATCTCCTTATGATCTTAGCCAATCACATAAATAAATTCCTCAACATTAATGAAAGGAACATAGAACAAAAATGTTGTCCTAGATGGTACCTTAAATCATCACTAATTTATGGATTTGGGATTGTTGACCTTTTAATAGCCAAGTTCTCTACCACTCTCCATCAGATAATTGATGGTTAGATTTCTCTTCCATATCCATATTTTCCTACATGGAACCCTATTATGTGTTATTATCGGTAATCTTCATACTTTCCACTATTTTAAATAGAGGCCTCATTAATTCATTTTTCGATGTGGGATTTCAACTAAGATATTTTGAAACGTCAAAAATGTGTTATCCCAATACCCTATGTTTTGTTGAACCGATGGTATTTCAAATCATCATTGATTGATGAGTTTAAGGACCTCAATTTTATACTTGTGTGTGATTGATGACCTCAATCACTACCTATAAATATTTACGTTTTCCTCCAATTATATGTCTCTAATTTCCACCAATGTTCTCCTAATCGAGATCATAATTTGGTGGTGACCCTTTAATTTCTATTTTCCTCATATTAAGACTAAATTTTAGTAACCCAATTTCTGATGTGGATTTTCCCACAAATATATTTTTTATTTTCAAACTTTTATTTTCGAAGAATAATTTCAAATTGCGAGGACGCAATTTATTGAAGGAGGGGAGAATGTAACACCCCAATATTTCATAGTGTGTTATTTCTTCAAAATAATTCAATAACTTGCACTACACGCAAAACCGAGTTCAATCACACCATGACTTACCAAAAAAAAGCCATTCAAAATAGGTTATGAATAGTATTAACTAAATTTTAAACTTTATATAATCCTTATAATTTTAGAATCCATATTATGAGTTTCTTAGACATAATGCAAGAACAGATTCATTTTCAGTATTGCACTTTTATCAACTTCTAATAGTGAAACCTTTTTAAATACAATATTTTAAACTTTTTGACTAAATGGGGGACATCAAAAAATTTAAAATGAAACATCCCAAGCTTCCACAGTACGCTTTCCTTTGAATAATACAGTAGCGTGTGTTGTACGCAACTTCGAGTTCTAACACACCACAACCAATCAAACTAGCCGTTATGAATAGTAATACCTACCTTTTAAAATTTTAGAAATTTTATCTCTCAAAATGGACATCATTTTTGGATTCGGAGTATCGAATTTAGCCTAAGGTGAAATTTTGGTACTTTTCAGATAACTTTCATATTTTGATGAATAGTGAAAATTACTAAATTTGAATTAAAAACAACTTTTTTAGTCAAAATAATTAATAGTGATAAATTATGAATTTGAGTGGTTTTAAAGTATATTTAGAATATATTTTTACCATTTAATATAATTTTGGTCATTGGACATAATTTTTCAATTAAACAGAACATAAACAAGTGTCAATCTTTTGATAGTTATTATCTCTTAAAAACACGCTTTTTGTTTTGACAGCGAGAATTAATTTTAAGTTAATTTCTGCCACTTCTGTGTTTTGAATTTATAAAAATGGATTCCATATTTGGAATCAGGATGTTCAAATTGTGTAAATAGGTAACTTTTATTTTTAGACATTTTGAATAATTTCTGCGGTAAATATTTAATTTACCATGGTTAAGGGTAAATCCGGTAAATAAGGGTTAAAACATAATATTATAATAATACTAAATTACCCAAAAACGTGTCCTTTACTTATTTTTTGATACATGTTCGACCATAGGCATCTTTGGGTCGATTTTTGGACCCCATGGTGCCACTTGTAGGTGATAGGGACACTTTATTTTAATTAAGTTAAAATGAATACAAAAATGACACAGGCATATATCTTTTAGAAAAACAATTTTTACATAGGGTTATATATGTTGGATTTTAGATTATAAATATTCATTAAAAAGATAAAACGATTGCATACATAAAGATATTTTATTTATAATTTTTAGACATTAAATAATATAATTTATTTATGACACAATGATGATGAAGTAATTACTATAATAGTGAAAAATTAAACTAATTGATATTATAAATTCCCAAATAAATATAATATGAACCTTTTAATGAATTAAAATAATTTTATAGGATAATATAATATATTATTATTGATGTAATTGACTTTGTTTGAAGTAATCACTCTGTTATAAGTTTCACAAAAATAAACTATTGAATAGTGTCAAAATTGACATAAAAGTGTTCTTAAAACAAATATTATATTATTAATTGATATTAAATTCATAAAAATCTAAGGTTCGGCCAAGAGACTTATATCATGATAGGTGTCTCATTAACGGACCACTTGGGGGTCTCTTGGATGTATATAGTAAGTTTATTAACCATATTATATAAAAATACAAAGAGACATTGTAAAAGTGAAACTAATTAACTTAGAGTTAATACTTAAAGATAAGGTTAATATAAGTATCAAAACCGATCTAAATTCTAATGGTTGAGTTGTTTTATACCCCTAACCACCTTAAAATTTAAATAATCAACTTTGGAGCCATTATAAACCGAATATGAATTTATTATAAACTAATATTTCTAGCTTTTCCAAAGGTACCCCTCACCCCTCTTATATAAGGGCACTCCTCCTTCTCATTTCTTCACACCTTCAAAAACTTTTGTCTCGGCAAAAATCTACCCAAATACTCTCCCAAATTCCCTAAATACATCCTAGAGGCATTAGTTTGATCCGAAATCCAACCTAAGGAGCCCTTTTGATCAAATCAAAAGGAAGAACCCGAAGAAGAGGTAATGATTTCACCAACATTTTCCAAGTTCCTTTCTTCTTCCACATCTTCTTCCTTTGTTATTACCATTCTAAAATAATAACTCCAGTATCATATATATACTGTGATGTTATTATAAATATGGTACAACCATATTTAGTATTCTATCCACCCTTTGAATAACATGTCACCATACGTGCGTACGTACGGCTTACCGTCTCCACGTCGTGGTGTAATTGTTTTTCAATATATTATTATTTGGATGGGTATAATAATGATATGTAACTCATGTAAATAATAAATATAACATGTTAATGATTCTGTATATATGATATAAAAACCATTTATATATTATTTCAAAAGAATGATATTGTCGCTCGTGCGTATGTACGGACTACCGTCTCCACGAACGCGATGAGATTCATTCTCCATCGTATCTATTCAAGTATAATTTTAATTTGATGATTTAAAAATGATGTTTAAGGACTTGATATCATTCTGGATATGAATAATATACAACCTATCCATTACAAACATGGATTATGTAACAAAACATATAAAATAAAACAAGTAAGTTAACACACGAAACAACGATAATACTAAGATATTATTATCAAATCAATATTAAAAGATCATATATGATATCATATTAATGTATATGATTCTTGTATAATTTAATAACAATTATTTCACCATTATACAGGAGGTTAACCTACCCCAACCAAGGAAAAGTACAAGGTAAGGGGTTTTCATCTCACTCCTTATTCCCGTGAGATTCATGCCATATTGCCACCATTACCTTTTGTGTGGTGTATGTACTACCCATAATTATATTCTTTGTGTAATACACTTTAATTTATGTGTATTTACATATTCATTGTATGATACCTATTTCATGGGTTGTATGTTTCATAAGTTACCAAATTGGTAAGGGTTATTTCACAACCTCTTCATTATCCGAGGTTGTTTATACGTAATAATCTACTGGGATCTCTTTATCATCCACATCCATGTTTCTTCAAAATGTATTTCAAAACATTTTTACTATTTACAAGAATATTGGTTAAAGTCATTTATACCCTTATTTGACTTTTTATAAGTGGTTTATAAAGGAATTATTCCGTAGTTTTCCAAAAAAGGTGCTTTTTAACCTTTTTGACAGAATTAAGGTAAGAATGTTTTTTAACTTATACGGCGGGTGCGGTTATTTTCCGCCGTTATAAAATCGTCGAAGCTTCCCTTACAAGATTATAAGAATATTTTCAAATTGAATTTATTATTTTATAATTATGTTACTTTTAAAATTATTTAAAAAAAATAGATATTTCTCTAAAATAGTTTTGATTTCATCTATGTCAACATCCTTTGATGGATTTTAAGCTTATTTGAAGTTGATTTATTATGTTACAAAACATCCCTATTTTATTGAAGGTTTTGTGATATTTTTGACTGTGGATAAGTTATTCTTATGTCACTCATGGTTTTTGTTTAAAGTATTGACATTTTATAAGTTATTTTTAATCCAAATTTTTATATTATATTTCAACCTTTCATTCAGATGAATGTGTTAGACAAGTATGTTCTGGGTTGGGGACCGGTAAAAGTAAGACCTACGGGTTGGTCTCTGGTTATTAGAGGAACTCCAGTTTGGTCTCCGGTTATTAGAGGCACTCCGGGTTGGTGTCCGGTTATTAGAGGCACTCCGGGTTGGGTTCCGGTTACAGATATCCCCAAGGTCTTGGGACGAGGCCTTGACAAAGAAATTAAAGTTTAGCATTATGCATTCCAACATTATGAAAGTGGTTATTGATATTGCATGTGATTATTCGATTAGTAGAATATCCATGTGAACAAGTAAATGGCATTACTTCATTTTACTTTTGCCATACTATGTTGAAGTTCAAGTTTAAAAGGCTTTTGTTTTAGTAATGCATTGCCTTAAATATTTATGCTTATTTTTGAATGTTCCGCTATATTGTTATCCTTACTGGGCATTTGAGCTCACCCCTTTTCTATGTTTTATTTTTCCCAGGATGTGAAGAAGTAAGTTATGAATGACCTGCAGGGATATTATGAGGGGATAATAGTGTGGACTACGGAGACATTATGTTGTCGTAGTAGTTTTTCAGTTTATGATGTAATGTAAAACTTATGAATATATCTAGTGTTTCCAAGGCTACTAAACCAATCGGTCTTTCGAGATTTGATCTTTCTTGTGATCATGCCAATGTTATGTAATAATGCACCGACTCTGGGTAACTAGGGTCAGGGCATTACAAATAATATTTCATATATCTATGCTGGTAATCCAATACAAGTAGTAGAACTCAAAATCACAGGTAACATCAAGTCAAGGATCACTACATGCTAGGATATCTAGAATAATCGCACCCATACATCTAAAATTGCATGAAACCAGTATATATATATATGTATTGGATCTAGAGAACATAGAAACACACTATAAAGTTAACCTTCCAAAAGTGTTAACAAGTTCCTAGAACAACATTCCTAGGGTTAAGAGGAAAAACCCATGAGTAAAATGCATGAAAGTATAAAAAGATGAGGCCTATTAAAACACCTTACACTTAAGTACCCAAAATATACCCTTGTATTAAATTTTTGAAACCATTTCATCAAAAAATTCTTTAAAAATCATTTCATAAATCCATTTCACAATGCTTTGAAAATACATTTTCTTTTACCAAAATCATGGAAAACCAAATTTTCTCAAAAAAAAATTTCCAAAAAACAAATCAATCATTATAATACATTTATAAAATTATTTATAAAAAAATAAATAAAATTCTCCCAAAAAAGGTTAGAGATGGAACCACCTACCTCAAATTCAAGTTTAACATGCCTTCAAATAGATCCACTACCACTATAAGGAATATAAAACAAAAAATGGAGTCCCTACATTAGAGAAATATCACCCACTATAACATGACCAACAACATATTATCCCATGAAAAAATATCATACAATTAAAATAGAGAGATGTAGGACGTCCACTATGAAGATAAATCTACAGACAAAACATTCAGAAAAATGGGTGTTCAAAACCCATGGGGTGCAGGTACTGTAGCAGCACTGTAGCACTACTGTAAAAGCTGAGATACTATTGAAATGGTGGCACTGTAGCGGCGGCAGGAGAACTGTAGCGGCGATAGGGGAACTTTAGCGGTGGTGGGTACTGTGTGGTACTGTAGTAGTGCTGGTACTGTAGCAGTACTATTCACAGAATGGGTATTGGTCATAAAATTTGGGCCTATGGGCTATGTAATGGGCTAAATGCCCACTAGGCCTATGAGCTATGTAATGGGTCTCCCTCTACCCAGTTAAAGAGGTATTTTATTTTCTTTAATAATAAAAATGAGGCTTTGGCCCCAACCTTTAAAAAAAATTCAGAAAAGAGCAAAGATCCCCAAAATCTCTAAGGATTGCTATTAGATTTCCATAGAGAATCCTTCACGTCGAAATAAACGAAAATCATAAATGAAGAATGGTTAAAACCATTTTCCTTGAACTATTCATGATATGAACCCATTTCATGGTGTGAATATCATAATATACAAGATACATCAAAAAAGGAATCACTTTAGATTAAAAATAACTTTGATCAAAGTTTTCACAACATCAACCGGTTTCATGGATTATAAAATTTTCTTGCTTTGAACCAATTCAAAACATCTCCTTAGTAATAGATTAACATTGTATAACCAATCCATGATATGAAAGTTTCCATTAAGTAGTTCACATTCTATATTTTGTAGAAGAATACTAAACAACCTCTGAAGCTTTCCAAACGTATGGAGAACCATCAAAATACTTTGATACATTTATACCCAAACTCCATTAATTCAAAAGAAAAAACACATCTATGAACTTTAAGTTATTTTACCCAACAAATGATTTTCATCCTTGAATGTTATTTAACACTACCAAACAAAAGTATAAATTAAAATAGATATGATAATTAAATTCAAGAAGTTGACATGATGTAACAAAAATGTCTTAAAATATTGATTTTTTTATAATTTACTTCTTCATGGTGTGACTGTAATGATTGTGGTGTGACACATCTCAAATTCTATATCGTTTAACGAATAGACACTTCTGTTATGAATTATAGCACTAGATAGTCATGTGACAAATTTAAATCACTAATTTTCCTCAAAAAACACTCACATGTATTTTAGTGTGAGTAAAATCTTCATGAAACAAATATTTTTCATCATATATCATAGTGAAACCAAAGAAACAAATGGATCTCACTATGATATAAAAATTCACTGCAATCCATTCATCTTCTTTATTTTTAGAGAATCCGTTCTCAATTTGGAACGTACTCATCATCAATTAAAAACCATATCTGAACTTATTTCTAATAGGGTATGCATTTTGGCATGCTTGATTCTTTAAAATCTAATTTAACAGCTTGGAATCATTCTTCCCAGTGAAAAACACTAGCCTTCACTAAATATTAATATTATATAGGAAAATTTTGATGTAAATTTATTTAGTACATATTCTTACATAGCTTTTTATGACATCCTTTACAACATGATATCTTCATTTATAGTTTGGTTTTGGATTCCTATAGTAGAACACTCACCTTACATGGCCAATATCCTCTAAAAACCATGTTTTATGATGATACTCTTCATATTAATCAAAATATTTATTCCATTAAAGGTTTTTCTCATGAAATTTATTGAAATAATACACCATCATAATCATCTAAGAGACTAACAGTAACCTTATCACCATCCAATATGAATCCAAATACTAAATAAACCTCAATTTCTTCCTTTTTATCTTTAAATAATGGATAAAATTTATAATCTTACCAAATTCTTTATTATAATTGGTCAAACCCTTAAAATCATTATGGTGACCTGAAACTATAGATTTTCTTCCTATATATATTTTAATTATATAGTAACCTAAACATCCTGATCTTATGAGTATAATATGACTAGTGTAATGATTATGGGATGATTATATTTCATTATATAAATCGATATTCAAACACATTTTAAATTATAAAGGTAATCATATGAATATTTTAGAACAAATATTTTTTAAAAAATTATTCTAATAATATCACAACTCACATGTTATCCTAATCCCTTTTATGGGTCATAATAATATTTATTTCCGATAAAAAAAAGAAAAATTAAAAAAGGAATGTGAAAACAATATGAGGATATCAATAAAATATAGTAATGTGTTAAGGAAGAATCCATTGTAAAACATGGGTTAAGGAAAAATATAACAATGGGATAAATCATAAATGAGAATGATATATAAATATTTGAGGAATTACTATAGAACATAAAAAATCATCATAGAAAATATATAATGGTAATGGAATATAAATAATCATAAAGGAATATAATGTATTATCATAAAGAACAATAAAGTAAAGAATAAATAGAATATTATAATTGGGAATCATAAGCATATTGTCATAAGATTACCTATAACAATTATACCTTTCAATGTATTGGTATTATAGTGACATGCTAAAAAATAAATCATATGATGAGTATGCCTTCATATTTCCTGATGTCATAATCGTACCCCAAAAATATTCTCTCTAGATAATATTGAATAATTGATGTATTGGGGAGATATACATGTTTGGGCCCACCCATCACATAACTTTCCCTATACATAATAAAAAATACTTAATAAATTATAGACATGATCACATATAATAAATTTTTATAAAATGGTAATAATCTTCAAATTCAACCCATGAACAAGGGAATTGGGTGTAAGTTTATGAAAATATCAATCAATTTATTTTAACTCAGAAATAATATTTCACATTGATCAACACGATTAAATAATGAGGATAATCATAGAGAAAGGTAATTAATCTAACAGTTCAATGGAATATTATGAAATGATTATAAAAGTATCATGAATAATTTCTTGTTAGTAAAATAATTTGTAGAAAATTGATCCTTATACATATATTATATTTTACAAGGTAATATAGTATGAAAAGAAAAAAGAAGGTATGGATAAATCCATTATGGAAATTAGTTTATGTAATATAGACATTAGATTCACATTATGGATATCAAATCCATTAAAAAATAACATCAAGGTATATTACATTATATACATAACATTTAATTATACCAATTTAAAGAGTATTATATTGATTCTAAGTATATTATCAATTTTTGAGACTATCGAGTTGGAAGAGTTTATTGAGACTATGGAAGATGGATTCCTTAGTACTTTAGTGATTATAAAATTGGGATATTCTTGAAGTGAAGTGAATGTAATTTTTTTTTCATTTATATTAAAACATTATTTATCAAAAAATGAATCATATTCTACATGAAGTGATTCATGGTGTTTTAGTTGAGGTGAAGTTGTTTTAAAATATTGGATGATTTGGAATTTAGAGGATAGAGTTTTGGAAACATTATGGTTATTGTATAAATAATCACACCATATAGGTATTTGGTCCTTCCATAAAGAACACTATATAAGAGTAAATTCTAGCAAGTAAAAGTTAGTCAGACATAATGGTTGAACTTGAACCATTATTTAATTAATAAATATGATAATATTAGATATTATTGTTCATAACAATAAAGTCATGTTGTAATAAAATACTATTTTTTACTATTTTGAGAATAATAATAGGCTGCACCATGACATATCAAGGTCATACTATAAGGAATGCGGATAAGTTATTCAATTTTTTTAGTAGGTGAAATAATTTTCCTTGCAAAAGTGTTTCATTCTATAAATATTAGATCATGTTTTAGTGACCAGGTTGCGAGATTTAGTTTTTTCTCTCAATTGATGGTGTTTCAGAGATCAAACCATAACAAATCCAATCACCCTATAATAATAGAAGAGTAATTTTTTAAATTTTTTTGAGGAGAATATTTTTTTCAAGCCATGATACACTACATTATTCGATGATTGTGATGATAATTTAGTAAGAATAATTATAAAACCATGGTTCTTTTTAGAATTTATAATTCAGTCTATTTTCTAATGTGTTCACTTGGTGCTTTAATGGATGATATAACATGATACTTTAAGAACTATAATTATATTCCATGGTATTTTGAAAAATTGTAAACATCCACTGGTTAATAAATAATTGAGAATAATTGAATGAAAGTTACTTTATTAAAATTGAATTTGAAATTTATATTCAGATGAAGTGAAGAGAACATGACACTATGAAGGAGTATGCACAGTGAGAGATAAAATATTAATATGAGAGTGTGTATAATGGGTATTCATAAAAAATATAGAGTAGGAATAAGATGAAGAATAAGAATAAGAAAATGATGAAGAATAATAAAAACAACTTGATGGAAATCTATATTGTGTAAGGAATATGTTATTATTATATTCGAGTTTTTATATGGTTTTTTTATCAGAACATTACACAAGTTAACATATGTATTGTGTATCATGATTTTGAGAATAATTCCTATTTTTTAGGCCCCTATATTACACTAAGTATTAGAGTACTCATATAAACATAATTCTATACTCTCATGTGGTGTATAGATAATCATTACATTAGAGGAATTCTATAACTATAATCCTAAATAAATTTATTAAGTTTTTTTGGAAGTGTATTCTTGTTGAATTTATTAAAAGCATACCTATGGATGAGTTGGAGGATCTTTGGAGTTGATTGAGGATACAAAGGAATACAGTGCTATTAATTTTAATTGAATCACAACCTGAAGAGTATATTCCACTACACAGTGGGGATTTCATAAGAATAAACCATGTCTTTGTAAGAATAGATCTAGTGTGCTATATGGAATAATGTTCTATTAAGTTAAGGATCATATAGAAAAAATACTTCAAAAATAGAAATATGAATATCTATGAGACTAGTTTCTTGAGCACACCACCATAATGGGTACCATCATGCCACAATGAGTAATGAGGTAAGGATTATAGAACTGAATCACAACATAATAATTTTGGTTGGAGTATTATATGTATCACTAGAATAAGGAGTTTTAGTGCTCACACTGAGAGGACTACAACCATGCTACTATATGTCTTATATAGATAAAGGTAGATATGATGACATATTAGATTCACATTATGAGTGAGTGTGACCTGCCATGATGTTCTTTGGGGATCTTTGAGATTCAAATTTTATGTATATCATAAATTTCCATCACATTATAAGGAAATAAGTAACTCAACAATGATTGTATGTTCTACAAATAGAATTAGGTTATTCTTGAACCAAAGTACAAGCGATTGTGATAAAATTATAGTTTTCCTTACCACTTATACTAAAAATATTTACTAGGATGGTTTGGAAAATATTTTTAGAGTGTAATGAGGGTGTACGTGAGATCTAAATCCTAGATGCACAGAAGGTGGAGGAAGTATATATTTATTGAGATGATGACACTTTTCATTGCTTTTTGTACTTCATAATTCAGGTATGTCTCTTAAATCCTTTCCTTATTCTTGTTGATAATTAAATATGAACGTGGGTTGCAGGGTTAAAAAAATTCACACTAATGAGTAACCACTTGATAAAAATAGTACATCACCCTTTTATTTCACACTTATATCATGTGTGTTATCTCTTTCCCTATCTCTCATTATTACATCATCATCCTAAGATCTATATACGCTAACCTACAATGGGAAAATATTATTTAAGAATTAGGGTTATATATCAACCAAAAATTAACCCCCACCCATTGGTGATTTACTCTATCCGTGGGTTATGTGTTGGCATTAAAGAATTATATTGGCAATTATTTTCTTAATTATTGTCTACACCTTTCACTTATTATCAAGGTAGGCTACAATTTTATGAAATTGAAATATTTGGAAGTTATTTTTTTATTATAGTAGGACAAGGTAATTTCCCATGGATATGAGTTATTTTCAACATATTATATATTTAATCGATTAAATATATTGATTCAATGAATAATATCAAAATCAATGAAATTTC
Organism: Viscum album; assembly: GCA_963277665.1. NCBI lineage: Eukaryota > Viridiplantae > Streptophyta > Magnoliopsida > Santalales > Viscaceae > Viscum > Viscum album. The sequence goes on from OY728145.1 coordinate 183,334,061, forward strand.
TATATTTGATGTTAAGGGTTTCCATCAATATAGATATGAGCTTCCATACCTTTTATCACTTTTCTTAAACATTATTAATATCACTGTGAATAGTGTAAATCTTCCCAATGTTAGGATTGAAAATAAAATACAGGATAATAAGAATATTGAATCTTGTGGGAGAGATCACAATGTGTTACATTCATTATAATATCTTGATATTTTAAAAGAAATACTATGTTTGATAATGTGAAAGATAAACAACATCAAACATGAAATATTTTTTTTTATGACCATTATAACGTAGTCATTGAATTAAAAATTATGAACATAAGCAACCAAATTATTAAATATATATAATTATCAAAATATATAAAAATATATTGATAAATTCTTAATAAATAAGCTCTCATTTTTTAGTAAATTCATTTTATTCTTCAAAATATGTTTTCTTCAAAAATAATTTTTTTGTGGGAGAATATTATAATTAATTTATATAAATTTTAGAAATATTATTTGAAAAAAATAATAGAATTTTTTAAAAAATCATATCAAAATTTTCTTCAGTTGAAATTTTGAGAATCTTCTGAAAAGTATTATTTTTCAACGAACACTGAAAAAACTAATTTTTATTAAAAACCTTTGTTTTTTTTTCAAATACCTACAAAGTCACATTATATTTTGGATTAGTTTTAAAATTTAATTAGTTCCCTTTGGTTAAAAATAATCCAAAAAATGTAATTATAATCATCATTATACTTGAATTTGGTAATAAAACAATTTTTTACTAAAAGGGAATTTTTCTAGAAAGTCACATTTTAATGGTTTTTTGGGGTTTAATTTTAAATTAAAATTTCCCCACTTATAAGAATTTAATTTTATTAATAGTATTATTATTTGGATTCAAATATTCAAATTTATCAACAGTTTATTGTTTTATATTTTTCTAAAGAAGTCAAATATTTGGTGAATAGTAAAAAATAATATTTTTATAAACTATAGTATCTTTTATGATATCACCAAGAAATAAATATGTCATAAAATTTATGAAAATTATGTAAATAATAATTTATCATAATATATAAGGTTAATTTGAAAAATTAATTTATAACATATAATTTATAATTTATTTCATGATAAATATGAAAATCATTTTTAGTGCTGATGTAATGCTTGCGCAATATCAGAAAAGTCAAATTTTCTGTCCTAAAGATAATATTTGATAAGGTTGAAGTATTTTATAAACAATTTTATTAAATATTAATTTTTATATGGATTTTCTCGTTAAATAACTAGTGACTTATCAATATTCATGTACAATTCTTTAACAAGACTCGAAAAGTCCAAATAATATATAAAATAATTTTTCCTATCATAGATGTGATTAAATATATATATTGAATGGAAATTTGTTTTATTTTAAAATTAATTAGTTTTTATGGTATTAATAATTTTTATTTTTTAGTTATGCAATAAATACTTTAAATGATTACACAATGGTGACATTGTGCTTGTGCAAGCACGAAAACAATTAATTAAATTAATTTAAAAACACTAAAATTAATATTTTTTTGGGTGAGTTAAAATGTACTAATAATTTTGAAGATACATATGAAATATTTTATATGTTTTAATGTTTTATATTCTTATTAAATTTCTTTTATACTGTTTTAAAAGTAAAATTATGTGAATAATTTTTAAAACAACATTAATAGTATTTCATGTTAAATATATTTTATTAAATTATTTAAAAAATATTAAAGTATTACAAGAGAAAAAGTAGGATTATAAATTTTCTATAATTTCATCCCTTGGAAAATTATGATCCATTTTTTAACTTTTAATTAAATTCATAACCCATTAATATTGGAAAATTCAATACCACAATTAATGTTAAAATTAGTTAACCAAGGGGTTAAATCAAAAGATAAGGTCTAAAATGAAATCTAAGCACGTAAAAAATCGATTGCATGAAAATATCAATGAAAAAATTAATAATATTATTATAAATTTTATTTTGGAACTATTTTACAAGAGTTAGACAAATATCATATTTTAATATTTCATGTATTTCCAAAAATGACATTAACGATATTTTATAATAAAATGAATTTTATTAAATATTTTAAAACTCATAAATTTATTATTATAAGAAAATTGAATGTAATAATTTTTATAATATATACCATAGTATATTTATGGGTCACTATTTTTTATAGTAACTTTATTTTCCCCAAAAGAGTAAGAAACATTAACATTGCTGTAATTGTCAACAGGGTTAATGGAGGGTTAAAACAAAGAGAAAAGGGTGAATAAATCACTTTAACTTAAAATATTTTATTATAATATATGATTTGTAATAATAAATATATTATATTATAATTATATCAATTTTGATCCATTTTTACCTAAAAAATAATTTATATTAATTCAATACTTTAATAAATTCCAAGAGTGCCCCTCCCCTCATTTACGAAAGGGCACATTACCTGATATCATATTCACACTTCAATAACCATTTGGTTTTAAAATTAACTACCAAAATAAATTCCTAACATAACCCCCCATTTTATTAATGTATTATCATGGTAATAATACCAACCTAATAGGTCTTAACGTGTAATGAAAAAGAAGTTATCTCAATAAGAGGTATAACATTTAATGGAATGTTTTAGGTTTATATATTCATAAACCTCCTTAAAATATTATTCGAACATGATGATATAATGTAATTATTATATCCCATATACTGAGTTGTTATTATTTTAATTAATTAACCCAAATATACTTATTCTTCAATTAAATGGGGACGGAAACCATCATTTGTGTGTACAACAGTCTACTTCCTCATGAACTGATGTGATTTTTCCCCTCATTTCCTCTCACTAATCGTTATAATGATGGATTTAATATATAAATGTGAAATTAATGAATTATTATCATTATATAAATATAAAAGATCATCTATTTTCTTACCTTTATATCCATTGAATAATTATAATATTGTTCGTGTGTATATGCGGGTTACCGCCCCCACAAAGAGATGTGATTCATTTTTCATGACCACATCACATGGATACTATATATAAGTGTATTTAAATAAATAATACTATATTTATGATATATCCATAATTCTATAATAATGAAATTATACTTACCCTATTTGAAAAATGTAGTTGTTACTCATGCGTGCATGCGACATCTTATCTCCAGGATTGTAGCACAATTCACTTTTCATAGTCATCTTTTATGGTTGGTTCCAAAAGAATAATTAATGTATAAAAATAATAATAAGGTCATGATTATTATTCCTAGTGATTATGGAATAATGAACACTATTAACACACGCATCTTTCTAAAGTAATTTTGGATAAATGAGCCGAATATCATAGAAAAATTTAAGAAAATAATTAAAAGATAATTATAAACATAAAAAATATTATAATGAAATTAAATATTAAACATAATTTTATTATTCAATATTATAAATAACATATATGATAATTCAAACTCAATGTAAGGGACACTTCACCCCAGAAGCCTTATTTCTAATTGTTTTAAATATTTATCTTCTAAATATTCTTCTTCCATGTAGTTATTATAAAAAATACTTTATTGATTTATTCATAGAAAAAGGAATTAATTATAATAGGGAACTTTTAATTTCTTAAAATGGTTTTTAAAAAGAATATTTTTGGAACATTTTGAATTTATTTATAAAAGATAAAAGGAATGTTCTATTATAAAGTATACACTGTTAATGGATTTTACTCCCACTACAAACATTATTTGATTATTTTATTAATTTAAATTCCTACATGTTTTATCCAAAGAAAAACAAACCACTTTCACTTTATTATGGGTATTTTATTTTTTAAAATGGGATTTTAAAAGGAAATGGTATATTAATATTTCAATGTGTTTTTCATATGGGTTTCAAATATTTTTTAGGGATTTGTATTGAAAAGGTGTAAGAAAGAAATGCTATATTCATGATATAGTCCTTAGAATGTTGTTTTGATTAACTTAAATCCTAATATATCTCAGGATTATGGGTGACCATGTTATAACTCTCCAATGTATTGGGTAATGGTTATGTTTTGCAGAGAATTATAATGGAAGTTGACCGTATTGGTTATTCCACTTGTAAGGGTTCTTATAAGGGTTTCATGAAGATGATGTATCAAAAAACCTATATTAATTTTATATTCTTTTTAATTTTTTTCCTTAAAATAATTTTATTTTAAAAGTTAATCCAATGATCATTGGTTTTAATGGAATGATTATGACCTTTTAGGGTAAAGAGGTATGTTTTTAACAGTTTTTTTCATGGGTTATCATATTTTTTCTAAGAAACCCTCATGATTATGATTTTAAATTTATGTTTTATTATAATCTCTTTTATGAAAAACATTTTATAGTGAATATTATTTCATGAATATGTAAGTTATTATTTTATCTCAATTTTTATTAAGTTAAATGGAAAATTTATTTTATGATCATATGGTTTTCAAATGGACTAATGATTTTGTTTTTGTTTTTATACGTCTCTTATTGAAATTTGTATTTTGAAGAAACATTTTTAAATGTATTTTATTAGGTTTAAGGAGGATTAAAAATGTTAATAAATTCATTTTTCCAAATATAGAAGTTATCTTGAGTGAAGAAACCATGTATTTATAAATAACCTATTTGTAGTGGTGGGTATACTGTGTTGAAATGTAAAACTTCAAGGAATTTTTCAAAATTTTATAAAACTCTAAACCTAAAAGCTCCTTGGGTATGTAACAGAACAAATAATTAATTTTTATTTTATATGTTTTTAATTGTTAAAATTTTGTCACTTTTTTTGGTATCAAAATCAAAAATGTAAATAGTATGTTTTCAGTAAAAAATTTGAGAGTGTGGGTCCATAGATGTTACATTAATCCCTCTAAAATAAATATTTGAAAAAAGTTGTGTTGATATAAATAAATAATGAAATATGGCGTAAAATATTAGATATATATAAGGGAGAAAAAATGGTGATAATTTCATTACTGAAATATTTTTAGGATCCATTTCAGGATACCTAATTAGGAGAAGATGAAATAGTGGATTGATTATTTTTTTTGGTAAACAAAAATGTGAGCTCTATTAGAATTTGTGAAGAATATATTAAATATTATACCATGGTAAATAAATTAATTATAATTGATGATCCTTTGGTTTTATTTTTTAATTATTTTTATTTTTTGTCAATATTATATTTGTGAATGTTTTTTGTTTTTGGTAAAAAGTGAGTTTTTGTTTCATTATAATAATGTTTAATAAATTTTTATTAATAATTCAGATGATTCTATGAAGATTATCACTATTTATAACAACTTTATTACTAAAATGTTTTCATAGTTTATGATAAATTTTCTTAATGATTTTATTTTTACAAAGGATGAATTTTAAAAGATCAGTTTATATTTCTATAAAGTGTAAGAAAAGAAGTGATGAAGTCACATATAATCATCAAGAAAGGAACCATAGAGGTTATCAGACTAATTTCAATACAATGTGCCTATTATAAAAAAATTTTTGTACAAAATTGAATTTATAAAATGATGAATTTTAAAACAATACTATGGTTAAGTATTTTAAGAAATGAAGTTACCTTCTGTATAATGGTTACCAAATCAAGCCCTTCAGACTCATAAATATGGGACATATCCTTTGTAACAATAATAGAGTATGAATATTCTAATTTTTTTAGATGAATGGGTAAAAAGAGTAACCAAATTAAGATAGATGGTGGCCAAAAATGATCCAAAGGACATTCAATTTCAAAGCACATTGGATGAGAATATAAAATGTTGTATACGATGGAGGAATCTATGAAGTTTATTAGATTAAGAAAGATGAATATGATCAGATAGATAATAAGACACTTAAATAAGTATTTTTTATTGAGCTCTAAAAAAGTGTGATGAGATGTAGAATGATTGGACGGATAATTGATAATTCAGAAAAATAATCAACATGAAAAACATCTATAAGTATGCCAGATAGAGGAAATGTGTAAAGGACACCAAATGAATGAGGATTGAGTTTATAGGACCAATCCAACCAGTTTAAGAAGATCAGATAGAGGGGAGAAAGATATAATGTGAATGGGAAAAGTAGATATTGTGAATGTATCAGATGAATCATTGAGAAACTTTATGTAAATTTGAAAACTTAATAAATGCATTGATGATGAGTTATTATTTTAATAATAATTAATTTAGAAAATATTTGCCGAATATTTAAGAAGATTGATGAAATAGAGTTTTAAATAAATTCATATCAATATTTTGGACATAGCATCTTCATATGTTCTTGTATTGGGCCCAAATTTGGGGAGAATCTATATAACCTAATTATTCTCAAATCACCATTCTCTAAGGATGGCTAGTTCACTCATTTTGGTGGCCACACTTGTATTTAAATTTGGATTAAATTATTTGGCCAAATTTCCCCATTCACACATGAAAGCACTTAAAACATATCCTCTCCTCCGCTTTATAAATTGGGGTTTTTCTCATTTGGAGGGGTTTTAAATGACATAGAGTATTTGGAGTAGAGGATAAGTGGTTACTTTCCATTTAAATTAACTATTGGAGGTGGGAATCTATCTAGTTAATATCTATTCCAAAATTATCTTCTTTTCATCTTAATTACTGTAATGTTTTTGTTCTTATAATAAAATTCTCTGTTTCTCTTTCAATTAATCTAATTTATTCAATTTTCTCATTATATACTCATCCCCCTTTGTCTAGAAATCAAGAGATGAAACTATATTTGATTACACCCTTTCTAAACCTTTTCAAATGCAATTTGTTTCTATGATGACCACACTACCCATAGAAATGTAGTTTTATTAGTAACCGATCTACCTATTACCTTATTAATTTAATTATTTTGAATTAATGAGCTAATAAAAATCATATAATATTATCCATTAGTCTAATTTTTAAAATAAATGAAACTATGAAATAAATTTAACAATTAACAGAAAATAAGTGAGGTCGATATTTTTGTAAATTTGTGAGAGTGCAATCTTAATCAGTAAAAAGAAAACACATGGGTTAAATTTTTAGAGTTAAAAAAAATCCCAAAAATCAATATATCATTATATCAGGAATGGATATTTTCCATAATTTAACACTAAATAGAAGCGATCTTTATAACTATAATCAAAGTAGGGTGATACAGTTTCATATTCTGAAGGTAGCCTAGGGTTTAATTCACTTCATCTTTCTGGTAAAGTTAAATATCGTAGGGTCAAGGGGTAAAAAAATCAGGGGATCATAATAAAGTGGATGTTAATTTATATTATAATTATTAATATGTAATTGAAGATGTAGATTAATATTTATTATTCTTTCTAAATGTTTTTCAAAATAATTGTCTTCTCGATGTATTTTCTCAATATCATTTCAAAAAAATAAAATAAAAAAACAATATTATTCTAGAATACTTCTTATTATTCTTTTATAAACATAATAAAACCCCTTATACTTGTATTTTTTGTATTTACTTTATTGTTATTTTTTAAAACCTTTAATAAGTTGATTTATTACTTCCTCTTTGAGAATTAACCTTGGTGAGCCACTCTACTGCCCCAAAATAACCTAAAACCGAACATCATTTGAGAGAACCCATGAGATATCCATTATAAAAACTAATTAAAATGGTATGTATAAAATAATTAATCAAACATTGACTGAGAATCCAAAATTCATGGGGTTTCACTCTAAAATTTCTAAGGGTATTTAAGTAAAAGCATTGAACACAATGACATACCCTATCAATCGGAGTCTGAACTCAATGGTTGGGAAGGAAATTAGAGAGGATCTAGGGTATGGTAAAAGTCTATACATCAAATATATATAAACATTTAGCAACATTTATTATTTATATATTTATTATATGGATAGTGACAAGCTAGATTAAAAAACCAAGTCATGTTTTCTTGTTTTATGTGAAGATATTTTTTTAGGTATTTTAGATATAGGATGATGATAAGAGACATGTCATCCAAAGAAGAGATTCTATCTTCAATGAGATGGTTTCATATAAGCACTAGAAATTAGTATATAAATAAACTAAATATATAAACTTACCAAGTCCATGTTAATTTTAATGGAGATACTAGATGCATAAATATTCTAGATAATTTTGATGGAAACATTAGAATTTCAGAGGTGAGACCAGTAGAAGATATGATAAAAAGTTCAAGGGCTACTGAAGTTTGAGTGGGAGTTCCAAAAGTTAGGGATTTAGTATCAATGACACTATGAATTCTAGATTTAGATAGATTATAGAAACAACTTCAATTTATGATATTAACAAAATCCAAAATGAAATTATTATGATTTATAGATAACATGAATTTTATTCTTGTAATGATCAATGGAGAACCTGCGAGTATAGATGAGGAAACCACACTTAATGACTCAAATCAATGTTAGTAAAATATTGATGAAGATTTATTGTTTTTAAATTCCAATGGAACTTAGGATCTGACTGAGTTTCCACAGGTTAAAAACGAACTAAAAAATAAGTGTCTTTTTATGTTTAAATAAGAGGTTAATGGAAAGAGGAGGTTAAAAACATGGCTAGTAGTAAAGGTATTTAAAAAAAGGAATAAATTGATTTCTCACATATATTATCATTAGTAGATAAGCATGAAAATATCCAGAAGGTGCTATGAATGGTTGTAGATGAAATTGTTTTACCATAGAACAGATGGATGTAAGGATAACCTTAGTTCAAGGAGATTTAAAGGAAGAGATTTAAATGAATAACCCAATGGGTTTCATGGATGATAGGAACAATAAATTGGTTTTTAAGCTAAATAAAATAATCTATATCATGAAACATGTGTCAAGGTAGTGTAATGAGAACTTAAATTCATTCATGGAAGATAAAGGTTTCACCGGGTGAAACACATATCATTGTTGTAATTGAAAGGACTAGGATAATGGGACTTACATAATTATTATTTTTTATGTGAATGAATTTTTTATATATGATATGGGTATTGAAAGGATTCATAAGATGAAGTTTGATTTTTTTTGAATGTTAGTGACGAAGGATATCATAAATTCCATTAAAATATTGGGAATGAATATTGAGAGTGATAGAAAAACATGGAATTTGGTGATATCTTAAAAGGACCCCATATTTAAGGTCATCGAAAGATTTCAGATGATTAGATGAAATCCAGTCTTAGATCTATTGGATGGACACTTCAAACTATACAAATATAAGTCACTTATGATATAATATGAAGTTGTGCACATAATAAAGGATCTATTTACATTTTTGGGAGGAATTTTTATAAATGTGATGATTTGTACATGTATAAACCTTACTTTTATAGGGGGATTCATAAGATGATTCATGTTGAATCTGGGAAGGGAACACTGGGAGGTTGTGAAGTGGATCATTTGTTATATAAAAGTAATGAACGTTATGACCTTGTGAATTAGAAATAACAATAAATTATAAGGGTATGTTGATGTATACTTTTATGGTGGTTAAAACACCCTAAAGATAACAAAAATATTTTTGTTCAGCTATAAATGAGTGATGGTTTTTTGGATGTAAAAAATATAGTGAACTTTTACTCTTAGTATAATTAAATAATAGTATATTCCTATAATGAAATCATGTAAATTGATGGTTTTATTAATGAACTTTTTAAAGAAGCTTGAAAAACTCCAATAATGTATAATTTTATTCTTTGATAATTATAGTGTGATTCACTTGGCTCAAAATAGGATGTTCCACATACAGACAAATCATATTTACCCAAAATACCACATAATCTATAAATTTATGTAGGATAAGTATAAGAAGCTATAAAATATTGTTAGAAGACAAAATCTAGTGGAAATGTTTTCAAGGTTTTTTCCAATATAGTCTGAGGTATCATTTCACTTTAGTGGAACAAGATTACTACATATAAATAATGGAGAAAATTTACTTCTCTAGAAAAAGGACTTCATTATTTTTAAAAGTGATAGATTTTTTCTAGATTTTCTATAAATTATTCTTCATGTGGATTATTTTTGGGATGTAAATACATCTATAGTTAACTATATATAGGTGATCCATGAATTAGAGATCCAGATGATGTGATCATTAGTGAGACTCTGAAAGTGGTAGAAAACTCTTCAGTGAATGGTATAAGTATTAGATGATGGTATTTTATGATGGATGTGTTCATAGTTAATGATCTAAAAAATATGAAAAAATAGTTATTGATAAAGATTATCTTAGGAAGGTCACTAGGAAAAGTGGTCAAGATCCATAGGGATACTAGAAAACAACAATAAACATTCTAAATAGAGGGACCTCCAAAAACATATGAGGCCGGTAAAAATTTTATGACCAGATGTAATATTATATAAAATAAGTGGGGACGTATGAATTTAGTGATATTGCAATGAAGTAATTATAGAAGCATAATCTATTTAATAAATCTTGGCTGACTATATTTGTTAATTGAAGTGTAAATATAGTAACATCTAATTATAATGAAAGTTGTAGTGTTTCTACCATGGATTTAAGTCACATTTTCTGAATCATGTAATTTATTATATAATTTTTTTTTCTCTTGAATACTTTTGAATTTTTTTATTAAGTTTTGTGTGTGGTTTACCATTATGAAATGAGTATTTAATGATGCTTTATATCTTCTAGTACACTCAGTTGGGGGAGTCTATCTAGATGGCCTATTATTTCTAATTCATGCTTCAACCATAATATTTACATTTAGTTAAGTGAATCTAGGAATCTAATGTTGAGGTTGGGGTTCATCCAAACACTAATGAATTTCATAGTTTTCATATAGTGTTACTTTTTCTTTAGATAGGTTTGAATGATGTTAAAATTTAGTGAATCTAGATTCAATTGAAGAATTAAATCAATTTGGCATATGGAATTACATTGGAATCCAATGTATTATCAATAATTAACTTTGAGACTATGTTGATCTAATGTAAGTATTTTTGGATATGCACGATGCATCTTAAGTCTATTTCAAAAGGAGAGTGAGTTCTCAGTCTCTATTTTGAGAATACATTTGCACAAAAAAAGTACATATAAGTCGATGTAAGATAAATTGTTCATTAATGTAATATCAATGGATTTCATGAGACTATACTACCATACGAACAAAATGTAAAATTCACTAATGTACTAAGAGTTAAAACACTAATTCCTTTTGAAACAAAACTATAAATCTATGATATATGGAGAACATTATATCCTAAAGAAAATATAGGATACATTTTTGAGCTAATTTAATTTTAGGTACTATCATATCTTAATGTTTTGATTAACATTTTGATAATCCATTTCATAGGATTAAATTAAATATTCAATGCACTATGAATTATAACATGGGAATTTAAAGCATCAACATATAACTCATATTTTGAAAACAACAACTGATTTAACTATTGAAAAATAATTTATAAACATCATGAATTGAGGAGTGAAGGATAAAAAATGGATACCCTATTTTATAAATAAATCCCAAAGTTTAATAAATGTACAACTACCTCGGAACCATGATCGTGAATGCCATCCTATTGTAATTTTTAGGGAAATATTTTTCATGTTGAAACTCATTACTGTTTATGATCAAACTATAACATCTGTTAAATCCTTACTAATTCTATTTGATTTTTAGTTTTTAGAGTTACAATTTCATTATATTTTATTCTTCATTACATATATAACATAGTATGTTATTTTCCCTTTTAAAATAACATTTTTACTAGTTACACCTCTATAAAAGGTATGTGTTTGTGTTTGGTTTGGCCACCTAATCAAAAGATACTCTATATTCTATTTATACAACTATTAGAATAGGTGTTTTGTATTTTGGCTATGTCTTCCCTTGAAAATTTAGGTTCTTAGTGCTATCCATACCTCTAGAGAAGTATAGGGGTGTGAAGAGTATACATAACATCTTTTATATCCGAACTCCTATAAAAATCTCATATTTATTCTTTTATTTATTTCAATTTAATTTTTTGTATATTTTCCATTCATCCCCTTTTGAATTATAACCATATAACCATAAATGAAAAAATGGTGAAACTTTGAGACATATGTGTTTCACCAATATCATAAAGTGAATACACACAGATAATGTATCATCCTTGACCCCGATTCAATCCATTGATAAATTTAATATCTCTTGATATATTCCTTTTATAGGATCCCTACTATTTAAAATTTATGTCACAACCAAGTTATTGAACATGATATTCACTAAAATTTTGGATACCACAACATTATAGTATAGATCTTCATCCTCACAAAATAATATCTATTATTATAATATTTAGTAGAAACATCATACATGATGGTCTTTATTACCTTTAGAATTATCATCAATCAGAAACAATGAAAACATACTTGTTGTCTTCATACTCAATAAATATAGGTCCCACTGATAATCATAACTCCCTTTGATATGGAATAATAAACAATAGTAGTTTCATGTCAATCTCACTCTCTTCTTCTTCTTCTTCAAGAACCTCGACACTCAAGATATTTTTTGGTAGGAGGTTGGTATCCCAATCCCTCTTCTTATATTTTTTATTCTTCAACTCATATTCTATTTATAAATAATCATTGATCAAATGGATATTTTTTTATATTATAATTTAAAACCCCATTAAAAAAATTCAAAAACATGATCACTTTTTGAAACTGGTCAAATATCAGTCATGGAAAATCTTAGATTTGATGCTCAGAATTAGAAAACAAATATTCTCTTTTGAATCCCCATAATTATCATCCAAGGATCATCAAAAATATTTACTAGATACTCTTCATTAAAATACCCACAAATATATGATTATTCATTTATTCAAACATCTAAAAAACTCATATCGTTTTTTCTATATATGCATGGTAATATACACACCACTGTTCACATTCTATATTCTCATTTGAAGTTTAAAGTCAACTTCAGTGATAATAGCATGAATCATTCTGATTTTTAACATAGATAAATCAACGTAAATATTGAAGTTTGATTTTTCACATAATGATTAAATGTATAAGATAAAAACATAATAAGTATAATGAAGAGGGAAAGGAATGAAAGGGGAAAAAAGAACCTTTTCCCATACAGTCACCCAAGTGAATCTCACGAAAGTCCAACCTGCGCTGTCTAACAGGTGCGAACAACCCCTCATGCAAGTCAAACCTACATGAGGACATGTGTGAGTAACCTGAAACTATTACATATGATAACCACCTCCTTCACCCGAGGACATGATATTTACTATAAATAGGAACCTTGAGATCCTCATTTTAGAATACTAAAAGAAAAGATGATGGTTTGAAGATCTTCTCTCCCTAGTCATTCTCCCAAGTCCTCAACACTCTCCAGGTTTTTCTTCAATCTCAAAAAAAGAGGAAATGAACAAGATTAAAGAGATAAAGGGACCTCCATGGTATATAACAATGAAGAAATATGTTGGGATCTAATTACCCCTATTTTAAAACAAAAATGGTGAATTACCCTTCCCATTCTTGGGAATTTTTCAAGACACTTCTAGGAGCACTTGAGAAGATCCTTGGTTATCCGAGCATGGTATTTCCTAATTTTCATTTCCTAGGTTGTTCTTAGTCTATTTTTTCTCAATAAATACTCATGTAAGTTAGCCTCCGAGATCACCCAGGTATCACCTAGGTAAAGCCAAATCTATCTCACCCAGCTATCACAAAGGAAAAGCCAAAGCCAGCTCGCTCAGGTATCACCTAGGTGAATAACCTTTTGGGCCCTATTTTTACATCTCCAATGATAAGAAAACCCTCTACCCCATTTCCCCATATGATAAGGGCTAATAAAATAACTACTCCAAAGCCCCCAGAGATGTGTGATCAGAACCTATGGCACACCAATATTCCCTCTCAATCATACCTTTTTTTGTAAGAAAAATTCCATATTTAATCTCCCTGGTAGTTGGGGTCCTCAGAATATTAGTGATCATACATTATCATAGTAGTGAGGATCCTAGCCTTAGAGGTGGTGGAAGATGGATTCATGGGATGGAAAATGACATCTGTTTCTTTAAATGTAAATAGAATCAGATGATAAGACCCCCTTGTCATTCATCACCCCACCTTCACCCACTCTTCCACCTATGAGAAGGAAAATCATCTGGGAATATTTCATGGAGTAAGCCTGTAGGCTTTATTATAGGACATCCCCCCACCTTCAGTACCCTCACCCATGTTAAATTGTGGATGAAGAATATTTTTCACATTTCTTGATCATCCACTTCCTCTTGTTTCTAACATTGAACACAACTCATGTGGGCTTAGAGGTTATTGGTGACTATGTCCTCAACAAGATCAAATATCTACCATTTGATACTTTTAATCGGTATAATCCTTAACCATGTTTTCACCCCACAAAGAACTATATTATATGTGATGAAAACTTTCAAAGGTCAGTATTCCTGATGATATAATCCCATGGGCCTCATATGTGTGTGTACGACCTAGCCTATAAACTATGTGGGATTTTATTATTATCTAAACAGGATATGTAGGAAGTCTCCCAAATTTTCAAACCTAAAACCCTATAATCACCATAATATTCTTCAGGACATATTCCCAGTAAGGAAATATCCATCCTAGAGGGCCATATTATTTATAGTTCCCTCTATCACACTACAAAAAAATTAACCTTTAACAACACTAGAAATGTCCTTTATTAGCATTGGAAAAGCATTGAAGATGTGAGTGATGTTAAAAGACCATGATTTTAATCAGTGCTAAAAACTACTGATAAAGGGTTTATTTATCAGAGGAAAAAAAAGTAGTGAAAAAGAGGATATTTGTTAGCGATTTTAAAAGCACTGATAAAAGACCCATTTACTTGCACTTTAATTTAGTGCTGATAAAGGAGCCCTTTATCAATGCTTATAAAGGCACTGATAAAGGGCCATACTATAGTATTCTATTATAGAAAACTATAACACCACTGTACTGTGCTATAACAAAACACTACAATAAAAATAAAATCACCAAAAACACATTATATATAAACAAAAGCAAGTCCCAATACCTTATATGAAATAAATTTTACAACACAAATACCAGAAAAAAACTACATTATAGATATTTAAAACATTGATTTATATAGTTAAATAAATAAAAATTATCACATACATTAATAAAATCATAAATGTCAATGTAACAATGATTTCTATTGACTTTCTTTGTCGAACTATTAACATTTCATGATTAGTTTCGAACAAACCAACTCAACTTGAAACAAATAATCCACCTATATAAGAAAACAATTATTACTAGTACTACTAAAAAGAAATAAATTAAACATAAATATGAAATAATACATTAATTTTATGGATAATGATTTCACTGTGAAAATATCAAGATTTCCTCTATGATTGAGTAGTGAAGGGAACTTGAAAGAAAGTGAAAAATTTCAACACTACAGGAGTGAATGCTTTTATGAGAGAAGTGAATGTTCAGGGAATAGTAGAAGAATGGTTGGGCCAACACCCAACATTGATTTATACCATGATCAATGATTAGTCCAGGATCAATACGACAATGAATTCCTGTCTCGATATAATAGAATCAATGATTTTGATAAAGAAGGAAGAGTCTCGAAACCTTTAGAGAGGATCTTGCACATCATGTTTATAATAAATTTAATTAATTACATAAAGAAAATAATACCTGGATCTTTGGTATTTTTTTCTTTGATGATGTTGATCATCCTAAATGACCCTTCTAGATTAACTTGTTGTGCTTGCAAGGATCTAAACTAGAATCCCTCTAGCGGTTATCCACACATGCTCCGATGGACTCTGATCGACACCGCTCATTCTCTGAGCGCTAGCACGGAGAAGTGAGTGTCTTATGTTAGTCATTCTTGATCACTTTTCTTTGGACTTTATGAACATCTCTCGTTCTCTATAGGTTAAGTAAGTGGATTCAAGAGAGAAATTATGTAGCTCAACAATTCTCAATTCACCGAGTGTGCGGTTCAGTACATGGCACAATAGATGTATGTGTTTATTTATTGATACGGGGATACAATTACAATATTTAATTTCATAACAGTAATTAAATACATTCATAAACTTAGAGAAAACCCATTCTATTAATTAAAATACTACATCAATATTTATGGTCCTCTAACTTGCACAAAATGGAATTATAAACAAAATTATGCATCAAAAAATAATAGGAGTGTTATTTTAATTCGTTCCAACTAGTTAAATAATTATTTATCATCTTACAAATATTTTTTTTACTACCAGACCAATCTTGGTCCTCTAGAACTCCACTTCCATTTATTGAACACCCAAATAAATAAATAAATAATTTATTTAAAAACTAGTAAATAAATATTTATTAAATCACTACCAAAAAAACTGTTTTTCGCAGCGCCTGTAAGGGTTGGTGTCCTCAGAACCAACTGTTTTGTACTTTGATTACATAAATGTTCACTTATTATATATTGTTCATTGTTCTGCATGACTATAACATAATAATGTCCTGAAATATTTGTTGCATTAATAAGGTCATAGCAGATCCCCGCTATGATGAGAACCTTGAAATGCTATAACAATATTCTTAAATAAAGTTCTGCGGTTGGATGACATACTATGATAGGACACATAGTATACAAACCGTCATGTGCGAGTACTCATAAGAAGACGAGACTCTCTCTCATGCAGTTCGCACTTGGTAATCTCCAAGATGGGAGATTATGAGAACAGACCCGCCAGTAGTAATTCTACATGTCTTGGTGTCATCGGATATTGCTATCTACGAGCGTGTGTAATGGTCCTTAGACTGGAAGATTATCATTAACTCATGTCATGACTCGCGCACTTAGATTTACTGACGAAAACCGTCACGCAGACAGTTGGTGGGAAGTAGGGTACGTTGGGTGCGTCACGAGTGACATGTTGTTAATGGATAAGTCAAGGAAGGATTTGTCCCTTCCATTTATGGAAGTTGATATCTCGACCCTTTGATTGAAATAGAACTGTCGTATTAAATTCCATGGCCATGGTGTAAACGATGAGTTTATTTCAGGTAGTCAAAGAACGACATATCAAGCATATAGGTTTATGACACTGCCATGAAACCTGCTTGATGAGATATTGAGACAAATGGATTAAATTACACAGTAAGCATTCGTATGGGGTGATACGTCAATGCGGCGTCAACTTCTTTCTCTTGAATGCCTTGACCCGTTGCTAGACAGTAATCTTGGACTTTAGGCAAGCCCACCTAATGCCAACGAGAAAGAGGCCTAGAGGGTAACACACTAAGTGTATCCAAGTATCTCAATTTGAATAAAGATTATTCTCGTACATGGTTTAATAATTATTCAAGGAAGCCTAAGTTGTTTTAAATGATGGAGGAAAAAGAAAATAAAACAAGTACACGTCGTGTATTATTATTACATGTCGTGTAGTTTTATTTTGGAAAGGAAATGAATAAATGAAAACAAGATATACACGCCATGTACATTTAATGTACACGCCGTGTAGTTTTCAATGAAAAACATGTACACTCCGTGTATTTATTAATACACGCAGTGTAGTTTTTTTTAGTTGGGATTTTGAGGATATAATATTGTTTTAAATGATATTTATTATAATCAGCATGGGCGTATGTCAAGGAATTATTTATTCGACATGGGGTTTTAAATAAAGAGTCAATGAAATAAATAAAACACGTAACGCGTTTATTTATTGTCATAACTCTATAACCCCACACACCCGATTATAAATATCCTCACAACCCCAAATCTTTTCTGAGATAAGAGAATCGTTGTGCACAACATCTCTGGAGAATTATTTCAAGGCCGAAAGAACCTCTTCCTCCAAGAACGCTCTCAAGACTGAGAGAGATCCTCTTCCATCGGATCAAGACAATCTAAGGCGGACAACGCAAGCAAAGGCTTCTCCACGCTAGCACCCGGAGAATATTTTGGCGACGTCCAGAGATACGAGGTACACGTGTGGATCACCGCTAGAGGGAGTCTACACTTGGCTTCTGCGACGCAACGACGGATCACATCGACAACGTGATTGAGAACATCAACGAAGAAAGAACACCCAAAATGTATTTCTTTATAATTAATTAAATTAATTATAATCAACTTGTAACGATCCTTGTTTGTGGTTCCGGGAAAAACCATCTTCTTTGTCTTTTTCTGTGATTCGATCCATGGAGACTGGCGTTTATCGTCATATTGATCCCGGATTGATCATTGCTAATGACAAAAAGCCAAGTGGGCACATCCACCCACGCGCTTCCGCTGTGCCCGGAACCTACAAATGGTATCAAAGGGAGGTTACAACGTTGATTATAGTTATTTAATTTTCATTGATAATTTACGCATTCATATTTGATTCAATTCGAAATAAATCGTTCTATAAATCTGAATTAACGAGATCTATTTTTCCTCCTTCGTTTCTCGATTCCTATCACAGAAACGACCTTTTAATTTTAATTTTGATTAAAATAAAAACGAGGAACTCATCCGGAGGAGCCGCTCTTTCTGTCTGTACAACACGGGATTACACGCCCTGTAATTAAAACTACACGCTGTGTACTTAGGTTCAACGAACTGGCACTGGTCCGCCAAACCACGCCGTGTGAATTGATTATGCCTAAGTTTTAATCACTCCGTGTTGACCAGAATAGAATGGCGCGTGGAAACCGGAATACACGACGTGTATGTTGGAACAACACGCCGTGTAGTCCGTTCCAACCCAGGTGAAACCGTGTACAAAGATAAGCCGCGTACCGCGTATACGGGATCGCCAGGCTGGTTACTGCGTAACAAGGAAGTACACGCCGTGTATGATTCATCTACATACCATGTACTCTAAAATTTCCAAAGTACAGAAAAACACGCCAAAGCCCCGGCGTGTACTTTGGACAAAGGGTGAAAAGAAAAATACACGCCGTGTAATTATAAACTACACGCCGTGTACTTTCCAGAAATGGAATTTCACCAGGTTTCCTCCAATGTACAAAGACCCGTACAAGGAATATGGATGAGAAGAATCTCAAGGAAATTCAGAAAGGAATTTAAGATAAAGAATTGATTAATTATAAGATCATAATTAATTGAATTCGAGCGCGTCTTATCTTAAATAAAAGAACGATTAAAAGAATTTGAATTCTAAATATGCGTAAATGTCGTTGCATACTATGGATGATCATGAGCTAGACCAAAGACCCTTTGTATGTGTATGGTTTCATTTAAATTTATTTAATTTAAATTTGTTGGCCTGCGAGCCTTCTTCCAATAAAATGTAGGGCCTGCGTGCCCATGGTTTCTTTAATGTAAACCCATGTAATGGAGGATCTCCCAAGCCAGAGGAGACGGTTCAAATCCCGAAGCCGAGGCGAAACCGACACAAGAAGATACAAAGGTGGACAGGTGGGAGCTGCAAAACACGAACCATCAGGTTCAAGGTGTTTTCCCTAGGTCAGGGTAATCTTATCAAAACCGCTAGATAAGCTAACCAAATAGAATCTCATGATCATGCCATCTTATTTTATTTCAGTCTGATTGCATGGTTTATATATTATGCATGTGTTGTCACGATCACATAATTAATAAAATGAAAAAGCATGCAAAGATGGAATAAAATAAAAACCGTTCTATGCGTATACATTATCGGAACATGGTTAATCACTTAAGCAAGAATCACTTAATATTAACAAGCATGTGATAATGCAAAGATACGCATAAAGAATAAAATCCCTCAAATACCATATTAAGTTAGACCAAGCCTTCTGTTACTTGATTAAGGGCAAGACTCAATAAAACTATGTGTTTGACCAACCCTTGTTGGGACACTTACTTTTATAAAGGAAGCCCTTATGAAAGGTTTCGGGTTGACTTAACCATATTACATCAAGAGAAGTAGCCCTTGCTAGACTTGATGTAATATTGGAGGCAAGAGTTGAGGAAATCCAAGTCAGGATTTCGGGATTGGGGAGTCCACTCAACAGATCAAGGAACTGTAAGCTCACAGTTGGCAAAGACCCGCCTACCTAAATACCTTTAAATAGCTTGACCAACCCTTGTTGGGGTTATGTGAAGGGAAATATGGATCCTTGCCATTAGAATGTCAAAGCAACTGGACATTCCGAGTTCAATGGTGAGGGCCATTGGGAATTGATAAAATAGTGGGAGACTTAATAATATTTATTATTTCTCATAAAATGTAATCAAGAAAGTACTGATGAATCTGCTCTTTTAAATTGTAGAATCAAAATGACAAACACATCAACCACATTTTCTCTGCGATCAATTCTGGATAAAGACAACATCCTCACCGGCAGTAACTTTCAGGAATGGTTTAGGCGCCTTCGGGTTATCCTACGCCATGAACGGAAGTTTTATGTGCTGGAGTCCTCACTTCTTGATTCTCCTGCCCCAGGGGCAAGTGATGAAGATTTCCTAGTCTATGATCAACATTTGAACGATGCTATCGACGTTCAATGTTTGATGGTGTCATCTATGTCTAGTGAGCTCATGAAGTCTCATGAAGACATGGATGCCTACAGCATGCTCGAGCACCTCCGTGGTTTATACCAGGAGAGAGCAAGACAGGAAAGGTTTGAGATCTCCAAGGCTCTGTTTCAGAGCAAGCTTGGAGAGGGTGCCCCAGCTGGGCCTCATGTAGTCAAGCTCATTGGCTACATTGAGCGCTTGGAGGTTCTAGGGTTTAAACTCCCTGAAGAACTGGGTACCGATCTCATTCTCGCATCACTCCCCCAGAGCTTCTCAAACTTTGTTGTTAATTTCAACATGAACAATATTGAGAAGTCTCTATCTGATCTTCTTATCCTTATTCGCCAAGTGGACAATGACATGAAGCGTGAAAAGCCTTCTGTCCTTATGGTGAATAAAAGGAAAGGGAAGGCGAAGAGCTTTAAGCCTAAATCTTCTTCAAGGCCTTCCAAGAAAAGGAAGATCAAAGGGGAGGCAAAGGAACAGGATGTTGTTTGTTTCGCATGTGGCAAGAAGGGTCACTGGAAGAAAAACTGCACCCAGCCAAGGAAGCAAGGGGAAGCTTCAGGTGCGTTTGTTATCGAATGCAATCTATCTGTTTCTACTAATTGGGTATTAGATAATGCTTGTGGTGCTCACATCTGTATCCAAATACAGTAACCAAGTAGATTCAGGAAGATTGATCGAGGGGAGATAGATCTACGAGTAGCCAACGGAGCCAGACTTGCTGCTGTAGCTGTTGGGGACTACCACCTCACATTGCCTACCAGGATGGTCTTGGTTTTGAAAGGATGTTATTATGTACCCTCTGTATGTAACAGCCCGAGATTTTATGAAAAATATTCTTTCTTATTTTACTAATGTCTTGTGTTGTACGCTACACCAAAAGGAGCTTGCACAACACACATCCTTGACTTGCCTTGCATTACACGCAATCGCGACCTTCCTCGATAGCGTGTGTAATACGCAATACCGAGTTTCACTAAACAACGATATGCTATTAAAATGTTATTAAAACTAGCCGTTATGAATAGTAATAACCACTTTTTGAAATTTTGTAAATTTTATTTTTCAAAATGGATTTCATTTTTGGATTCGGAGTATCGAATTTAGCCTAAGGTGAAATTTTGGTACATTTCGGATAACTTTCATATTCTGATGAATAGTGAAAATTACTAAATTTTAATTAAAAACAACTTTTTTAATTGAAATTATTAATAGTGATAAATTATTAATTTGAGTGGTTTTAAAGTATATTTAGAATATATTTTTACAATTTAATACAATGTTGGTCATTGGTTGTAATTTCACATTTAAACCAGACATAATCAAGTGTCAATCTTTTGATAGATATTGTTTCTTAAAAACACGCTATTTGTTTTAACAGTGGGATTTAATTATAAAATTAATTAATGCAACTTTTGTGTTATGAATTTGGTAAAATAGACTTCATTTTTGAATTCGGAATATGAAATATAGCTTAGGATGAAATTTTGGCATTGTTCTGAAAAACATCAATTTTTGATGAATAGTGAAACTACTAAGTGGTAGGTTAAAAACTGAATTTTGCATAAAACATAATTTTACCGCTTCTGTGAATGGAATTTCGAAAATTCGAGAGACACGGTTAATATCAAGGACTAAAATGTGGTTCAATGAGATGAAAATAATTTTTTGGTGAATAGTAACTTTTTACTTTTTTTACCGCGGTTAATAGTAAATAGGGTAACTAAGGGTAAATATGATATTAATATTACCCTAACACATGTCCTAATTCTATTGGACAAGTGTAATTCGACCAAAAACAAACTTAGGAATAAAATATGACCATTTAGGCCCACTTGGATTAGATTAGGACATTTATTATTAATTTATTTAAAGAAGGGTTAAAATAGTTAAAATCAAAGTTTAATAAGTAAATCATTTTTAATATGGGGTTATACATAAGATAAATTCGACTATAAATATTCATTAGAAAGCTAAAAATATTTCCTACATGATGGTATTTTATTTGTAATTTTTAGACATCAAATAATATAATGTATTTATGACACAAAAATGATGCAGTAATTATCTTATTAATGAAATATTGACATAATTGATAATATAAATACCAAAATAAATGTAATTTAAGACTTTTTATGAATTCCACTAATTTTCTAGGTTACTATGATATATTAGTGTTGATTTAATCAACTTGGTTCGAACATGTAATTCTGTTATGACTTTCACAAAAATCATATATCAAATAGTGTCAAAATTGACACAAAATAGTTTTTAAATAAAATATTATATTATTAATTGTTATTTTATTCCTAAAAATCTAAGGTTCGGCCAAATGACTTAGAAAAGGATATATATATTAATAATAAACAATTTGGGGTTCGTTTGGCATGTTATAGTAAGTGTATTAACCATATAGTGAAAAAAAACAAAAAGACACGGTAAAAGTTAAATTAATTAACTTAGAGTTAAATCTAATTGATAAGGTTAAAATAATATCTTAAACTTGTCTAAATTCTATTGGTTGATAGGATTTCGACCCATCCTTACTTTAGCTTCGAAATAAGACCCTTTGGAACCATTATAAACCGATTTTGACTTTAATATAAAATAATATTTTGAGATATTCCTAAGGTGCCCCTCTCCTCCCCTATAAAAGGACACCTCCTCCCCCTCCTCCTCACACCAATTTGAGCACTCAAGCTCGGCCAACCCCTGCCAATTTCTCCTCTCCACTTCCCTAGCAACATCCTAGAGGTTCTGGTCTTCCTCAAAGACCAATTTTAGTGCCCTAAGAGGAGGTCTCAAAGAGGCACTTCAAAGAAGAGGTAATTACCGTTACCAATTCTTTCATCTTTATTTCTTCTTCCACTTCTTCTTCTTAGGTTGTTTCATTATGAAGTAATAACATCAGTATCACTCATATACTGATATGTTATTATAAGTATGAAACAACCCTATTTCACCATCTATCCATCCTACGGAAAAAGAAATCACCGCGCGTGCGTACGTACGGAATACCGTCTCCACGCCGTGGTGTAATCTATTTTCCACCACCACCTTACATGGATGGGTATAATGGTGTAAAGAATAACTATACATAGTTATTAAAACATCATATTGATTCTGATATATTGTATAATCCACTCCAATTCAATTCAATATTTATAGAAATGATATCATCGCTCGTGCGTACGTACGGACTACCGTCTCCACGACGCGATGAGATTCATTCTCCATGTTAACCATTTAAGAATGATTATAACGTATATATAAGAAATAATAATGAAATATATGACATTATAAAGCTACTGGATTTATGTATATATATACATATGTATGTAATCTACTTACTTCCATTTCAAGACAATAAGGAAAGGAAAACAGCGTTCATGCGTACGTACGGACTACCGTCTCCATGAACGGTGTTTTTCATTTTATCTACCTATTATATATATATATATACTGAATATATATGATATATAAATCATATTTTATATTATGGAAGTAAGTAAATCATGATATAAGTAATAATGATGTCAAGAACAACAAGTCAAAACACCTACGATAAATGAAACGATTTTACCCAAAACGCTTCTTTAACATGGAGTTTACAAAAGAACGGGTAATATAATGTCATAAGTGAACCATATATGATATCATAACAATGAATATGATTCTGTAATAAGTCAATAACATGATTTAAATCATTATACAGGAGGTTCGGACACTTACAAAGCAAGTCGGACCTAAGGTAAGGAAAATATCACAATCTCATTTTTATCCGAGATTGTTTATTCGTAAGTATTTACTGGGGTGTATTTTATCATCCACATCCATGTTTCTTCAATATGTAATATTATTTCCATCCACCTACAATTTTTTAAATCCAATTTTACCCTTCGGTGAGTTTTTAGTAAAAGATATGAAAGGAATCTTTTGTCATTTTTTTTATACGAGGTACTTTTTGACTTTTCCGACAAAAGTACGAAGAATGTTTTTTTTAACTTATACGGCACGAACGGATTTCTACTGTTTTATAAAGCCTTATTTTCATGAAGCTTCCTCTAAAAGATTTCATGACTATTTTCAATAAAATCTCTTTCTTTTAAAATTACATGATGTTTTGTGAAAAGAAATTGATTTTGAAGAAGAAAGGATATTTTCCTCAAGAATTCAATTCAAGTGTTTTATCAAAATTATTATCCATATAAGATAATAAAGGGTTCTGTTTCTATCCATATTTTTACATTTATTTGACTATGTTGTGATGGAATTTTGTTTATTAATTCCTTTATCTTATATGAATGGTTTTATGATGTCATATTGTTTAAGAATCCCATTTTTATTACATGGGTTATGCAATGATGTATGATTTATGATTTTGTGGCACACATAAGAAAGGATTCATTAAGAGATGGGTGGGACCTATATCTCCTTCCAATGCATTGGGTAAAGATTTCATATCTCATGAGATAGACATGGATGGAATGGTAGGTTATACCGGTTCAGTGAAACAGGACTGAAACGAGGATTACTCGATTCAGAAAGGGACTTTGTCCACTAAGATAGTCTTGGAAATGAGTCTTGACTAACAAGAAATGATTCTCTATGATTATGTGTGTATGCCACAATGAGTAATGTTTTAAGTTATGGTTTCATTTTCACTACTATGATTTATCCCATGTTATGAAATTATGCTCTCTTTTGCAGGTTAAGATTTCCAAAAATGTTATGTTCTTATGAAAATTATGTGATTGATATTTCTTTTGTTTACCCTTACTGAGCATTTGAGCTCACCCTTTTATGTTTTCTTTTCCCCAGGATATAAAGAAAGGTTTTAGGTAAAAAAAAGGAAGATCTTTGTGGGAGATTTTGAATATCTTTCACCAGGATTAGAAGATTACGTTCCGAGTTTCCAAAGACACTAAACTATTACGATCCTTGTGTGTGTGTTTTTGTTATGTACTAAGTATTCCGCAAAAGTAATGTAAAGTCCATGTAAGTCAGGCTTCGGGTCTCTACACTGTAACCAAAAACATTATTTCAGTATCCATATTAGATACTGATGGATTCATATTCAAGTTTGGAAATGAATGTTGCTACTTTTATAAAGATAGCATTTGTTTTTGTAGGGCACATTTATATAACGGACTTTATGTGTTAGACTACACAAACCAAGTAATGGCAATTGATAACAAAGTTAATTTACATGACTCATACCACACCCAACTTTGGCATCACCGGCTAGGTCATGTCAATGAGAAACGTTTGACAAAATTACATCAAGATGGGTATTTAGATTCTTTCGAACTAAAACCACTTGGTGTATGTCATGCGTGTCTACAAGGCAAAATGACCAAAGCCCCATTTAGTGGGAAAGGTAAAAGAGCTAAAGAGCTTCTAGAATTAGTTCACACAGATGTGTGTGGACCATTTCCAGTTTAAGAAAGGGGTGGGTTCTCATACTTCATAACTTTTACTGATGATTTTAGTAGATATGGATATATCTATTTAATGAGGTATAAGTCAGATTCTTTTGATCGGTTCAAAGAATACAAGAATGAAGTTGAGAACCAGCTTGGTAAGAAGATTAAGAAACTCCGCTCAGGCAGAGGAGGAGAATATCTTAATCAAGACTTCATTGATTTCTTATGGGAGTTTGGGATTCTATCTCAACTCACTCCTCCTTACACACCGCAGTGGAATGGTGTAAGTGAAAGGAGGAACCGCACCCTGTTTGACATGGTGAGATCAATGATGAGTCATGCGAGTCTTCCATTATCCTTTTGGGGATATGCATTACAAACAGCAGCACACATACTAAACCAAGTACCAACTAAATCGATAAGTGGTATTCCATACGAGTTATGGAGTGGACGCAAATCCATGTTATCAAATTTACACGTGTGGGGTAGCGAAGCATTTGTTAAGGCCTCTTCAGGTAACAAACTTGCACCCCGAGGCACAAAGTGTATCTTTATAGGATATCCCAAGGAAATAAGGGGATATTACCTATACAACCCCTCAGAAAAAAAGGTTACAGTGGCAAGACACGCCATATTCCTTGAGAGGGAGCACATCTTCAGAAGAGATAGTGGGAGCGAGATAGACTTTGATGAAGTCGAGGCTCAAGATACACATGAGTTGGTACAAGAACAGATTCCACAAAGCCCCGTGGAAGAACAATCTGTTCCAGAGACACAAGAACTGCGTAGGAGCACGAGAGAGGTGAGAGAACCAGAAAGATATGGTTTTCTTGTCACTGAGGATGGTGACTCATTATTGGTTGACAATGATGATCCTCTTACCTACAAGGAAGCAGTTGAAGGCACAGACGTTGCCAAGTGGCAAGAAGCCATGAATTCTGAAATGGATTCCATGTACCAAAACCAAGTCTGTATTTTGGTAGATCCTCCAGTTGATGTAAAGCCTATTGGTAATAAATGGGTATTCAAGAAGAAACTGGACATGGAGGGGCAAGTCAGCACCTACAAGGCACGACTGGTTGCAAAAGGTTTTAGACAGCGTCAAGGAATTGACTATGATGAAACCTTTTCACCGGTTGCAATGCTGAAGTCTATCAGAATCCTATTGGCCATTGCTACTTACCATGACTATGAAATTTGGCAAATGGATGTCAAAATAGATTTCCTTAACGGGAACCTCCAGGAAGATGTCTACATGACACAACCTGAAGGGTTTGTGACTTCAAAGGATGCCAACAAGGTATGCAAGTTGCAAAAATCCATTTATGGATTAAAGCAAGCATCAAGGTCATGGAACATTCGTTTTGATGAAGCTGTTACAGAATTTGGCTTTGTTAAGAATGAATGTGAGCCTTGTGTCTACAAAAGGTTTAGTGGAAGTGCAGTCGTTTTCCTAATAGTATATGTCAATGACATATTGCTAATTGGAAACGAAGTACCTGTCTTACAGTCAGTTAAGGCATGGTTGAATAAATGCTTCTCCATGAAAGACTTGGGCGAGGCGGCATATATTCTTGGGATCAAGATCCATCGTGATAGATCCAAGAAAATGTTGGGCCTAAGTCAAAGTACATACATTGACAAGATACTGAAGAGATTCAGTGTGGAACAGTCCAAGAGGGGATTGTTGCCAGTGTCACATGGCATTCATCTTTCCAAGAAAATGTGTCCTCAGACAAATGAGGAAAGAAAGAGAATGGCAAGGATCCCTTACGCATCCGCGATTGGGTCAGTCATGTATGCTATGCTATGTACGAGGCTAGATGTTGCTTATGCATTAAGTGCGGTAGGCAGATATCAAGCTGATCCAGGAGACCGCCATTGGATGGCAGTCAAGACTATCCTTAAGTATCTGAGGCATACTAAGGATATGTTCTTGGTTTATGGAGGAGATGAGGAACTAGTCATAAGAGGACATGTAGATGCTAGTTTCCAGACTGATCAAGATGACATGAAGTCGCAGACTGGATACATCTTCAGTTTGAATGGAGGTGCAGTGAGCAGGAAGAGCTCAAAACAAAGTGTGGTGGCAGATTCTACAGCGGAGTCCAAGTATATCTCAGCTTCTGAGGCAGCTAAAGAAGCAGTATGGATGCTAAGCTTCTTCCAAGAGCTGGATGTTGTACCGAGCAGTAAAGATCCTATCACACTCTATTGTGATAATACTACAGCGGTGTCACTTGCAAAAGAGACAAGGTCACATCAGCGGACAAAGCACATACTTCGGAAGTATCATCTCTTGAGGGATTTTTCTCAGAGAGGTGAAGTTGCAGTGAGCAGTATTTCCACGGAAGACAATGTGGCGGACCCATTGACTAAAGCCTTGACTCAGCAGAAACATGATCATCATGTGAGGTCTAGCGGACTAAAAGTCGTAGGCAATTGGCTCTAGTCCAAGTGGGAGTTTGTAAGGGTTGGTGTCCTCAGAACCAACTGTTTTGTACTTTGATTACATAAATGTTCACTTATTATATATTGTTCATTGTTCTGCATGACTATAATATAATAATGTCCTGAAATATTTGTTGCATTAATAAGGTCATAGCAGATCCCCGCTATGATGAGAACC
Source organism: Viscum album (assembly GCA_963277665.1). Classification (NCBI taxonomy): domain Eukaryota; kingdom Viridiplantae; phylum Streptophyta; class Magnoliopsida; order Santalales; family Viscaceae; genus Viscum; species Viscum album. Next base: position 183,362,685 of record OY728145.1, read on the forward strand.
TTGAAATGCTATAACAATATTCTTAAATAAAGTTCTGCGGTTGGATGACATACTATGATAGGACACATAGTATACAGACCGTCATGTGCGAGTACTCATAAGAAGACGAGACTCTCTCTCATGGAGTTCGCACTTGGTAATCTCCAAGATGGGAGATTATGAGAACAGACCCGCCAGTAGTAATTCTGCATGTCTTGGTGTCATCAGATATTTCTATCTACGAGCGTGTGTAATGATCCTTAGACTGGAAGATTATCATTAACTCATGTCATGACTCGCACACTTAGATTTACTAACAAAAACCGTCACGTAGACAGTTGGCGGGAAGTAGGGTACGTTGGGTGCGTCACGAGTGACATGTTGTTAATGGATAAGTCAAGGAAGGATTTGTCCCTTCCATTTATGGAAGTTGATATCTGGGCCCTTTGATTGAAATAGAACTGTCGTATTAAATTCCATGGCCATGGTGTAAACGATGAGTTTATTTCAGGTAGTCAAAGAACGACATATCAAGCATATAGGTTTATGACACGGCCATGAAACCTGCTTGATGAGATATTGAGACAAAGGGATTAAATTACACAGTAAGCATTCGTATGGGGTGATACGTCAATGCGGCGTCAACTTCTTTCTCTTGGGTGCCTTGACCCGTTGCTAGACAGTAATCTTGGACTTTAGGCAAGCCCGCCTAATGCCAACGAGAAAGAGGCCTAGAGGGTCACACACTAAGTGTATCCAAGTATCTCAAGTTGAATAAAGATTATTCTCATACATGGTTTAATAATTATCCAAGGAAGCCTAAGTTGTTTTAAATGATGGAGGAAAAAGAAAATAAAACAAGTACACGTCGTGTATTATTATTACATGTCGTGTAGTTTTATTTTGGAAAGGAAATGAATAAATGAAAATAAGATATACACGCCGTGTACATTTAATGTACACGCCGTGTAGTTTTCAATGAAAAACATGTACACGCCGTGTAGTTTTCAATGAAAAACATGTACACGCCGTGTATTTATTAATACACGCCGTGTAGTTTTTTTTTAGTTGGGATTTTGAGGATATAATATTGTTTTAAATGATATTTATTATAATCAGCGTGGGAGCATGTCAAGGAATTATTTATTCGACATGGGGTTTTAAATAAAGAGTCAATGAAATAAATAAAACGCGTAACGCGTTTATTTATTGTCATAACTCTATAACCCCACACACCCGATTATAAATATCCTCACAACCCCAACTCTTTTCTGAGATAAGAGAATCGTTGTGCACAACATCTCTGGAGAATTCATTCAAGGCCGAAAGAACCTCTTCCTCCAAGAACGCTCTCAAGACCGAGAGAGATCCTCTTCCATCGGATCAAGACAATCTAAGACGGACAACGCAAGAAAAGGCTTCTCCACGCTAGCACCCGGAGAATCTTTTGGCGACGTCCAGAGATACGAGGTACACGTGTGGATCACCGCTAGAGGGAGTCTACACTTGGCTTCTGCGACGCAACGACGGATCACATCGACAACGTGATTGAGAACATCAACGAAGAAAGAACACCCAAAAGGTATTTCTTTATAATTAATTAAATTAATTATAATCAACCTGTAACGATCCTTGTTTGTGGTTCCGGGAAAAACCATCTTCTTTGTCTTTTTCTGTGATTCGATCCGTGGAGACTGGCGTTTATCGTCGTATTGATCCCGGATTGATCATTGCTAATGACAAAAAGCCAAGTGGGCACATCCACCCACGCGCTTCCGCTGTTCCCGGAACCTACAGTGCCCCCCTTTATCAGCGCTAACGAAAAAGCGCTGATAAAGGGTTCCTTTATCAGCGCTTTTGTTAGCGGTGATAAAGGGCCCCCCTTTATCAGCGCTTGTTTAGTAGCGCTGATAAAGGGGGGCCTTTATCAGCGATTTTTTTAGCGTTGATAAAGGGTCGGCTTCAATTTTTTTTAAAGTATATTAATATAGTTATATTGTTATATTGTTATATAAATATAATATATAATTTTTAAATATATTTTTGATAAGTAGAAATGTACATTTACACTTATTATACTTAATATATAATATATTTAGTGAAAATGACTTCTTAAAAAATTAAAAAAAATATTTTTAATTAATATTTTGATAATCATTATGGAGTAATAGTCATTTAATAACAATTTGAGGACTAAAAAAATTAAAAAAATTAAAAAAAGATCCAAAATATGTTGAAAACGCAACTCAAACTTCAAACGGCCATAACTTTTGATCCGGGTGTCCGTTTGAGCTCTACCATATATCAAATCGAAGCCTGCGATGAGCTCTACGTCGTTGTGACACGGGGGCACCCCGGTCAAGCGTTCTTTGAGGCCAAAAGAGGCCCATAAGGCCTCCAAAACTAAGTTTTTTGTCGGGGTACCCAGATTTTTTAACATTTTGTGGATTTTCAAACTCGTTTAAGGGGGTATTATTGGCTTTTCATGGTGAGGACTGAATTTATTCCAAGGTATTACATTCATAGTGATATTAGGTCTTTGAAATTTCATCCTTTTTTATAATGAACTGCTATTTATAATCAAATATATAACTATATGTACATATTTTTTATATATTCGCACCTAAAAATTAAATTTTTTAAATAAATAATTAAACATATTTACATATAAAATATATTAGCTTTATCTAAATAATTACAAATATCCATTTTATTTAAAATACCAATATATGAATATTTATATACCTATATATTAATCTAACTATATATATATATATTAATCTAACTATATATATATATATATTAATCTAACTATATATATATTAATCTAATAACTATATATATATTAATATAACTACATATATATATATTAGTATTACTATAAATATATATATTAATATCACCATAAATATATATATTAATATCACTATATATATATATTAATATAACTATATAAATATATATTCATATAACTATATATATGTTAATATAACTATATATAAGTTAATATAACTATATATATGTTAATATAAATATATATATATATATATATATATTAATATAAATATATATTACTATACGAATAAATATAACTAAATATATATATATATAGATATAGATATATATTAATACCACTATATATATATATATTAATATTACTATATATATTATAATATAACTATATATATATATATATTATAATATAACTATATATATATATATTAATATAAATATATATTAATATACGAATAAATATAACTATATATATATATATATATATATATATATATAGAGAGAGATATCATGAATTGGAAAGCAAATCAAAATAGAGTAGTGGTAAGGGCTTAGGCGCGCAGGGGGGAGGTCTCGAGTTCAAATCCTGGTAGAGGTAGGGGTGCGCGCGCATGGGGAATATTGGAGCAAGCGCTATTAAAGGGTATAGGGGGGTGCGTGGGGTGCTGTATAGGGGCCGAAAAGCGCTGTAAAAGGGGGGTTCAAGCACTATAAAAGCCCCCCTGATTGGCAGTATTTTTTAATTTTTTTTTAATTTTTTTAAATTTTTTAAATTTTTTTTAACTTTTATCAGCACTTTTTTAAAAGCGCTGATAAAAGGGTCCTTTATCAGCGCTAAAACGAAAGCGCTGATAAAGGAAGCGCTGATATAGGACCCTTTATCAGCCCTAAAAAAAGCGCTGATAAAGGGGTACGTTTATCAGTGCTTTTTTTAGCGCTGATAAAGGGGTCCTATATCAGCGCTTTTCGAAGCGCTGATAAAGGGGACCACCCCTTTATCTACGCTGGATTTATCAGCACTTTACTAGCGCTGATAAAGACCATTTTTAGCACTGATAAAGGCCGTGTTTGTAGTAGTGAATGTTCAATAAAATAAATAAATACATTTTACCCACAATATGGTGAATAAATATTTATTTTATTTATGCAGTCATTTTAACATGAATAAAATTATTACATTGTCTTGAGAATAATATTTATTAATTAAATTCTAATAGAATTTAACTGAGACCACCAGAAACACTTAATGTGTGACCCTCTAGGATTCTTTATCGTTGTCATTAGGTGGGATTTACTAAATTCTAAGAGTACTATCTAAAAATGGGTCAAGGAACCCAAGATAAAGAACATAAATTTGCAACAACGACATCCACATATGAATTCTCACTGTGTAATATAACCCCCTTTTCACAATATCTCATCAATCAGGTTTCATGATAGTGTCATGAAATTTTATTCCTGATACATCAATCTTTGACTACTTAAAATAAACTCATCGTAACACACTGGACATGTAATTTTGTGTGATGGTTCTATTTAAATCAAAGGGACAAGATATCAACTTCCATAAATAGGAGGGACAAATCCTTCCTTGACTTATCCATTAATAACATTCCACTCATGATGCACCCAATATAACCTACTTCATGCCAACTGTATACATGAAAGTATTTATCAGTAAATCATAGTTCATGAGATGTGACACATATATTAATGATAATATTAAATACTAAGGATCATTACACACACTCACAGATAGAAATATATAATGACACCAAAACATGCAGAATTCTTACTGGCGGTTCTGTTCCCGTAATCTCTTATCTTGTATATTACCAAGTGCAAAATTCATGAGAAGATTTTTCATCTACTTACGAGTACTCACACCTGATGTTCTGAATAATAGGTTTCCCATAATAGTATTTCATCCAACCATAGAACTATATTTAATAATATTTTTATAGCATTTCATAGTTCTCATCATAACATGGAACTTCCATGACCTTATCAATGCAACAAATACTCAAGGACATTATTACATCATAGTCATGTAGAACAATGAACAATATGTAATAAGATGTTTAATATTTAAATACATTAAATATATATGTAATCAAAGTGAAACCAGTTTTTTCTAAGGCACCAAATCCTACAAACTCTAACTTAGACTAGGGACAACTGCCTAGGACTTTCGATATTCTAGACCTCACATTGTGATCATATTTATACCGAGTCAAGGCATTATTCAAGGGTTCCACCACATTTTCATCTGTGGAAATACTACCCACTGAAACTTCACCTCTCTGAGAGAAAATCCCTCAAGAGATGATACTTCTGAAGTATGTGCTTTGTCTACGGATATGACCTTGGATATTTTTTGAGAGCCACCGCTGCAGTATTATCACAATAAAGTATAATGGTATCATTACTTATAGGTATCAAATCCATCTCTTAGATGAAGATTCTCACCCAAAATTCTTCTTTAGCTACCTCATAAGCAGCAATATACTCAGAATCTACTGTAGAATCTGCGACCACACTCTGCTTTGAGATCTTCCGGCTCACTGCACCTCCATTCAAAGTGAATATGTATCCCATTTGTGACTTCATGTCATCTTGATCAGTATGGAAACTAGCATTTTCATATCCTATGATGAGTATTTCCTCATCTCCTCCATAAACTGGGAACATATCCTTAGTACACCTCAGATACATTATTATAGTCTTGAATGCCATCCAATGGAGATCACCTAGGGCAGCTTGATATCTTCCTACCACACTAAATGTGTAGGCGACATCCAACCTAGTACATAGAATGTCATACATGACTAACCCAATCACTGATGCATATGGAATCCTTAAATTATTTTTATTTCCTCATGTGTCTGAGGAAAAATTTTCTTGGAAAGATGAATTCCATGTGATGCTCGCAAAAATCCCCTCTTGGATTGTTCCATACTGAATATCTTCAGTATCTTATCAATGTATGTAATTTGTCATAGGCCCAAAAATATCTTGGATCAATCATGATGGATCTTGATCCCAATAATATATGCTACCTCACCCAAGTCTTTCATGGAGATGCATTGATTCAACCATGCCTTAATAAACTTTATGATTGGTATCTCATTTCTAATAAGTAATATGTCTTAAAAATATACTATTAGGATACAGATTTCATTCCCACTAAACCTTTTGTATACACAAATATCACATTAGTTCTTAATAAAACCATATTTTGTTATGGATTCATCAAAAAGAATGTTTTATGAATTTGATTCTTTATTTAATATATAAATTAATTTATGAAACATGCATACCTTATCAGCCTATTTTTGAGTCATAAAACCTTCAGGTTGTGTCATGCACACATCTTCCTATGGTTCCCATTATGGAAGTCTATTTTGATATCCATTTAACCAATCTCATAGTCATAGTAAGCAGTAATGGCCAATAGAATTCTGATGGATTTCAACATTGTAACTGGTGAAAATGTTCCATCGTAGTCAATTCCTTGATGTTGTTTGAACCCTTTTGCAACTAGTCGTGCCTTATTGGTACTGACTTGTCCTTATATGACCATTTTCTTCTTGAATACTCATTTAAACCAATAGGATTTACATCAAGAGGAGGATCTACCAAAATCCAGACTTGGTTTTGGTACATGGAATATATTTCATATTTCATGGCTTCTTGCCACTTGGAAAATATGTGCCAATTACTGCTTCCTTGTAGTTCAGATGATCATTATTATAAACTAATAATGAGTCACAATCCTCAGTAACTATAAAATCATACCATTATGGTTCTCTAATCTCTCTTGTACTCCTATGCAGCTCTTGTGTCTCTAGAACTGTTCTTTCTTCCATGTGGATTTGTGTAATCTGTTCTTGTACCAAATCTTGTATACCTTGAGCCTCAACTTCATAGAGGTGTATTTCGCTCCCACTATCTCTTTTGGATATGTGATCCATCTTAGGGAATAATGCATGTCTTTTAACTATATCCTTTTTTTCTGAGGTGTTGTATAACTAATATACCCTTGTTTTCTTAGTGTATCCTATAAAGGTACACTTTTTGCGTTGAGGTTCATGTTTGTCACCTGAAGAGGCCTAGCCAATTCATCGCTTCCCCACACATGTAAATTCGATAATATGGTTTTTCATTCTTCTCCATAACTTGTATGGAATACCATTTATTGATTTAGTTGGTACTTGGTTTCGTATGTGCACCTCTGTTTCTAACACATATCTCCAAAAGGACAATAGAAGAATTACATGACTCATCATTGATCTCACTATGTCCAACAGGCTGCAGTTCCTCCTTTTTCTCACACCATTCCACTGGGGTGTGTATGGAGGAGTTAGTTGGGATAGGATCCCAAACTCATGTAAGTAATAAATGATGTCTTGATTAAGTTATTCTTCACCTTGGTTTGATTGCAGTTTCTTAAATTTTTTACCAAGATGGTTCTCATCTTCATTATAGTATTCATTGAACTTATCAAAATAATCCAACTTATACCTCATTAAGTAGATATATCCATATCTACTAAAATCATCATTAAAAGTTATGAAGTATGATCACCCTACCCTTGTTTCAATTGGAAATGGCCTACACACCTCGGTATGAACCAATTCAAGAAGTTATTTTTCCCTTTCACCTTTCCCACGAAATGGGGCTTTGTTCATTTTGCCTTGTAAACATGTAGGACATATGCCAAGTGGTTTTAGTTTGAAAGAATCTAAATATCCATCTTTATATATCTTTTTCTTGCATTTCTCATTTACATGACCTTACCGATGATGCCAAAGCTGGGTGTGGTATGAGTCATGTGAAGTATCTTTGTTATCTATTTCCATTACATGCTATGTGTAATCTAACACCTAATAACTATTTTATAAATGTTACCTACCAAAACAGATACTATCTTTTTAAAATAAGCAACATTCATTTTCAAAATTGATAAAAAAACACATCTGTATCTAATATGGATACATAAATATTTTTTTTAGTAATAAACGTCACATAACAAAAACCCTTTAACACCAAGATCATCCTAGTTGCCAATGTGAGGTGGTAGTCCTAAAAAGATACAATAGAATGTCTATCCATGTTGGATACTCATATATATAACTCCCCTCGGTCAATCTTCCTGAATCTACTTGGTTCTTGTATTTGGATACATATGTGACCACCACAAGAAGTATCTAATACCCAATTTGTAGAAACATATAGATTTCAATCGATAACAAATGAAACTGAAGCTTCTCATTGCTTTTTAAGCTAGGTGTAGCTCTTCTTCTACTGGACCTTCATTCCACATGGGAAACAATTAGCCACTTATTCCATTGCCTCCCCTTTGATCTTCCTTTTCTTGGAAGGCGGTGAAGAAGCTTTGGGTTTAAAGCTCTTCGCCTTCCCTTTCCTCTTATTCACCATAAGTATAGAAGTCTATTCATGCTTCATATCTTTGTCCAATTAAAGAATGAGGATAAGAAGATTAGATAGAGACTTCTCAATGTTATTCATATTGACATTGATAACAACGTCAGAGAAGCTACATGGGATTTATGAAAGAATGAGATCAGTGCCCAATTCTTCAGGGACTTTAAAACCTATAACCTCAAGGAGCTCAATGTTGGAAATGATCTTGACTAGATGAGGCCCAGGTGGGGAACCTTCTACAAGCTTACTTTGAAAGAGTGCCCTTGAGATCTCAAACCATTCTTGTCCTTCTTCCTCTTAGTAAAGACCACAGAGGTGCTTGAGCATACTATAAGCATCCATGTTTTCATTAGACTTCATGAGCTCAATAAAAATTAATGATATCATCAAACACTAAACATCAACCACATCATTCATATGTTTCTCATAGATTAGGAAATCCTCATCACTCGCCTCTTTGGTAGGTGGATCAAGTAATGATGAATCTCACATGTAAGACTTACGTTCATGGCGTAAGATAACCCGAAGGAGCCTAAACCATTCATGGAAGATACTATCAGTGAGGATGTTGTATTTATCCAAAATTGATTGCAGGGATAGTGTGGTTGATGAGATTTTCAATTTTATTCTATAATTAAAAGATCATATCATTACTACTTTCTTGATTACATTTTATTATAAATAATAAATTTTATTACATCTCCCACTATTTTATCAAGTCCCAATGGCCCTCATGATTCAACTCAGAATTTCCAGTTTCTATTACATTATAGTGTAAAAGATCCATATTTCCCTTCGCATAACCCCAATAAGGACTGGTTAAGCTATTATAAGGTATTTATGTAGGAAGGTCATTGCCAAATGTGGGATTGAAACTCCTTGATATCTTGAGTGGACTCCCCAATCCTGAAATCATGACTTTGGATTTCCTCAACGCTTGCCTCCAATATTGTACCAAGTCTATCTAGGGATACTCCTCTTGATGTAACATGGTTAATTCAACCTGAACCTATTCATAATGGATTCTTGTATAAAAGTAAGTGTCCCAACAAGGGTTGGATAAACACATAGTTTAATGAGTTTTTCCCTTAATCAAGTAATGGAAGGCCTGATATGACTTAATATTTTATTTTAGGTATTTTTATCTCCAATGCTTGAATTTATTATTATTATTATCACATGTTTTTTAATATTAAGTGGAACTTACTTAAGTGAATAACCATGTCTTGATAATATTTACGTATAAGTCTAGTTTATTTTAGTTCCATCTTGCATGCTTGTTTAACTCATTAATTATGTGATCATGACAACACATCCATATTGATAAGCCATGTAACTGACAAAAATAAAATAATGTAAAGGGCATGACCATGTGATTTTCTAATGGTTAGTTTATCTAACAGTTGATAAACTAACCCTGACCTAGGGGAGAAACATATTGGTCCTTTTGGGTTCATTTTTACATCTTTCCACCTGTCCACCTCTGTATCTCTAGGGATTGGTTTCTTCTCAGCTCTAACATGAACCACCTCTACTATCTTGGGAGTTCCATCCATTACATATGCATTTTTTTATCTCACATATAGGTGAGGGGTAAAAAGGGGGTTTTATATTAAAGAAACCTTAGGAACACATGCTCTACATATTAATGAGGAGAAGGCTCACTGGCCAAAAAATTTAATTTAAATAAATAAATTAAAATAAATCATCCACATACAAAGGTCCTAGTGTAGCTCATGATCATCCATACATGAAATGATATTTATTCATAAATAAAACCAGCATTCAATTCTTTACTTGTTCCTGTTTAAGATAACTCCTGATTGAATCATGTAATTATCATATTTAATTAATAAATCATTTTATCTTGAATCCTTTTTTGAATTTCCTTGAGATTATCATCCATAATAATTTTTAACAAATAAATTTATTTAAAAATATCTTTGTACGTAACTCTTACCTTGGAAGAAACCTGGTGAATTCCAATTCATAACTACCTAATGAGTAGAAATGAACATTACGCAGATGTTAAATTAAACACATATATATAAAAAATCTATCACATGTTGTGCCTCATCTTTACTACTACACGATGGTACATATATCAAGGATTTATATAATATAATAATAAATTTTTATAAATATGCCTAATTTGGATGATTACACAACGTGTAGTTCCTACTACACGACATGTACAATTTTTCACCATCCATCTGATGTACACTCCCAAGGAAATTATGTGTGAGTGTACTTAATAAATATTTGGAGTACACGAAATGTCCAGTGGGCCACACACTGTGTAGATCCTTGTTACACAGTCTGTAACTGGGAAAGCCATTTATGGGGTACACGGTCCAACCTTAACCCAAAAGGACTACACGTCGTGTCTAGTGGGCCACAAGACATGTAATCCAGAAATTGTGTGCCACCTATTCCTGGTTAACACCCAGAGTCATCAATACTAATAAAAACTCCAATGACACAACTTGGTTTAGTGAACTAGACCCGGTGCATTGAACCTTGGAAACATGGTGTGTACTACTAAATACATGTCGTGTGTTTTGGTGTTGTAGGACTAGGAACCTTTGGTAACTCTAGATGAGATTATTTGTTTTATTTTAATCAAAATTAAAAGAAAAGATTTTTTTTGTAAGGTGAACGAGAAATGAAAGAGGAGGAACAAATCTAGAGATTTAGATTTGTAGAACAATTAACTTGAATTAAAACAACTAAATTATTAAATGCTTAAATCATCAATGAAATATTTAAATAATTATAAACAATGATGTAACCGCTCTGATACCACTTGAAGGTTTCAAGTGAAGTGGAAGCGTGGTTGGGCTGGAACCCGAATTTGATTTTAACCATAATCAATGAATAGTTTGGAATCAATACGATGATGAACACCAATATCCAAGGAATAGAATCAAAGATTTTGATAAAGAAGGAAGAGGCCCAAAACCTTTAGATAGGATCTTACACATCATGTTTATAATTAATTTAATTAATTCCATAAAGAAAATAATACCTAGATCATCGGTATTTTCTTCATTGATTTTTTTGATCATCTGAAATGACCTTTTCAGATTATCTTGTTGCACTTTCATGGATCCAAACCAGAATACCTCTAGAGGTGATCCACATGTGCTCAGATGGCCTCCGATCGACATCACTCATTCTTTAGGTGCTACCACGAAGAAGTGAGTGTGTTATGTTGGTTATTCATAATCGTTTTTTCTTCGACCTTGAAGAACATATCTCATTCTTGAGAGGGGCGGGAAGGGATTTGATAGAGAAATTGTTTAGCTAAAAAATTCTCAATTCACCATGTGTACAGTTCACATGTGTGTCTATATTGACATGAGGATTTAGTTACAATATTTAATTACATTTAAATACATTCATAACCTTAGAGAAAACCTATGCTATTAATATTAAAACTGAATCATTATCTATGGTGCACCAACTTGCACAAAACCGAATTATAAATAAAATTCCTCATCACAAAATAATAGAAGCATTGTTTTAATTTGTTTTAACTAGTAAAATAACTATTTATCATCTTGAAAATAATTATTTTACTACTGCACCAACCTTGGTCCTCTCAAAATCCACTTCCATTTATTGAACATTGGAATAAATAAATAAATAATTTTTTCTCTTAAATAAATATATTATTGAAAACTAGTAAATAAATATTTATTAAATGTTCGATAAAATAAATAAATATATTTTACCCACAATCTAGTGAATAAATATTTATTTAATTTATGAAATCATTTTAACTTGAATAAAATTATTCCACTGTGTTGAGAATAATATTTATTAATTAAATTCAAATAGAATTTAACTGAGACTACCAGAAACACTTAATGTGTGACCCTTTAAGATTATTTCTCGTTGGCATTATGTAGGCTTGCCTAAAGTCTAACAGTACTGCCTAGTAACGGGTTAAGGCACCCAAGAGAAAGAACTTAAAGTTGAAAAAATGACATCCACATACGAATGATCACTGTGTAATATAATCCCTTTTTCCTAATATATAATCACGAAAGTTTCATGATAGCATCATCAACTTTAATGTTTGATATGTCATTCTTTGAATACCTGAAATAAACTCGTCATTACACCATGGCCATGGAATTTCACGTGATGGTTCTATTTCAATCAAATTGCCAAGATATAAACTTCCATAAATGGAAGGGGAAAATACTTCCTTGACTTATCCATTAATAACATGCCACTCGTGATGCATCCAACGTACCCTACATCCCACCAAATGTCGGCGTGACAGTTTTCATCATTAAATCAAAGTGCATGAGTTGTGACATGTATTAATGATAATATTAAAGTCCAATGATCATTACACATGATCACAGATAGAAATATCTGATGACACAAAAACACACAGAATTCCTACTGGCAGGTCTATTCTCATAATCTTTTATCTTGAAGATTATGAAGTACAAACTTCATGATAGGAAGTATCATCTATTTACGAGTACCTACACCTGACAGTTTTCATGCTATGTGTCTCATCATAGTATTTCATCCAACTGTAGAACTAAATTTAAGAATATTGTTATAGCATTTCAAGGTTCTCATCATAGTAGGGAACTTTCATGACCTTATCAATACAAAACATACTCTAGGACGTTATTACATCATAGTCATGAAAAATAATGAACAATATGTAATAATATGTTTAATAGTTAAATTCATTAAATGTACATGTAATCAAAGTGGAACCAGTTGGTTCTAGGATACCAAATCTTATAAGAATAAGTCATTGGATATTTTTTTGCATAAAGGGATAAAAGATGAATAGAGAACCCAAAATCGAACAAAAGAATTCACATTTATAAGAAACAAATTATTATGTGAGTAATAATAAAAATAAATAAATTAAACATAAATATGAAATAATAAATTAATTATATGTATAATGATTTTACTGTGAAAATATTAGGATTACCTTTGTAATTGAGCAAAGGAATCATCTTTTCTCTTCTAGAAAATGAAGTGGAGGTAACTTGAATGAAAGTGATAAATGCACCACTGTAGTGGTGAAAATGTTTTAAGGGAGAAGGATCATGAATTTTGGAAAGAAAACCCCCAACTCAAAAAAATATTCCACTTTTATAGGAAAAAAATTATTATGAGAGTAATATGAAAAAGTAATAAATTAAACATACATATGAAACAATAAATTTATTCCATGGACAATGATTTTAATATGAAAACATCAATATTTCTTCATAACTAAGCATAGGAGACTTCATTTCACTTCCTTAATTGGTAGTGGAGGTAACTTGAAAGAAAGTGATAAATACACCACTATAGAGGTGAAAAGGTTTTAAGGGAGAAAGAGTAAGAAAGTTAGACAGAGTTCCCCCAACTTAAAAAAAATAATCCACCTATATAATAAAACAATTATTATATGAGTAAGAAAAATATAAATTAATAAAACATACATATTAAACAATAAATTAATTATATGGACACTGATTTTACTATGAAAACATTAAGAATAACTCTGTAATTGAGCATAGAAAGAATCATTTCTCTTCCTGCAAAGGCGGGGGAGGTAACATGAATGAAAGTGATAAATGCACCACTCTAGGGGTAAAATGGTTTTAAGGGAGAAGGAGCATGAAAGTTGGACAGAGTAACCCCAAATCAAACAAAATAATCCACATCTATAAAAAACAATTATTATGTAGTTAATACTAAAAATAAATAAATTAAACGTAAATATTAAAGAATACATTAATTCTATTGATAATTATTTTACTGTGGAAACATTAAGATTACCTCTATTTTTGAGTAGAGAGAACATCGTTTCTCTTCTTGAAAAGGCAAGACACATGGATATAAAATTTTTCAAATAAAAAAACTCTACAGGGAATTATGAAAATTAAATTGACATTCCATTATATAATTTTTCTGTAAAATAGAGAAATTATATCATAACATTACCTTTTCATCTATCTATAGGGTTTCCATCATTGTAGTTTGTTCTTCTGAGGGATTGGTAACATCATCATGTGTAGAAGAAATTGTTTTCATGATTAGTCATACATTTAATTTACAATATGTTAATGTAGTGTAGAACATATAATATTCTGAGTAAAAACATTGTATATTAAATACAAATTACCTTATCATTGAACTCTTTTTATTTTTTAAAGGTTTCTAGGACTTGGTTCCTCTTTTGAGAATCTAAATCCCCTCTCTGTTGTCCCCTATGACATTCAAGACATTTCTATAGTGGGACCAACAAAAACTGATTGTGACGTTCTAATGAAAAGTGTCATCCTCGATTGAATTTTCACCTCAATTAATATTTGTTTTAGTTTCCAGCTGTATAATCAAACAATTCTTGTTTGTTGGATTAGAGACATAAAATACATGCATTGCATGTGATTCTATAAGAACAACTCATCTTTTTCCCCTTCTACACTATAATTCACCTTCAGAAATCCCATTTCATCAACTTCCACTCCATTGATATTGTTAACCCATTTTCAATAGAAAATAGGAACATGAAATGTTGTATAATATAACTTTTATATCAGTTTGATAATGAAAAAATATAACATATTTTCATAAATTGGATTTCTATCATTGTAACTAGATATGTGCATCGCTTCATCCACAAGAGAAACACCACTGGTTTTCATCGTAACAAAGTCATCATGTATAACCATTTATTATGAACCCAGTGTAAGATATAACATTTTCATTCTATCCTCTGTCTAGAAATTGAATTTATTCAGTAATTGGATTTAGATTTTTAGATAACTCCTTATAAATATGATCTCTAAGACATCCTATAAATAGTTGATTATGTGTATCTCATATCTATCTTCTAGTCATTGATGGATTCAAATATCTAAGAATTTATTTGCAAGATTCAATGTATGGATCAAAAGCTTCACTATTATGTAATATGTAAAGATGTGCTTTCTCCCACCCTATCAAGGTAATTGTAACAATATATCTTCCAGAAATACCCTCACCCATAAGGCATAATCTATGGTGAGACTTTGGGATACTGAGGATTTTAACATATGATAGGTAATTCGTACAAAATTCAATAGCTTCTTTAACAATATATTGTTCTTTAATACAACCTTCTGGCCAACTTTGATTCTTGACACACCCTTTCAAAATATTCATATACCGTTCAATGGGGTACATCCACTAGTAATGGACATGACCACATAGTTTAACCTCTATGACCAAGTGAATCATCAGGGGGACCATTATATCAAAAAATGATGGTGGGAATAAAATTTATAAATCACATAATATGATTGAAATATCCTTATTCATGATGGGAAACTTTTCCTGGTCTACAACATTACTATATATGCATTTGAAAAGGAAGAAGAGTCTCATTAACGTATGTTGTACATTTTGAGGTAGAATGCAATGGAAAGAAATAGAAATTAAATCTTGAATCAAAACATGAAATTCCTGAGATTTTGATCCTTGTAACTTTAAATTATTCATTGAGAAATTATTGATAATTTATGAATACCCATGTGGAACTTTTACACTTGTAAAGAAAAGGAAAAATTGAAATTCTTTTTATCTGGATAGAGTGTAATCTACTGGTGGAAGAAAATTCCACATTTTAACCTTCACCGGTGTAAACTCTTCACTTATCCCCATTTCAATCAAGTCCAACCTAGCCTTGATTGTAACACCCCGAGATTTTATGAAAAATGTTCTTTTCATTAATGTCTTGTGTTGTATGCTACACCAAAAGGAGCTTGCACAACCCGCATCCTAGACTTACTTTTCATTACACGCAATCACGACCTTCGTCGATAGCGTGTGTAGTACGCAGTACCGAGTTTCACTAAACAACGATATGCTATTAAAATATTAGTAAAACTAGCCGTTATGAATAGTAATAACCACTTTTTGAAATTTGTAAATTTTTATTTTTCAAAATGGACTTCATTTTTGGATTCGGAATATCGAAATTAGCTTAGGGTGAAATTGTGGTACTTTTCGGATAACTTTCATATTCTGATGAATAGTAAAAATTACTAAATTTTAATTAAAAACAACTTTTTTAATAGAAATAATTAATAGTGATAAATTATTAATTTGAATGGTTTTAAAGTATATTTAGAATATATTTTTACAATTTAATACAATGTTGTACATTGGATGTAATTTCACATTTAAACCAGTTATAAACAAGTGTCAATCTTTTGATAGTTATTATCTCTTAAAAACACGCTATTTGTTTTGACGACAGGAATTAATTTTTAAATTAGTTAATGTAACTAATATGTTTTTAAGTTGATAAAATAGACATCATTTTTGAATTCATAATATCAAATATAGCTTAGGCCTAATTTTTGGTATTTTTCTGGAAACTTTCATTTTTTGATGAATAGTGAAACCACTAAGTGGTAGTTAAAAAACTGAATTTTTCATAAAACATAATTTTACCGCTTCTGTGAGTAGAATTTAGAAAATCCTAGAGACACGGTTAATATCAAGGACTAAAATGTGGTTCAATGAGATGAAAATAATTTTTGGTGAATAGTAAATTTTTACTTTTTTTTACCACGATTAAAAGTAAATAGGTTAATTAAGGGTAAAAATGATATTATTATTACACTAACACATGTCCTAATTCTATTGGATAAGTGTAATTAGACCAAAAACAACCTTAGGAATAAAATATGACTATTTAAGCCCACTTGGAATAGATTAGGACATTTATTATTAATTTATTTAAAGAAGGGTTAAAATAGTTGAAATCAAAGTTTAATAAGTAAATCATTTTTAATATAGGGTTATACATACGATAAATTCGACTATAAATATTCATTAGAAATATAAAAATATTTCCTACATAATGATAGTTTATTTATAATTTTTAGACATTAAATAATTTAATTTATTTGTGACACAATGATGATGCAGTAATTACCATAATAGTGCAAAATTAGAATAATTGATATTATAAATACCCAAATATATATAATTTGAGAATTTTTATGAATTACACTAATTTTATATGTTAATATGACATTTTAGTATTGACTTAATTAACAGTTTTCGAACTAATCATTCTGTTATAATTTTCACAAAAATCAATTAATAAATAGTGTCAAAATTGACATAAAATAGTTTTTAAAACAAATATTATATTATTAATTGTTATTTTATTCCTAAAAATCTAAGGTTCTGCCAAATGACATATATAAGGTTATATATATTAATAATAAACAACTTGGAGTTCTTTTGTCTTGTTATTGTATGTTTATTAACCTTATAGTGTAAGAACACAAAAAGACACGGTAAAATTAAAATTATCTAACTTAAGGTTAAATATAAATGATAAGGTTAAAATAGGAACCTAAACTTGTCTAAATTATATTTTATGAGAGGATTTTGATCCATCCCCACCTTAGCTTAGAAATAAATCAATTTTGAGCTATTTAAAACCGAATTTGGATTTAAAATAAAATAATATTTTTAGTTATTCCAATGGTGCCCCTCTCCTCCCTTATAAAAGGGCACCTCCTCCCCCTATTCCTCACACCAATTTGAGCCTTCAATCTCGTCCAAACCCTGACAATTTCTCCTCTCCACTTCCCTAGAAACATCCTAGAGGTTCTAGTCTTCTTCAAAGACCTATTTTAGTGCCCTAAAAGGACGTCTCAATGAGGCGCTTCAAAGAAGAGGTAATGTCCGTTACCGATTATTTCAACTTTATTTCTTCTTCCACTTCTTCTTCATAGGTTGTTTCATTATGAAGTAATAAAATCAGTATCAATCATATACTGATATGTTATTATAACTATGAAACAACCCTATTTCACTATCTATCCATCCTACGGAAAATGAAATCACCGCGCGTGCGTACGTACGGAATTCCGTCTCCACACCATGGTGTAATCTATTTTCCACCACCACCTTACTTGGATGGGTATAATGGTGTAAATAATAACTATATATGATTATTTTAAATTTATATTGATTCTGAAATAGTATAAATACACTCCAATACAATTCCACGATCATGAGAACGATATCATCGCTCGTGCGTACGTACGGACTACCGTCTCCACGACGCGATGAGATTCATTCTCCACGTTAACCATTCACGAATGATTATAAAGTATATATAATAAGTAATCATGAAATATATGACATAATAATGATACTGGATTTATGTTTATATATATTTATGTCATCTACTTAATTCCATTCAACTCAATAAGGAAACGAAAACAGCGTTCATGCATACGTACGACCTACCGTCTCCATGAACGGTGTATTTCTTTCCATTTACTGATTTATTATATATATGTATATTCTGAATATATATTATATATAAATCATGTTTTATATTCTGGAATTAAGTAATCATGATCTAAGTAATCATATGAATAATTACAAGTCAAAACACGGACGACAAATGAAACGATTTTATCCAAAACGCTCTTTAACATGGAATTTACAAAATAACGGGTAATATAAAGTCATAAGTGAACCATATATGATATCATAACAATGGATATGATTCTGGAATAAGTCAATGACATTATTTAAATCATTATACAGGAGTTTCAGACACTTACAAAGCAAATCGGACCTAAGGTAAGGAAAATATCACAATCTCATTTTTTTATCCGAGATTGTTTATACTTTGGTATTTAATAGGGTGTATTTTATCATCCACATCCATGTTTCCTCAATATTTAATATTATTTCCATCCACCTACAATTTTTAAATCCAATTTTACCCTTCGGTGAGTTTTCAGTAATATATATGAATGGAATCTTTTTTCGTTTTTCGTACGAGGTACTTTTTGGATTTTCCGACAAAAGTACGAGAATAATGTTTTTTTAACTTATACGGAATGAATGGATTTTTAAAACATTATTTCCAAGAAGCTTCCTTTAAAAGTTTTCAAGTTTATTTTTAATCAAATTATTTTAGTTTAAAATTGTATGACATGTAAAGAAAGGAAAAGGTTTTTGAAGTAGAAAGGATATTTTCCTCAAGAATGGAGTTCAAGTGTTTTCTCAAAATTATTTTCAATATAAGATAATATAGGGTTCTTTTTCTATCCCTATTATTACATTGATTTGATTATGTTGTGGTGGAATTATTTTTATGAATCCCTTTATCTTATATGAATTGTTTTATGATGTTATGATGTTTAAGAATCCCATTTTTATTACATGGGTTATGCAATGATGTATGATTTATGATTTTGTGGCACACATAAGAATGGCATCATTATGAGATGGGTGGGACCTATATCTCCCTCCAATGAATTGGGTAAATATATTATATCTCATGAGATAGACATGGATGGAACGGTAGGTTATACCGGTTCAGTAAAACAGGATTGAAACGAGGAGTGAACTCAGTTCAGAATGGGACTTTGTCCACTAAGATAGTCTTGGAAATGAGTCTTTACTAATAAGAAATGATTATCTATGATTATGTGTGTATTCCAAAAAGTTTCATGTTTTAAGTTACGATTATTGGAATTTTATTTCACTACTATTATTTATCCCATGTTATGAAATTATGCTCTCTTTTTCAGGTTAAGATTTCCAAAATGTTATGTTCTTATGAATATGATGTGATTGATATTTCTTTTGTTTACCCTTACTGAGCATTTGAGCTCACCCTTTTATGTTTTATTTTCCCCAGGATGTAAATAAAGGTTTTAGGTAAAAAAAGGAAGATCTTTATGGGAGATGTTGAAGATCTTTCACCACGATTAGAAGATTATATTCCGAGTTTCCAAAGACACTAAACTATTACGATACTTGCGTGTGTGTTTTTGTTATGTATTAAGTATTCCGCAAAAGTAATGTAATGTCCTTGTACATCAGGCTTCGGGTCTCTATAGTTGGTATCAGAGGAAAGGTTTAGTTATCCTTTGGAAACTAGGATGCGAGAACTTTAGTGAGATCCCTAGAGATATATCTATGGTATTTCTAGGGATGTCCCTAAGGTTAAGTATACGTATAGGTTGTAGTCCTAGAATTATGCTAACGATCATATAATTAAACCTAAGATGTTAGATATTGAAGGTACTCCCCCTTTATTATGTTGTTTTCCCTAGCATGATTTTTGTCTCTCACACTATTCTTTTTGGGTTTTAGACGATGGATGGAACCCAAAGGAACTGTGTTGATCAATGTAATTGACAATGCAATGATTGTCCTCCTGAATAAAAAAATGTTATGGGAGATGGAGTGAAAAATCTTATTGCTATACTTACACAATCTATGAATCATTCTGGACTTCCAAATGAGCAGAGAAGGGAGAAATATTCTATTGAGTCCTTCATGAGGCAACATCCACCTTCTTTCAGTGGTTCTTCTGATCCACTTGTTGCTGAACAATGGATCAGTACTACTGAAAAGATATTTTCAGTTCTTCAATGTTCTGAACATGATAAAGTCATCTTAGCAGTGTATCGTTTGGAAGGTGATGCTGATCAATGGTGGAATCTTATCAAGAATACGAGGCGAAGAGATGAAATTGAGTCCATGGAATGGGACGAGTTCAAGAACTTATTTTTCAATAAGTACTTCCCTCGTATTCTTCAAAAAAAGATAGAGAAAGAGTTTCTTGAACTAAAGAAAAAGGATGATGAATCTGTTGGTATATATGAAGCGAATTTTACAAGGCTTGCAAGGTATGCATCTGGATTTATCATCCAACCCGAAAGTAAAGTTGATCGATTCTTCAGTGGATTAAAACCAAATCTTCGAAGGGCATTAGCTATAAGAGACTTCAATAGCTATGAAGAAATTGTGTGTTGTGCTATCAAGGTAGAAATGGAAGTTGGTGTTACTTATCCATCTCATAGTTTTGAAAAGAAATGAAATATGGAGTTCATGGAGAAATCTCAGAATAATGGTGAAAAGAAGATGAATGTTTCCTTATGCTCAAAGTTTGGAAAGAATCATTGTGGAGATTGTCTTAATGGGACAAGTAAATGTTTCAAATGTGTAAAGGAAGGTCATCGGGAATTTGAATGCCGCAATGATGGGAAGAAGATGTCTAATGATGCAAACAAAGGAAGGGATACACAGAATGAACCTTCTACACTTCAATGTTTCAAGTGCAAGGAGATGAGACATTATGCCAATAAATGCCCTAATCCAAGGGTTAGTGATGATCGAAATGAGAAACCACTTAAGGCAAAGGACAAAGGGAGGTCACATGTGATCACTATTGGCGATGTTGAATATGACAATTATGTGGTGGAATGATTAAGTGTTTATGTAATGGGATTCCAAAATAACGTTGAGTATTGGAATATTTATGTATTGGTCTATTGTGGTCTTCAATAATTTTATGGTACCGGTAACCATGGAAAGTGATTGAGATATTTTTGGAAAAAAGATGATATGCGCATAATGAAGGGAAAACGAGAAAATGACATATTTGACGGTATTCATGAGCTCATGATTGATATAAGGACTAAGTGATATCATGGTTTGAGTATATAGAATTTTGAGGATTTGGGTATGTGGAAAGTGTTAACTTTTAACTGCATTCATGTTTTCACTAAGGTTCAATGGGTATTCAAGAGAACACTTGATTAAGGCCTTTGAATGTTGGGAATGTGATCAACAAGACATATCTTATGATATATGGGGATCAACGATGGTATTAAATCTCTGGTAATCGTTTTCACTATATTATGAGAGTGGACTGCAGTATTATGGATAAGCCTAAAGATTGGAATGGACTATGTTGGACATAAGTTAGTATTGTTTAAGGATAAAGTTTTTTCGATATTATTGATGGGATGTTATAGTAATATAATTTTAGAAAAAGGACAACCTGCAGGACGGGCGACATCCCATCGCGTCGGACAAGGCCATGGGAATCGAACCCACAACCGAAGTGCGACTGGCCTTTATCGCCAACCACTGGCCTACAGGAAGTCCCTGTTTAGTAGAAACTAGTTTTATTATATTACGTAGTATGATATATGAAGTATAAGTCCATTTTAGGAACCATATATGATTAATCTCACTATAGATGGACTTATGTATTTTTTGATAACTTTTCTAACCTTTTGTTTGAGACAGATGGAATGACCCATCATTCTATCACATGATCTGCTATCACATCACAAATGAAAAATTCAACTTCATTTATTTAATAGATGAAGTGTAAATTCTCCAAAGAACGACCAACGGTGAGACTATACCGAAATCACGAAAGTATTTCTTCTAATTCCAATTTCATTAACTTTAGGGAAACGATCTTGAAAACCAAAAATGTTGTCCTAGTGCTCTTATATCTGATGAATCAGATGGTACCTTAGATCGTCACAAATTTATGGCTTTCTGATTGCTGGCTTTTCCATAGCCATGTTCTCTACCACTCTCCATCAGAACATGATGGTTAGATTTCTATCCCATATCCATATTTTCACCTATGAGGAAACCCAGTGATTAGTTTATTTGGGTAACCGTTACATTTCATACTTTTGTTTTTAAAGATTGGTTTTGGTATTACTTTTTACGATGTGGGTTTCTATCAAAGAAACATTAGAATAGTAAACCATTTATAACCCCGACGAATTTCGAGGGAGAAATTCATTTTAAGGGGGGTAGAATGTAACACCCCGAGATTTTATGAAAAATATTCTTTTCATTAATGTCTTGTGTTGTACGCTACACCAAAAGGAGCTTGCACAACACGCATCCTTGAATTTCCTTGAATTACACGCAATCATGACCTTCCTCAATAGCGTGTGTAGTACGCAATACCGAGTTTCACTAAACAACGATTTGCTATTAAAATATTATTAAAACTAGCTGTTATGAATAGTAATAACCACTTTTTGAAATTTTGTAAATTTTATTTTTCAAAATGGATTTCATTTTTGGATTCAGAATATTGAAATTAGCTTAGGGTGAAATTTTGGTACTTTTCGGATAACTTTCATATTCTGATTAATAGTGAAAATTACTAAATTTTAATTAAAAACAACTTTTTTAATAGAAATAATTAATAGTGATAAATTATTAATTTGAGTGGTTTTAAAGTATATTTAGAATATATTTTTACAATTTAATACAATGTTGGTCATTGGATGTAATTTAATATTTAAACCAGTTATAAACATGTGTCAATCTTTTGATAGTTATTATCTCTTAAAAACACGCTATTTGTTTTGACGATGGGAATTAATTTTTAAATTATTTATTGTAACTGATATGTTTTGAATTTGATAAAATATACATCATTTTTGAATTCATAATATCAAATATATCTCAGGCCTAATTTTTGGTATTTTTTTGGAAACATTCATTTTTTGATGAATAGTGAAACCACTAAGTGGTAGTTAAAAAACAGAATTTTTCATAAAACTTAATTTTACCGCTTCTGTGAGTGGAATTTCAAAACTCCGAGAGACACGGTTAATATCAAGGACTAAAATGTGGTTCAATGAGATGAAAATAATTTTTGGGGAATAGTAACTTTTAACTTTTTTTTACCACGGTTAAAAGTAAATAGGACAATTAAGGGTAAAAATGATATTATTATTACCCTAACACATGTACTAATTCTATTGGATAAGTGTAATTCTACCAAAAACAACCTTATGAATAAAATATGACCATTTAATCCCACTTGGATTAGATTAGGACATTTATTATTAATTTATTTAAAGAAGGGTTAAAATAGTTAAAATCAAAGTTTAATAAGTAAATAATTTTTTATATAGGGTTATACATATGATAAATTCTACTATAAATATTCATTAGAAAGATAAAACTATTTCCTACATAATTATATTTTATTTATAATTTTTAGACATTAAATAAATTAATTTAGTTATGACACAATGATGATGTAGTAATTACCATAATAGTGAAAAATTAGAATAATTGATATTATAAATACCCCAATAAATATAATTTGAGACTTTTTATGAATTAAACTAATTTTCTAGGTTAATATGACATGTTATTATTTATTTAATTAACTTTTTTAGAACTAATAATTCTGTTATGAGTTTCACAAAAATCAATTAATAAATAGTGTCAAAATTGACATAAAATAGTTTTTAAAACAAATATTATATTATTAATTGTTATTTTATTCCTAAAAATCTAAGGTTCGGCCAAATGACTTAGATAAAGTTATATATATTAATAATAAACAACTTGGGGTTCGTTTGTCTTGTTATTGTAAGTTTATTAACCTTATAGTGTAAGAACACAAAAAGACACGGTAAAAGTAAAATTATCTAACTTAAGGTTAAATATAAATGATAAGGTTAAAATAGGAAACTAAACTTGTCTAAATTATATTGGATGAGAGTATTTAGACCCATACCAACCTTATCTTCTAAATAAATCAATTTGGAGATATTTAATACCGAATTTGGATTTATAATAAAATAATATGTTTAGTTATTCCAAAGGTGCCCCTCTCCTCCCTTATAAAAGGGCACCTCCTCCCCCTCTTCCTCACACCACTTTGAGACTTAAAGATCGGCCAAACCCTGCCAATTTCCCCTCTCCACTTCCCTAGAAACATCCTAGAGGTTCTGGTCTTCTTAAATGACCTATTTTAGTGCCCTAAAAGGAGGTCTCAAAGAGGCGCTTCAAATAAGAGGTAATGTTCGTTACCGATTCTTTCAACTTTATTTCTTCTTCCACTTATTCTTCATAGGTTGTTTCATTATGAAGTAATAACATCTGTATAAATAATATACTAATATGTTATTATAAGTATGAAACAACCCTATTTCACCATCAATCCATCCTACGGAAAATAAAATCACCGCGCGTGCGTACGTACGAAATACCGTCTCCACGCCGTGGTGTAATCTATTTTTCACCACCACCTTACTTGGATGGGTATAATGGTGTACATAATAACTATATATGATTATTTTAAAATTATATTTATTATGAAATAGTATACATACACTCCAATACAATTCCCCTATCATGAGAACGATATCATCGCTTGTGTGTACGTACGGACTACCGTCTCCACGACGCGATGAGATTCATTCTCCACGTTAACCATTCATGAATGATTATAAAGTATATATAATAAGTAATCATTAAATATATTACATAATAATTATACTGGATTTATGTGTATATATATTTATGTCATCTACTTAATTCTATTCAACTCAATAAGGAAACGAAAACAGCGTTCATGCGTACGTACGGCCTACCGTCTCCATGAACGGTGTATTTCTTTCCATTTACTGATTTATTATATATATGTATATTCTGAATATATATTATATATAAATCATGTTTTATATTCTGGAATTAAGTATCATGATCTAAGTAATCATATGAATAATTACAAGTCAAAACACGGACGACAAATGAAACGATTTTACCCAAAACGCTCTTTAACATTGAATTTACAAAATAAAGGGTAATATAAAGTCATAAGTGAACCATATATGATATCATAACAATGATTATGATTCTGTAATAAGTCAATGACATTATTTAAATCATTATATAGGAGGTTTGGACACTTACAAAGCAAATCAGACCTAAGGTAAGGAAAATATCACAATCTCATTTTTTATCCGATATTGTTTATACTTTGGTATTTACTAGGGTGTATTTTATCATCCACATCCATGTTTCCTCAATATGTAATATTATTTCCATCCACCTACAATTGTTTAAATCCAATTTTACCCTTCGGGGAGTTTTTAGTAAAAGATATGAAAGGAATCTTTTGTCGTTTTTCGTACGAGGTACTTTTTGACTTTTCTGAAAAACGTACGCGAAGAATGTTTTTTTAACTTATACGGCATGAATGGATTTTTAAAACATTATTTCCAAGAAGCTTCCTTTACAAGTTTTAAAGTTTATTTTTAATCAAATTCTTTTAGTTTAAAATTGTATGACATGTAAAGAATGGAAAATGTTTTTGAAGTTGAAAGGATATTTTCCTCAAGAATAGAGATCAAGTGTTTTATCAAAATTATTTTCCATCTAAGATAATATAGGGTTCTGTTTCTATCCCTATTATTACATTGATTTGATTATGTTGTGGTGGAATTATTTTTATGAATTCCTTTATCTTATATGAATTGTTTTATGATGTCATGATGTTTAAGAATCCCATTTTTATTACATGGGTTATGCAGTGATGTATGATTTATGATTTTGTGGAACACATAAGAATGGTATCATTATGAGATGGGTGGGACCTATATCTCCCTACAATTAATTGGGTAAAGATTTTATATCTCATAAGATAGACATGGCTGGAACGGTAGGTTATACCGGTTCAGTGAAACAGGACTTAAACGAGGAGTGAACTCGGTTCAGAATGGGACTTTGTCCACTAAGATAGTCTTGGAAATGAGTCTTGACTAATTATAAATGATTCTCTATGATTATGTGTATATGCCACAAAGTTTCATGTTTTAAGTTATGATTATTGTGATTTCATTTCACTACTATGATTTATCCCATGTTATGAAATTATGCTCTCTTTTGCAGATTAAGATTTCTAAAATGTTATGTTCTTATGAATATGATGTGATTGATATTTCTTTTGTTTACCCTTACTGAGCATTTGAGATCACCTTTTTATGTTTAATTTTCCCCAGGATGTAAAGAAAGGTTTTAGGTAAAAAAAGGGAAGATCTTTTTGGGAGATGTTGAAGATATTTCACCACGATTAGAAGATTATATTCCGAGTTTCCAAAGACACTAAACTATTATGATCCTAACGTGTGTGTTTTTGTTATGTATTAAGTATTCCGCAAAAGTAATGTAATTTCCATGTACGTCAGGCTTTGGGTCTCTACATTGATTCCATCTTTTTTTTTCAAGAACATTTAGTAACTTTCCAATAATGCTATCAAATACATTTTTTCTATATGAATGACATCAAGAGAATGTATGATATAGAAAAAATTTCAATGTGGTAATTAAAAAAATTTATCTCTTCATCCAACCTGATTTTGTAAGGTTTTTTAAAAATGGTTTACCAAAAACAGTTTCAATAGTTTTACCTTTTTGTATAGTTGATCACTCATTTTTGGAGATGGTGTTGTACCTTAATCAATATTCCCATGTAATGCTATCATCCAAGATCAGTATTTATGTCATCGAGGTGAAAAATTTTGAATCCCTAAAAACAGAGTCTTAGAGAAATATTTCCACTGAACTGAGTATGTACATTTTTCACAAATGGGACACCTCAACATGCCTTTAATGCATTTGGATGATAAATCTACATAAGTGGGGAAGTCATTTATTTTTCCGTAAAACATGGACCTCAATGTTAATTATTCAATTATTTGAGCATTATACATTGTAACACCTATATCCCACATCAATTTCAGATCATTGATCAATGGAGCCAAATAAACATCAATATCATTATCGGGTTTCTTTTTTCCAGATATAAGTAGAGACAGCATAATATATTTGTGCTTCATTCATAACCCTGACGACAAGTAATAATTTACCAAGATGACGGGTCATGTACCGTGAATAATACTATATACACCCATAGGATTTATTCAATTTATAGATAACAAAAGACAAAGTTTTCTCAACTCATCTCTAAATACAAGAAACCCGTAATCAATTTTATTCCATTGAGGATAACATGTTAGATGACATAGGTTACCATCTTTAATTCTTGTATCTGCATTCCATGTAAATTTTATTGTATTTTCCTAACATCCATATAGTCTTCTAAACCATGGAATGATAGGAAAGTACCATAAAGATTTCCGAGGACTTGATTCATTTTTGTTGTATTGATCTATACCACACCTAAGGAATTTGATGAGTGATTCATGGTCCTTTTGAAACAATATAAAATCATTTGGACAAGCATGTATTTTTTAGAGATCATTCCCATTAAACCTAAAATTTATTTAGAGTCATATGTTTGGAATGGTAGTTCATTTTCTTTTGGAAGAATATCGTTCAAAAGACCAAGTAGTTCTATAAAGTGGGTGTCACTCCACCTATTACCAACTTTTAAATTATATAACTTCAATACAAATGATAATACTGTGTATTTAGTACAACTGATATACAATGGTTTATTGGAATACTTATTTAATTCTGAAAACAACTTTAGACTATCATGAAGGTCATCTTTAATTTCCATTGTCAATTCTTCCATGAAATTTACATCATCTATTACAAAGGTACTCATATCAAATGATTTCTAAACTATAATATCATCCCAATTGATGTCCACATTCAGTTTTCTCCCTTGTTTAGTCCAACATTTATTGATTTTATTTATTCTGTGAAAAATCAAATTTTCTTTCAACTCTTCTGGACTAAATTTTCATGAATAAAAAAATTTAAACATAGATAGAGGATTTTAGAAGGGTCATATTCATACTCTCTTGAAAACTTTATAAACTCTTTAACTCCATATTCATATTCATTTGTCAAACGATTATTATTCAACCATTTTTTATTCATATCCATCCTATTGGGTTTATAAAAGATTAATTTTATACAAGATATAAATAAATACACATAAGATATTCAATATAAACATTGAATGTTGTGGAAAATTATAATAAGGGAAATATAGATCATTTCTACTAGAATATACAAGAACCTACTCATTACAAATCCAATAATAAGGGCTGTTGGAATTTGAAAAAATATAGGAAGATAATGGTAGATAATAAATGATATTATCAGTAAACTTTATAGGTGTAAACTGAATGATGGATAGTGTAATGACCCTAGCCCGAATTACCCAAACAACATCAGGTCAGATCATCTTATGACCACTAACACACCTCAATGTCACTAAAGTATGGTTTAAACTTTGGTTGTAAAAACCCATAAATGGGTGGTGACAAACCCCCAATAGAAACAATTTGTACCAGAGGTCAGACAAAATTCTAGCACGACCCTTGGGGTCAATGGACATAAAGACCCAAAATCATCATTACCCGATAATGGCATACATTTTAGACAAAAAATATCGAAATAAATGATAAAATAGATATATATACATAGATACATACATGTCGCGCCAGTATAAAATGACACTCACTTATATTCTATAAGAAATGTCGAATAGATAAAAATCTGAGATTCAAACAAAACAAGAACTAAAGGCACCATAATGATTCCGGAAGTGAAGGCCTGATGTGATAGAACCTCATGTGATTAATAGGGGATGTCCCCTTTGACTCTTCTATAAAGAAAAACTAAGGACCTTAGATAATTACAAGAGGAACTAGATTCTTTGATACGTATAACCAACAGTGCAAAAAATTATTTAGTAAGAAGATATAAAACATAGCAGTAAAACAACAATGAATAAATCCAAGGTTTAATGTCAGATATAAACAACAGATCATACATCGGTAGTCAATATAAACAGTTGACCAAAAATTGTTCTCTAAAAAATAATCACAAGAAAATCGTAAACAATATATCATAAACAACGGATGATAAACAAATCATAGAAGATGAAATCAAAAACAAAATAAAAAATACACAATGAAAATCAGAAGGCCTACATCACTCGGTTATAGAAAATGTGAGACCCTCTTTGGATGTTAGAAGAGATGATCAAAGGTAGTCGAGTGGCGTGATTCAACCTTCAATTCATCGTGGAGGAGCACCGACAGTGGTTGGATTCTGTGGAAAGATTCTATATCATGATAAGTTCACAAATGGTTAGGGTTTTTAAGATATATCAGGACAATTTTATCAGTGCCTACCAATAAGAGATGATAAAGAGCCCTTTTATCTGTGATTATTATATAAACGATGATAAAAGGAATATTTATCACTACTGAACATATAGTTCTAATAAATTCTCATCCTTATTAGTTCGAAAAAAGAACTGATAAAGATTCTTTTATTAGCTCTTATTAGTGATGTGCTATTAAAGGATTTATAATTATAATTATAAATAAAAAATTATAATTATTTATAAATACGTAATAAGTAAATATAAATATAAATATAGTAAATATATTATTTTTAAATATATTTATTATAATTTTTCAATTATTTATTTATAATTCTAGAAGTATTTTTGATATATATATATATATATATAATATTCATTGTTTAAGTAAATTTATTATAAATTTAATAATTATTTAAATATACATATTTATTTATAATTATAAATATATAATTGTACAAATATAGTGAATGTACATTTATAAATATATTTATATATAAATATATTTATTTATAAATATTTTTTCATAAATATATTTTTAACATTATTAATGAATATATAATTTTGAGTGCAAACATATATATAAAAAATGAGTGAAATTGAATAAATTATGAATATAGGTATACCTTTACTATATTGAAAAAATGGATAAGTTCTGTTTGAGTGCATGTTGTATATAAAAATTCATTAATTATACGTATATGTGTAATCAATATAAAACACATTTGATCTATATTAATTTAAAAAATCAATCGAAATTCAATTATATATCGAGTACTATGAAATAAATCAATAATTTTAAATCATAATAATTTTTAATTATATACAATTATTCAATAAATATATGAGAATTTAATGTAAAGAACATAAATATTTTGTAATATATAATCATGTTTATATACATTAATATATATCAATATATTTAATATATACAATTTAATAACATTAATTATCAAAATTATCTAATTAATTTAATGTTTAATATTTAATAATGTATAATCAATAAATTCATTTTTTATTAATTATTTTATTAATAAATTTTTTAATTTTTTTAATAAACACATTATTTTTTGATTTAATTATTTCATTTTATTACCGCTAAAAATGCGTTCATGAAAAAAATATTTATCAACGCTAAACATAAAGTGCTGATAAAGCATACCTTTTATCAGTGCTAAAATAAAAGCACCGATAAAAGGTTAAATTTATCATCACTTTCTTTAGCACTGATAAATATTCCATTTATCAGCATTTTCTTCTAATGCTGATAAATAACAGTGCTGCTAAAGGCCTGTTTTGTAGTAGTGTCACAATCTTTATTGATCCATATTCCAATTAAGATCACACCCCTACTTGGGAGGATATATCCCTTATAGGTCCTTCATTTCCTTTCAACATATTTCATACACCATCCTTTTCCAGGAATTTTCCGCATAGATGTCTTTATAGTATGATGTTAAACTACATAGTCTGGTCCTTGTCACAAGACCATAAAAGTTACGATGTGTCCCATTAAGTGGCACAAAACGACATGGGTTATGATTCCTTTCACAAGGATATATAGTAATCCCCTATCATGGACCTGACCCTAACATAAAAATAACTCATGTATCTCTATATGATGGTAAATTCTAGAGTGACTATGTGGCTTAAAAATAACACAATGAAACAAAAAATATAACAAATATGGAGAACCTTTGTTATATAAAAATGGATTCCCATGAAAAAATGTCTCTAGTTGTTAATTAATACATAAGAGTGATCAATTCCATATTTGGAATTTAAAAGCGATTCATGAATATGTCTAAAATATGTAAGAGAGTCCCAGATTACGAAATAATTTTCCCCAAAAGGATGCGATGAGCCCAACCTCTCATTCTCTTGACCAATGTGAGTTCCTAGGAATCGTTGTCTAAATTCTTCAATGAACATCTACCTTTATAATGTAGAACAATGAGCTATCATGGATATGAGGGTTCTTGGGTGTTTTCGGTTCCATGAATAAACCCCACTGGAAACCGAACCTCCCGAAAAATGGGCTAGAAACAAAAAATGATGAACTTGATGTGAATCCCTACACTTACCAAAATAACTACGCCACTAACATTTAACACCCTTTAATACTATAAAAAAGTTTCTGGAAATTGAAATTTTAGATAATCAAATTCACACATGCTCATTTATTGTAATACTACTTTGATGATATTTATTGTTTGTATTTGTTATGTATTCCTCTAAGAACATTCAACATAACTCCCCTCAATCCATTGGATTGCTACCACCTAAAATAAAAGTACATGAAAAATACTACAAAACCTGGATCCTTTAATAAATAGAGGACTCCATCTCTAACCCAACTTCTTCAACGCTAGGTTTAGAACAGATTGGTTCATAAGTACCATCACTTTGGTATTGTCCCAACATTGGAGGCCGCATGTACATCCATCAAAAATATTAATCCTTGTAAACTATCCACTAAATAATGGTCGATGGAAAAAATCATATGAAAACCATTTCTATATCAATCTCTATCAATAGCCTTTCCCTATAATGTAACAATAATTTCCTCCCTTACCATAATGAAGTAAACCAAAAGGCTAGTGATGGTATCATCTCAAAGAAAAATATTCTCTAAAAATGTATCCTACCATAAATGGCCACCACCAATGCTATGTGGTGACAAGTACTCAAAATGATAAGGATTTCATCATGTGGGTTTTGCTTCAGGTCACTCAGACCTGGGCCCCCTAGGACAACCAGTTGAGAGTGTCTATCAAACAACTAGGAACAATCTTAGATCCTTGATCCTACATGAGAATCACACCCACATGAAATGGTGAAAAACTATAAGAAATCATATAAAACAGATATATGACATCAACCATACCACTACAATTTGGAAACTATAAGAGAAACCAGTCAGTGTGCCTTGATAGACTACTGGGGGAAACCCGTGTCTCTTCCCCTTCACATGATTTTTGTCTGTATATCCCAGTAATAAATGTAGGACATGAGTAGGGATAAATACATTATCCAACAATGGAATCGGCATATATTCATGTTTCTATGGAGGAAGTCACCCCATACATCCTGTAAATGATGGACATACATGAAACTATTTCTGTTCACATTATACAAGTCTTCTGGGATATAATAATGGAATTTGAAATGATGAGAATTAAGGAACACAACCCCAACTCCACATTTTAAGTGACCCATAAACATGATAATATGTTCACTTAAGAGAGGATATGTATTCCTAATTTCATCTGTTAGGGTCATTGAAAAAATCCCATGATAAATGGACAATAGTATTAGGAACACAACCCATTCCAATTGGAGACCACTGGACTCCTTCAATAATCACACAAGGGAAGTCATATATTGCTACCTAAACTCTAGAATATTTTTTTATATTTTTCAAGAAACATGATTTTCTCTTAGAAATCTCTCGAACATGAAAGTCATTGTACATAACATGTGACTCTAATATATTGAAGGAGAGAACCCAAAAAAGAAGTTTCACCAAAGGTAAATTGAAAACCAAGAGAAGGGGAAAATCCTTCTTTACTTAAATATTCCATTCATGAGGCTATCAAACATCTATAAATGGTGGCCCCAGATCCTGCTGATCTATTATCAAATTATATAAGTATAATCCATATTTATGATGGTACTCCTTGGAACATTTATACCATCAAATTTGTTGGTGACCCCAGGAATATCTACCATGAATTCCTTCTTTGTGGTCATTAAATGATCAATCATGAGAATCCTTCTTTTGATGAGTACCATAGAAACCCTCCATATAGTTAGAATATTGAATGGAAAGAAGGTCCTATCATGTCCATCATCCACCTTGAAGGTCATTTATAGGGTATACAACACATAATGTTTTATTTCATCCTAATATCAAACCACTATATTAGTCATACCCATCATGGAATTTTCTATAAAGGTCCTACCTGTATTAATATTAATTTTGAAAATAAGGTCCTACCTATTCCAAGTAAAACGTGAGAAATTCTTATATCATGAAGTTCTTGAGAAGATGATTCCATTCATACCTAATGCCTTATCTTTTAAAAGTGATATTTTTTCTCAATCAGAAAATAGTCCCAAGAAATAGTCACTCTTTAAACCACCCTTGAATCGTATAACATCAAAAATAGTAGAGTAAATTACTCATAAACACACCACTTATAGTAAGGTAATTGGTAAATTCCTAGTTTGGTTAGATCATGTGGAGGAATATTCTATAGAAGATGAATCAAACACATTTCTTATGAGGAAACATTTGGATAAAGACAATATACTAGTCATGTTTTGTACCTTAGAGAATCCTTAATATGGCATTTGAGAAATTTTTTTAGAAGAATGTGTATGATATTTTTCAGAATATATAGATTATTCATCATCACCTGAGGGATAAGTTCTTACCTTATGATAGATATAAAGGTCATTACATTTTTTTAAAATAACTACATAGTCTAATTGGTTTAGTTTCCTTTCCGGCTATGCGATGCCCTAAATCAAGGAAATAATGGAAGGGTATCTAACACACATGTCTTAACATGTTAAGAAAGCTACATTAGTAAATCATTAATTCCTTGGTTAGTGTATGAATTAGAATATGAGGAGTGCATAGATTATTTCATTTTACCCCTCTCCCCAATCAGTAGGTCCCACCAAAAGTGAAATCATAAAATGTCATTTTATATATCTTGATCATAGAAGAAAACTATGCTCGTGAATGATGGGACACTCATCAGGAATCATACTGGAAAAAATATCAAAAGCATTAAGCCCTATTGAAGAAATCCTTTGAAATACTCTTTCATGAGGAATCTAAGAAGGTTAAAAAGACTTATTGTTTTATAAAATACAATCATCAAATAACTACAATGAATTGTAAAGTATGTTACTCACGTGGATATCATACAATGGACTTATCTAATGTTTGAAAAAATAACCACAAGATCAAGAGAGACTATATGGTAGCTATAGCCACAATTATATATTGAATCCCCAACCTATAGGGATGAGGGATTTTTTAACATAACTAATCCCCATGTGGATGATGAATCTGGTCTAAAATGTTTCAATAGTGGAGTGGGAGAAGCCCATCCCATAGTGATGGATGCATTTTTACCTCAACATCATCCCAAAAAGAGGTTAGTATTTTCTTGATTAGAAGGAGTTATCAAAGGAGAAACCTCCTAGATTTTCCCACTTCATGAACCCACTTACTTGATCAGAACACACATAATGAAACTTTTGGGAGATTCCCTTCATGTCACCCTTCACTAGGACACTCAATGTGAATTGTTAAATGATAAGGTCAAGCCTTGTAGAAGGTGATAATAAGCGTGATCTATCAAGGGAAAATTTACTCCTAAAGATTACAGTTCTATAAATAGATATTATCAGGGAAACTGGAACACATATCATTCCAATGATAATGTGAAACTAATAATGCATTATTAATCAATGAACACCATTAGAACCACCCCTATGGATGACATAGGACATGAAGATTATATATGAGAAATATAGAAGATGATTCCATAAAAAATATGGTATATATAGAAATGACTGAAGAAGGTGTGTTCAAAAGGAACTATATGCTCAATAAATTTTTTGGGACTTCCTCAAATGCTCCACTACCACCGCCTTAGTGAGCATAATCTAAGGAAAAGGATAATGGTGTAGTATAATCCCAACCTCCACCCAGAGATGTTGAAGCTCTCACACTTGAGGAAAGATTTTCTTCCCATAAGTAATAGATGAAGGAGTTGAGAAAGCTTATTATAGAACTAAATCAATGAAATACCCATCTTAGATATGTTCTTCAAGAAGATAGGCATCTCACATAGCCATCCAATGTACCTTAACAAATAAGATTCATCAAACCAACCAATGTAGAGTCATAAACTCTACTAAATGTGGAAAAAAACAACCAATACATTGACCCAACATGGATGATATATTAGGATTTCCCACCATTGGGGTGAAACTAGAGCTAGGTCAGACACATCCATACAAGCCATCCCCTACAGGTTACCAACCAGGATTATATAAATAACACCTGAAACTTCCTCAAACCTTTCCCCCCTATTCAGGATCATGATTAGTTATCCATTCTTCCACATCTCATTGAAAATATTATGCCCCAAGTAGATTTTTTAGAAGTTGTGGAAATACAAAGTTCACTAGTACAACTGGAAAGGAATCTATACCCTGAATGGGTGGACACCCCCCCACCATGATTTGGGAATCCTATATTCCCAATATTCAACAACTTTGTGGATCTAGAATATCGTCTGATGCACTTTGTCTCTCAGTGTGGTCCCATGATGTAAAACCTCAAATAGAAAAAGGCATCCATGATTAGGTGTTTTTTTCATACCTTAGAGGGACTGGCCTTCATCTGGTATATAATCTTACTAGATGGATCGATTAAGGGGGGGGGGAATATATTCACCAAAAATTCCTCTATTAATTATACTCTATAGTACAAGAAAATGACAGTCCTCTACCTCTGAAGTTACAAGAACTAATAGAATTAAAGGGTCTCATAATTTATTTCCAGGTAGAAGGGTTTTACATACTACCATAATCTACAACTTCTTTAATATGACTTTTTGAGTTTTTTATTGAGAAACTTCATGATAAGATACAAAAACCACGTATCCCAATAAATTATCTGGGTGTGTTTTGAGATCTGGATGCAGTTTCATAGAGGCTTAAGGATTCCATTTTTTGAACTAGATCTAAATCCATAAAAACTCTATCATCTCATGAAAAAGAGAACAAATAGAGTGAAAACCATGACAATCATTTCAGAACCAACCACTATGCTCGCTCCAGCTCTAAATCACGAACCTCCTCACATGACAGCTTCTCATGAATGGAATCATTCGAAACAAGACCACTACTAGGATGAGAGAGGATAACTTAAATGATCCCAATTCATAGATCATAATAATAAAGTCGATTCCTTATGAGAAGAGAAAATTCTAGGTTACTTTATAGTATATATTAAAACTAGCATTCTAAAAGATTCTAATCCTAAGAGGCCCGACCTAGTGGATCTTGATGAATTCCTTATTTATTTACCCTATCTCTAAAAATTGGGATACACCATACCAGAGTGTTTTATTTTTAAATACATCCTACAAAAGATGGTTGAATATGAAAAATTTTAGCTAGTAAAACCACCCTCACAAGTGGCGTGCATTTCCACAGCCACTTCTGAAGAAGTAGGTGAATGGTAAGATGTTACTTTCCCAAAAAAATCATTGAGATCACATAGATTGAGATCATATTAAAATTTATATTCCCAAACTACACTTACTAATATGGCATGGTAAAGTGGCAGTATAGGTTCGAACCCATGAGGACTACTAGAAGGTTAGTAGCTACTTAAATAAAACCATTTTAATGGATTCCTCACTTTCACTTGTCAGGTTTGTCTTTAATTAAGACTATGTAGTTTGGTTTCAATTGAAATACTAAATTAATGGATCATGGGAATTTTTACGGATTTTGAGAAAAGATAATCATATATTTAACTTGGAATAGTCCTATGGATTAGGCTGAAAAGTGATGAAAAAGTCACCAATTGGTTTTGGTCAAACCAGTTGGATCTACCAATTATATAACCATACCACGGTTAGGGTATAACCGAAAACATAGGTTTATTTTGTTTGGATTATTTTAAGAACAAATTATCTGATAATGTTCATATTCCTTATTAATTCTAATTAGGATAGGTTTGTTCAATTTCACTTCCCATGGTCTAGGTTATGTGAAATAATGTGATGAACATTTATTATTTACCAAATTACTAGCCATAGGGTAACCAAGGATCAATCTAAAGATTCATTAGGATCATAAAAAGACACACTCTCAAACCCTAACCCTATGTAGATTAGCTACGTATAGTTTTGATGTTCAAGATAAAGGAAAAATTATGCATGATTTGAATAATCATAATTTTTTTGAAAAAGATAATCTAGGATTAAAAAAGAAATCATAAATAACAAATAATTGAAAGTAATGAAAATATAATCATAAAATGACATTTCATGAAAAAAAATGATAAATGATAAATCCAGTAATCCAAAAAAATAATAAACAACCAAGAACTTACTGCGAATGAAGAAAAATGAAGAATGATGAAATATTTTTGAATAATGGTGTGCGATGTTGAAACAGATGTTGGGATTGAAATCGATATTGCAACGAATGAAGAATGGGAAACTGATGATTAAAAAATCATAAATATCCAATTAAACAAGGAAAGGAATGAAAGAAAGCTAATTTAGAATTAAAATGGACAAAAAAATAAGAAGAAAAAAGAGAGAAACTAAAACTATGTGAATCTCTAGTGCACAACAGAGCACTGGAAATATTAATAGGCCCAAAAAGTACCTGATGTGAAATTGTTGCACGTCCTGTACTAGCTTTAGTGACATTGGACAAAACCTCTTTATGTCATGTAATTTTTCTCCATGTCATGTAATTTAGATCCAGTTTTTCCATCAAAGAATATGTTTATAATGTTGAGCATGTGAGCCTTCAAAACTTGCACATCATGAAATCTATCACACATTATGTATACATTTCAGTTTTATAAGGATTATGATCTTTTAAAGTTACACATCGTATAATGGATTCACACACTATATAATGTATTCACATCATGAAAGTGATTCACGGGTTGGTCTGTGGCCTTGAAGGTTTGTTTTGAATGAAGTCTACACATCGTGCATGTGATAAATGATGCGTAAAGACTATTTTTGGAACTTTTTCATCATTTATTGTTTTAAGTATAGAATTCTTAATTCATATGAAAAAAACTAAATCCTAGTGAATTTTTGAATAATTCATGAATAAAACTTAAATATATGTATCCAATATATATATATATATATATAATTCTTGCTAATCAAATTCCCTTACACGTGAATAGTTTCTTTTCCTCAAGAAAAAGGTATCTCAGTAGGGATTCAAAAATAAAAAAATTTAAAACAATAAACAACTAGGAAAATAAAACTAAGTGTAAAAAGATTATTTTAGACCTCTATAATAAATCCTACAATGAAAATCGGTCATTCCTCAAAGATCAGTCCTTTATCCAGAATCTTTATTCTTTTAATTACATTTTTATAACTATTACTTAAATTCTATTCTCATTTTTAAATTTACCTCACAATAAATGTTCTATCATCAATCTTGGTAACATTTAATTGGATTTATGATCATACCATGAATAAATGTTCCTAAACATAGGCATTAATTGGTTCTATAATCCAAACTTCATAAATAAAAATACATTATAAATCATGAGGGCTTCAACAAAAAGGGTTCAAATGACTTTGAGGCTGAGGGAAAGTGAGAGGAAAGTAAAAAATCAATCTCAAAAGGAGGGTAATATCCAATTTATAATGCATTAATGTCATGAAAAGTGCATTTAAGTAACTCTTTCAAGATGAAATAGGGTCCATGCTCCAAACATATCAAGTATATCCATGAGTATATCAAGTATGTAAAAAAACGCAACCAGTTATTTTATTTTTATTTTATTTTATTTTTTAAAATTCACGTTCAGGCCAGATTTCATATCAATCCCCTAACCACATATGATCCATTAAAGGACTCATCGATATTGAAATGGAGATTTTTGACCTTCATAAAACACAACCCAAAATAGTTTTCTTTTTCTTTTAATATTTTTTAATGGAATATGGTAGGTGTAAAATGCCATGAGTAACCATGAATCATAACATATTAGTCTGGTAGAAATTTTCATAATATATCTCCTCAATCATAACATCCCATACCCATTTTTTGAAAATCCCCCCACTTATTCCAAGGATAACCATGCATAATACCAAAATTAGGGTTGTAATAGATAATTGGTTTGAAATGGATCCATCCTAACAAGGATATACATGAAATATTTGTGCTAAAGAATGAAATATATAAGGCGTGTTTTAAGAAAAAGTATAACAAGAAGGATTTACTCGATGATATTAAAAATGCAGTTTTTTAGTCATTGCAATAATAAGATATCAATGAATGTCTTTATAGTATTACTTTACCCCGACGTATCTCAAGATATATGATCAGAAAATAATATTAAATTGTGGGTTTATAATTCTATTGGGAATGAAAGTATATAAAAATAACTAACAATCACCTAGGGTATAAAATTAATTAATAAGTGAATCAAAATATATTTCAAAAATATTAAATTTTTATTAAATTACTAAAATCAACAATCATGTTAAAAAATAAATAGGAATAAAAAGTATATTTTAACAATTTATAAATTAACATTTTATTTTATTTAAATCGATGTAATGAGTTTTGAGGTTTAAACCATGTTTTTAGCGAAAAAATGACTTCTGGATAAATGGAAACAAGAAATAATCCAAGAGTATTGAGAATAAACCTCAAGAAAGTCTCCCCACACATAAAATGAGATAGTTTCTTAACTATCCTTGAATGTATAGTATGAGTGATATCAATAATAGTATATAAAAAATGAAATGGAAATTTGAAATTGAAATTAGGGAATCGAGAGATCTCTGTAATGAGTTTCATGACATGGGAAAACCATGGGGATGATGATTTCAAATTGGGACAAATTCATAATTGATTAGAATGAAAAAACATAAACAAGATAACACATTACTCAACCGGTTTTACAAATGATGAAAGAAGTGAAATAAAAAGGTGAAAACAATGTATTGTAATGAAAAATGGATCAGATACATGCATATATGTGGTAATAGTGAAGTTGAATGAAGTCCAAAGAACATAGTTATATTAAAATAAAAATTAAAATACTAAGCACATGACTAAAAATAAAATAAACAAAAGTATGGGTTACCTCCCAAAATGTTATAAAAATTATTTCGTTAGTCATAAAGATAGACAAAAGCATTTGGAAGTGTCTTTCATATTCTCAGAAGTCTGTTACCTTATACAAAAATTGGTGGATGTGTCATTAATCTTGGAGGAAACTTGGTTGGATTAACTACCTCAGGAGAATAAAAAGCATGAATCTCATCTGGTAAGAAAATAATTCCTCCCCATCATGGTGGGGATATTTACTGAGAAAAAATATATAATGAATTCTTATAAATATAGTTCTCAATTTGATCTAGATAATGAGTCATCCAAAGTAGGAGTGAAGATGGTGGAGGAACATGCACATTAATGACCATGGATGAAGAAGAAGAGCTGGACATGGATAAATTCATATAGTAATGAAATTTAAATAATTCAGAAAGTAGTAAAGATGAATTTGGTAACCCGTTTATATGTATAGATAAATGACCCATCTGTTTGAATGGAAATATAAGGATTAAAAAAAGTGTCACCCACACAGAATACAAGATGGGGGTGGGGTAAAAGTCTAATTAAGACATAGGGGAATACTCTCTGGCCACTTCATATGAGGTAGCCTCCTGAATAGTTGGTCCCTTGATCTAGACCACCATATCAATGTCCGCTATTGGCATGAAAAATGATTCATTGATGACCTCTAAATATTCCAAAGTACTAGTATCTATCTGAGTGGGTGGTAAAGGTGAGGTTTCAGTCCTGATGGTGGTCGTGTGTCTAGTAGTATGGTAAATGAATGAAACCTTAGTAGATAGTGGGATGGATGGGTCATTTCCCCACTAGGCCTAATCTGTTAAACCCTCCTGTTGGGAAGTAGGGTCTATCTGATTTGAAGGTAGATTGCTCTGGGTGTTGAAGGTGGGAGGTATGAAGGCAGACGAAGGGCCGACAGATGCTGGTGGATGGGAGGATGTAGTGGTGGATAGGTAGTAAAAAGGTAAATCTTTACGAAATTGATTTTAAGGTGGTTGGAAATCTAGCATAGATTCTATAAGATGCAATGATGCATGGATTATAGATCTATATGGAATGTTGGGGTGGGTGATGGTGTGGGAAGGAAAGTGGTTGATACAGAAGGAAATTGGGTGGTGTCAGGGGTGGGTAATGGAATGTTAATGGAACATGGGATGGTAGTGGTGGCAGTAGAGGATGGGGTAGTGATAGAAGAATGAGTTGGGGAGGCTTGGTTTGTTGGGTCAGCGGCATGTGGGGTAGGGGCCTCATCAGCATCCTCCATGTATGTTGGTTCACATTGGTAAACATCAACATCCTTTATGAGAAGCCCCATATTCTAAAGTAGTAGAAGAGTGATTCCCTCCATGGTACCAAGGGATGGGTGGGACAAAGTATCCTCAAAGGCACTGAAATTCTTGGACAAGTGGGTAATGAATGATCCACCCATCAAAGTGTCACTAGTCCTCTTCACCTATGTATTATATGAATTTCAAAACTATCTATCCATGTTGATGGATGGATCACCCATAGATGATGTGAGAATGAGGATCTTGATCTAGATAATCCCACCATGGGAATCACAATGTTCCATCTAAGCATGACTGGGGGCCCTATGAAGGATCCAGAGGGCTTCACCTTTGATCAATATGCACTTCATGATGCGGGTTTCATAAACAATTTAGTGGTATTTGGTGATTATATCCCAAACTCATGCAGCCTCAGCCTTTTTAGGTTGATATTCAAAGTCAAAAATATGGGGGATGTGATGAAATCAATTGATTAAATACTGAGTCCAATTGAAAATCCACCAAGTCCGAGCTCCCATGGCCATCATCCGTGTCATAAGCAGAAAAAGTAATTTCCCATCTTGAATGTGGCCAGGAACATGGGGAAGAGATCCCTATATGTATTCTGTCAGACCTGTGTGTTCAGGGTTAGGTGAAGGTGCTCCATGAGGTGAAGGACCTCATCATGAATATGAATGTTATGGAGGATGGCATGGTCTAATGTCTTGTTGGTTTGTATCAGCATGGCCTATAAGCGGACCAATAGAATTCGGTTGGAAGGGTCAGAGAAGTGGAGAAAATGATGAAGGTGAGGAAATAGAGGGATCTATGATCTATTGAATGATTATTTTCAGTCCCACATATTATAAGAAGATATAGTGTAAAAATTAGATGATGAGGATGATGGATCTGTGGGTGGTGGAGGAGGTGAGGCTCTCCGAAGCTTGGGTGGTGGAGGCATGTCTTCGCAGTCGGGTGCATGGTCGGAAAGTGGGATATGAATGATTTTTAACTAAGCCACATCAGATGGATTAAAAGGATAGGGGAGTGCCGGAGGAATTGGGATGGATAATTTAATGGAGGATTAGAAGTGCCTTCGGGTGTGTGATCTTGGTGGAGGGAGGGATATTTATGCAATAAGGGAAGAGGGTGCATGAGAGAGGATGAGAAATGGGGGTGGGGTTTGCTGTGAAACCTAGGTTAATTAGTTTTGAATAATGACCCTAAAATTTATACACCATATATTTCATAGACAATGTAAAAATCATGATTTCTTAAACTTTTTAGTCACTCAACTTTTACACGCCATTTATTTCTTATACGACTTGTATTTTCCAAAATTTTTTACATTTAGATAAGGTCCTCTCAAAAAACTTATATTACTCCTCTAAACTAACTTAAATAATAATTTACCCATACCATAGCCTATTAAACCCACCATAAGTTTTCTCATAATCAATTATTTATTTACTGTCTAGATATAAAAATATGTTCAAGAATATGACATTAAATCCGAGTTGATACCCCTCATAAAATGATTCTTGAAGACATGGGGGATGAAAGGTGGGACGAGTTGTCTTGTCAGAGGTGTAGTGAAATTTTCATTCTTATGAGCAAAGGATTCCTAGTCAACAGAAGGTGGTATCTCATTTTCATTCTTAGTAATCACATGATCATCTGTCTTATTAATAAGAGAAATAGTTTGTCAATTTAACGACTCATCTCTTATATTAGCATTCGTCTCCACGTTGAACACAACCTACTCTTCACCAACTATAATAATTAGTCTCCCCAGGTTATCATGAATCATCGTCTTTACGATGGTGATAAATTTACTTCCAATAGTGTTGGGGATATCAACTTATTCTTCCATATCCAGAATAATAAAATCATTGGGGAAATTGATTTTTTTCAACTTTTACAAAGATGTTCTCAATCAATCCTCGAGGATGCTTAACTAAACGATCATCGAGTTAGAGTGCCACCATTTTTTGTTACAATTTTCCAAACCCTAGTTTCTTGTAAACAATCAGGGAAATTATATTGATACTTGTTCTTTTATCACACAATACCTTTTCAAAAGTACATGTCCCAACAGTGCAGGAATTTAAAAACATACAAGGTCTCATGTTTTTATAGGTAATTTACTCTGGACAACTACAAAGTATTATTCATTTGGAGATATGATTCCTAATTCTTCAATTTTATTTTTACTCGAGTGAATGTGCTTAAAGAATCATGCATAAGTAGGTACTTATGAAATTTTATATTCAAAGGGGAAATTCATATGAAATTGTTTAAACAATTCCATGATTTTTGTATATTAACCCTTATTATTTGCTTATTTCATCCATTTAGGAAA
The DNA here is from genome assembly GCA_963277665.1 of Viscum album. NCBI lineage: Eukaryota > Viridiplantae > Streptophyta > Magnoliopsida > Santalales > Viscaceae > Viscum > Viscum album. The sequence goes on from OY728145.1 coordinate 183,407,158, forward strand.
GTGGCGTGGTGTATTTTATACTGGTGGTCATACATAAATTTCCTCATTCTCAGGATATTTTATTTTTGAAACATCTTCAGTCAGTTATACTTATTTAGGTTTCCCTTTACCAAATTCATTAGATTCTTCTAACTTATTTTTCTTAACTCTACATGGTTGATGAAATTTCATCATATTTTTCACCTTTACCAGTTATAGCCTTAGCCTATTTCTTCAAACAAGCCTCGGTATTTTCGGGAAAGGTACCCAATAGCCAATCAGATAAGGTTTTTAAAATTTTACCTATTTGATGTTCTATGTTTCATAGTGCAACCCTATGGTTCTGCATCTCCATATCTTGGGTTTTCATACAATGGTCTATTTTCTACATTATGGAAATAAGAAGTTTTAAATATTGGTTTAGAGGGGTTGAGATTGTTATTGTAGTCTTGGTGTAGATTTTTGGAATTTCTATTATGGTGTTGGTGGATACTACTAAGATTTAGGAAAATGTTGTTGGAATTGTTATTATGGTTGAATATCTGGACCTTGTGGTGGGTACCTATGTGGTACCTAATGTATTTGTGGCACTTGTCCACTCCTATATTGAATGTAACCTTGATTTTATTGCAGATTCTACTATGTTGTCCTCTTTTGGTAGTCTTCTGGTACAATTTCCCTTGTTGATTGTAATTTATATCATTATAATATTTGGAAGGGGGTTTTCCTTTCTCTCCATACAATCTTGGTATGAATGAGGTATCCCACATAATTCACAGGACTTTATTTTCATTATAGGAGTGGGGGGGGGGTGCAACAGGCAACTGAAATGATTCCATATTATTTTTTAGGGACTCTACTTGAGAAGTGATGTGTGTTGTTTCTTCCACATTATGAATTTTTCACTAAGGTGGTCCTCTATCACTTTTATATAGATGGGAATTGTGGGAAAATTTATCTAAAATTTCTAGTATGAATTTTAGGGTCTTGAGCATTAATCCTCCATCAACAGTGATGTCTACCATAGAATGAGGCGTATGATAAATTTATTGATAAAACTTCTGTAGTTGAATCCACACGTCTAGTCAATGATGTGGGAAATAATGGGTTAGATCCTTGAATATATCCCCTTCTTCTCACATTGATTCCTCATTCTAATGGTAAGGGTTTTTATTTCATTATAGAGCTTCTATGTCTCTATTTATGGGAAGTATTTTTCAAGAAATTTACTTGATAATTATTCCCAATTAATTATTGAATTGAAATATTTACTTTTTAACTAGTCCCTGGATCAGTCACACAAGTAAAAATGGAACACTCTTAACTGAATTGCATCTGAAGACATTCCATGGAAGTGAATGGCATCATAAACCTATAATAAATTGGATATGTCTTCATGGTGGTATTTTCTTGGAAGCACATTGAATTTCCCCATATTATGGATCATGTTAATGTGTCAACGTTTAATCTCTAATGTGCTGACATGAATATGTGGGTGCACAAATCTTGGCCTAATACCACTAATAGATGATAAACCATAGTTCATAATGGTGCGCTCCTATAGTGCTGGTCGCTCACCCTGATTGGAAGGTGGAACATATTGGGGTCCTTGAGGGTGTGGAAGTGCAATATTGGTATGCTCTTCAAATGAAAATTGGTGGTGTGAAATGATTGTTCTATCGATCCCAAGAATTAAGAAAAGTTTTTCTGGTTTTTCTAGGTCTCTATAGAATGTCAAAGGTCTCTAATACATGCAATAGATGTTAAGAAAAGAAATAATGGGAAGTATAAAGAGAATGAAGGTTTGCCTAAAGGATAAAAATGTAAAAAGGAAAAGGTTAAGGAAAAATGAGAGAGGGTGAGAGGGTGAAGTAATCTAGGGTTTGATCCAAAGTTAATTATTTCAAATAAACATTAATCCCTAACAACGGTGAATTATTTTTTACTCTCCCACATGAATCATTTATTTAACATGGGATATGTTCATATAAGAAATTATATTCTAAAAATACACTTATTACAAAGGTGTGGTAAAGTGTTAGTGTGAGGTCAAACCCATGAGGACTATTAGAAGGTCAACAACTAATTGAATAAAACCCTTCTGAAGGATTCTTAACTTTCACTCTACAAGTTTTGTTTTAATTGAAAATATATATTTTGTTTTTTATTCAAATAATAATGAAAGGGGTCTTGTTAAATTTTATAGCTCTTGAAAAAATAATAATTCTAGATTTAAATTGGAATAGACCCATGTCTTAGGCTGCAAAGTGGTGAAAAAGTTAAAAATTGGTTTTGGTAACACCAATTGGATCCATATATGATGCAACAATCTCATGGTCAGGGTATGACTGAAAAGTTAGGTTCATTATGCTTGGATTCTATGTAAAAAGTGTCACATTCTAATGGTCATAGTACATCTCAACTCCAATTAGGTTTGGTTCATTCAATCTCCCTTACCATGGTCAAGGTTGTGTGAAAAAATAAGATAAATATTTATTTTTAACCTAATTACTAGCCATAGGGTTACCAAGGTTCAACATAAAGATTCATTAGGTATAAAAAATACCCTACTCTCTACTACTAACCCTTGGTGGATTATCCATTCATGGTGGTGATATTAAAAATCAAGGAAATTTTAATCATGTTCTGCATAATCATAAAATAGATGGAAACAGGAAATCCAGGTTTAAAAAACAATTCATCGATGAAAAAAATTGAATGCAATGAAAATTTAATAAAAAAAATACTTCTCATGAAAAAACTATAAAGAAAGATAAACCTAGTAATATAAACAAATAATAACAACCAAGATCATACTGTGAATGAAGAACAACGAAAATGATGTAATGTTTGATGAATAATGCCATGCATAGTTGAAACAGATGTTAAGATTGAAAATGGTATTATAACGGATGAATAATGTTGAATTAATGATTAATAGCCCCCAAAAATCAAACAAAATAATTAAAGGAATGAAATAAATCTAATTTGGAATTAAAAAATATGGAAACATCGAACAAAAAATAAGAGAAACTAAAATTTTGGAAATATTTGGTACATAGAGGAGCACTATAAATATTAATATGTCCAAGAAGTACATGACATGAAATTCCTTGATTTCATGTACTAACTTATGTGAAATTGGTCCTAACATCTTCACATCATGTATGTTTTCTTCATGTCATGTAATTGAGATACACTTTTCCTACTAAGGAATTTGTTTGTATATTTGACTGAGCGGGCCTTTAAAACTTTTGCGTCATGCAATTTCTGACACATTGTGTATCCATTTAACTTTTGGTGGGATTATGATATTTTAAATTTGCACGTCATGTAATGGATTAAAATGTTGTGTAATGAATTTACATCATGGAAGTGCTTCACAGGTTAGTCTCCAACCTTGAAGTTATGTTTTTAATGAAGTCTACATGTCATGTATGTGATACACGGTGTGTAAATCCCTTTGTGGAACCTTTTCAAAAATACTTCCTTTAAGTCCAGAATTCCTAATTCATGCACACAAAAAAACCAAAACCCAGTGCATTAACAAATAATTAATGAAAAAAAATTAAATAAATGTATCCAATATATATATGTGTGTATATATAATTTCATCTTATAAATATGTTATGATTAAGTGAATATAAAAGTTCAATGATTGGATGAACAAAAAATAATCCACTGAACCCATGGAATCCTCAAGCTATGGTTAAATAAACCAACTAAACCCTCAGTTTACTCTGCCATAATACAGAAAACATCATCGAAAACATAGTCCTCCAAAGATCAATCTATTTGGAAATAACATATCTAGAAAAAAAATCAGGTACTTGATAATGAGCCTTTACAAATTCAAAATCCAGTCCTGAATCTCTTAGATTCCTTGCCTCCCTCACCAAGAGAATGGGAACCATCTCACTAGATGACATAATAAGAATGATCTATTCAGAAAAACTCCTTATTATATGAATAATTAATCTTTGGTTCTATTAAATTGATTCACTCAATGAATCCCTTATCCAATGAGGATATGAAATATGAACTCAAGTTCCTTGTGAATGATCATAGAACCACATGTAGAGGTTGCGTGATTTAAGGAGGAAAGGGGAATACATTGTCAAGGATAAATCCAATATTCTTGATACGTCCCCACCCAATCCATTTACACTGATAAGAATCATGAAAGGGACTATCAGTGAGCACAAGAAGATTAGAGAAGCACACCCATATTCAGAAAGAGTTTCCTAGACCCAATCATCATAGAGGATCGAATGGATGGGGTGAAACTGTACCATCATCATAGACAGGAAGGTAGGACAATACATATTAATCCAAAAACAACATAAATTCCATCAAAATATATTCAAAAACCTGACGTATCTACCCCAGATACCTCAACCTCTAAAGTGAATTATAGGGAATAGTTCCCCACAAGAATACATATAATGTTGAATAAAAAAATGACATCCTGAAGCATTTTTCCATAGTTACAGGGAAACCTTCAATACTATATTCTCTTATCTTTTCAAAGGATCTCCCAAAATCACTTGTAGTGGCCCTGTTAAGACCTCAAAAGTTTAAATATGTAGTCACTTCCACCTATATATACCATGTAGATATAGACCCTATAGAATGGCGTCTAGTTATCTCTTTTATAGAAAAAAACAAGGATTATGTGATACAAGGATACATCAGGTCCTTAAATGTGTCTAGAAGGCTAGATTAGATCAATATATATTGAGTTTTCATCAACAATGGCTCAAAATTCAATCTTAATCTGATCCGAACACTTAACCATTTAGGCAATAGTGATGTTGATCTATCTCCCTCTCATATGAGACTTCATGCGTATGAAAAAATTAAACAAAATTCTCTCATCCGAATCAAGATCACTTCTCAATTTGGGGACCTAATTTCTAAATTTCAATTCCTTTTCATCTGAAAGGATACAACCTTCAATGTCATGCTACGAAGGCCTTGTTTTCTCCAACATGTAACAATACCGTCATCATCTCACCAATATATCAACTGCTATTTCAATGGGAAATGTGGGATGTTATAATTTGATAAATATTTATTTGAATATTATGAGGCTCAATACATTAAAGTGGGATTTTATAAGATGGAAGGGAGACAACCCATTAATGGAGATGTTTCTTGATTTACTACTATAAATGGTATATAAATGACCATGACAAACCCATTCAAGGATATCAAGGATGGATATTTTTTCCCATGATCGAAATTTAATATTTTGTTTTTTAATTGGGTATGTATTCATTGAACACCATGATGTCATTCATGTCTGCTAAACCTAGTAATTATGAAAAGGCATATAATCCTTCTATTAATGGTGATTCTTCAGTTAAAAACACCCTCACTCCATCCCCATTAATTAAGAAGACCACAACATCATCATATGAATCTAAAGGAATTTTCATATTACCAATAGGTAATAGATATATATTTACCTATGTATCCAAGAATACCAATATTTATGCTAACTCTAAAGATTCCCCTTTATCACTCATCTATCCCAACACATGAATGAGAAAAAAAGAGAGAATGAGGAATAGGAATATGAAGCAGATGATGACCTCAATGAAGCTCCTCCAGTATTTGAGGAAAGAATATATATACCACATTATATGAACTTTGACAAGTAAATCTAGGAACATAAAAATATATGTGCCCTATGCTGATCAGTGATGTTATACCCATTGAATATCAATAGGTATATAGCTCTTTATTAATGTATCATTGTGATGTTCTCACTTAGAATTACAGAGAAATTCCAGGCCTCAATACCGATGTGGTCACCCACCACCTGGGTCTTCCAAAATGTCATCATGGATGCAAACCCGAATCCAAGAGAACAATTCCAACTCACGCTACCAAAGTTGAAGTTGAATTTGACAAGATCATAAAATAATCTTTATTCAATAATTTCAATAATCAAAGTGGCTCACTAATATAGTCATAGTCAAGAAGAAGAATGGTAAAATCATAGTGTTCATAGGCTTTAGAGATATAAAATGGAATTATCCAAAATATGGCTTCTAGGTTACTATTAAAGAACTTATTACTGATGAAATAACTATCTACCAAGACTTTCCTTCATGGATGGATATTTGGGATATAACCAAATTCAAGTATCCCATGAAGAAAAAAGTATCCACTCTATTTAGGGAACCTCAAGGAGTATATTACTATAGGGTGACACACTTTTTCTTGAAAAATGTCTATATTACATACCAGTATGTCATGCACCACATCTTTAAACCATTTAATGGAAAGTTAATTGATTTTTAGGTTGATGATATATTGTTGAAATATCAGAAATGCTCCGAACATTTTTCTGAAATTGAGATGTTTTTTACTAAACTTTGATAGTACAACTTGAGAATAAACCCCCTACAATGTGATTTTGGTGTAACATCAGGATTGTTTCTCGGAATTGTAGTACACCATCATGCCATCGAGGTTTATCAAAAGAAGAAAAATGACATCCTTAACATGTTACATTTTCAAAAACTATAATATTTCAGAGGATTAAAATTATTTCTTTCCTAATTTTGAATCATTATATAAAACATTACTGGAAGTCACGTTCTCTTCACTGTGTGGATAAAAAAGGGTTCACATATCAGTGGATTGACAACTCTCAAGAATCATTTGATAGTCTCAATAAATATGTTTTGATACAACTAGTTCTAATTATTCCTATAAAATTAAATAAACCCATCTAATAAGTGACAACCTTAGAGTGATCACTGGGTGATTTAAGCTTTTTAGTTCATTAATTTAGGAACTACTTGAAACATCAAGATTTCTATTTGGTCACTAGAACTAACATGATGAAGTACATACTCAACTACCCTATGTTAACTAATTATTTTATTGTGGGCAATTATCCTATAGTAGTTTTCATATTGTTCATACCATATAAGGTAATAAAAGGGAATTATTTGGAAATATTCCTTATAAATAAACATTATTTGGAATAAATTCTTATGAATAATGAACTTATTAATGAATAATTCATCTTTTTCAAGACTCCTCATGAACATGGGGGAGATACATTGATGGTGCATCTAAAATCCTAATAGGAAAAATGATGGAAGCCCCCAAGCTCAATAAAGTTAGGTTTGGATCTATCCTTATCTCTTCATTAGGATGTTTTACCATATTATTTCATGTTGTCTGAAGGTTTCACTAAGAACGAGGTAGAATACGAGTCACTCATTATAGGTTTAGAACTGATGCTACATATACCAGTACCCCATCTGAATGTCAAAGGATATTTGTAGATAGTAATAAAGAATTTAAATATTGGTTATGCTATTAGGAAAGAATATATGCCCCCTTATTGAATATGTCTGAGGATTGATGGATGAATTACCCTCAAAGCCAATGTTGAATCATATACCATGCACAAAAAATTATTAGGCAGATGCATTGGAAAATGCTGCTATAGAATTGAAAGATCTAGATAGAGATCAATATTCATACACATATCACATTATAGAATAATATCACTATTTATTTAGAGTATCTTGGAATTGATAAAAGAGGTCAATTTTATCAATGAACAAGATAATCTTGTCAATAGTAATATGATACAATCCTAGAAGATCTCTAAAGTGGGAATGTTTTGTTGAACAGATCAAAAAAATATAAGATCTAATGGTGGGGTATTAATTTTATCCTCTATGATAGCATAAGTAATAATAAGGTCCTCTATAAACGAGGATGTGACAGAATCCTCCGCAAATGAATTGATTAAGAGGAGACTATCTCCATTATTCAAGAAGTCCATGCTGGTTCCTATGGTTCCCATCAATCTTGAACCAATAATTCACACAAAATCATAAGGCTTAGATATTTATGGCCATTGATGAAGCAGTATTGTACAAAATTCACTAAAAAGTATCATCTATATGAAGTTCAAGATAATTCCATTCATCAATCCTTATATTTTTTTCACACCACTAAATACTCCCTTCTATTCTTCATATGGGGAATGGATATTGTGGGACTATAACCTATGTCTATATCCATGAGGTTTAAATATATCCTCACCACTACTGACTTATTCTTCAAATGGGATGAAGTAATACCCCTCAAAGAAGTCATCTAAAAAAGAATTATCAATTTTGTGATGTCCAACATCAGCACCAGGTTTATTTTCCCTCATACAATACTAATGAAAAAAGACAAAAACTTTTGTTCTTCATAATTGAAGAGGTTAAAGTAGAAATATAATATTTATTACAACCATTCATATTGTTATCATGCTATGAAAAATAGAAATATTGAGATTCTAATAAAAACCCTATCGAACATTCTTAAGAAAATGGGAGACATGGAATGGAAATCCTGGGTTGACAAGCCTATACATTCCTTGCGGATCTATCATACCATAACCCATACTGCAACATAGGTAACCCCATGTTCACTAGTATATGGGACATAAGTTGTTTTTCTCATTGATTTCAAGTTTCCATTACTTCTATATTTTCATTTGTAATCAATTATCTACAAACGAGTTGTACTAGAAGAATCTGGATAAATTAAATAGCTCAATATTCCAATAATAAATTCTTTTTTCATTTATTCTTGCAAGGGGAATGGGTTTTGGTCCCCAAGACCTTGATGATACCTAGAACTAAACCTAGAAAGCTTGAACTAGAATAGGAAGTACCTTTTCTCCATTCATAAGGTTTATTCTAATGGAGCATATTTTTTTATCACTATGTAAGGTGAGTTTAATATTCCCCTACGAATTCAATATTTCTCAAGAAATATTTCATGTGATTAATGAAATATGGTCCTAATCATATGACCCAAAAATACAAGACACCCTTCGTCCTCACCAAATGAATACAAACCAAAATTAGCGGTCCTTATCACATGACTCTATAAGTTATAACCCATATCATCATAGTAAAAATATGTTAAATTTTGTGAAAATGTTATCATAATATGATTTTAAATTTAAATCTTGCCCTGTGGACAAATTATAGGATGTCCTATCTGAAAAGTTGAGGAAACCTCATGTGTTGATCATGGGATGCCTCTTATGATATTATTTTCAAAAATCTCACGCAAGTTTTCTTATGTTATTATTTCCTAGTAATTTGGGAAAATATTCTAATGATATTATTTCCCAAACAACTTGGTAGATTTGAATTCATAAGTCCAACATCCCTTGTTGTCACCCTTTCCATGGAAGAAGTATCCTTACTGAATGGAATTAAACTGTATGGAATAATGAAAACTATTTGTGTATTGATTCCTACTTTGACGAGATTTGTTGTGAAACTCATCTTGGTCCTACCAAAATATGATAAATGATGCCTCATTCCCAATATATGAGTCAGATTAGTGTTGGAAATCCTTATCTAGAACTATGTACGACTAGGTTCTTGAATGAGTTTTCATGACACGTCAAATTAATTATTATTTAATATTGATTTATTGTATAGGTAAGACCCTATTTCATCTCTCAATGATCATTGAGAGGTTTTTAGTGTGTGTTTTTAATAAAAATTTCTAAAATATGTGGTGGTTTTGAAAACAGTTTTAAAAATAAAATGACTTAATTAAAGAGTTTAATAGTTGATAAATAACAGTGGTGTTTTATAATTATTTTATAAGGATACCATTTCAACTTACCTACACATATTGTTAAGATAATCATTTAGAAAAACACACATGGTTTAATGGAATCCTTTGGTTGAGGGTTGTCAAGATCTCAACTTTCATCTAACCTCTTAAAACGATGCTCAAAGAACCACCCGTTGACACAATAATCATGTTGTCATGATTTGGGTATCAAACATAGAAAAATAGATACCAAATAATACTGAAATATTATGTATGTGTGAGATAAATAGACCTCTTATCTAGTCCAATCAGAACAATAGAAGATTCCCACTTGAAACTTTAACCCAATCGATGTTGAGATAAAAAGTGTTCCTCTTAATTATAACAAAAGAAATGTATTCAAAGGATAATAACATCAAATTTAAACATAATTGAAATATTTATTACACCAATTATAGAAAAACAATAGAATTTCAAGTTTCATAACTCCCTCCCAAGTTTGTGTAGCTCCCTTGAAATGATCATCCACCATTTAGCTTGCCTTCGAGAGGAGGAGGAGGCTCGGGTGGAACTCCTTCTTCATCCATGACCCCCCTATGAGTATAAGGGCCTCCAGAAATTCTAGTATAATGGTGAGACTCCACTAATAATCTAAAATGGCATATCTTGGTTCCTGGTTCGATCTCCTCAAATGAGGTACCCATGGTTCTCTTTTATAGAAAAAATTGGGAAGTGGTTTTGGGAACATAGATTGTGGAAACCACTTGTCCCATTATTTTTGGCCTCCAGAAAGTCTTCTATCACTTTTGTAAAATCTATAAATTTGTTTCAAAAAATATTTTCCATATCCATCAAAATTTTGGATTCATTTGTACTCCTACATATTGAGATATAGATAACACACAATACACAACTTTTGACTACGTGCAGATTTGGTGGGCTAGATAGATCACTTCGGCCGAGCCCCTTAATGGACTAATGGGGCTTGGGTGTCTTCATCAGAGTTGTATACAATTTGAATTTGGAACAGGCTAAAAATATCAACCCATTTGGATGCACGTAGTTTTCATAATATACCCAAAATTGGACAGGTGTTCATGGAACCCAAGCAGTTTTGGCCCATTTTCATTGTGGATCATCTCTGGGGCCTCCAAATCACCTCTTCCTACAATGGAATAATTAAAACAAGTAACATTTATCTTTTTAATTGTGATAAACACAAAATAAATGATTCAAAAATGGAAGGAAATTTTTTATTATTTTTATTATTTTTATTATTTTTAATATAAAACAAGTTTATTACAATGGTGTAAGGGTGAAACTGAAACAGTGAATCACAATGTGATCACACCCCCACTCCTAATGGTTTTCACTCTTGGGAAAAGTTACATTTTCATAAATTATGCATGTAGATATTACCAACATCATGAAGATTTATCACTTGAGGAAATTTTAATTCATGAAAGTAATGTGATCAATGCACAAACCACACTATGGTGTTCTTCCTAGTGAAAATGAAAAAAGATGTCTCATAAATCATATCACAGTGAAATTCAAAGAGATTAATGATTCCAAATTCATAAAGGAATTTAGAAGTCAACCATGCTGTTAACTCTCCATGTGTGTGTGTCAAAACCATTCCATTCCATTCTTTCCACTTTCTATCCAATAAATATAAGTCATTTTAACATTTTTAGCTTAAATGATTTTGTACACTGAACCTTCCCTACATCCTTTGCAATCATATTTCAAGACCCACTCATTTAAGAATTTCCAAAATTAAAACCATAAGCTCGTGACCTATATATAAACATATGTTTCAAATTTCATCACTCCCTTCATTTTTTTCCAGAAGTTTCATTTAGAACAAATCTCACACTCATATCTCAACCCTTGTTTGATCTCTTCACGACACTAATTGTAATAGATATAACAATATCAAAGGTTGAGGAGGAGTGATTTCTGACATTACCAAGGAACATCCCAATTTTTTTTATGTTTTTGAGGTTATACAATAGTCAGATATCATGTACACATGCGTAGGTCAATCTAGTATAGTAATGAAACAGATCAGATAAGGATTGAATGTTTGGAAATATCATTTTAAGATGAAAATTAGTAACCTAACATATTTTTACCTTCTATTAAGTAATAAATATTGACAATTTGTGGTTTGGTGCAAAAATGTGTAGAGATATTAGTGACACGGGTTTCCCAAAAACCAATCACATAATGGGCATGAATCATCTCAAAGGTTTCACATAGATACAACCATTTATATCATTGAAAGAAAACCAATTCACTAAAAATCACTCCTAGATGTTAAATTCATTCAAACATTCATTCTATAATAGATTATGGTTTTCATTAAATTCTAAATCAACATGGAACATGAATTTTCAAAAAGTTCCATGATTTGGTGACCATAAGGGGTGGAAGGAGTAAAAATACGACAAAAAAGGCTAAAAAGAGAAGAAAGAAGAAAGATAATGAAATTCATAATAAACTAAACAAGATGGGGAAAAGTGAAAATACCATAAAAAGGTGAAAAGAAAATAAATAAGAATGATGATGAAAATACTAATGAACTGAAAAAGATGGGGAAAAGAGAAAATACTATAAATAAGGAGAAAAAGAGAAGAAAGAATAAAGATGATGAAAATACTAATGAACACAAGAATTTATCCAAACCCACACCTAGAATGTGCAGTGTCCTCAATTTAATAAAATAGAATGTGGAAGGAAGGATAAATCCTGTGGGTGAAATTGCTATGTTTTTTCTTTAACATGGAGTTCCTCCATCGGGAAATCTGGAAGGGCTTTGTGGAAGTTATTTAGTCACTACACATTGAAATTGAAGGTTTTATTAGTTTCTTCATTTTGACACTGAACAACACCAAATGGAGATACATTAGTAACAGTGTATAGTCCAAACCAACGAGAATGAATCTTACCTGAATGCAACTTCAGACTTTCATTATAAAGGATGAACTTATGCCCAATTTGGAGTTGACGATGAAGGATGATACGATCATGGGATACCTTGGTTCCCTTTTTATAAATCTCAGAGTTCTTATATGCATCTATGCACATTTCATCCATCTCCTGAATCTGTAACTTCCTTTGAAAACCTGCACCAGAAAGGATAGAAATGCATTTTTTAATGGTCCAGTAGGCCCAATGCTCAATCTCAATAGGGAGGTGGAAACTTTTTCCAAAAAAATCCTTTAAGGTGACATTCTAATGGGAGTTTTGAGGGTATTACGGTAAGCCCATAATGAATCATCGAGTCTAAGACTCCAATATTTTCTGTTGGGTTGAATTGAGTTTTAAATAATTTGTTTTACATCTCTATTTGACACCTTGACTTGACCATTGGACTATGAGTGATTTGGTAGTAGACACTCGATGACTAACCCCATACCAACACAAAAGTGATTGCATTGTTCGGTTTCAAAAAATGAGAACCCTGGTCACTAATGATGAACCTAGGTGATCCAAACCTACAAAATATATGAGTTCTCAAAAATTCCATGACTGTTTTTTGAATCATCTATCCCTGTGGCTTGTGGCTCTACCCATTTTGACACATAATAAACCACTAGGAGAAGTTAAAAGTTGCCAAAAGAATTGGGAAATGGACCCATAATGTCAATGTACCAAACATAAAAATGTCATGAAAGATAAATGGTCGTTTTGACATTTAATTTCTTTTAGAGAAATTCCCCATTCTTTGAAAACTTGTAAAAGACTATAAAAATTCATTGGAATCCCTAAAAAGTGCTGGCCAAAAGAAACCAGAATCAAGGACCTTGCAAGTAGTCCATTGGGGACCAAATTGGCCCCCACAATGAAGATTGTAGAAGAATCTAAGGACAAACTGAAACACACAATAAGGAACACAACGCCTAAGGACATGATCACTACATGTGCGCCATAGGTAGGGGTCATCCCAAATGTACCAACAAGACTCATGTTTTAGATGACTGATGTGGTTTTTTTGAAATCTGTTGTAATGAAAGATGCTACCAAATAATTTACAATTTTAGCATAGCATGGAATGACATCTTGCACTCTATACAGTTGATCATCAGTAAACATGTCATTAATGGGAATACAGGGGGATGAGTCCATGTCTGTGGATAAGAGGATCCTACTGATATGGTCAGCCACCACATTCTATTCATATTTTTTATCTCTAATTTATAGATTGAATTTATAAAGGAGGATGATTCTGTGAATGATACATGGTTTGAATTCTAGTTTCTTAAGAAGATACTGGAGGGCTTCATGGTCAGAGAATACAACGACTTTAGAACCTAAAAGATATGACCTAAATTTATCTAATGAAAACACTATGAAAATGAATTCTTTTTTAGTTGTGGTGTAGTTTTCTTGGGAAGTGTCCAATGTACGTGAGGCATAGGCTATGACATGTAGAGCTCAGTCGTCCCTTTATGAAAATATTTCCCCAACTTCATAGTTATAGGCATAACACATGATCTCAAATGGTAAATCCCACTGAGGTGTTTTGATTTCCAGGGGTGACGTGAGACTCTATTTTAACTTATTAAAAGCTTCCTCACATTCATTATTCGAATCTAATTTTTTTCTTTTTGAATCAATCGGGAGAGGGGGAGTGCAATTTTACTAAACTCACGAATGAAATGATGGTAAAATCCAGCATGACCTAGGAAAGACCACACATACTATGTATTTTTAGGGAATGGTATGGAAGAAATGACATCCACTTCTAATTTATCTACATGGATACCAGTACCAGAAATTACATTTTCTAAAACTATACCTTGTCACACCATGAAATGGCTTTTATCATAATTTAATACGAGATTATTTTCTATACAGTGATGTAGGAATGAAGAAATAATACTCAAACATTAATCAGAAGAGGATCCATACATAGTGAAATCATCCATGAAAACCTCCATGCAATTCTCTAGGTAACCCGATAAAATATTAACCCTGCATCTTTGGAAAGTACTTGGAGCATGGAACAAATCAAATGGAATCCTCCTATATGAAAATGTGCCAAAGGGGAAATTGAAGGTCATCTTTTCCTTATCCTCGGGGGTAATAGGGATCTGTATGTATATAGAATACATATCAAGGAAACAACATTAGGACTTACATTCTATACTCTCTACATTTGGTCAATGAATAGAAATGGGAAATGGTCCTTCCTAGTGTGTTGGTTTAGTCGGTGATAGTCTATATAGACACACCAACTATTCTGTACACAAGTTGGAACCAATTTATTGTTTTCATTTTTGAATACTATAAGGATAGTTTTTTAGGAACTAATTGAAAATGACTGACCCATTTTATATCAGATAGAGGGTAAATGATTTCTCGAAATAATAATTTGGTTACCTCCATTTTCCCAACTTCTAGGAGGTTTGGGTTCAGTAGACGTTGTGCATGACTCATTAGTTTGGCCTCATCATTTAACAATATATGATGGGTATACATTGATGGGATAATACCAGGAATGTTAATAAGTGTCCATCCCAAAGCTTGTTTATACTCCTTTAGAAGTTAAATTAGTTGCAATTCAGGCTCAGGAGGGATTTAACTAATAATGATGACATACAACTTGTTTCCCTTATCCATATTTGAATATTTTAAATCTTGAGGCAGTTGTTTTAGTTCCAATTCAGGTGGTGTTTTAATTGATGGTTGTGTGTGTGAAAATGATAGGTCACTAATCTAATTTAACTGCTCAATGGTATCATCCCCAGATAAAGAAGGATATTTTACAAGCTTAGCAGTATCATCGATGTTCATTGGATCCTCAGTGTTCAATAAATTATCAATTAATAAACATGCATGAAACTTTTATAGAACACTACAACAATCAATGCATGATTAATTACTAATAATTTCAATCAAGGGTGGAAACTCAAAAAGGTTTTTGGGATAATTATAAGAAGTATTTTATGGGGAAGGGATTACATCAATTGAATTTATAGAGAGAGAGGAATGTTCTTCTGAGGGTTGATTCATGGAATCAAGGATGTTGAAGTGCAAAATTTCCCCAATGAACTCCTTATATAATGTTACATCATGGACATAAATTATGTTTTTGGAGGTTTCTAAAAAATTTCTTCCCAATATAATTGGGGCATATCCATTCATCCTATCATCTTATATTTTAAGCACATAAAAATCAGCTGTAAAAATTAAATTTTGAACCCTCACAAGAACATCCTCTAACACATTATAAGGGTGTTTTGTACTCCAATTTTCATGCTAAACGACTATCCCAGTTGTCTTCAGATCCCCGAACTTCAATATATAGTAAATGGAGTGAGGCATCACATTTTTAGAAGCACCCAAATCAATCATAGCAATGGAAAAGGAATAATCCCCTATTCTACACAAAATCGAGAAGGTTTGAGGATCATTTCATATGGTAGGTAGTGATGGTTCTATCAAGGCTGACACATTCCTCCACAATATTACCTTCTAATCATCTCTAAGTGTCCTTCGGTGTGTACACATCTCCTTTAGAAACCTGGCGTATCTTGGAATTTTTTCACAACACCAATCAAATAAATTTTAAACTATACTTTTTTGAAAGTTTTAAATATTTCCTTATCAAGTTCAATTTCTTTTTTTATGGTTGGGTGGACCTTTGTTGAAATGGAAGAGGAATGGTTGGGATATGAGACTCATCGATATTCAAACACCTTCCTTTGGAAGGGATTCTCTCAGGATTAGGATTTTATTCTCTTGGACCATTTTCAGCAGTTAAGATGGTGGTTTACTTAGGAGTGGATGAATCTAATGGTGTGTTTTTTTGGTTTTTAAGTTGTTTCCCACTCCTAAGAGTGATAAAACTACCATTTCACTTATCCCTAGGGTTAACTACTAGTTGAGAGGGTATTTTACCCGCCCCAAGACTTTGTGTAACGCCCCGACCCCAGCTACCCAGAGCCGGTGCATTACTTCGTAACATTGGCATGATCCCAAAAGATCAAGTCTCGAAAGACCGATTAGTTTAGTAGCCTTGGAAACACTAGATACATTCATAAGTCTTTCATTACATCAAAATTAAAAAAACTACAAAAAAAACATGGTCTTCATAGTCCACACTCATATCTTCACTGATTATTCTTGCAAGTCAGTCATAAAATACTTCTTCACAACCTGGAAAATTTTTAAACATTGAAAGGGGTGAGCTCAAATGCTCAGTAAGGATAACAATAATGCGGAAGCTTTCATAAATAAACATTAACATTTAAGGCAATGTATAACTAAAACAAAAGCCTCTTAAACATGAACTTCAACATAATATGGCAAAAGTAAAATGAGATAATGCCATTTACTTCTTCACATGGATATTCTACTGGTCGAATAATCACATGTAATATCAATAACCACTTTCATAATGAGGGAATGTATAATGCCGGACATTCTGAAACATTTTGTCAAGGCCTCGGCCAAGACATCTAAAATGATTAAGGCCTCGGCCAAAACCATAAATCAAATTGGGAAAGGGCCTCGGCCAATTCCACGTCTAGTTGTCTCATGAGACCTACCGATGCATCGAGGAGCTATAGCGGGCCCCACCCGTCACTTATTAAGTCCAATACATTCCTCATATGAATAGGTTTAAACATATCATAAACCATAACATAATCATATCACATAAAACATGCATAAAGGAAACATAACATTTCCACATTCCAATCACAAGATATCAATACAACACATTGATATAATAAAAACGCTTTCAAAACCATTTTCAATACCAAAATAAAAGTAAGTTAAAACTTTGTATTTATTTTTCATTAAAAAAAGTGATGGCTTGTAGAGGAAGCCGAAACTCAAATAATGGTCACGGCGGCGGAGAAGTCGTTGTCGCCGCATAAGTACGGAAAGAAAAACATTCCCTTTTTGTCGTTTAGTAAAACGCTTCGTGTAAAAAGATTCCTTTTGAATAAATGTAAAAGTCAAAGGGGTTTATACACCGTATAAAAGAAAGTTGTGTATAAAATAAAATATGCCTCAACGAAAGGAGATTGAGACGAAGTCCCATACACAGATCATTTTTAAAATAAAATAGATATATTATGTGTATTCACTATAGGTACACATAAATAACATAAAAATACAAAATAGGACATAATAATATCATGACATAATTTGAAAGTAGGAGATTAACCCAAAGAATGGAAGTTGGGTTAAGAAGATCCCTTACCTCGTGTCTGACTTGACTCAACCGTTCTTTAACCTCCTGAATAATAAACTAGAGTTAATATATACCTTATTAAGAACCATTTTCAACTTCATTATCCTTATTATATCACTTATTACAATGATATGAACATTATGTAATTATTTAAGTTAATAATGTTCATTTTGTCGGTATTTGGTTCTTAAGTCAAAAATAGGCTTCTTACACTTACATGTTGTTAATTTGGTCAAAGGTTCATTATATCCAGAATGGTATTCATGATGTAGATATCATATATGTCATATATATCCAGTACATACATTCATTTATAATATTACATCACATTTAGAGGTAAGAAATGAAATGCACCGTTCATGGAGACGGTAAGCCGTACGTACGCATGAACGCTACTTCCATTTCTATTTCATATTTTCTGGAATGGAATCATAATGATATGAGAGTATATTATAATTCCAGTATAATAACATATATAATATCATTAACTTTATCCTTCACACATCCCACATATGGTATTAACGAATCAAATCACTTTCAGGGGGCGGTAGTCCGCGCTTCCTAAAATGAAGATATCGTGTTTTACCCATAATGGAAACCATAAAGGTATTCCCAAAATGAAAAAAACAGAAGCTTAAGGAAAACATAAACATATTATATATCATATATAAAAATAGTGACATCATAATGGCCACCTTTGAAGGTGTTAAATGAGTGTTGAACAATCATCGTTTCGGGAGGCAGAATTTCGCCATCCACGGAAACCTTATGTTCTTTAACCATTTGATGTAGTTGTGTGGAAGTGTAGCTCAAATAAATCTTATAACAACATCCTAGTATATTTAAGATACTGGTGTTGTTACAAAAGAAGTAAATAAAAAGAGTTTAGGGGGTTGGAGAAGCAAAATAAAACAAAAGAACATGAGAGAATGAATTACCTTAAAAAGTGTAACTCCTTTTGAGTTGAGCCTAAAGGCTTCCTTTGAAAGGATTCTGCCCAAAGGGAATCCTCTAGGATGAGGAGAGGGATGTGGAGAGAGCAAATGGGCAGGGGTTGGCCGAGCCAATGGCTTGAAGAGTGTGTGAAATGAGGTAGAGGTGGGGGCCTTTTATAAGAGGAGAGGAGGGGCACTTTTGGAAAGTAAAGGAACATTACATTATTTGAAAATGTGTTTCGGTTTTAAAAGGTCCCACATTGATAGAATTCGTGGATAAGGTGATAAGGCATCGAAATCCACTCATCCAATTGGTTTTGGCCATGTGTAGTTCATAGATTTTATATTATCTTTCCATTTTATTTAAATCGTCAAATAATGATGTCATCGCTGCATCATTATTATGTCATAAATAATTAAATTTATTTAATGTCTAAAAATTATAAAACAAATACTATGATATAGGAAATCTTTTTATCTTTCCAATGACTTTTTATAATCAAAATTTGGACTTGTGTAACCCTACTTAAAAATTGTTTTAGTAAAACACTTTATGTTAGTGTCATTTTCACTTTAACATTAAATAAAAAGTAATTTATGTTATTTCCCAACAAAAGTGGATCCATGGGGTCCCCAAGTTAGGCCATGGCTTGTCTTGGTCGGCCATGACACAACCAATGAGGTTGGGACATGTGTCTAGGTCATTTAATATTATTAAAGTATTATTTATACCTTAAACTACCCTAATTACCACTAATCGCGATTAAGAACTTAATAAGTTACTATTCACCAAAAAATTATTTTTATCCCATTGAACCACATTTTACTTCTTAATGACAACCATGTATGTCGGATTTTTGAAAATCAAATCACAGAAGTGGTAATATTTCATTTAAACGAAAAATCAGTTATTTAACAACCACTTAGTGGTTTCACTATTCATCAAAAATTGAAGTTTTTCAGAATAAGGCCAAAATTTCACCCTAAGCTATAATTGATATTCCGAATTGAAAAATGATGTCTATTTTACAAAATTCCAAACATATTAGTTGCATTAATTAATTTTATAATTAATTCCCGCTGTCACAACAAATAGCGTGTTTTTAAGAAACAATTTATATCAAAAGATTGGCAATTGTTTATGTCCAATTTCAATGTTAAATTAATTCTAATGAACACCATTGGATAAAATGGTAAAAATATATTCTAATTATACTTTAAAACCATCAAATATTATAATTTATCACTATAAATTATTTTGATTAAAAAAGTTGTTTTAAGTATTTTTCACTATTTATAAAATTTTAGAAGTTCTCAGAAAAATACCAAAAATTCAACATAGGCTAATTTCGATATTACGAATACAAAAATGAAGTCCATTTTGACATATAAAATTTATAATATTTCAAAAAGAAGGTATTACTATTCATAACGGCTACTTTGATTAGTCGCGGTGTTTTAGAACTCGAAGTTGCGTACAATGCAAGCTATTGTATTACTGAATGAGAAGCGTATCGTGGAAGCTCGGGGTGTTACATTCTCCCCTCCTTCAATAAATTGCGTCCTCGCAATTTGAAATTTTTCTTGGAAAATACAAGGTTGAAAAGAGAAAATACCTTTGAGGAAAACCCACATCGAAAATAAGGTTAATAAATATATAACATTAAAAGAAAGCAGGATAAGTACAAAGGTCACCCGATATAGCCCATTATAGGATTCTATGAAAATATGGATATGGAGGAGAAACAAACCATCAAGGTCTGATGGGGAGTTATAGAAAACAGGATTAGGAGAATGTTTAACCACAAGAAAATCACAAACTTGTGATTGGTTAAACGGTCATTGAATCCCTAGTTGGAAAAGTTAACCGACAACATTTTTGTTTTAAGTTACCTTTTATAATGTTGAGGATTTTATTTAGGAGATTTACTAAGAACGTAAGGGAATATACATACTTGTTATGTATACTTTCATTCATTAATGAATTTTTACCACAAACCCATCTTTTACTCCAAATGGTAACAGAACTCAAAAATA
Source organism: Viscum album (assembly GCA_963277665.1). Taxonomy (NCBI): domain Eukaryota; kingdom Viridiplantae; phylum Streptophyta; class Magnoliopsida; order Santalales; family Viscaceae; genus Viscum; species Viscum album. The sequence goes on from OY728145.1 coordinate 183,427,933, forward strand.
TTCTATTTATCCTAATTGTATAAGGTACCAAAGGTTAACACATACCATTTAGATTAGTAAAATTATTTTGTAATAACCAGGGACTTCCTGTAGGCTAGTGGTAGGAAATAAAGGCCTGTCGCACTTTGATTGTGGGTTCGATTCCTACAGCTTTGTCTGACGCGACGGTTTATGCCCCACCCTGCAGGTTGTCCTTTTCCTAAAACTATAGTATTATAATACTCCAAAAATAATCTTCATAAATTTTTTAACCTTAAACCATACTATCCAAAAATCAACTTAATCCACTCCAACCTTTATAGTTATCCAAAATACCTCTGTCCAGACTTTCTCTAAAAGGTCTCTTAATTCCAAAATCAATTTATCAGATTCCCCAAACAAAGAAATGTTTCTCTTATTGTCACATACCAAAAATATGATTACCTTAATCATATTAAAACCTTACTGAAATCAAAAAGTAATTCAGTACAATCCATATATATATATTACATTATTCTTATAACCAGAATATAATCCTTGAGTCCAAAAGCACCAATACATTAGTTATTCTGCTTCAACTGTAGTAATAGCATAAGATTGTCCTTGATCCCTTGTCCTTTTCTGAGGTAAGTTTCCTTGACGCTTAGGACATTCATTTGCATAATGACCCATTTCTCTACAATTGTAGCATTCAACTTTGACAGCCTCTTTCTTTCCCTTGCAATCACGTGCCTGGTGACCTTTTTCTCCACATTTATAACAGACTCCCATTCCTTTTAGGCAAGTACCAGGGTGATTCTTCCCACAATTATCACATAATGGAAAATCCTTCTTTCCCTTTTTCCCTTTATCTGTCTCTTGTTCCACCGTTCTCTTCTTCTCTTGCTTTACTTTGTTGTCATAAGACTTAGAGAATTCCTTTTCTGTCTTGATAGCACATGAGACTATATCTTCGTATGTTGAGAAAGATTGTGACACTAGAGCTCGACGGAGAAATGGTTTTAACCCATCAAAGAAACGATCAATCTTACTTCTTGGGTTACGTATATAATCTGCAGCATGCCTCGCTAACCTTGTAAAGTTAGCCTCATACTTTGCGACATTCTCATCCTCCTTTTGTCTCAGACTCAAAAATTGCCTTTCCATATCCGCTCGATGGTCTCGAGGTAAGTATTTTTCTAAGAACAGTTCTTTGAACTCCTGCCATTCCATGTTTGTTAATTCATCATCTTCCTTTGTGTTTTGAATTAGTGACCACCATTGATCGGCATCTCCAGTGAGGCGGTAAACTGCCATGACAACCTTCTCCCTTTCACTACTCCCCAAGGCATGGAATATTTTCTCTAAGGAATTTATCCATTGCTCAGCTACTGTAGGATTTGTACTCCCATTGAAGGTTGGCGGTTGTTGCCTCATGAAACGGTCTAGCATTGATCCTCCACGTTGCGGATCAGGGTGCTCCATACGAGTAAGGTTGTTATTCATAACCTGCGTGAGTTGTCCCAGTATGGTAATAAGTTGATCAGCACCAGTTGTATCTTCAGGTCCACAATAATTATCTTGAGCAGGAGGGCAATCCCTACACGTAGTTCGTGCATTGATACAGTTTCCATTCCTTCTACTAGGCGCCATTTCTAAACAATGGCATAAACTAGATTAGTTTATGAATCAAAATACATAATTCCATACTTGTAAAATACTTAACATAAATTGAACTATTTATGGATATAATCCATAATCATAAAAAGGTTTTATTCGAGGAAGTATATACTCATAACCGTTCATAGTGGTTTGTAAAGAAAATGAGAATTATCCTAAGCGTATCCCCCGGGAGTGTCGTAACCAAGAGTGCAGCAAGGCCCGTTGTCGTGCACCAGTTCCCGTTCGAGTCTAGCTCAAAGCGGTGTTTTCGGGTTTTACCCCTAGGTACATCTGTGCCAGAGCCGCCTCTACCTGCTCGTATCCAGACAGGGATGTATTGCTCGGAAAACTCATATCATCTCTATAATACCAAAATTCTAGGAAGTTCTTCTATACTAATCCTCGAAGCCTATCTTTGGGCTATGCGTTCTAATCAGAGTTTATCTACATCTAGCTTCCAAGGTTAGTACTAAACTGCCTCTGATACCAACTGTAACGCCCCGACCCCAGCTACCCAGAGCCGGTGCATTACTTCGTAACATTGGCATGATCCCAAAAGATCAAGTCTCGAAAGACCGATTAGTTTAGTAGCCTTGGAAACACTAGATACATTCATAAGTCTTTCATTACATCAAAATTAAAAAAACTACAAAAAAAACATGGTCTTCATAGTCCACACTCATATCTTCACTGATTATTCTTGCAAGTCAGTCATAAAATACTTCTTCACAACCTGGAAAATTTTTAAACATTGAAAGGGGTGAGCTCAAATGCTCAGTAAGGATAACAATAATGCGGAAGCTTTCATAAATAAACATTAACATTTAAGGCAATGTATAACTAAAACAAAAGCCTCTTAAACATGAACTTCAACATAATATGGCAAAAGTAAAATGAGATAATGCCATTTACTTCTTCACATGGATATTCTACTGGTCGAATAATCACATGTAATATCAATAACCACTTTCATAATGAGGGAATGTATAATGCCGGACATTCTGAAACATTTTGTCAAGGCCTCGGCCAAGACATCTAAAATGATTAAGGCCTCGGCCAAAACCATAAATCAAATTGGGAAAGGGCCTCGGCCAATTCCACGTCTAGTTGTCTCATGAGACCTACCGATGCATCGAGGAGCTATAGCGGGCCCCACCCGTCACTTATTAAGTCCAATACATTCCTCATATGAATAGGTTTAAACATATCATAAACCATAACATAATCATATCACATAAAACATGCATAAAGGAAACATAACATTTCCACATTCCAATCACAAGATATCAATACAACACATTGATATAATAAAAACGCTTTCAAAACCATTTTCAATACCAAAATAAAAGTAAGTTAAAACTTTGTATTTATTTTTCATTAAAAAAAGTGATGGCTTGTAGAGGAAGCCGAAACTCAAATAATGGTCACGGCGGCGGAGAAGTCGTTGTCGCCGCATAAGTACGGAAAGAAAAACATTCCCTTTTTGTCGTTTAGTAAAACGCTTCGTGTAAAAAGATTCCTTTTGAATAAATGTAAAAGTCAAAGGGGTTTATACACCGTATAAAAGAAAGTTGTGTATAAAATAAAATATGCCTCAACGAAAGGAGATTGAGACGAAGTCCCATACACAGATCATTTTTAAAATAAAATAGATATATTATGTGTATTCACTATAGGTACACATAAATAACATAAAAATACAAAATAGGACATAATAATATCATGACATAATTTGAAAGTAGGAGATTAACCCAAAGAATGGAAGTTGGGTTAAGAAGATCCCTTACCTCGTGTCTGACTTGACTCAACCGTTCTTTAACCTCCTGAATAATAAACTAGAGTTAATATATACCTTATTAAGAACCATTTTCAACTTCATTATCCTTATTATATCACTTATTACAATGATATGAACATTATGTAATTATTTAAGTTAATAATGTTCATTTTGTCGGTATTTGGTTCTTAAGTCAAAAATAGGCTTCTTACACTTACATGTTGTTAATTTGGTCAAAGGTTCATTATATCCAGAATGGTATTCATGATGTAGATATCATATATGTCATATATATCCAGTACATACATTCATTTATAATATTACATCACATTTAGAGGTAAGAAATGAAATGCACCGTTCATGGAGACGGTAAGCCGTACGTACGCATGAACGCTACTTCCATTTCTATTTCATATTTTCTGGAATGGAATCATAATGATATGAGAGTATATTATAATTCCAGTATAATAACATATATAATATCATTAACTTTATCCTTCACACATCCCACATATGGTATTAACGAATCAAATCACTTTCAGGGGGCGGTAGTCCGCGCTTCCTAAAATGAAGATATCGTGTTTTACCCATAATGGAAACCATAAAGGTATTCCCAAAATGAAAAAAACAGAAGCTTAAGGAAAACATAAACATATTATATATCATATATAAAAATAGTGACATCATAATGGCCACCTTTGAAGGTGTTAAATGAGTGTTGAACAATCATCGTTTCGGGAGGCAGAATTTCGCCATCCACGGAAACCTTATGTTCTTTAACCATTTGATGTAGTTGTGTGGAAGTGTAGCTCAAATAAATCTTATAACAACATCCTAGTATATTTAAGATACTGGTGTTGTTACAAAAGAAGTAAATAAAAAGAGTTTAGGGGGTTGGAGAAGCAAAATAAAACAAAAGAACATGAGAGAATGAATTACCTTAAAAAGTGTAACTCCTTTTGAGTTGAGCCTAAAGGATTCCTTTGAAAGGATTCTGCCCAAAGGGAATCCTCTAGGATGAGGAGAGGGATGTGGAGAGAGCAAATGGGCAGGGGTTGGCCGAGCCAATGGCTTGAAGAGTGTGTGAAATGAGGTAGAGGTGGGGGCCTTTTATAAGAGGAGAGGAGGGGCACTTTTGGAAAGTAAAGGAACATTACATTATTTGAAAATGTGTTTCGGTTTTAAAAGGTCCCACATTGATAGAATTCGTGGATAAGGTGATAAGGCATCGAAATCCACTCATCCAATTGGTTTTGGCCATGTGTAGTTCATAGATTTTATATTATCTTTCCATTTTATTTAAATCGTCAAATAATGATGTCATCGCTGCATCATTATTATGTCATAAATAATTAAATTTATTTAATGTCTAAAAATTATAAAAAAAATACTATGATATAGGAAATCTTTTTATCTTTCCAATGACTTTTTATAATCAAAATTTGGACTTGTGTAACCCTACTTAAAAATTGTTTTAGTAAAACACTTTATGTTAGTGTCATTTTCACTTTAACATTAAATAAAAAGTAATTTATGTTATTTCCCAACAAAAGTGGATCCATGGGGTCCCCAAGTTATGCCATGGCTTGTCTTGGTCGGCCATGACACAACCAATGAGGTTGGGACATGTGTCTAGGTCATTTAATATTATTAAAGTATTATTTATACCTTAAACTACCCTAATTACCACTAATCGCGATTAAGAACTTAATAAGTTACTATTCACCAAAAAATTATTTTTATCCCATTGAACCACATTTTACTTCTTAATGACAACCATGTATGTCGGATTTTTGAAAATCAAATCACAGAAGTGGTAATATTTCATTTAAACGAAAAATCAGTTATTTAACAACCACTTAGTGGTTTCACTATTCATCAAAAATTGAAGTTTTTCAGAATAAGGCCAAAATTTCACCCTAAGCTATAATTGATATTCCGAATTGAAAAATGATGTCTATTTTACAAAATTCCAAACATATTAGTTGCATTAATTAATTTTATAATTAATTCCCGCTGTCACAACAAATAGCGTGTTTTTAAGAAACAATTTATATCAAAAGATTGGCAATTGTTTATGTCCAATTTCAATGTTAAATTAATTCTAATGACCACCATTGGATAAAATGGTAAAAATATATTCTAATTATACTTTAAAACCATCAAATATTATAATTTATCACTATAAATTATTTTGATTAAAAAAGTTGTTTTAAGTATTTTTCACTATTTATAAAATTTTAGAAGTTCTCAGAAAAATACCAAAAATTCAACATAGGCTAATTTCGATATTACGAATACAAAAATGAAGTCCATTTTGACATATAAAATTTATAATATTTCAAAAAGAAGGTATTACTATTCATAACGGCTACTTTGATTAGTCGCGGTGTTTTAGAACTCGAAGTTGCGTACAATGCAAGCTATTGTATTACTGAATGAGAAGCGTATCGTGGAAGCTCGGGGTGTTACACTTTGAATTTCTCCTATTGAGTTAACTATATGGATTAATTGGGTTTTATGTCTTATATGGAAAATTGGATGGTTTTTTGGAATTGGATATTGTTGGAAGCCATTTGTTTCATCATATATTCTAGTCTAGGTTCAGGTATGGGAGGTGGTGGTTGGAAAGGCCATTGGAGTGGTTGAGGATTTCTGGTGTTGGTGGCAGATGACTACTCTGACCTTGTTTGTTCCAATGTTGTTGGGGTTGGTTTGAATACCCACTTACCGATAAGCTTGGTTTTCTTTCCACCCAGGGTTGTATGGATAGTATGGTTCTTGAATATAGGGTTGTTTATATAGGAATCCTATAAATATTTCCTCATAACTCTCATAAGTTTCTCTAAATTGGGGGTATTGTTCAGAATAGTGGGTATCAGAAGAGAATATACCACAATGGATGAGAGGAGGAGATTGGGATTTTCCTTGGGAAAGAGCGAGCTGTCGAAGAAGGGTACTTACCACCTCAAACTTCGTGTCCACCTTCTTCTTGAATTCAGTACTTTAAACCTCATGGACACCTCTAATGGGTATATTGGACCTTGAAAAAAATTATTCAGTGTTCTGTGCCACGTTCTCAATTAAGGACCTTGTAGAAATTGGGGTTTTATCCACTAGTGAACCACATGAAACAACATCAATCATGTTTCTATTAATAGGGATTAAACCTTCATAAAAATATTATATTAAATGTTGGTTACTTATTTGGTGGGGTGGATAACTTGAACATAATCTTTTAAATATTTCCCAATATTCATGAAGTGTTTCCCCTTGAGATTGTATTATCCTAAACATTTATTTCCTTATTGTTTCAGTTCAAGAGGATGGGAAATATTTTTCATAAAAATGGCGTTTCGTGTCCGCCCAACCTCTTATTGGTGAATTAACATAATAAATTCAGTCTTTTGTAGTGTCTTCTAATAAAAATGGAAATTCCATAAGCTATACTTGTTCTTCATCCACATTTTCATGTTTTAATATAAAACACACAGTATAAAATTATTTTAAATTATTATGTGGATTCCCTCTATGAAGTCTATGGAATCATGGAAATAGATTAATTAAACCATATTTTAGTTCAAAACTGGGTGCCTCGACTTATAATTGAATGTATGTGGGATGGATATCGACATCAGGTGAGGTTAGTTCTTTTAGTGTTCTATTTTTTTAGCCATGTTATACATGTTTATTACAGTTTTGATGTTGGTTATAGAAGAAGAAGAAGATGAAGGATCAAGAGGAGTGTTGTTGTCTTGTGTGTCCACCTTCAAAGGGTTGTCTGTGCATCTTGGGGTCACTGACGTAATATCCTCTCCAGTTCGGGTTCTAATGGTGGAAAATCTCTCGGATTATAATGATTCATGAACAAAACATATACAAGAAATAAATTAGAACACAAAAATAAAGGTAATGGTATAAGATAAAACAAATAAATATTCACAAAATTTACAAAAATCTTATAAAAAATAGGCAATAAAAACCATAATACTCCGTGGAAACAACACCAATATTTGAACGCATTTTTGTGAAAAGTAAAATTAATTATTATTTTCAGAATTATTTATAGTCTATGGAAGACCCTAGGTCATCCCTCAAGGAGGGATGATAATTTTTGAGTGAGTATTTTTAATAAAAATTACTAAAAGAGGGGGTGGTTTTGAAAATATTCTTAAAAGTAAAATAAAGAGTTTAATAGTTGATAAATAAAAGTGATGTTTTAGAATTACAATAAAGGAGATTATTTCTAGTTCACTACACATATTTTTGAGTTCATCATTCTGAATAATACACATGTTTTAATGGAATCCTTTGGTTGAGGGTTGTCAAGATCTCAACTTTCCTCTTTCCTTTTAAAACGATGCTCAAAGAACCACCCCTTGATAGAAAAATATCTTTGTCAAGGATTGGGTATCAAAAATAGATAATAAAGGATACCAAATCATAATGAAATATTATGTATGTGTGAGATAAATTGAAATCTTGTCTTGTCTAATCGGAACAATACAAGATTCCCTCTTGAAATCTCTATCCAATAGGTGTTGAGATAAAAAGTGTTTCACTTAATTATAATTAAAGAAATGTATTCAGAAGATAATAACAAAAAATTTAAATATAATTGAAATATTTATAACACAAATTATAGAAAAATTTTATAATTTCATGTTCCAAAATGCCCTACTAAGTTTTTGTAGGTCCCTTAAAATGATCATCCATCGTTCAGCTCACCATCGAGAGGAGAAGGAGGCACAGGTGGAACTCCTTCTTCATCTTTGATCACCCTATGAGGATAGAGGAAAATAGATATTCTAATATGATTAGGAAACTAACATAGGACTCCAAAATGGTAGATCTTGTCTCGTTTTTCAAACTCCCAAAATGAGGTACCCTTGGTGCTCTTTTACAGAAAAAATGGGAAGTGGTTTTGGGCACACAGATTGTTTAAAACCACTTGACCATTGTTTTCAGCCTCTAGAAAGTCTTAAATCGATTTTTAAAAAACAAAAAAGTTGTTTAAAAACTTCTTGTATATCTTCACTGAATGTTGGGATTCATTTGGAATACTATATCTCGATATATGGATAGGAAAATCACACAACCTTTGACTATGTGCATATTCGGTGTCCTAGAAAGATCACATTGGTTGGGCCCCTTAATGGAAAAATGGGGCTTGGGTGTCTTCAAAATAGTTATAGAAAATTAAAATTTGGACCATACCACAAAAGAGAATTCCATTTGGATGCATGGAGTTTTCATACTATACCCAACAATGGATAGGTGTTCATGGAACCCATGCTGTTTTGGCCCATTTTTCTTCTGGATCATCTCTGGGGCCTCCAAATCACCTCCTCCTACAATGGACTCATCAAAACAAGTAACATTTACCTTTTTAACAGTGAAAAAATATGATTCACAAATGGAATGAAATTTGTTATTATTTTTATAATTTTTAATATAAAACATGTTTATTACAATGGTGTAAGGGTGAAAATGAAATAGTGAATCATGGTGTGATCAGTTCCCATTGCTGCAAGATACATATCTACACCTAGACCTTCTGTATTAGCTTCAATTTCAAGTTCCAAACCCATGTATTATTCTCTTAACTTGTGTTTGAATCTATGAAATTCATTCATTCATGTCATATTCCTCCTTACCAGTTGATGAAGCTACTCTATAGCCATTGGTGTTAATCAGTTTCTTCAATATCCCTTTTCAAATACCCTATATGTGGTAAGATATAGGCTCTCCATTATTTAATTATCATAGTGAGAATAGCTCACATGGGATTAGGAATCTTGATAAGGGCCTCCTCTCATGATCAGGTCACCTTGGAGTCTAAGAACCACTACCTTAAACTATGTTTACTTTATTCCAAATGTATTTTTTCAATGAAATACCCCACAACTCATATTAAAATAGGAAAACCTATGTCATTTTTTCATGATGTTAAAATGCATGGTTGAATTCCCATTCATATGATGTTAAATTTTCCATTTTTGTGTCTTTCTCCCAAGAGAACCATCATTATTAGTGTTGGTACCTTGCTACACCTATATATTAGAACTATGTGTGTATTGATTATTATCCTAATAAGGTATGTCGTGATCCCTAGATTATATAAACTAGCCTAGCCACAATATGATAACATTCCCCTTTCCATGCATAAGAACATGTTTAGTGTGGAGAATATATCCTAGAAATACCTACAGATTTATTCTCATGTTGATGAGATATGTAGTGACACATGGAATCTCCAACCTAGGCCCATGTGCAAAATAAAAAAAAATCCCCCACTGTCCTGTGTATGTTCTATATCTTCATGAATGAGTTCAGGTTAGGTTATTATTTTATTCATGAAATAGTATTTGAAAAATATTTACCTCCTATATATGGACAAGACTTACATATGAAAAATTCTATATAAATACGTGTGGATTGATTCTTGTTACAACAAGATACATAGTGATACCCATATCTCAAATCATGGATTCATTCACAAATGTTCCAAAAATTACATACATTTTAGACATATGTATCATACACTCTACCCATTCTTGAGCAGTTCTAACTTATATTCACCCTTCATACTCATGAAACTTGATTTTTCCTAACATACTCAATGCCTTGGGAAATTCAGATCTCCATAAGATTTTCTTTAGATATCAGTGATAAGAGAATATATCTCCAAAGGTAACCTTTTTTTCTATGAATAATACTCCTCAAACATGGATTTTCATAATACGCCTCAAAATATATCATGTCAATAAAATTAATTTTTATCCCTAGGTGAAAATATTTGTATCACTGTACAGTTTTACAACATAGTAATAGAAATTTATTTTCAATAATTTTTTGTGTTAATCCCTTACATACTTATCCCATCACACTCATTTGGATCTTGGAACCCCAAGGCCATGGATTACAACATTCCTACTTCATACATAGATAATTTTGGAGAATCATGGTCAAATCACCCAAAAATGGCATATACTAGATGAGAGACCTTAAAAGGAACACTATATTTCCTTATCACATGATGTTTACTACACGGAAACTTCCTCACTGTAATATGTTAAACAACTTGGTCGACATCCCCACCATATGACATAAAACTATGAGGAACCCCATTCTAAGTGCCAGTATTCTATCACACCTTTATGTTTGTTGTAAATGTTTCTTTATTCTTATCTTAATGAGAAATTTAGTGACACATAAATACATCATATCTAACCTAACATAGAATCAAACATAAATCCTCTTATCCTATGTATAATCCAAGTCTATATAGAATATCCTTTGGTTTTCCATGACCAACATTTGTCTAAATTCCACCAACATAATCCAAACACATTTTACAAATAACATTTCAGGTTTTATAAAAATCTAATACCCATAAAATACCTTTGACTATTAATGATAATAGAATTAAACTTCAAATGGAGCCTTTTCGTTAAATATTGATAAGATTCCCCAAACAAGGTTTTTCATAATATGGCTCCGAACAAGTCCTATCCATCAGAGGTATTTTCATACCTAGGAGAAAATTCACCCATCTTTGTATGAATTGATTTAATCATAATGGAAACTTCTTTTCACACATGATTCAGAGTCATTCATTTTGTACTTATACCATTTCATCTCTTTGGGCCCAAAAATTCCCAAATCATGAATTAAAAAATTTCCCTCCTGTTATTTATAAAGTGTTGGAGAATTCATTGCCTATATAGCCTACTTGGATCAATATCCCTATAACTCATGGTCAAATATATTCTACCTAAAAAATAATTATACTGGTTCATCTTGTAAGACCTTAAGCATCCAATTCAAGAGACACAATGCTTTCTAGGATGAAAATACACAAAGGGAATACTTGATAATATTCAAGTTCAGGTAATGATACATGCACTCTGCATGATTTAGGAAAAATTGAGCAATTGAAATTTCAAAAAAAGGAACAAAACTTGTTTGGTTGGAAACCTCTAAAGGGAAAAATAAGAAAAAAAAAATATTCTTGCTCCCTAAGTAATATTATATTTAACAAAGGAAAAAAATTAAGTTGATGATGAAAAATCCACAATGTTTTTAGATCCTGTCATGTGGCTCTATAAATAGTAAGACTATGCTTGTATGGTCTTATAAAATTGAAACAACATAGAGCATATTCATGTTCATATCATTGTAATTTAAAAAAAATTGAAATATGTGTGATCATTTAAATTATTGAGCTCTAGTGTTTATATGTATAGGGAATCTAAGGAAAAATACATATATTGTTATGGAAAAAATTATTTTCATTCATGGATAAAACTTCGAAGACGCATCCACAAGTTGGAGTCTCTCCGTCATGTGTTACAAAAGAACATCAAAATAAATTTTGAATTGTTAGAGGGCCTCTCAATCCTTATTAGAATATAATCAATGCCCAAATATCTTGGTAGTCTCAGCCTCCTTAGTAAGGTAGATCACCTCTACTATGACTATAATGGAAAAATTTACCTCAACCTTAATATCTTATAGAAAACAATGAAGTTTTACTAGCTCCTCTCTATAAGTATCCATCACTAGTTAGAGAAGATATATTTAAAGGGATTTCTCATCAACCCATTTCTTTCAGTCCTATAAATTTTTATCATGGTTGAGATCCACCTGGGATTGTGAAGATCAAAGATCTTTGGTTTTTGTGAGATTTGTTTCTTTATTGAGGAGTTGTTGTGACTCATGTTATTGCTGCCAAAGGTGAACAATTTACTTTATAGTATAGTCATGGTAGTTGAATCCACTATACCCCAACATGATAAACATGTTATATAGATAATGAAGTTTTGATAATAGATCCTCCATAGGTTTCTATGAGACTAACTTCAAGATATATTTCCATATGAATCAATGATATACCGAAGTAGAATCCCGAGCCTCTTGGTTTACTTAAGAACTAGTATATGGAGGAGAGATATTATTTAATATTAAATAAATTATGGAAATATATTTCCTTTCATTTCTAGATTAATTTCAACCTCCCCTTGTACTATTTATTGGGTTATGGTAGAGGTTTCCACTTCAGGTTAAACTAGGTAAGCTTATGGAACTAAAAGATGAATGTAATTAGTCACTAACATTATAATACAGAAAAGGTAAAGTAAAGAAAAAATCAAAGCGGTTGATGACACCCACTCATTAACGGATCAAATACTTGTACTGATTGATCCCTAGAATCCTAGAACTCACCAGTTTGATCTTTTATCTTTTGAGGAGGAGTATCTTACTGAGATTTCTTGGGATATGATATGGAAGCTCGTGAAAATTACTATCCTTGGAACCTTATGCTTGTGTTCCCTTGGTAACAAGAGTAGAGGCAATATAGAGCCCTGATCATGGATCACCATTTAATTTTTTTGCACATAAATCATCAAAAGTAATGGTATTTGATTTAATTCATCAGGAATTGGGAGGTCTGTTGTGTGACAAAATATAAAAGTAGAAAACTCACTTCCATCTAAATTACTATGAATGTCCCTGAACTACAACATAGAATAAATAATATTAATTTTTTCCAAAATATCTTCAAATTACATTAATTCATTATATAATTCCTCAGATATCACAACATTATCACTAGTAGGGGTATCCAATACACTTGGATCCAGACCCAAATTGCCTCTATCGTCAACTATGTATTCCAAATTCATGGAAGGAAAAAACATTTCGAGCCATGCTAAATCAAGTTCAACACTGATACCTTCATTAGATTACCTGAGACCATTACCATCCCCTAATAAGATAGTGACATGTCCAGTTGAATTTATCACATAATCTTATAGTACATGCAGTAGATATGAAATATCATAATGAGAACAAGTCATTTATGGATACATAACACCTTATGAGGAACATTGGACATTTCCAGGATTCTCCTATCCCTTTGCAATAGTATGAACAAATGTGGCCTCACCCCTCTACACCTATCTTTTTTGAGTGGATGGACTAGCCAATAGTAATACATGAATCATTAAAAATATCCTCCCCAGTTCTATGAGGGTAATCTCTAATCCCCTTGAGAGAATATAGGGGATTATGTTCTGCAATATAGAAGTAGGACCAACAGTATATTCTAGAAAAATTGAGATCAAATGATTCTATATAAACTCACCACAAATAGAAGAGTTCTTGTCCAATGTTTGTATTCTCTATTATTCCTTTTCCATGTATTGTGAATGAATATAAATTGATCTCATAAATACATGTATCAAAGGATGAAAAAAAGATAATTCCCCATCCATATTTTTGTCGATGAGTCTATTTCATAGGAAAAAATCCCCTGATTCATGGGTAGATCACATAGCATTGATGGGGGTTCCCCTTAGCCCATATTGTGGTCAATCCACCCACAATGACTCTTCCTAATCCTTATAAAAATTGAATTCATGTATTCATATAAAGAAATTAATTATCAGGGAAAGGAAATGGGAAGATAAAAGAGGAATACATCAATAACATTGATGAATTTGTCACATTCATCAGTTTCTTGATTAGCCGCTACCTCAGTAGCACTCTGGTTCATTATATCATTCACCTACTTTGTGGCTAGAATCTATTCATCAGTGTAATATACAATCACCTCGAGTTCTAGGAGGTACTTTTCCACATTAGTAATATCAATATTATAATGAAAACATGAAGGGTCTCAAACTTATCCATGTTATGGTACATTTATTCTATAATGGAGAAATATCCATATTCCCTCAATGTCAAAGGTCATATCTTTCCAAAACTCAACCATCTTGGGTGGCATGCAATCTAATACTTCCTTGTCCAGTTGTGAAGTGTACCTCACATCCCCTGATTTTACTGTTTATGTAGGCCTCACTATCACTATAGGAGGTTGAGAAGATACAAACTATGTTTCCTCCTATTAATGAGGAATTGAACATTAGGGCTCAATAAGTGTGGTATCTTTAACTCTAGCCTACTATGTGCACCATGTATGAGATTGTTTAGAAGCTTTAGTAGCTCCATCATCATCATCTTTCGGTTAATACTTTTTACCATGATTTCCCTATCTAATATTTGCCACAAATTTTACTTAGGGAATTATTTTTGTTAACGACCCTTGAGGTTTTGATGAAATACATGCATCATCATACCTATAAGTCAACAAAATTTATTCACCTGATAGAGGAAACTTGATTATTTCTTGATATAACTCTAGATCTATGAGCACCTAGAGTTGTCGGGACACCATTAGGTACTTCTCTAATTAGACATGTATATGATTGGATACAATTTTTTTTGAGGCCCTTAAATTGGTATGAAAGTCTGTTTGGAGCATGTAATTCACAAACAAACTCACCATCAATCTTGGTTTCCATAATTTTATCTCTGAATGATATTATGTATGACCATTTCTCATCATTACTAATGTTGTTGTTAGTAAATGTTCCAGTTGGTGGATCCCAATACATGAAGTAATTAAATCTGCCTAATAGGTTCAATTTCTTCAAATTTTCATTGTACTTCAAGGATAGATCTTGGATGCCATAATAGCTTGGAATAACGGTCATAACTAGCCTCCAAAAAACCACAAAGTTTCTTTTCAAAATATAAGAACTGAAGTGTGCTGCAATCAATCACCATTAATCTTGAAATGGCCTTGAAATCTTGAAGGGGTCAATCCACATACACATATGTAATAAGAAATAATTTATCTTTTTCTAATACATGAGATGAAAACCCCACATGATTTTATTCATCCAACTTGAATGCCATGAAGAACATTTCCATACTCAAACCACCACTAGATTCATAGACCGAATACATGTAGATAATCAACCACATCTCTAGAAACAAGGTGAGGTGGGTTTTTAAGGGGATGTAAGGATTTAATGTGCACCTACACTGGTCATATTATTTCTGCTTTAGCATTGGCCAAATTTATCGAAGATACCCCACTTTTCCAATGAGTTATATTCAATTGGATCCAAGAAAATCTTCATCCATTCCTCAAAATGGGAATTACCCCTTGGGTGAGGGTCATCCATGATGTCATCTTAGAATACATATAATAGATCATGATCTAAAATAGGCACATGTTCGACATCATCCAATGTCTATTTTGGTGTAATGAACTCTGCGTACATATTTTTGAGGATGAGAGCTCTAGAGATATTCTAGATGTCCCATAAACTGATGAATAATTCTCTGTGTGTCAAATGGAATGTAATCATTTTCCAGTTACATCAGTCGAGAATCTCAAGAATTATGTTTGGGTGCTTGTAAACATATATATGGGCCACCCAGATAGCCTCATAGACGTTGAATTCCTTCATTTCATCTTAAAATTCATCAAAATTCATTCAAAAATAGTACACCGACATACACTCTAGTTTAGTGCCTCCTCTAGTGTAGAAGTAACAAATTTTTTTATAACCTTTTGATTGATCTGTCTTTGAAGTAAGAAATAAATAATAGTATTAGTTCAGTTTTGATTCAGATGTGTGAGGCTTCAGATCTACATGAAAACTATTGTGATGCATGGGACATGTTGAGGGTGTCGTTCTATCATTTTTGAATAAACCCTTAGACAAGGTGTTAGCGTTGATAAAATTCATGTACTCTCTGAACTAAAATATTTTAAAATAATTAGTTATCTTCATATAGATTGTATATCTTAAGAGTTCATGGTCTTAAAGTAGTAGTAGTTCACCTTTGTGGGTATTCATGGTGGTAATTATTGAGATTAATTACTAGATCCAGAATAAGGGAGTCACACAGTTTATATTAATTTATCCTGATGTTTCCAACATTTCCTTATTTCATGCACAAGATTGTTCATTAGAAAATAATTCCATTTTGGTAGCCATTGTAAATTTACTTGGAAATGAAAATATTTTCATTAACTATAAGTCTTTAGTTCTAGAGATTCTAAGAGAAAAAATGGAAAAGGAAGGTCCTCACACCGGTCACTTCTCCCAAGTTACCTGCATAGGTCACTTCAACCAATTGACCTATCACAGGTCACTTCTCCCAAGTGACCTCAGACATGTCACTTATACCAAGTGACCTTTCTTCGATCACTTTACCCGAGAGACCTTTCTCAGATCAATTTTCCCAAGTTTCTGGGCATAGGTGCCTCACTGAAGTTACTCCATGTACAATGCTCATGAAAGTGATTGCATAATGTGAGTACGCAAGGATAACGTGCATAAAAGTCTTGTGAGAAAATATCATCTAGTTTACCAAAAAGTGTGAGTAGGTGGGGAACGTTGGGTAGGTGAAAATACTTATAGACAAGTGTGTACCTAAGCTGTCCACCTGCATGAAACCCCGCATAATTTAACTGTACAACTAACTTGTGTGGTCCACCTATGTGACCAACCTACATGGTCTATTCACTCATCTCTCCTTTGCATGATATATAAGATGTAATGTTTTCCAAACATGATCATTATTGTATAAAAACACATGGAGTCCAATGAATGATGGATTCATCAATGTCAAAGTTTCTCTCTACCTCACAATTAGGGCATCTTATTTCGATTAGATCCAATCCAGAGGGTGGAACTTATTGAAACTCCCTTTTTCACTAGAGGATGAAAAGTTTAAATGAAAAATATCCTAAGTATAAGGGGTATTAAAAGGAATGAAAAGAGAATAGAAAACCATTTTCTTATATATTCTCCCAAGGGAATCTCATGAAATTCCAACATATGTGGTCCAATATATATAGAAAACCCCTCATGTAGGTCAAAACCTCATAAGGAAGTGCACAATTTACCTGTATGAGTAACCTGCATTAACCAAATTTTTCACCTAGAGTACTACGATTTCTTATAAATAGGTCCCTTGATCTCCTTATTTTTAATTATTGGAATATGGGAATCTAGTTCTAAGATCTGATCACCCTAGGACATTACCAAAGTCCTCAAAAATATCCAAGTAGCTCTCTGAGCCTTAAAATAAGAAATCATTAATGAGAGTACAGAGATTAGGGTTCCTCCAAGGTCTAAAAACCCAAATACCTAAGTGAGGATCCACTTCCCCTAGTCTAAATGAACTAGGGGTAAAACCCCTTCTAAAGATCATGAGTTTTGAAAGATACTTCCTGGAGAACCTGAGGGGACCCTTGGAGGTCCGAGAAAGGTCTCACCCAAGTTTGTTTCCTAGGTTTTTCTTCATCAAAGTTCACTCTAGTAATACTTGTGCGAAGTAGCCTCCTATATCACCTAGGTATTACCTAGGCTAAGAAAATGTTAGCTCACCTTGGTATAACCTGAGTGAATCCAAATCCAGCGCACCCAGGTATCACCTAGGTGAAGCACCCTCTAGGCCCTCTTTTCAAAACTCCAATGACTAATATTCCTTTCATCTTCTTCCACATCTAAAGGGGGATAAGCCAAAGCCTCCTCCAAATCTTATAGACATGTGTGATCAAAACATATGGCGCAATAACATGACCTCTTGATCATACATTCCCATGGTAATGGAAGTCCCAAATTTGACCTCCCTAGTAGGTGGGGTCCTCATAATTTTAATGATAAAATATTATCATAAATGGGGATCCAAACCTTAGGGATGGTGGAAGATAAATTATTGGACTGGGTGGTGACATCTATTGCCTGAAATGTGAAGAGAATCGGATGGAAATCTCACCTTTTAATTCATATCCTCTCCTTCACCCACTCTTCCACCTATTCGATGTTAAATAATATCAGAATATTATCTAGAGTAAGCCCCTATTATTTATTTTTAGACATCCCCCACCATCCATAACCTCACACATGTCCACTCACGGAGGAAGGATATTGCACTTATTTTTAGATCTTACACTTACTCTTGTTTCTCACACCAAGCATGACTCATATGGTCTTATAATTTAGTAGAAATAATCTCATTATCATGATAAAATATCTTTAATTTGGTCCTTTTACATTTTATAAGAACTATCCATGTTATTACCCAATCAAAGGGCCATATTGATTGAAAGGAAAACCTTTAAAGGGCCATATTTCCAATGAGGGAACCTCATGGCCCTCCTTCATTGATGTAAGTCCCAACCTACAAAATACGCGGTCTTTGATCCAATTCCAAATGGGAAATATAGGAAGCCTCCCTGATGTTCAAAACCATCCCAAAAAACTCCCCAAAAAATTCTCAAGTCCACATTCCCAATAGGTTCATATCCATCCCAGAGGGATATATTCTTTTCGGTTCCCTCCACCACTATCCCCATTGGGACATATTTTTTATTAGACCATACCCCTACTTAAGAGGTTATACCCCTTCCAGGTCCCTTAGGACATTTCTGAATAATTTATAATCCATCATTTTCTAGCCATATTCTACCTAGACATCATTGTCGTATGACGTGAAACTTCATTGTCTAGTCCTTCTCAGATGACCTTAAAATTTGTGATGTGTCACATTAAGTGGAACCGAACTATGTGGGTTCTGATACCTCTCATGAGGGTACATTGAAATCCACTATCATGGGCCTAATACTAACATCGAAACAACTACTGTATCCATAGATGAAGATAAATTCTAGAGTGCCTAACTATGTTGTATAAAACTAGCAGCACAAAACAAAAAATGTAACCATTATGGAGAACCTATGATATATACACATGGTTTCTAATCAATACATTACTCTCATTGATTTTTAATACATAGGGGTGATCAGTTCCATATTTATAATTTAAAATGGATTTATAACTATGTGTTAAATCTATAGGAGAGTACTAGAGTAGCCTATAATTCCTCCCAAAAGGGTTTTTTTAGCCTAACATCCCATCTTCTCGACCAATGTGAATTATTAAGAATAATTTGATAAGTCCCCAAAAAAAACCTACCTTTGGAAAGAAGGACCATGAAATATCATGGATATGAGGGTCATTGGATGTTTCTGATTCCATGAATAAACTTTCTTGGAAACTGAACATCCATGAAAATGGGTGCGGAACAATAACATCATAATGTTTAATATTAATACTATTATGTAAACTCCTACCAAATATTATGTGATATCTATAGATATATTATATATCCATTGAACCTATTTTTCACTCTTAGAAATCCTAAAAATTAATCATATGTAATCTATGTAACATTTGATTTTTTTCTTATGTATCACCAAATTTATCTTACATATTATTTGTGATACTCATATGTATAATCAAAATTAATATTTTGATTATATTTCAAATTCAATGTTATTATTATGGAATTTATATCTCTACAAGATATTATATATGTAGTGAAAAATCATAGTTATTTTTATATAAAATTTAAAAATCAAGTATAATCATTAATATCCCAACACCTTTCCAAATATTTATCTTCACCTTAGAATTATATAACTCATTTTTAGACTACTAAGACCTTATGAAAACATCATCAACCTTTTCAAATCAAATGAGACCATATCACATATCTAATATCGACATAAAATAACTCAAAAACACTTTAGTATATCATCACATCATCTTTAGTAAAGTCAGAATGATTACTAAAGAATATGAAACATATAATATGTAACACCCCAAGGTTTTGAAAATAAATATTGAATGCATTTTATAATCTATCCATTAAACACAAATTTGACTCTATTGTGTTACGAATTTTGAAAAACTGTCATTTAGAGTTATGTCCAGTAAGTCATTTAGAGTCTGATAGAACAAACTTGATTTTTGGTGATTAGTAACATACTCTTATGAATATTAATATGAATAGTAATATGAGCCTTAAGAATAGTAAATAATGATATTATTTTATTTTATTAAGGAAATTAGATAATTAGATCTTAATTAAAATTTAAACACGATATAAAACCGATTATACCTTAAAATTTTTATTTTTCAAAATAACTGTGATTTTATTTAAAAATTAAATTAATAAAATTTAGAAAATGGACTCGAATTAAATTAATAAAATTTTCCAATATGATATAAAACTAATTATACTCCAGTATAATCTATATACTAGAATTATATCATGTGAATGGACTAAACATCAATAATATTCTCTCTCTCTCTGTCTCTCCATTTTATTTTATAAACGAAATTAACGTCCATGAGGTTCCAATTTATAGCCATTCTGGATGATGAAGTTTCATTCATCAATTTCTCCTTCATTACTGGTCATGAAACCATTTTTGTGGTTGAAAGATACTATAATATTTTTATTACAATTAAATTAATATTCAAGAACCAATATATGTTCATATTATTAAATCATAAGACTAACCTAGTTCCTAATAATCAAAATACCACTTAAATAATCTATGGGAATATCATTAATAATTCATCTAATGATTCATCCTTGTTCCATATAAAAAAATGATATAAATGAAAATTAAAAATTATTCATGTTCATAAATAATTTGTAATTTTATTTTTGTAGATTTACCTCCATTCCAAATGAACTCCATTACTTAAAAACAAGAGAACCAATTATGAAAATCATGAAAATGAACACTCCAGAATGACGAAATTCGATATTATAACTTATCAATAATGACATAAATGAAAAAATAATAATTATGATAAAATAAATACATGTCAAATAACTACTTAATTATGTTATTAATGAGTCTAATTTCATATTCTATGACCATAAGTTCAAGAGGGGAACACATTCGGATTTAAGGTAAGGGTTTTCCACCCGAACATCCATTTTCATTCGTGTTACTTTAATTGTTCAATTGCCTCAATGAAATTCATATTTATTATTATGAAAAACCTCATAAATTCTGTGTGGATATTCTATATATGTACACCAACAAGAATCCTTCCCTATTTTATGGATAGTTACATGTTTTAAAGGTAACTTTCAAAACTGTTTCAAAAATACAAGCCCAATTCAAGGGAATTTCTCAAATTCTTATCTATTTTCACGAGAACTCAATAATATATTTTTTGAAACCATTATATTTATAAAATCACTCATCTCATTACGAAAATACTATCTTACTACACTTATAGTTTTATACAAATTTTTTTTACAAAAGAAATATTCTTTTCAAGGCAAAAGAGTATTTATCTCACGAGTTACTCGAAGATTTTATAAGAGTATCTTCATCTATTTCAACACTCTTGTTGATTCTTATGTATTAGTAGGATTAGTATTAAATTTTATTGTATAACATATTTAAATTAATTGTTTATGATTATTTTGGCAATTGATGTGGTTTCTTAAAACCATTCAACAGTTTAAATCAAATGGTTAGTGTTTTTTGCATAATGTTCGGGGAAGCTATTTACATTTCATATATTAGTTTCAATATGAATGTGTATGTTGTTTATGTTTATCCTTTTTAATATTATAAATTAATTGGAAATAGTATGTGTTGGATGGGGCCCGCTATAGCCCCTCGGTGCAATAGTAGGTCTCATGAGACAAACTATGGTCATGGCACAAGGCCTTGACAAAATGATTACTTATGGTGCTGGCACAATGCCTTAATGGTTTGGTTATGTTGTCCCGCATTATAAATTCCCTCATTATGAAAATAGTATTGATGGTTCATGTGGTTATTTAACTAGTGGAATAACTGATATTATGTTATGTTATGTAAATATTTACTCATCTCATTTTATGCCATATTATGTTCAAGTTTGTTTTTAGAGGCATGTGTTTTCAATTATTCACCAAGTCTAATGTTAATGTCAACTTACGCTGTATATCATACCCTCTCTGAGAATTTGAGTGCACCCCTTTATTATTTTTCATTTTCTCAGGACATGAAGAAGTTTATTATGAATGACATGCTGAAAATAACCTAGGAGTTATGAATGTTGTCTAAGGAATTTTTATGTTTTATTTCTTTTCAAGTTGTAATGTTTAACTTATGTATGATTATTGCTTCCAATAATACTAAACTACTCAGTCCTTTGGGATTATTATTCATTGTTTGTATTCCAATGTAATCAAATAAGGCACCGTCTCTAGGCAACTAGGGTCGGGTCCTTACATAATAACTCATTTTGAGTACTTAGATTTTATTTCTGATAACTTAATTTTCTCTTATATTGAACTCACCCTTTAGATAAAATTTCTTCAATAGACCATGTAACACCCAAAGATTTTTTGAATTAATTTAACTTTTTGTTATTTGTAATTTCATTCAACACCTAAAATAGTTTATTTTATATTAAATCTATATGATTTTCTGGAATTATTAGCAACACCAAGTAGTTGGGGTTTGGCTTGTTGGTAAAAACTCTGCAATCCTATATGAAAAATGGGTGCTCAAAACCCTTTGGGTGAAAGTTACTATAGTAGTCCTGTATCCATACTATAGAATTGGATACACTATAAAAACAATAAAACTGTAGTTTTGGCCGACATTATAGCCGTAGTAGTTGCATGAACTATAGCAACGATAGGTACTCTAGTGGGTACTGTAGCAGTCCGATTACTACATTAATACTATTCACAGAATGAACCTTGGGCCATAATTTCAGTCCAACATTATATGTAAGTCAATGCATTCCCACTGGGACTTCGGCCTAAATATATATGATTTAATAAAGGCGTGTTTGGTTGGGTTATCCCATGGGGGGCTATGACCTACCTTTCAGGCCTGTGTGTGTGGTGTGTGTGTGTTTGATGTAATTGTACCCCCAATCACCTAACACACACACACAGATATATATGAAACACCAAGTTAATCTTGCATTTCACGAAACATAAATTTAGTTTTATCTACATGGAACACCAAGGTTTTATTTCATTACATGCAACAATGACCTTCCTTGATGGTTGTGTAACACACAAGACTGAGTTTTACTGAGCAATAATATATTATTAAAATGTTATTACTTAATATAATAAGATATAAATTATATTTTAAATTAGAGTTTATGAATTTTATTAACTAATTTATGATAATTTATGGTTTATACAAATATAATATGAATTCATAGGTTACTAATTAATTACAAATGAATATGAAAACCCATTGAATATAAAGGAAAATAGTATTATTTTTATGGTCACAAAGCTGTTTCACCCTAATATATTAAATTTATTAATATTATTTATTTTTATTAATATAATATATATATTTTATATTCAATCAAATAATTTTGATGTTTATCAAATATATTTTATAGAAATAAGAAAAGAACAAACCCAATTTTTTGTTTAAAACTAATATTTTTATTAAGGCATTTTTACCAACTTTTAATGGGGAACCCGTTTTAAATCAAAATTTTGGAAATTTTATAAATTTAATATATCAAAATTAAATTCATAATTTAAATCCAAACATAATAATTTGATGGTTACATTTTTGGTATTTTATGTGAAGTTTTAATTTTTTAATGAACAGTGGAAAGTACAATATTTTAGTTCAAAAATATTTATTCATCTAATGTATTTATAAGGATAAAATATATATTAAATTAGTTTAAAAGTTTAACTAGATAATATTTTTATCAATTAAGACATTTTAGGTCATTTAGATCAATTTAACAGTGAATGTGGGTATAAAATCATAGCAAACTTTTAAATGTTTTTTTTAGAAATCCGCATTGTCGACCCGACTACAAGATTAATTTTAAATTAAATTCTGCCACTTATGTGATTATAATTTAGAAAATTGGATTCCCTATTTTGAATTAGAATAATTTAAAATGTATAATATTCTCAAATTAGTT
The DNA here is from genome assembly GCA_963277665.1 of Viscum album. NCBI lineage: Eukaryota > Viridiplantae > Streptophyta > Magnoliopsida > Santalales > Viscaceae > Viscum > Viscum album. The sequence goes on from OY728145.1 coordinate 183,451,987, forward strand.
TTTGACAAAAAATATTAGTGAATGTAATTAAATTTAATTACATCGATTAAGGTAAAATTAACCTTAACTAAAGACTAAACTCTAAATTGAAGTACCAAAATGACTTAAAAAACATGAACAACAAGAATATTTAGATATATTTAGACCCTATACTCCCTTTTCTCGACTTTGGTCTATTATGGGAGCCAATGTCTATGCGAAAAACGTTTATGTTATTCCTTTTTCAAATATTTACAAGAGTGACACTCCTCCTTCACAATAAAACTCCCTCCACTCCCACACTTATTTAGAGATATCAAACTACTTAGATTTGGAAAATATCCACTAAAATATCCTCCCAAAAATCTTCCATTACTCCTCAAAGCTTTCTTTTTTGAATAAAGTCTTCCAAGGAAACCCATTAGGGAAAACCAAAAGGATTTACCCAATTAAGTGGTAACACCCTCCCTCATGCTCATTTCTTTTATTTTCTTTCTCCACCTCTGCAATTCATCTTACTACATTATTATACAAAACAAGTATCCTAAATATAATGATATTTTTATGATATTTTTTATACCTACACTTACACATACCTCTATCTAATTGTTTACGAACATACTTTTTATGTGTACGATGAACTACCATCTCACAAAAAAGATGATTGTTTGTTCTTCCTTCACTGCCTAACATGGTGGGAATTAGGATAGAAACACTATTTAAATATAATATATATGATATTTATTTTTTATTTAAGCTTCTATAATAATTTTACTACATGTATATTTATAGATTCCATTTGGTGTTAATACGATAATTCTGTATAAGGAAGTGTGGACTACCGCCCTCTCAAAGTGATGTGATTCGTTCAAAAAATAAACGGAATGTATAATGGAAGGTTTTATTTAAGAATATCTGAAATACACAACATAAATATAATATTCATGAAATAATTACCTTTTTATAAATATAACATATTCCATTTTCTTTATTAGCCTTTCACACACTTAAAAAGTGATAATGTCATTCGTGGACGTGTGGACTACCACCTCCTTGACATGATGTGATTTATTTTACATCATAATAATTATATGTATAATTATATGTGATCAAAAAATATGGTATTTATTATATAATGATCATTCTAGAAATATTAATGTTACTTACCTTCTTTCTATAATGATCATTGAGAAATGGGAACGTTACTCATACATACGTATGCTCTACCGTCTCCATGATTGTAACTTTGATTAATTTTTCACAACCATATTTAATGATTGGTTTTAAAATTATAATTAATTTATAAATATTATAATTATTTAATTATTATTATTCAGTATATGTTTATATAATGAGCACTTTGACTAGAGTCGACTGACTAAAGTTATTTTCCACACATGAACCGAATTTGGTAAAAACACCCGACTTAACCTCAATTGTTTAAGTAGTTGTATAAAACATGGTAACTGGTGAAGTAAAAGTAATAATAAAATTGAAAATGTTTATAATGAAAGTAATTAATTAATATAATTTTATTATTCAGGAATATAAAGACATAGGAGACATGTTAGACTCATGGTAAGGTAATATCATCTCACTTTTTATATCTATGAGATACATCCCATGTTCACTACTCTTTTCTTTTGTGTGGTGTATAGTATAATCTTAAATTTATTATATTATTCTTATAATTAAATTTATGGGTATTTAAATATACATTCTATTTTATGTTTTAGTGGTTTTTATGTTTCAAATGGGTTTTAAGAGTATTTTGTATGTTTTCATGGAAAACGGTTTTGAAATGGTTTTCAAGATTCTTTATAAGTTGAAAGGAAAAAGGTTTCTGATTTTTTTCATGATTCCATTATAACTTCACAACATTATTTTAAAATAAAATATTTTTAAAAAATTTTAGTTTTTAAAAATAATATTTCTAAGGGGAATGATATTTTCTTTAAGAAATGGTTTTTAAAGATCTTTCAAAATTATTTACCATATAAGATAACATTTGTTGACATTACTCATGCTATTATTAAAAATAATATAATGGATCCATTCATATTATTTCTATAAATGTTTTATGCTTGATTTTAGGTTTTGTATGAAACCTATTTATCTTTCACGAGATATATTTTTATGAAATCCATCACTTCTTTCATGGGTTATGTTTTTTTGAAATGATTATGAAACTCATATCTTTTTCCATAGGTTATGATATTATTGTTTATGATTTTTTGGTACATGTATTTATGATTTCATTTTGAGATGGGCGGTACCTATATATCCTTCAAATTCATTGGGTAATGATTTCTATCTCATGAGATACACTAAGATGGTGGTGAACCTTGACTACTAAGATGGTCATGGGTGTGAGCCATGAAGACCAAGATGGTATGAGGAGTGAACTCATGATACTTAGATGGACATGGGAGTGCACCATGACAACCAAGATAGTACGGGGAGTGAACCCATACTACTAATATGTTCATGTAAGTGATTCATTGGATCCTATGTAATTTATATTATATGCTTATGTGTTTTCCACAATTCCATGTTTTATTCAGATGTTATGATTTCTGGGCTTATGTTCTTTATTTACTTATGATTCATGTCTTATGAACTAAACATATTTATGCCATGATTCATGTTTATGATCTTTAATATGGAAGTTATGATATTCAATTTTTTGACCATGTTCTCATTCTACTATTCCCATGTTTATGCTTACAAGTCTCCCTTGTTTACCCTTACTAAACATCTGAGCTCACCCACTTTCTGTGTTTCTTCCCTTGTTTGTGAAGATAAATACTATGTTGGATGTGTCTAATAAGGATTATATTCAAGAAGAACCTAGTGGGAGATGATGTAGCTCACTTATGTACCATTGCTTATGTTTCCAAAGGCACTGGACTAATAAGGTATTTAGTTGTCTGTTTTTGTAATGTTTTAAGTATTCTACAAAAGTGATGTAATGATAATGTAAATCAAGACTAGTTTTTTATAGTTCAATAAAAAATGTAGCACCTTTATACCTTAACTCAACTGTTAACCTTTAAAAGAACGTTTCACAACATATATAATTCTTCATGATAAAATAAATCAAATAAATTTTCACTACAATTCATATTGAGCTTCATTCAATTACATCCAACTCCATATCCTCAACCTCTTCATAGATACATAATATTTAGTGATATCCATATTCCATGAAACTCACTATACTATTTTAAAATAAATATAATATATTCATATATATAACTTGAAATCTTTGTTATCCATATTCGTCTCATATTTATGGGAATAAATTCCTCTATATTTATAACTCCTCACCATAGCATCATCCTCCTAAAACTCATCAAATCAACATGCTATGTTTCTGATTCTTCACATAATGTTTATAGGAAACAACCTCATATCCAATTCACGTCCTCAATAACAGAGTTATTACATTTATAAATATAAATAATCACTATGAAACATAATCTTCATAGTAGAGGATGTGTTTAATAAGAACATTAATTTTTATCTCATTTCAATCTCCATATTCATTGGGTCCTAAAATATTTATCTTTAATAAGATGATATTGATATTATTACTTATTTCAAATAAATTTATGACCATAACCCATGTGACTAATAACGGTATCTCAAACCTCTATCTCAAGATAATTTTTCAAACATACTCATTTAATAAAAGATTACAATGAAAGGTTATTTTATTATAATATAGAAAAAGACATAGGGTATAAGATTTAATGTCATGAATAATCCCACTATGGAAGATAATAGAGAAGATGAATAATTTGATGAGTTTATATTGTTCTACTCCTCGAATATTAAGAATACTAAGAAAAATTCATAGGTAAAAATAGAATTTCATGTTTCTAATGGCGAAAGGTACATTATCTTGTTGTTAAGTACTTGATAAAGTTTCAAAAGGAGGAAGAATGGGATGATTCTCTAAGAAAACATGTCAAGAATAAGGAAAGATGACAAAACCTTTGAATAGGAAAAAAAACATAAACCCCATAGAAGAATAATCCTCATATGAATCTAAAATTGAGTAAATTAAATATTCATAATATAGAAATATTAATACCATGGTTTCTATTATCTATCAATATAATGCTGAATAAATCAATGAAGAAGATAATGATGAGAATGAATGTGTAGTTAACATTAAGGAAAAATAGTAACCATTCAAGATGGGACTGGTTTTTGAAGGAGTCGAGAAAATAAGACTAATAATTTTGTTAACGATTTCAAGGTATACATGCAAGATCAATTAAAAGAGATTAATGGCCTAAAATAAGATGTCGATACTCTAAAATAATGAAATATAGAAAATCCAAAGACGGTTTTAGAGTTAAAACAAAAAGTTGATGAGAAAGACAAAAGTTTGTATTGTTTTATTATAATATTGAATGAAAATGGAATTTGTATTGAATCTATAAAGGATAAATTGGTCGATAAAATTAGAAAACTTTATGATCTGTTAATAATACTCACTCTTGATAGAAAATATATTTTAAAAAAAAATAGGAATCATATATGATGATAAATAAAAATAAAAGGTTGAAGGATCCTAAAATATGACTAATGATTGTCTTAAGAAACACATATATCATATTAAATGAATGAATAGTTTTGGTTTTGTTGAAACCTTAAGAAAGATATAACCAAAGATAAAGATGAATGTTTCTATACCAACGAAAAAATTGAGTTATATGATTTCAAGTGGTAATATCCTAGGCGAATATCAAATCCAAAAAACTAAAAGTCCAATGCTTTTTGTGTGGAAATATTGGTCACACATTTAAAGTATTATCTATTACAAAGATACAATTGGAAAAGAAATTTTAATAATCAAATTAGTGGGAACTCAATTTTATTTATTTACAAAGGATTATTATTTTCCTTAGTTATTACTATTGTTGTGTAGGGTATAACAACAAAGAATTATGTTGTATATTAAGAAGGAAAATAAGTTTAAAATAAAATATGAGAGATACTACTCCACAATGAATTCAATTAGATAATCCAAGGCATGATCTATAATTGAATAATAAATGTTTATTGGTTTTAATGAAATTTAATATATCTAAATCATTGAAAAATGAAACAAAACAACACAATACCATCCACAATATGAATTTTAAAATATAAAAACATATATAAAATACATAACTCACTTCCAGTTACTCTTTAACCCATGAGTTTGATAGTTATCACTCTATAATGGATAAAAAACTTTTATATCCATTGGAAAGTAATAGAAAGTGAGTATCAAAAGGTGTATCTCATACCGGTTTAACAAAAAATAATGCCATGAACCCTCTTTTATAGTCATCTTTCATTAATAAAGGAGAAACTATATTCTTGTATGACCATGGACTAAATATGTTATATGTCAAAAACTAGGATTTATTTAACTCATTCGATCATTAAACTCTTCAAATATTTAAATTTTAAATCACATATAAATAAATATATCACTTAATGATGTATAAATAATGGAGTATAATATTCCCCAAGGAAAAAATAAAGTTCCCAAAATATTCCTATATCATTTGAATATCAATATATGAAATATATATCAAATAAAGTGATATAACCCATATCACACCATATTATATGGATTTTAGTGCACTTTATATTTGAAACGACAACCTGAATAATGTTGTATATACATAAAACATTTTTAACAACAACTTATGAAATCATATCCAAAAACTTTTTGGATAAATTATCATAAACTCTCTTATTTTAGATAAACATTATGTACCAAAGTAAATATTCATTATATAACCTTATATGTATCCTCAGGGGTATTTATAGTGCTGAAAATGATTATTAATTCTTAATTAATAAAAATAATCAAATAATTACTTCCAAAAAATAATCATTACCACTTAAGCTACAAAGGGATCTTATGTGATATTTATAAAACAAAAATATCCCTATATGAACATGTCTACCAGATGTATCTCTATAAATTTTATATATAATTATATAATCAATTTATCTAAGATACCACATATATCTATTATATATATAATATATCAATCTCATATATTCTATCATATACATTCTTGATTCTCTGATGTATATAGACAAATATAAAGTAATATATCACATGTCATTCATCCATGTAAATTAACATATCATATGTTACTCAGCTAAACATGGACATGAATTTCTATTTATTCCAAAACCCCATAAATAATATAGGGGGTAATTAGAGTATCATTTATAAATATTATCCTTTTAATAAATAACTTCAATCTGATCTTGCTGCTAGGTTAGTAGAAACACATTTTAATATGTTGATGAATAGTAAAATCATCCAAATAAAAAAAGAAAGAAAACAAGAATAATGAAAAAACTATTTTACATGGTTTATCTAAAAGTGATATATCTAAGGCACATACAGGTACAAGGGTACTGATGTACCAATATTCACAAACCACTATGTGAATATAACATTTAGGTTATGCTCACTTCACACCAAGGCCTATTAACTATATAATAGGCCTAGGGATTGTTCACTACTCTTCCAAGGGTTATCCAACATCCTCTATCACCAATAACTACATTGAGGAGGGTATTAAAAGAATTATTATACACGAGGGTCTCTTTTAGATCAATATTTTAAAACTGATATCCTCTACACCAAAACTGCAGATATGATTTTTAATTAACTCTATAATGCCACTTCAATCTTTTATAGATAGAATCAAACAACAATAATGAATGAACTATTTGATCATATTTATGAAAAAGCTCCTCCAACATAGTAAAAATAAGATCAAATCCATATAATGAGATTTAATCAAATGTTCTTTACAAAATATAAAATAACTTCACCAAACGTTCTTCAAGAACAAGAACAAATAATTTCTCTATTAAGATAACTAATCAAAAATGCATTCTGATCCTATATTCTTTCCTCTAGTTGATGAAAAAAGTTCATCTCCTTTGACTTTTATTGGATTTTTAAGTGATATCTTGTCAATATCAATTTTTCTATGTATTTATTAATTTCTTCCAGTCCTCTTCCACTGTGAAGCACTCCTATTTATCATACCCTTTCAATATCACTAAATACTCGGAAACAAGATCTACATAAAATCAATATGGATTATCCAGTTTGAATTTTTGAAAAATATCACACTTTAAAAACTTCAATTTATTGAAATAAATATTTCTATTTAATCCACCAGAAAACAGAAAGCCAATTTTCTGCAAATATCCAAAATTTTCTACTACTAATTGATTATAAAGTTCTGTCTTCAAGAAGATATTAACAAATTATTGTTATTTTATTTAAATAAATCTTTCATAGATTCACACTTTCAAATCAGACATACATGAGATTTAAAAAATTATATTTAATATTACATAGTTCTAGTTCTTTCTTATGCGAGGAGTTAAAATCTCATGTAAATAATACATAGCTATTTAAAAATTCTATTAAATATTAGTCTATTGAAATTTTCATTAGGTATTATATGAATAGTTCAACATTAAGATCTAAAATATGTAGCTATTTCTAATTTCAGTTCAAACTTACATGACCATTTGAATCATCAATTCAATGTTATTCTTCTATTTGAAACTTTTGTTTAAATATATGATTCTATTTTAACCTCAAGATCTCAATTACATAGAAATTATTAAATTTTATTCAGCATATTTATTTATGAATTTTCACTTATGTAGCCTCATAATCATTCTTATATAACAAATTAACTCTACTAAGTCTCCCCAATTTTTTTCAAACACTTTCCAAACATAAAAAATGATTAATTAAATTAAAATAAATATTATATTTCTTCACTTAGTGGCTCTACATCATAAAACCTATCAAAACTCCTAGATAATGTTATTAAAAAGTTATTTTAGCCTATATATTCTTCACTTTACCACTCTCAAAACCCTTATTTTTATAATCTAGATATATGTTCTTCCATGCAAAGAGGTTTTACCAAATTACTTTCAAGTCTTCAATAAATGTATTCTAGAACTTATCAGGTTTTTAATGTAGAACATATTGAATTTAACTTCTTATTTAGACAATAAAAAAAATTCCTAAAATATAATTTTCATTGAAAAAAATTCAATATAAATTGACTATAAAAATTCATCGATAATTGACATCAAATCCATCAAACAACCTTTGGTTTAAAAAAATATACCCCATCATATTTTGATGTCAATTCGTTCATAAATAATTCTCCAGAAAAGTTACCATATCACCTTGAGATTCCTATACCAATATATTTTTATCACTTATTCTCACCAATTTAAAAATAAAATTCAAAGTTTTTATTTTCAAAATTTTTATCTACATAAAATCCATACCTTGACCATGCATTTTAAAGGCCATATATGGAGTTATTGATATACCATTTTCAAATTAAACATAAGGTTAAAATTTATTTCCTCTTTGAAAATAAATAGATTTAATTATATCAGATTGTTTTCACCATATTATTTTTATAATTTAATTTATCATCTTTTTACTCCACTATTAAGTAATACACTACCATTTTGACTCACATACAAATATCATGGTAGATATATATTGATAAAACCAAATTCACAATGTTAATCATAATCATCATCTATATGACTACGAGAGTTAGGATCAATGTAATAAATAATAGTGTAAATTTTTTAATCAAATAATCCACTAATATTTAACCTTTACCAACCCTACCATTTTGATACCAACTAAGTGTAAATTCTAATACAAATAGATGGTTACAAATTACTGATTTTCATCCTCTAGATTTCATTATAATACTCTTTGAAACATTCAAAACTTCTAAGAATGAACTGCCATTTAATTCCAGCCACATAATATACTATAAATAGTACATCAATAACCCTTGAGTACCTTATAAAAATGGATTATACCACTTCTAGATTAATTATTTCCAAGGATTTAGAAAACTACTTGTTAAGAATAAAATTTAAGAATAAAAATTGAAGATCTTACTACCATTATTTTATATGAAATCACTTCTCCTTGTTTTAAATAATTTTTAGATTTTAAATTTAGTAAATAATTCAATATTCCATGGGATAATTCATTATATTTGTAAACTCTACCTACTGTCATCTTGAACCAAAATTTTGAATTTAGATAATGAAACTTACTAATCTGATCTCAACTATTAAATATTAATTCCATATTCATCTTTCTTTCTATAGATAATACAATCATAATTTCTATAAAAAAATTTAAACAAGAATATTTCTTGATTCTAATTGTTAATTATTTTTTGGAACTTCTTTTGTTTTATCTTGTTGTTTCATAAACAACTTCTCTTAAGTCTAACTCTTTGACACACAACTCTAGATGCAAAAATTAACATATTATTTTATGAAAACCTTCCAAATACAAGAAATATTATCCACTTATCTAATCTAAATTGAGTAAAATATCTATTTATGGGGAGAGTATAATATTGGTATCATAGTATATAATAATAGATGATTACCATAAATATCCATGATATATTTGAACATAAACCTAATATGGAATAATAGAAAAAGGATAACAATAAAAAACATCACCCCATTCTATATGAAATATACCCATACTATTCCATATGAGTTATTTATCTTAGATATGTTGACTAAGAAGTCTCAAGAGGGGGGGAGGGGATAAATTGAGTTATCAAATTTCAACTTTTAAAAACCTTATAAAAATTTCCCTCTTCAAATAATCCTTTAAATATACCATTTCCTTTAATGTATATTTATAGAGAAATTAATTATTGAAAAGTGTAAAAAGAGAACACAAGAAGTTTTATAGTGGTTCAGGGTTTTTAAGAAACTTACCCTACTGTAATTGAATAACACCAAATATAAGTATAGTGATTTTATTATGATCCTTTTGGGGATCTTATAGTTGATTTTAATAAGATGATAATTAGTCTTTAAAAATTAAAATATCTTTAAACAAGTATCTCACCATCTCTTAAATCAAGTACCATTCTAGATATTACACTTTAATTAGTACAATAAGTGTGTACTTAATAAAATTATTGAAAATTTATAGAGTTTAAATCACAACGGTACACAATTTATTTAGATTATACAACTCATAGATGATAAATATTCCCTATAGAAAAATATTTGACAGAATTAAAATTCCCAAAAGATCCACAATCAAATATTTATTATATAATCACATAAAACAACAATAAAAAAATTTACCTTCTTCTTTCAATTTTTTCATCCTTTAATCACAAATTACATATAATCTGAATAACATATTTTGTAGAAATAATCTAGCACGTGTATAAAAATATTATTATGAAATAAGAATTTCATTGGATGTGTGTATTAGTTAATCATATATGTATACACCATTAGATAATATTTAGAAAAATAAAATTCAATTTAATCAAAAAACTCCATGATATTCTCTATAAAAGTATGAAAATGCATAATTATTACGAAAATGCTATTCTCTTACAAAAAATATAATGAATAGACTCTGCTATAATTTCTCCAAACAATAATAAATTTGATAACAAACCATTTCAATTTTGAGAAATTATCTCCTACAAATCATCAACTAAAATATTATAAAAAATATTCTTTGAATTTTAATTAGGGATTAATAACATAGATTTGGGTATTCACATAAACAATATATTGAAACAGATAGGTTACATAAGAATAACTCCTATATATAAAAGTCTATTTATAAATTAACCTACATCAGATCTTTCATAAGAATAAATCCTTACGTACGTAATAATAATTTATGAATAAAACTATATTCGTAAGAATATTTGTTTCATATATAATAAATTATACATTAAAAAATTTCCACTATGTTATATTAATTTGATATTTAAGAATATTATTTATGAGTAAATAACATCTTCATAAGATACTTGAATTAACTATTTTTTAATGTAAGAATAAATATTTAATTATGGATATTATGTAAGAGTTACTCATAGTTATGAAAAATATTTAACGTTCTAAAATCCTACACATATGTGTAAACTATAATAATATATTGAGTATTTATGAGTATGTAAACTGACTTGTAAGGTTTTATGCTCATAAAATTTCCCTAAAAAATTTCAATAATAATTTTTTTAACTTAATTTAACATTAAAAAAATATTTTACATTAATAACAAATGTTGGATACACATAAAGTAAAGTCATTAGTAACACAAGAAAGGTATTTCTTGAGCATAAAAACCAGAACATGTTAGAGTATATTAGAGCATAATAACATGTAAAATATATACCCCATTTTATTGATCACAAAACACATAAAATATAAATATAATATCTTATAGATTAAAAATATAATTAGGTAAATAATAAATATATCTAAAAAATAGTTACATAAAAGAAAAGTAAAACATTTTGGTATTACCAGTCTCCCCCTTTATTTGATATTTAATATAAGTTAAATAGAGGGTTAGAACACAATATTTGTTTTCACACTAAAATAAAAAATATGAGAATATTATACTATAATAATTTTTAATTACTGATTTTATTAAAGAGATAGAGTAAATATAAAATATATATAAAAATGTATATAAATAAATTAGTCCTAAATAGTTAATACAAAATTAAATACCCTTTGGATCAGGATTAAGGTTAGTAGATTTTGAATCTGCATGCTTAGGGTCATTTATTATTTTTCATGATGATGTATCAATCTTTTGGTCATCTGTTGATGAAACAAAATTTACACTTTGATCTTATCTCTATTTAAGAGATTTTAATACTCTAATACCAATACCATGTGATCCAATTGAATGCATCAATTATTTGGTAAAAAAATCTTCAATGTATATAGATTGTTTATAATGTTTCTCTTTAGTATGTTTGGTTTTATAAAGACCGAATCTTGGTAGGTCTAGAAGAGATAGAAGTATAAATTAAAATTTTCATAGGATTTGTGAGTTCTATAATAGTTACATCATCCAATTAAGTAAGTGGAGACTATTTTGTAGTTAAAAAATTAATTCTCCAATTGAAATGAGTATCATCCATATATGTTTCATAAAAATATTGGTATAGACCAAATATCCTCTATAACTAATCTTTAGAAGTGATTATTCTATCAAGTAAAGTAGATACAAGGCCCTTAGTGTCTCTAATTTCACATAGATTCCTTCTACACTTGAATAATATTGAAATAATTTTATCCTCATTAAATTTCAAAAAACCTCATAGTTTTCCTCAAAAAATAGTCATATGAATTTAATATTTATTTAATGTTATCTCTTCCAAAAAATTCAAAATAAAACTGATCAATATTTAGTTCTCATATGTCTAACATATTCTATATACTCATATTCATAGTATCCTCAACACTTTTAACTATTTGGTTAATCAATATTAACATACCTCTAGGGTCTTTTATGCTATTCTTAAAATCTTTAATCTATTGATTTTTTATTAATTTATCCCAAAATACAATCAATTATTTATATTAATTTTATAGTAATTTGAATTTTATACAATTATTTATAAATAAAAATCTCTTTACCTTTAACAGAAAATATTTCATTGTTTCAAGAATCAGATTAATCTTCATCCTTTTCTTTAAGATGGTTATAATTGAGATTGAGATTTTTATTCAGGATAAACTATAATTCCTGATAATTGAGTAACTACTCATGAAGAACAAATATATTATTCTTGATCTTCTCATTGATAACATTTGTATCAACTCTCTAATAATCATACCCAATTTCACATTTAGACTCATCTTATGAAGAATTCACGATAAATATTTTTCAAGGATTTCAAAAACACATTTAAATATAAAATATTCTTATATTTAAAGGATTGAATTGTGAATAAAAGTATCCTAACATGTTTAAAATCATTTTCAATTTGAATAATGGTTCTTATCAACTTAAATCACGAAATTCAAAAAATTTATATTACTTAAAAGAAAAATCATAAAATATTCATAGTTTAAATTTTTATACTTCACCACCTTGACTTTAATAATCAAATTTTCATGAATTTTTAATTATTTTATAAAGATATAACATTAAAATATGAGGAAACAATATTTTCAACTACCATAAAAATATTAGGTGAAAATTTAAAAACAAAACTACTCTTTTAAATTATTTCCAAAACCGAATTTGATTAACCTATTTCAATAACTTTTTTCAAGAGTTTCATCGGAGCTTTCAAAATATTCTCATGATCTTAAAAATTATATTTTAAAAACATTTTAGATTTTAGATATTCAAAATCAGTTTTGGAAATAAAATTCTCTTTCCATTTCTTCATATCATATTTAGAATCTTTCAAACCATTTTATAAATCTGTTATTTGATATTTTAATTGTCGAAAATAAAAAAATGAACTAGTGGTTAACATAATTGGTCATAAAATAATGGGTATTATTCTCTAATTTGTGATGGATTTTTTTCATCCAACACCAGTTTAACTCTCTCTGTGGTTATAACTTTCATGTGATCTTCAACAATAGTATCTTTTAAATTTTTATCATCAACCAAGACATATTCTTCTTATTCTATAATTTCCTATTCTAAAGGTTGAACAATACCATTCACTTCTTATTCAACTGCTTATGTTGTAATATCCCTAAATCCACACTCCCAGATCCATTTCATAAACATTACATTTCTAGATTTGATATTTATAAATGTAACCTAATTTCTATCCTCAAAAACTTACAACCTCAAAATGAAATATTGGATGACTTACATACCCAAATAAATTTTAGCTTTATTTTTTTATAAAATTAGGAAAAAATAATACATAACAATATCCATGTCTTCAAATGAGTATTTTATCATTATACCTATATTTTTCTTATTTAACATTAAGTCTTCAATATTTCCCATAAAACTATACACACATGGTACATTTCAAGAAAAAATTCATTTAACATAATTCTTCATAACATTGGTAAAGGAATCATAATAAATTGAGAGATCAGATTCCTAGTAAAGGTAAACATGGGATATATCAATTGATGATCATATAAAACAATAAGATAAGTATAAGGATATTATATCAAGATCATAACATAAAAAGTACATTACCAATCTCTCATAGATCATAATTTCAAGTCATGGAATAAAAAATTAGTATTTTAATATAAATGAATCATAAGAGTGAGAAATCATCATATTTATATTATAAACCATGATATCAAATCATAAACATAAAAAAATTTCATAAGAGTGTAGAACCATCATATGTAAAGAAACTATTTCATATATTAAGTTTAAATATTGATACAATAAAATAATAGTGGATCAGACCTGAACACTATTTTTCCATATCATAACTTTTAGGAATCACCACATGTTTTCCAAAGTGGACTAGACATACCTACTAGTTTCCCATAGTGGATCGAGAACATCAACTGAAATCTTATAATTCTCTCATGGGATATAAAACATTACCAAATTGTATATAGGTCTATATAATTCTAGTAAAACCTATAAAATAATGAAAAATGTGCATAGGTGTTCTTCAAGATCATAAAACATTCATTATATCCTAACCCCTTCAAGGAAAAGAGTTTTATAAACATTTCATAATGCCATCATTGCATAACCTATAGAATATAAAAGGCTTTTTACCAATTTCCCATAATCATAATAATAAACCACGCATAGAAATAATATGTATTATATCATTTGATTATATCCCTAGTAAATAATAATTTACATCAAAAGATGGTATCGTAGATGATAATTCCATTAAAAGATCACATGAATATTTATTTAGGAAAATACCATTTTCATTTCGAAATAACTTATTTCAAATAAAAATATTTATAAAATATTAAGGGAAAAATTATTTTAAAAGAAACATGAAATCATTTAAATGATTCTTCCAAATATTGGGCAGTCCTAACAATGGGAAATTCAGTTCCTGTCGTGTGTGATAAAATAAATACCCCATTCTCACTTTTGGTAAAAAGTACCTCATCCAAAAAAAATTAATGGAATATTCCTTTGATTTTTTTATAGAAATTCAAACATGGTTAATAATTAATTTAGAAAATCATTGGATAGTATTCAAAAAAAATTCTTAAAATAATTTTAATGTAAACATGGGTGTGGAATAAAATTCTTTTTGACAAAAGAGTGAAATAAATGCAATTTTCCTAAAAAATATTTTTTTAGTCTCCTGAGTACTTAAGGAGAGGAAAATGAAAGTAAAATATGGATTCAAAAAAAATAATTACAGGATAATTAAAAATTAAATTTATTCATCTGATAAATATCATATATTTTCCTCAATTGAAATTCAAGAACAAATAATCCCAGTTAAAATTGGATTAAGACATAAATCACTCACCTCAATTCTTATCTCACTACATACATGTTAGAAACTCATATATAATAAATTTAGATTTACTATATATAATTTCACAAATCATAATTATATATATCCTACCATATATTATTTACTTATTATATTTTATCACTCATGTATTAATAATTATTTATTAAAATCACTATTTTAGGTGATAGTTGCTATCTTTTTCATGCATATTTTGGTTTATAAGTCCCAATATGTATACTTTGATCATGGTTAGATTATCTTGATTATTTTAATAATCATTTAAATAAAACACACATATATATACTAAACTAATAGTCATTTGTAAAAGGTATATATAAAAAATTAATTACACCGTTCTTGGCGAAGGTAGACTGTACGTACACATAAATGATGTTTTCACTTCTTGAGGGGAGGAATGAAAGAAAGATAAAGAATAATTATCCTTTAAATAATAATTATTATATCATAAATATCATATATATTCATCAAATGTTTCATTATTACCATCTAAGTAAAGGGGCGGTGAAAAATTAATCACATCACTTCGTGGAGTTGGTAGCTTAGACATACACACTAGTGACACTATCATTTTAAAACAGATGGTAAGAAGAATGATAATGGGTTTTACATACTAATAATAAAAAAATTATTACATTTAAGAATATTAAATAATTATTTTATAATAGATTCCATAGATTTATATGAGGTATAAGAGTAAATAAAATTTAAAATGCTCAACTAAGAGTTATACCTCTTCCTTGAGAAACCACTTTTGGATTACAACACAAGCTTTGAAAGAATGGTATTTTGGAGGGAAAATAAAATATATAATGATGGGAATGAATATATTAAGGAATTATGGTTGGCACTTTTTGATATATAAGTCTTAAAATGTATGAGGAATAGAAGAGAGGAGGTTCCCTTTTATAAGTGACTGGATGGGCACTCTTTGAATTACTTTAAGTATTAAGTTAATATACATTAATTTTCCTGGAAAATATATCCAATTTGATATTATTATATTATAATATTATTAATATTCTAAATCCTATCATAAAATAATATTTGGATATGATTTGGTTATTTTTTCACTATTATCTCTTAGTTTTAATCCTCAATTAACCCATTTGACAAATAATGTGATATCAATGTTTTTTATTCTTTAGGGGTAAATAAAGTTACCATAAAAATACAAGTAATTCTTAAATGGAACATGACTGAAATATTAAATCATATTAAATTAACTTTGATTAATTTTGTATCTTTATTAATTGTAAATCATTTAATTAAACATTGTTTATTATAAAATATCATTAAGGTTATTTTTATAAACTCATAAACTATTATAATATAATATGAGTATTACTCATGTAAAATAGTTCAAAAAAAGAATTTATTATATTATAATGAAAATATGGTCTTAATATAACCATAAAAATAAATGTTTTATAGGTTTGTATTTCATTTAAAAAAATTTATTTTGTTTTAATCCGTTGGTTAACAATTTTGATGTTAACCGTGGTAATGACTTTTTAATATTAATGGGTTATAATTTTATATATAATGTAACAATTAGATAATAAATGAAAAAAATGATAAAATTATATACCATTTAAAATCCTAAATTTACTATTTAAATATTTATAGGATTTTAAAATAATTTAATATAATATATTTAACATAAAATACAATTAATGTCATTTTTAGAACTATTTAAAAAGTATTACTTTGAAAACAACATGAATGAAATGAAAATCAGATTTAAACCTTTAAAACAACTAAAATTTTCTAAATTTATTCTAAAAATTAGTGGTATACTTTAAATTTCCCATAAAATATTACTTTTATAGTTTTTTAAAATCATATACTTCATTTTTTACAACTGGCACAGGCACTGTGTCAGTGTTGCGAAATAATTTAAGGTAATTATTTCATCACTAAAAATTAAAAATAAATTACCATCATAAAAAATAAATAAATATTGTTCAAAATGAACTTTTACAATAATTAAATATGTAAATATACTCATGTATAAGTCATGAAAATTTATTCAATATGTTATTTTTACTTTTCTAGACTTACTCAATAATTGAAAAATAATTTGGATAAGTCACTTGTTATATTACTAAAAAGTTCGTATATATCCATAAAAATAATCAATTATAATTTAAATTTAATAACCAAGTCAAGAAAAGTCTTCCAAATTATCGAATATTATATTTAGGAAACAAATTTATACTTTTCTTGTACCGTATAAGCATCGCATCAACACTGAAAATGATTTTCATATTTTTCAATAAATAAATTATAATTTATATGTTTTGAATTATTTATTATTATATATATATATTATTATAAAATATTACTCATTCCATAATTTTAATAAAATTTTACATAATATTTATATCTTGGTGATATCATAAAAGATACAGTATTTCATAAAAACTATATTTTTTATTGTTCACCAAAAACATTACTTCTTTTGAAAAATATCAAAATGTTCATTCTATGATAATTTTTTATTTTTGAATGAAAAAATTAATAAAATTAATGAAATTCAACTCCTATAATCTAATATAAGAATAAATATTACTTATGTTACTTAATGATCATTTTCAAATTATAATGAGAATTTTTTCATGGAAAATAAATGACAGTTTTACAAAAGTCTGTATTTTTCACTATTCAATGAAAAAAAACTTATTAGAAAGAATAAGGATATGAAATTATACAAATTTTATAAATATAATCCTTTAAATTTAAACTTTATCTCATTAATCAACGTTTTAACATTTGAAAATACATTTTTTGACTATCCCCATCTTGAAAAGGGTTAATAAAAATTCCACTTAAAATGGAAAATGAAATATGAAGGCCATATATAATATCATATACCTAGGTTTTAAAATATGATAAAATTAGTGGTATGTGAAAATATAGTAATATATGTAAAATTTAATTTCAAAATAATGATGAATAGTGGCAAAAAACATTGATCAAAAGAAATTGAATGATCATAAAAAATTTAATGAGCACAAAACCATAAATCAATAAAGCATGAAAAATACCATAGATTCATTATAAATGAATGTAATATGAAAATTTCTTTTCAATATTTAAGGAATTTATTTACTATTTAGACTAAAAACTAGAGGAAATATACTTAATTGAAAAGTATAATTTCATCATTTATCCAATTTCCACCAAAATCGCTTCTTTTACTTCAAATGATGAGTAATCATGATGATTTTTTCATGAAGGAAGCACTAAAATTAACTTATAATGGATCAGATAGTCTAAAAAATGATAACAATATATTCCTTTGGTATTGAAATATTAACCAAAATTTAAGTGGTGAGTACAAGGTAATATAATATCCAAATTATATAAACCATCATATAAAGGAATAATAAAATTCACTTCAAATTTTCAAAATAACAAAAAATGCTCTAGTTTTATTATTACGAAAATAAATAGAACTATATACCAATTAATCTAAATAATAATAAAATTAAGGAATGTTTTAACATCAATGGTGTTCTTATACATTTTTAATTATATCCCTAAAATTTTAATTACATTCTTTTAAAATTATATTTCATGTTAAAACAGATGTTAAAAATAAGGGTTAAATATAACTCAACCCAATGAAACATCAACCAAAATATCATTAATCACCATGATAAATAACTATATTATAATTCATTGAACTTCACTGAAATATGATGAATCAAATTTATAAACTAACCTAAATGGTAATTTATAGATTAACCATAAATCTATCTTAAAATATCACATTGTCAATGAATAACTTTTCAATCATCAATATTAATTTATCCCACTATCCAATATAAAATAATTAACTTAATATAAAATCATATAATAAACCAAAGTTTTATTTAATTCTCAATAAAGTATGCTTCCTATAACTTAGTAAATGTTTTAAATCACCTTAAAATATCATCACTTAAAACGTCAAAAGGGGTATATATGCCTTTTAACATATGATCAACCTTAAACATAAAAAACCATGATGGTATCTATAACTCTTAAGTTTAACTCCATGAAGATATCTCAATATCTAATGTTATCTCAACATTACTCTGATACCAACTATAACAGCCTTGTATCCACACTCCCAGATCCAATGCATAAACATTAAATTCATGTCTTTGATACTGATAAATGTTAAAAACTTTCAACCTTTCAAAACATAAAACATAAAAAGGAAATATTATATCACTTACATTCAAAAGGACGGGTAATCAAGGGAGATATTAATCTATGATCATATACAAGAATAATATACTTATAAGGACTAATGTGTGTTCACCCCTTATAATCAGACTAATGTGTGTGCACCCCCTCTCAATATGGGAAGTTCAGTTCTAAGGACTTTCGAAGGATCTCAACCCCTTAGGCGAAATAGGTAAACTGGAATGATATTGTGTGGAGTAACCAACTCCCAATTAAAAACAAATTCCTCCTATGGCGAATTAGGAACTCTACGATCCCAATAGTTGAAGGAATCAAGAAAATGGGCATTAATATTTCATCCATATATCAATGCTGAAACAACAAGATGGAAGAAAGAACTAAACACATATTCTTTGAAGGGGAGTGGGTGCAAGATGTGTGGAAGTTGTTTTTGGAGATTTCATGACAATATCATCCACTAGACTTTAGGATATTATTTTTTCTGATAGGTGGTTCCAGGGTACAATGGAGAAAGTCCCCAAGAATGTAGAAAGGTCTATTATTCTCAGTGCCAACTGTTGGTGCCTCTGGAAGGCCTGTAACGAGTCAATATTTGAGGGGGATCGATCTATAAGAAGTTTCATCCTTATGAGAACCAGAAGCTTGATGATTGATATTTTCACCCACATCGAGAACTGGCATGAATGACCCTCCATGTGTACACTGTATGATTGCACCAAATTTTCCACTTCACCCATGGACATATAATGGGGTCACTGGATAAAATGTATCCCACCGACAAATGGTTTCAAATTAAATATATATGGCTCATGCATCGTGGGTGACATGTGAGGTGGCAGAGTGGTCTGTAACTCAGGAGGGAGTTTATTTTTTGCATTCACGGCACACTTCGGTGATGGTAGTGTAATATAATAGGAGGCTAATGTATTCCTCATGGAGATCAATCTATGAAAATAGGAGAGAACATATTTCTCTCCCAGGTGGAAATAGACTCAGATATTATACAAGAATCCCTGCTGGGTAGAGGCGCCACCCCGTTTTCAGTTTTGTACCTTATCAAGAAATGAAAATAGCTCATTAACAACAATATTCGGGTCACCCACACCCAAAGAGAGGGGAACAAAGTTGCGGATCACTCTCCTACCTAGAAACTCTAGGATTCAATTTCATTTTCCTCACCAGTATCAAATCCCTCAAGCCTGAGGTAGTTAACCTTATTCATGGGGATTCCCTTAGTCTCCACTATTTCAGACCCCCCTAATCATATTTTTTCTTTTGGTCCACCCCTTGTATCCTGTACTTTTTCCTTCAAATAAATATATAATAATGATGGTGTTGATCATAGATCATAATTACGATTCATTTCATAAAAAATTATCATTTTAATAGACATGAATCATAAGAGTGAAAAATCTTCATAATTCAATCATGAACCACAAGTTCAAATCATAAGAATAAAAAAATTTCATAAGAGTGCGGAACAGTCATAGGTATAGAAAAAATTGTTTATATCAATGTTAAATTATAAGACCATAAAATCATAGTAGATTAGGAATCAACACATGTTTACCATAACATAACGTATCATAAATCACCACCTATTTACCATAGTTAATTAGGAATCCCAACCTATTTCCCATAATGGATCGAGCACATAAACTCATGTCCCATAATTATCTCATGATATATAAAAAACAACCCAATTAATTATAGGGACATATAATTCTAAGTACACTTGTCACATAATAAAAAATATATTTATGTGTTCCACATAGTTATAAAACATTCAACATATCATCATATAATAACATGTGAAAAGAAATTGGGTTTCATAAACATTTCATAAATTCAATAGAGAATCACCCATGGAATATAACAATGTTTCATAAATATCTCATCATCCTAATAATAAACCGTCCAGAGAAAGAATAAATATTAACTCTTTATATAATATCCCTAATAAATTATAATTAATAACAAATGATTTTATCATTGATGATTTTTTTAAAATACCATTGGGGAATATTTTGTGGAAAATACACTTTTCATTTTGAAATCACTTATTTAAAATAAAAATATTTCTAACATTTCAAGGGAAAATTTTATTTCAAAATAAAAATGAAATATTTTAAAGAAAACTTAAAAATATTGAGTGGTCATGATGAATTAAAATTCCATTCATGTAGTGTATGTTAAAATAAAGACACCATTCTCACTTTTTTTAAAAAGGACCTAATTCAGAAAATGAGAGGAAGATTCATTTGATATTTCTTATAGAAATTTATACATGGGAAGAAATTTATTTAGATAATCATTGGATAATAGTTATGTAAACATTCTTGGAAACATTTTAAAGACAACATGAACATGTATGAAAATTTATTTTTGAATTAGGTGTGAAATAAAGTCAATTTTCCTTAAAAATATTCTTTAATTATTTGGATTACATAAATAATAAAAAATTAAATGAAAACATTTATTCTCAATAAGTAACTATAGGAGAAGATAAAATGAAATTTATATATCTGATAATGATCATATAATTTCCTCAATGGAAATTCAAGCATATACAATCGTGATTAAAATGGTATTAAGACGTAAATCCATTGCCTCAAATCCAATCTTAGTTCTTACACTTTAGAACATATTTTATAATAAATATAGATTTATTATACATCTATTAAAGATCCATAATTATATATATATCATACCATATATGATATACTTATAATATTTTATCACACATGTATTAACAAAACATTATTAAAATCACCATTCCAAGTGACAACGTCTTTGTATTCCATGAATATTTTGGTTTGATAGTCCTTAATTAAATTTATCCTCATTACCAGCCATGTGAAAAAGAGATGAAAAATAAATCTCATTGGTTTGTGGAGGTTTTTTTCCAAACATATGGATGAGCGACATTATCATTTTCCAAAGGATGTGAAAAAGGTGGAGAATGGTTGTTCCAACATCATAATAACAATTTAGTATATTTAATATATTTAATTCATTATTTTATAATTTATATCATATATTTATAGGATGTATAAAAATAAATTAAATTGAAAATGTTCTATTAATAATTATTCCTATTTTTTTTAGAAATATTTTTTCGCTTGCACCTTAATCTTTGAAAGGATGGCATTTTGGAAAGAGAAAAACTATATAATGTGGAGAATAAATCTAGAAAGGTATTATGGTTGGTATTTTATGATATATTAGTCTTAAAATTTTCTATAAATAGTGGATATGAGGTGCTCTTTTATAAGTAAGGGGAGGGACACTCTTGGAATTAATTAAAGTATTAAATTAATATAAAATAATTTTAATGGAAAAATTGCTCTTAATTGATATAATTATAATATAAGGGGATTAAGAGTTGAAATAATCACATAAATAAAATGTTAAAAGTTTTTTTATTATTTTTCACCATTATATATTAGTTTTAACCGACTATTAACCCTTTTGAGAATTACTATTATATCAATGTTGTTTACTCTTTAGAGTTCAAGAAAGTTACTATAAAAAGAAAAGCGACCCATAAATGGATCAGGGTTGAAATTTTAAATCTTACACCATTAATGTTTACATATATAGAATTTTTTTTAATTTTAAATCATTTAATAAAATATTGTTTACTAAAAAATATCATTAATTACATTTTTGTAAATACATGAAATATTATAATATAATATGTCTCTAACTCATGTAAAATGATACCCAAATGACATAGATTTTAATATATGGAGTATTTGATCTTTATAAAAACATCCAATAAAATTTTTATAGGTTTATATATCATTTTAAACCTTATCATTTTGTTTAACCCCTTGGTTAACAAATTTTAACCTTAACCGTGGAAATGAATTTTTAATATTAAAATGTTATTATTTAACTTATAGGGTACAAATTGGATTATAAATTTTCATTGGATGAAATTTTCTAACTTTTATAAACCAAATTATCTAATTTAATGTTTTTATTATTTTAGATAATTTAATAAAATATATTAAACATAATATACTATTGCTGTCATTTTTCTGAATTATTCACACAAGTTGACATTAAAAACAATATGAATTTTATTATTAAAATATGAAATTTTTAACAATTATTAATATATAATATATTTATATTAAATGTTTTTGTTACACTTTAACTTTCTCAAAAAATATTACTTTTAGTGTTTTTAAAATCATTTAATTGATTTGTTTACTACATGCATAAGCATTGTGTCAGTATTGCAAAATAATTTATGGTAATTACTTCATCCATAAAAATTAAAAATAAATTAAAATAAAAAATAAATTATTTTCAAAATATACTTTTAAATTTTCTCAATATATATATTTACTCAAATCAATGTCAAGAAAAATTATTTAATATCTTATTTTAACATTTCTATCCTTGCATAATAATTGCATAAGAATTTGGATATGTAAATTGGTATACCACTAAAAAATTAAAATATATCCATAAAAATCATAAATAAAATTTCTTATTTAAAAAAATATTGATAAAATATTTCCTCCTCAAATATTATCTTTAAGATACTGAATATGAATTTTCCAGTGTTGCGCATGCACTACATCGACACTAAAAATGATTTACATATTTATCATGAAATAAATTATAATTTATATGTTTGGAATTACTTTTGTACGATATTTTTAGTATTTTATAATA
This sequence comes from Viscum album, assembly GCA_963277665.1. NCBI lineage: Eukaryota > Viridiplantae > Streptophyta > Magnoliopsida > Santalales > Viscaceae > Viscum > Viscum album. The sequence goes on from OY728145.1 coordinate 183,476,223, forward strand.
TATTATTATTTCAAAAAGTTTAATATATTTTTATATCATATTTATATCATGGTGATATATTAATGATACCGTATTTCCTAAAAACTGGTTTTTTATTATTCACTAAAATATTAACTTCTTCTGAAAAATATAAAAAATTAATCATATGATAAATTTGAATGAATAAATAAAAAATTATTATTTTTTCATAAAATTAAATTATTATAGGTTTTAAAAATCAATTTTTATATAAATGTGTAAAACGAAACAAAAAAAGTCATTTAGAATGTTTTTTTCTATACCAAAAAATAAACTTATTAAAAAATATGGTATAATGATGATTCAAATATAATTAATTATATAATATCCAAATAAATAATAATGTAGTTAATTTATGATATAATTCAAATCATAATGATATTTTTTTCAATGAAACAAAATGAATTTTTGACACAAATTTGTATTTTTCACCATTCACTAAAAAATCAATCATTTCAAAATCTTATAATAAATTAATTGTAAGCTGATTTTGAAATTTTGATTTCAAATATGGTATCCTTTTTTTGAAATAAAATTTATAAAATGTCCACAAATTTATTATAATATTTACTCATTTAAAACAATAAAATAAATTTTTTAAGAAAATATATTGTTGAAGAATAAAATGACTTTACTAAAAATCAAGTGTTTATTTCATAAGAATTAATGAATAAATTTTTATTGAGTATGTAATATATATATATTTCATAATGTGTTTAATCCTATTCTTACCCACTAATTCAATAGATATGTAATAATGATAATATTTAAATAATAATATTTTGTGGTTCATTGAAGTTTGTTGTTGCGCATCTTGTATTCTATCAAACATAGTATTTCTTTTAAAGTCGTTGTATATTGAATCAGTAGAATCCTTTAATATTCCAATATCCATATCATTATTCATTGAATTTGTCAATGTTTTCTCATTTAACTTCTCAATAATTTTTCCAGCCTCAACTATGTATATAACATCAATATCTATTTCAGCATTATCATAATGAATTGCTTAACCTTTAGCATACTCTCAACCTAAACAATCATTGACAGATATTGTTTCAATATTAAAATAAGTATATTAATTTTATTCTTAATTATCCTCAATATGATATTTTTCAACTTTATTAAGAATTTATATTTCTATAGACTCATTCATAGGATTAGTAGGCCAACCTCATCTCTAGCAGGGATCTCTTCATTATCAAAATTAATACTAAAATATATGTTAATAGAGAAACAAATATTTTGAGATATAATAAATTTAAATATTATTTTCTTCAATACTCTATAAACAATATAATTATGATGATGGAACTTAAAATTTGTCTCTTCCTTTATAGAAACATCTTTGTCCTAAAAAAGAATTGTTGAAATTATTTGATAAGGATAATAATTGATTCCTCTCTTACTAAGACTACAATGATACATCATTCACATCATATATCTTGGATGTTTTAATTTAATTTCACTATATGATACGCTTGTTAGATACAATTATTGGAAAAGTACTTTTTTGAACTCCTCTATCCTCTGAGCTATGGTCATAAGAATAAATTTTAAAATAATCATTTCCCATGTTCTAAAACACTAAATTACTTCTTATTTATTTTTTTATATTCCAAAATGATAATACATAATATCTATTGCTTTAATATCACCATGTTCTATCAATTTTATATTATATAAGGATCTACCTTCATGTGAACACTGAGAGAGCATAGAAATATCTACTGATGTAAATGGTTATAGTGTGACCATTATTTTAATTTTATATAAATTATAGGAATTTATGGGATTACTCATAGTTATTAATGGCATAGATTATCTAATTACAAAATATAAAAATAATGGGAAACATAGGTTTCCTTCATGCTTTCTCGCATTCTCTGTGGGGTGGGGAAGGGTGGATAAATCCAGCCATTTGATATGTAGGTCTTTGTGGGTTCAATACTGCTTGGGCCTGGACCCCCCCCCCCACCCTAACCCATTTTTTTTCCATTTATATTTACCCCTCCCAAATGTGACCACATAGGAAGATGACATTGGGATGAAAAAGCAATGATTGTACCACATGACCTTTTGAGACGGGGTATTGGTGGAAAGGGTCAACTACAGTGTAGTCTGCGAACCATACACAATATCTAGTTTCTATAGGAAATTTTGTTTTTTAAGAGGCTCATTCCAAGGATGTATATAGATGTACATATTGAGATCCACCCAATGATCCTTTATTATATGTGGAACATGTTTTCATGGGGATGTGGTCTGGGGAGGAAACATTTTCCTCCAATTAATTCTACCTATGGTATTTTGATGATTATGTGAAGAGATGGGAGAGCACATATCCTAGGAACATGATTAGGTGGTTAGTCATCTAGTTTGACTCTAAATAAGTGTTCTCATAGCTATGTATTTGGGTAAATTTCAAGGATGGAGAAGCATTCTAGGGAAGATGATTTGGACAAGTAGAGTAAAGGTTGTAGATTCTGTGATTCTTGGCCTTGTGTGGTGTGCGGATCATGTGGTAGTAGTAATGTAGGTACCATGGATCCTATGAAAGTGGCTTCTGGAGGCGGGTGAAACATATTTATTAGTTTTTAGGGATAATGCTATGGATCTGGGTAAGAAGTTTTTTTGTGAAGATATGCCCAATTATTTGGTTTTCCCTAATGTTTAAAGTGACTATGAGGTATTCTGAGAGTTTAACTCCCTCTAGGTAATGAAGTTGTATCTCTATGATGATAGGATTCACTATCTAAAAGTGGGACATTTTAGGGATGAATTCTAATGTTCTCGGTCCTTGTAGCACTAGTATCTATAGGATATTGAATAAATATTCCACTCTTAGGAAATGTAACACCCCCCGATGGATTGGGTGTGTAAATTGATAGATATTCCTTGTCCTCCATATCTACCTAGGTTCTAGTCATCTATACGTTTGAACAGGGAATATGATTTATCTAAGGAGGATTATTTGGGAATTTATTCTTTCATGGACTCCTTTTATGAAGTAGAATCCATTTCTGATCATGTAAATTTTTTATTCTCCTTTTGATTTGATCCATGTTTCATTATAATGGGTTTGAAAACTCATTTTATTTGACCTATGTTGAAATCAAATGATGCATAAGAGGGTTATATTCCTTAATAATCATTGGGGGAGGATGAGAAGGCCTCTATCCCATAAGATTGTTGGTGTATTACCTCCATTTAATGATGTGGTCACAGGAAACCAACCATCTATTGTTGAGGTGCTTACTGTGGTCAAAGCGATGACTCAATAACCCGAAGTGTTTCCTAGTAGCTTTAAAAATCCTTCCCTTCTTACTTAGTTTGAAAATTTACATTTTGAAACTTTTTAATTATATTCACATTTATTTTAAATAGTGACAATTTGTTCGGTTGTAGAATAATTTCTAATGGTTGAGGAATATGTTTTTTCTAGGATTTCATCACTGGTGAGTCTTTTAGTGAACATATCTAATATGTTGGATGGCATCTACACTCCCAATAAGAACCTTACATATGTATATTTATTCCATGTACACTAGAATTCTATCTACACTAAACATTCACATTTATGGAAGTGTTTCCTACATTAGGAAACCAACCAATTGTTGAAATGTTATAGAGGGTAGAGATAATAGTTGAGGTAGAGGTGGTCAAAGATGGGGCCTCGAATGGGGTCATTAAATAGGCCATAATGGATGATAATACTATTAAAATAACTCAGTTGGTTGGAAAGTATTCCATAGTTAGTTATGAGTCATGTGAGATAGACCTTCCTCCTGACATGGAGCCCAACCTTTCTGAGAGGATGCTTGAGGAGGACCCCATTGTCAATGTTTTTATGGCATTTTTAAAGTATAATTATGCATTATATAAGTATTTTGAAGGCAGTATCTCTGATGTGGATGAGGTGATATACATATTTATGTGTAGGGTATGATGAAGTGTCCAAAAATTTAATTAATTGTACCCCATGGATGGATCTCCAAAGTCAGGTGGGGTCCCTCTACTACTGGCTAGTTAGAACAGGGATTGGTAGGGGGACTCCTGTGGTGTCCATTCAATCTCTCAATAATTCCTTTCATAATAGGTGTTAAAAGAGTGTTATGATCTCAATGTCTCCTATTATATGGCGAAATATGAAGTCTCCAAGGGATTCCATAGATCCAAATAATATCTTTCTTGACTAGAGGGGATGAAATATATGCCCGAGTCCATTTCCACAATTATAGGGGGACGATCAACCATCTAAGGGAATAGATGGTGCTAGATAAGGATGAAGAAGTGGAGGGAGAATATTTGGTGGTAGAGTGTAAGGTTTCATAAGACCGGGTAAAATAATGGCCCAATGAGGTTTACCATACAGATGAGGAGTAGGTAGAAGTGCATGTAGGGTTTCAATAGGCTCTTTAGGACATTGGGAAAAGGATGGTTGAGTTACAAAAGTCCCTGACATGGGTTGATCCATATGGGGGATTTATTTTAATATTTTTTAATAATGGTGAGACTCTAACATATTCATGAACCTCATCAATTATTACAATAATATTAATTTTTTTCAATTACCTATGTGAATATTATTATTGAATATCAATCACATTATTAATACAACCAAATAACAACCCATAATCCCACACGAGTGTTTCATGGTGTGGGAAACAAGATATTAACATAGACTCACTCTCTTATGTGAGACTTCCAGATAAGTAAATAATGTTTTGTGTGAGAATGATAGATAGACAATTAGAATTATCATGGTTAAGAAAATTTCAGTTGGAGAGGGGACTAATGAATAGTAGACTTTATTTCCCAATGTGCATAGGCACATGATTGTGTTAATTCTAGGGAATTTTATTTTACTCTAACAAAGAAAGAAGATATAGGACATGAATCGAGAAATCTAGGAATTTAAACATAGTGAGGAGTGATGGGAGAAATGAAGAAGATTACTAATCATGTTTGAAATGTGGGCCTAGTAATCAGACTACTGATTGTGAGAACATACAATTGAGGTTTGACTAATAACATTTTTTGAAACATGAGACCTACCAAATTTCTGTTGAATGTTTTTATAAGCATATGTCTAGGATGTGAGGTGATCCATTTTTTCTAAGCACCATTTTGGTTAGGGTACATGTTCAAATGTGAAGGATGGTGGTTATCTAAATCAAGGAAGATGTGAAGCATGGTGGTGAACATGAGGAAATATTTGAATGGATATCAATTCTTTGAGATTATGAAACTTTGGTTATGAGAACATTGAGTGGGATTATCATTCTGAGAAAGTGGTAGAATCAAATTATAAGGGGGTGTAACTTTGGTTACTAAGCAACAGTCAAGGACCTCATGTTGTGTGGTAGGTAACCCTCACAAAATTGGGGAAAGTTTCTCTCAAGAGAGGGATTAATTTGTTTTCCTTTTTACATCATGAAATATAAATGGTAAGTGTGTGGTTTAACATATTATGGTATGAAAATTGAACATATAGTTTAATGACATACCATAAGGACATGTGATTTATAAATTTTTTGTCTGTATAGATTTGAGCATAGTTCCATGTTGTTTAACTTAATATGGTCAGGATGTGGGTTGCATTCCCTCTATCTCTATACTAGGATGGAAAAAGGAGGAACATAAGTGGTGGAACCTCATAATGGACCCTGTGAAATAGATAGAGCTAAGTCTTAGATCTAAATTTTACCTAAAATAGTGGGTCTAGAAAATATATCCATGTTTTATTTAGGATCAGTGACGAGTCCTATTATATTTGTTCCTATTCAATTCAATACCTCACAATTTCCAAAGTCATAAGGGAAAATTGAAGGATGAAAGTATGAATGTTTCTCAGATTACACCTATGGGTTTCCAACTTGATTGATATATATGCCTATTATATTTGGAATTTTACAGTCATTCTTATGAACTAGATAGGTACACATTTAGGGGTATCTGTGGTGATGACTGAACATAGCTTAATGCTGCGATTCTTAGACCAAGGATTCTAGTTTAAGGTCATATAATACAGATCATCTCTATTTGTGATTCATAATTCCTTAGTATGTGTGAAGTTTCTAAGGTTCTTTGTGAGTGAAGGGGTGAAAAAGTAATGAATGGTTGGTGAGTGGATTTTTGGATGGACCTAGGCAAGGATATCTAGAAATCATTATATATCCCACTGAATGGGGAATCACATCACACTTAGTTCTAGAACACGACATGGTGGAAGACCAACTCCATAATGGGGAATTGCTTTTGATTGAGGATGCAAAGAATGTGGGGGATTTTATTTTCTAAAACACTAGAGGTGATACAAACTAGATGTGTATTTGGGACCACAGGGTGCCAATTGAACATAGTTTAATGTCATAATTCTTAGACCAAGACTATTACCAATTTATGGTCATAGAGATTTGACTATGTGGGAATGTGTTATGGGGATGTTTGTGCAGTAAAAAAGAGAATCAACCCAACATGAAGAGAGGTTAAAGAATGCCTTGTTGCATAGAAAACATCTTTTTAAGTGTTTTACATGTATTTTAACATCTTGATACTTGGACTATATGGGGGATTACCTATTGTGAAAGGATGAGAAGATGATTTTGTAGTTTAAAAATCATACAAGAAGACTCTTGAAACATATTTTATGGTCATGTAGCAAGGAACATGCATACCATAGTTTAATGTATCATGGGAAGGACATTGGTTACTACATTTTTCAGTCACATAACTTTGACCAATGTTTTTCACATAGTTTAAGGTCACTGTGGTTATACTAATAGTCTTGTGTGAGTCTTGAGAACATTTGTGAAACAAAAAGAAGTAGAAAACTGATGTGAAATGATGGAAAATGTGGCCTAGTTCCACACAAAAAATACCTGATAAAAATTTCACAAAATTTAAGTTTATGATGTTTGGAATGAAATTGTAGATTACTGCTAGTATAAATTCATGGATCTTGGACTAGAACAGGGGATGAAATTATATTTCAGAGAACCTATTCATCTCAACCATGTATGGAAAAATTCCACCATTATTTATTAACCCACATGATCCATTTTTGGTGTGAGAAACAAGGATTAGTGAGGAGTTTCCCCTGTCTCAAGGGAGATCATAATAGGGAATATTGATCCAACATTAGAAGGTTCAAACACACTAACATTCAAAGTCATAATGCTCAATAAAACTAAGGAATTGCACCAAGGGAATTAAAAATTCACCAGAACAAAGGAGGTATAAAGGGAGATAAATCTTGAATTCTATGATTTACACCATAAAAGAGGATGACTGATTGGTATGGAACAACTATTGACCATGTTTGAAACATAACTTACACAACTGTAGAAGTTAATAATGAGGGTAAAAAAATGTGGTATTGACCATGGACCAATGTGAAAACATGAAAAACATTATATGTCACTAAGGATCCTTTGTGGCATGTGAATAGGAAAAGAGGTGATCTATTTTGGTTAGAAACCACTACCTTTAGAGGTACTCTTAATATCTAGAGGGTGATTATAGTATAAACTATATAAGGAATGAATATTTTATGTGGATGTGTTGGGATGTTCAGAGGGAAGTTAAAAACTCATGGAACTATTCCACTATATGCATAAATGCATTTTATGGGTATATCGATAGGTGAGGACTGAGCATGTTTTTTGGGAGAGGTTAGTGGTTGTTATAAGCCCTTGATCTAAGTTATAGGTATCTCTATGTAATTTTTTAGACATGGTAATCATGCTATATTTAGTTCTATAGTGCGGTGTGATATATGATTGACACTAGAAAGGGGTGATTCTATTTCATGTGAGGGGTTAAGGAACCATGCAATTTTATCTCAATAGATATGGTTGTGGGACATGCCATTTAATGTTTTATAGAAAGTATATTAATGAAATAGTTTAAATTCAAATGGTGATGACATGTGGTCACTATATTTTAAGGTCATATAAATTTGACTATGGTTTCATACAATTTAACGTCATGTGGATAAGAGCTGCCTTGCAGTCTAACGTCATGTGACAAATACAGTGGGATTTTTAGTTTAAATTCATATAACTTGGACTAAAAATAGGGATTAATCTAGGGGATATACATTTCCTTTAAAGAGAATATTTGGTATGAGTGGCGCTTATGCAATTGGGTTTCCGAAATGCTACTGAGTAGAAAAGATAATAAAAATGGGACATACACATGGAGGATACCTGAGTATTAGAGGGGTCACCTAATGCTTATCACATGAAGAATCATGTCTTGTAAAATGAATAATTTTATGCTCGTCACATAGGTTATATTAATGTAATTTAATGTATCTAGGATGATTTCATACACTTTTATGTCATGTGACTAGGATGTTTGACTTTGTAGTTTAAATTCATATAGCTTGGACTTTATGATGATCACATGAAGTAATGTTTGAGGAACATGGAATTGGTGGTAGTTTTGATTCACTCCCCATTGATGTTGATCAATGATTATTCACCATTAGAATAGACCTTATAAATAACATAAGGTCCTTCCAATTTGGGTTCTATTTTTGGTGTCTTCTTCCCAGGTATAATTGGTGTACTTAGATCTGGTACCATATCTCCTTGGAAGAAGTGGAAGTGGAATAGATTTTTTTAATGCTTGCATCATCTGATTATGGAAACTTTCTAGGTTATGGAACACTTATAACATGTTCTATATAAGGTATTCTAACTCACAAAATCAGACTTCATACATCTTTTTCATTGTTTTGTAATTATAAACGACCATATGAAGTGATGAAAACTGAACCGATATAATAAACACTCCCTATATACTGTATAATTGTGATCATGGAGTCACATGGATTGAATTTTTATTTTTCATTTGATAGGCCCAATACGGAATCAGATATCTTATCAGGTTAACTCTTCTTGTTCTAGCCCAAAAGTTTTTTCCTAAAAATTATAGAGGGTTTTATTAAACACCCAAATCTACCCATTAAATAGGGTTTTATTAAACACCCAAATTTACCTCAGTATCAAGAATTTTGGTGTTGTTTTCCATGATGAATAGAAAATCAATAGATGATGTGTGATTTCAGAAACTCAATCAAAGATTGTGAAGTGCATAAGAGTTTGATTTGTTACTAATGATAAGTCAATACTTTAATGAAAGTTATTTATGAAGAAGTTGGTGAAGACTTCGATAATTATTGTTGATTCAATGCATTGAATGATACACTTGATCAATTCTCCAGGAGGATAATATTTCAGATGATTGCAGAACTGATCTTAAACTCCAAATCATGTGTCAAAGAATGACACATTGTTACAACATTTGAAGAACCCCATGAAATACTATATTTCATGATGAAAGCTGAAGATCCATCCAATGACATATTATCGGATGAAGGCTTTGAATCAAATCAGATGATTTCTTGTGCTGATCCTCAATGTCCAAGACATATGTTTAAAGAGAACACATCACTCATTACGACATTGAAGACCGTGAATTATGTTTTAATGCATGAGTAATGAAGAAATGTTCCATAAATAATCTATTTTTGTATAAAATAGGATCTTGGATTTGTTACTCTAAAATGAAAAGAAGGATGATGTTTGTAGATGAAGGAGAAAGGAAGCATGCATGGGCTTAATATGTTTATTTGGAATTTAATAAGATAATTTCCCATGCATGGTGGGATTTGAATGAAGAAGGGTGGTTTGGAATATTCAGGATAAATTCATATTTGGTTTTTATACTAAGTACATAGTATATGACTTTACCAAAAAAAATGGTCTAACCATATACGCCAGCTGAAGCCCTAACCCAAGACATATACGGGCCCCGAGGGTCTACTGCGCCCAAGAGGAAGGCCTCGAAGAATGCCTGTAAGAAGCACATGAGTGCGGTACATTTATAATAATGTAGAAGCATGGACTATTATAAACCCATGTGGCTGGTGTTCATAGTGGGTTCCAGGGGTGCGCCTGAGGAGGAAAGAGTGGGCACAAAAGCGCGCCCACAGAACACCGATGTGGGGAGGCAGTGGGAGAGTGGGAAGGATAATTTTGAGCCAAGATTTCTGCAGCTTGTAATTTTTAGAAGCTGTAAACCACAACTTGTTTCAATGTGGGACAAAATTTTAAAAATGAGTAACTAATACTAGCCACTCATATCATCTTGCATCTCGATCAACCATTTGATCAGATGGACATCTAATCGTTTAATCATAGACGTCCATCAATCTTACACACTTCATAATTAAACAGGGACCGTCTGATCTCCTTCACCACATCATCTTCAACCTCCGACCACCCAATGAGAACCAATATGAAATCACCATTTCCAGGCCTCCTTGATCGAACTCTATCCATTGTTGATGCTCAAACCTCATGCATGAGGATCATCTGGACATCATGATATCATGCGTGAATTAAAAGTTTCATACATGAATCGAAATATATTAACTCGAGCATGGCCAAGGAAAAAAAAGTTTTAAGGTGATGTCAGGATGCTCGACAAATTTGGGAGAATATTTTCATGCATTTGAAAATCCATTCACGTGAGGATATCACCAAAAAGGAAGGAACTGCGTTGAAAATAAATAAACCTATAGACTTGGCATATCTTTTATCCCATTTTTGAATATTTCAAATTCATAGATCATGTACAATAAAAGTTACAAACCCCAATGAATATTTAGAAGGATTTGAACATGTAACAACACGGTGATGCACTCCTATAAATACAGATCCTTTAATAGAGGGTTTTATTGCTGAAAATATAGAGAGACCTCTTGTTTTCTGAAAAACCGAGCATCGTGCTAAAAAAGTTTTCCACACAGCTCTACCATACGAAGAATAATAACCACAAGAAGTCAACAAGTGATACACACTCATGAATTGCCATTGAGATTAAGGACAGAATATGCAACCTCTGTGTAAAGAATAAAAACAAACACATGACTAGTTCTCTGGAACCCTCGCCTCTGTTTCTTGAGGATAAAACCACTAGTATGCAATAGGTGAACTTTCACCCTTGTTGTACTCTATGAAGAGAGGAACCATGAATCATCTTGGTTTTGTGAAGAAAAACCACATTCACCCCTTTCACGAAGAAGAAGACCCCATGTGCCATACCATTTTCATAAAGAACAATAACTCATGAACCCTTGGTTTCTTGAAGATAAGAAAATATTAGCCTAAAAGGGGGATAGCATACATAAACACTACCCCTAGAGACAAAGAAGAACCCTCTTGATAAGAACAACCCACACATACACCACCAACATACCCATTTGGGTTGGGTGTGATTTACTTTAAGAATAAAGAGGCTGCATGCACGGTGGAGTTCATTTTAATGCAAAGAAAACATAAGGAAAAAGTATGTTTTCACATGTGAATAAGGAGGAATAAAGAAGAATATCACAGACTAAGAACTTACCCTTTCAGGTGTGAAGATAACCACAGTTATATTGAATGTAAACAAAATAATAAGTGTGTGTGTGTGCAAAGAATCAAAGACAAGAAATTGTGTGTGGTATTAAGTGAGGAAGAGGAAGAGATTGTGTGTGTGCTGAAAGTGATTTACCCATAGTAGTTTTCACAATAGGAAGAAAAAAATGAAGAGTGAATTCATGCATGCATTAACATTCACACGCAAAGAAAGAATCAAAAGTGTGTGTGCATATTGAGAAAAGAAGAGGAGACAATGCATGTTCAAAAAAAAAGATATCCATTCATGCAATAATGCATGAACACATGAATGTGTGAAAATAATTGAGATATCTAGATACTAGAGGTATTTGATCCCATGAAATCCATGCATTATGTAAGTGAGTTTTGAGACTGGAGCTGGACATAATTAAAGAAGTTCCTCTATATGAGTTTTCAGTAATTGATATTCTGAGAAGGAAGACTGAGAGGATATTGTGAAGAATCACTCTTGCGTTATTGAAGAGATTGTGTACACCACTTTCACACATAATAGTGAGTCCTGGTCTTCATTATAAGAGGAAATAACTTCCTGAGCATTGTTGCACAAAAGACTGATCAGAAAAGTGATCATAGTTATTGATCAAGGCCAACAGACCTTATCAAAGCTTGTTGAAGATTCTTGAAGAGATTCATGAGGAAGTATGATTTAGAAATCCTATGAGGGAATATCAGAATATACATCCATAGTTAATCAAGAAATAACAAATAATGAAGCTACTCATGTGACTCGAGAGCAGGAATAACCCTATGAGATTCAGAGAGAAGAAGAAGACTTCAGAGAGATTCTGGAGTAGGCTATTGGGACTCTGGTAACACTGTGGGATGCATTATAAAGACTCTCACATGGGAATCAGGAGAGATATAGTGGGACTCTGTATTGACCATTGTAATTTATAAAAAAATTATATTACAGAATTTATGTTGGGGGGAATACCCAACACAGTAATGAGTCGGTATTTGAACTGAACGTAGTAAATCCTTTTGTTCAATGCCTTTACATTTACAGAATCATTCAATGTAAGTTTGAGAGACACAAGAAGAGTGGATAGAGGTTTTAACCACCCATAGATGTTTAATTGAAAATAATCAGTTAATAAAAATATTCAAAGGTGTCACTGATTCACCCCTTCCCCCTCTTAGTGATTCATACTAATTTGGGAATTTCAGATCATATCTTGACCTATTGGAGTGGGTGGATTCCACCCACTTTGAGAAAAAGTTTGTGGTAGTTATAATGAAACTTCACTATCAAGATATCAATGGTAGGTATATCCTCACAATTTCAAGTCCCCATATTACAAATTTTCAAGAGTAAATGGTGACATATAAAAGATCTTGTGGATGATGTATGAAATTGACATAGATCTAGAATGCCTGACACTTCATTGTGAAATCAATGTATACATGAACCATGGTGGGATAGAAATACCACAATCTCAGAATCTGATGAGATAGATTCAATCCCGAATGATGGGCCCCACACAACCCTTCATGAACCACTTGCATGACTTGATGGATCACATTCCCTTGGATGTAGCAGAGGCAGATTCCATCAAACCCACACCTATAGAGGGTATGCTCTAGGTTAGGTCTATCCTAGAGGGTAAACTTACACATGAACCAAATTTTTTTGTACTCTTGGATCGATCTGGTAGGAGGATCCCACAATATTTATATTAAAAAAAAGGAGTCATCTAATCGGGTGATTCCCCGACTATGAGTGAATTTACAGGCCCTTCCATTGAAGGGTCAGTAGATACCTCATTCACCTATCAATATTATTCATTGAAATTGATGGGGGAAATGACCCTCCATTTTTCCATGTGAATAACAAACTCATCTGATTCAGGATTTAGAAGCGACACAACTAGGTTTTCCAAAGCATCGACTCAATCATTTTATTATCGGGGAACATAAGACACCTTCAACTAGGAAGGGAACTAGGTAATCATCTCATGAGTCTAATCTAGTAAGGGGATGCATTCCTATTTTCTGAAAATATATTAACCATTTGTTTTCTTTATGATAAGAATAGAATATCTATTCACATGAAAATGGGTGACTTCAATTTGAAGGGTGAGATGAAGTCCAATGATAAAAGCATGGTACTCGACATCGTTGTTTGTGAAATCATCTAAAAATAGGAATGATTATGAAAAAATAGACTACGTGACAGTGATAAAGATAAATACAAGGACAAACCTATTGAGTTTATTGTTTTTGAGTCTTTTCATAGTCATGTTGTGGGAGGAACCATCAAATTTAATCTACCAACATGGAACCATCTAATCCATAGAGAAGATGGCATCATCAGGGAATCCATCATCCAGGGGTTGTTACTTAGGGGTGGGATGTGAGGCTAAAAAATGTACTAATGATTGGCCCTTTAAATATTTTTTGGGGAAAAAATTTAAGCCAAACTATTTTATAATCACTTCCCATCATTCCAATCATTCTATTATCATGGGGTTGTTGAGGATGTACTCCAATAGATCAATATGGGATACCAATTTTGTTTTAAGTATTGAAACAAATTCTAAATCATTAAAACTAAATAGATGAAACTATTATTAATCATTGAATACCTATTCTCTTTGTCAAGTGTCATGCATTTGTGGTATTTGAAATGCAATGTCATGGGTGCTTTCAAATGATGTTCAGTTTCAGGTTACTTAGGTGCAGCAGAGTGGCTGACCAAAGTCATCTCTCAAAGGAGGGAAAAAATTATAACAACTTATTAAATATATTATAAAAATAAAATAAAAGATAATAAACACACTACATAAAAGGATGAGGGTTTTTTATCTTTTATAAAACTAGAAGAAGTTTTATGGAAGAATATTGCATTTTTTTATTTTTGAAATGAAGTTCGCTTAAAAATACACAACAAGAAATTGTTTTTTAAACAATATTTAAAATGCGTAATAGATATAAATCTACCTATTCACTCAATTATTTATCTTTATCATTTAAATTAACATTCTCTTAATTATGATAGATTAATTGGTTAAATCCTGAACCCTATGATAATTAACTTTTCCACACAGATGTAGTGAATTAAACCCTAGGCTAACTTCAGAACATGAAATCGTAGCACTCTGCTTTGATTGATGTTATAAGGTTAGCTTATATGCAGAGGTAAATTAAGGCACATTTACATTCTGGATAATGAGGATGAATTGTGTTTATGGAATATATTTTAACTCTACAAACTTATCCCATTTGGTCTTGTATTATCAATTATGTTTGCACTCTCACAATTTAAACAAAACCTCGACCTCGCGTGTTTTTGTGTTATTTGTTCAATTTCTTTCATAGTTTATTATAATTTAAGAACAAAATTCATGTATCATATTATGTGAATTAAATTATATCAATTATTCAAAATAATTAAATGATGAGTGTAGAATATAGATTGATCACTAGAAAACTACTCTTTCATGGGTGGTGTGGTCATCGTGGAGACGTTTTGCATGAGCAAAAGATTGAAAGGGTATAACCAAATCTCATCTCCACTCTTGATTCAAACACAATTAGGAATATTCAGAGAAGAATAAATTTTAACAAAATATAATAAAATAGAATAAATAAAAGATTAAAAAATAAGTTTATTACACAAATGAAAACACTACAACATGATGAAGAGAAGAAGGCCTCGATGAGGGGATCTGTGCTTCAAGAGCTACCCATATTACAATGGTTGGAGAATTTGGGTGAAACCAATTATACTCTGCATACAATATTCTAATGCACGTCCCAACCCCTCAAAATGATAAAAAAACTAATTTATAGAGTAGAGGGGAGGCTAGGTTATAAGTGGTTTCAAGTGTGAATGGGGAAATTCGACCAAATATTTTTATCCATCTTGCACCACCCATTTGACCACCAAAACACGTGACTCAGATCTCCTTCCAGAAGGATGGTTTATAAGAAATTTAATCCTCAAGCCCCTCTTAATATTTGGTTCTAATACAAGCACTGATGAAGAGGTTATGTCCCAAATATAGAACCAATGTCCATTCTGGTGAGTCCAGACCACCATTGACGTAATGACCCATTTACTCTATCCAAATGACCTCTTTAGCTATAGTGTCATGAATAAAAGTTGTATAACATTACGTTAGGAACACTATTAAAAAAATTTAAGTTAAACTAATTCATATTAAAATATTTATGTGTGAAATACTCTCGTGTATTTAAAATTTTAAAACTAGAATTTTCATCAAATTTTCAAATGAATGATCTAATCCCAAATATTTCATAAATGAATATATTTATCACAATTTAAGTAAATTATGTCATTTACTATCAATAATATATGGACAAAATAATGTTTTATCAATAATATGGGATGTTTTCCCTTCACTTGTTATTTTTTGAGCCATTATGGCACTAATAGATCATTCTTGTGAGGTCACATAATATACCAAAGTCTTCCTTAGGATGGGTGGAATTAGTTTTATAGGATATAGAAAATTCTTGTTGAATTAATTGAATGTGGTTTGGTAGTATTTTTAATACTAATAGATGATGCCTATGTTCATGATCCTTGATAAGGGAATGCATCGGCCATCCATATTAGTGATGAATCATCATATATAGACAAGGTGACCTTGGAGGACTAACAAATACAGAAGGTTTCATGGGGTTAGAATTTGGATGATAACATTGATCTTCTCTAGATTGATTTCGAGGCCTTTTAACCTAATTAATAAGTCAAGGAACTTTATAGAGTTAAACCCGAATGTGCATTTTACGTGGATCATTTTCAGGTGATAAGAGAAATGTATGTTTCATCATTTATCAAGATCCTTCAGATGGTCTTGATGTTGGAAATATTTGGACACAAAATCATGCACATAGCACTCCACCAATGTCTCGAGGAGGAGTTTGAAGATATGTTGCATGGAACACTATTAGGCTGATCGGTAATTCTTCGAACAAAATGTCATCACTCGATAACATAATGTTTCTTGAGGCACTCAGAAAGTGGTGTCTTCTTCATCCATGGGGGCCATAAAAATATGTTTATGCTTGAAGTACCCCTATGTGAAGAAGATAACCTAAAAATTAGATGTTGTTTCAATTAATAGCTCTATTACTGAAAGGGGAAAATCATACTTTAAGAAGTGGTGGTTGCGGTCTCACAAGTAAATGCATACTCTGATATACATGTCCTTTTTCCAAACTCGGATGATGTCAACCCACCACATTGGGTATTCTATTTCCCTGAATATGTTATCCCATGTCATCTTTTTTACCCTATTCAGCTTTTTTAACTTCCTCCTTTATCTTCAAGCTATTGGAAGGGTGCATATTTTTTGAACCCATGGTGTCCCACTGAGAGGACAAGGTGGGGAATAAAAATAGGGATTTTTAACCAAAGAATTTCATTATATCTCAATGAAAACACATCACGGTGTTATTTTAAGAAATCCACATACCATTGTATCTCCTCGAGAGTCATAACTATGCTAATTATTGTTGTGATCAAATTCTCCGCTATGTTGAGATTCACTTAGGGTCACCTCATCAAACATATTGAACATACCCTCATTAATGACAGGAGGGGTGTCATACAAATCCTCTTCTTCCATTTGAAATATGATAACCAGAGGAAGGTGGAAATTTTGTTGGACGTAGAGACTGTAGAGTGGTACACAAATCAGCTTTGGCAGGGGTAGAATCATCAATGAGGGATTACTTCTCTATGGATACCATGTAGACAAAAGGTAATGAGTGAATCCCCTGTGGTTTCAAACCATGAGGTACACCCTTGATGTTAATTAAATGCTGTTGGGTGGACCTCCATTGAATCAAAACTTATTTATGTAACATGTGGTGCTGTTGTGGATTGGTGGATATGGGAAGAATCTGTCAGTATATGACTGAAGTAGGGATTTATAGAATTATACAATAATGTCCCATGTAAGAGTACAAGGTAATCTGTGAGAAAAATACTTCTTAGGGACTACTTAACAGCTCATAAGTTCTAATGTTGTGGGATCCAACCAATGGATTAGTAAAATGAATCTATCTTTCTAATCTTCAAAATGATCAACTAAATTGGAAATCAAATCATTGGGGGAATTGTTATGTTCACCCCCATTGGTATGGAGCTTTGTTCCCTCCCTTTAGTAGTACCTAGTTTTAATATAGTGTGTTTATTTTGAGTTAAATGGAGAAACCTCACCCGGGAGAACCCCTACTCTACCATTGAGGGAGTATATGAGGCACTGATGGTGTAAATAAGGGACTACTGTATGAAAATGGAGGCAGGGCCTTCCCAAAAGGTCATTGTAGGTAGTATCCTAAGAGACAACCAAGAACATAATGCTAGCTTCCGAATTTCATAATTGAGTCTTCATGTGAATCATTCAATGTGACCCTTTTTGTCTCTTGTCATACATCTAAATTTTTTAGGTTGGGGGAGTCATATCTACTTCAGTGAGTCCCAACTTGTGGAGCATCCAACTCGGGATGATATTGATCCCAAATCTAGTATCCACCAAGAATCAATAGATATCCGTATCATTGAACTATTCTATCAAATATATTGGTTACATGTTCCCCTAATAAAAAGTATAGAAGGTGATGTTGGATGAGGCCCAAGGGCCTGTATGGTGCTATTTGTGTTCTACAATTGATTGTATAGCATAGGTTGAGCATTAGATGACTAAGGTCAGGCCCTAGCTAGACACGGTTGAGCATGATGCTGTTGTGGCAAAGTTGAAAGATCAACCAAAATGGTTGGTTTTGAGGGTATATCCAATATATTGGAATGTGAGGTCTATGACTAATAATCCTTGTATGAGGATTGGTGTTTGGTATCAATGGAATTGATGGTATTTTCTGAATCAATGGATCATGCATATTTCCCACCAATATGGTTCCTACCCCTCCTTTAAGGACATCAACCATGGGTTTCTGAGGGGGGAATGTTATGTTCCTCATCACTAATAAGGGTACAATAATAAATTCATCATAAATCATTCGATGAGGCATAAACATGTTCCTCGTCACTGTAATAATCGAATATGGGATGAATTCTTAGGATTTCATCCAATTCTAGGGGCTTCTCTCAATTCTGGGTGCATGAAGTTTCCAAGACTGAACACAATATTTTTCACTGGTGGAGGGATATGATATCTATGGAATCATAAAAACCTATTATTTCAAATTTTGGAAGCCTTTTACATTAATGTAGTGATTGGAGGAGGTGTGGTGACTGAATGGGGGAAATTTCTTGCTCAAGCGGGTACAAATAATTTCATGGTAATGAGAAATCATCTTTTGGGAATACATATAATTGTACTTATATGTACCAAATTCAAGGACCTACTACCATTCACTAGTGTCCTTATCATCACTATTGAGGTCAGAAAAGATTATTTCCACCTTTATTGGTATGCCAACCAATTCAACTAGTCCACGGGATACCTGGTCCTAATGCCAATATTTAAAGACAAAACACTACATGATGGATTCATGAGGAACTTATTATATAGGAATTAGTTGGAATTTTTTATTATATTATCCTCTTGAGGCATCCTTTATTTTGGAAAAGTAAAAATTTTATTCTCTAAGGAATAAATAAAGTACCCTAGGACCTATTCATACTTGATGGAGCAGAATTTATTCTTCAATTCCACGAATGGAATCTTGATAAAATGGCCATTATGGGGGTCTTGGTCATCATTATCATGATGTGGCTACACTTAAAGAAGATGTAGTGGGAAAGGCTCGTCCATTGGAGGATATTTAAGGTGTACATGATGTGGGGTATCAGTCTATACAATGATGGTTTTTTATGCCTTTATAGGCCTCTGTGCAAGGTCCAAAAAGAGGTAATGGGGGAAATCTCTTCTTGATCCACTATAAGAATTTTTATTAATTCTTATCTCTTTCAGTGAATTACTAGAATCCACTAGGATATCTCAAAAAAAATTGGGTGGAGACTAGCACATCCTATATATTCTCCATGCACATCATCAATAACTCTTAATAGGAAAAATACACATCGAGGTAGTATATGAGTCCCTTCTATCAAAAAATGAAGTCAAGTACTCACTTTTTAGACCTATTTCTACACTTGGATAGGTTATCAACATTGGTATTACTCATGGTAGTGCTGAAAAGGCAGATGAACTGCTTTTAGATATTTTATAAACTAATAATTGATTCAAGGACCAATTGGTTGTACCAAATAAAGGTGGGTCTTTCCGAGTGCGAGAAAAACACCAAATATTGGGGGGTTCATGTTTCTCTAGTGTTCCTAGTATCGGGACAAACCATGGGGAAAAATGGGCCAAATGGTACTATGGATATCCAATCCCACTGAATGGAGTAAATATCATATTAAAGAATTATATTGTTGGGTTCATCTGGTCTACCCATTCCAAACATGGTTTCCCCTCCATCAGGATTGTGTGTTGTTGCATCTTCAGTGTCTTCAGATAGGTGATGAGAGCATAAATCACAAATTACTAGTGAGGCTTGGTAGTCACCAAGGATTTGAATGATGTATTGGCTCATGAAGTGAAATTATCATGGTCCTCAGGTGGGAAGTCACATTTCATAAGAGGGTTAGGAAAATTATATATCATTTGTTTTCCATAGATGATAGTCTCTGTCCTGATTGGGTGTAATGGACCACCCACCTTGGCTCTGAGATTCTATTGAAGGAGGATTGGTTTCTCGGTCAAAGGAGGTACGAGGTCCCCTTGGACATTATATCTCTCTAGGAACTACATGGTGATTATCATGATAGTGAGTATCTTGTAACCCTAAAAATACTAAATAAAAGCAGCCACTCTAGTGTCTACCAAATGTTTTGGAATGGACTCTAAGGGGAGAATGGATTTTCAAATCCCTATACCTTTGTAGTTACGTCGATGGGTAGGTGGAATTACCGCATTATGAGAGATTCTGAGGCCCACTGTTAGTCTATGTTGATGAGTGAAATTACCTATTAGAAGATTTTACAAATATTATGTCTCCCCTCAAGGTGGGTTTTCTATATCATGAACCATTTAATTGGGTTAATTTTTCTAATCATCTATGGAATTGATTGTGACAACATCCACATAAGTTTTGGTTGGTGGTGCATTTTTACTATTAGAATACTGGCTATCCCAATGATCCCATTTCTTCAATGGAAGGGAAATTAAGTGGAGGGAAGAATACTACACCTAATCTCTAATATTCACAAGGTAATATTTCTCTTTCATGACCCGTTTAATCCCATTGAGGATACTATTTCAAGTCCATAGAAAATTTAAGCAATACCCATTGGATTTGGGAAACTAATCCACAAGGAGTGTTGTAATGTCAACCTTTCCGAACTATTGATGGATGGAATTGAGATGCTAATGGATTCATAGATAGGTCAGCTGGTGATCTCAAAGGAGATCAAAAGTTTCATATATTTTATAGTGTAAGAAAGATTCATGTACCTCAGTGATGAACTTTGATATGGTGGAATGAAAATATCAAGGTGAAGATAACACAAATGATAAGTATTTAGTGGTAATGATCTCCCAAAATTCTTTATACTATTTACTATCAATGGGAGAGTCTTGTACCAGATTTACCCAGGATCCAATTGGCATTGGTTGGGAAAATAGATCTAGTAGTGACATAGACATTCTCTATTGTTGAATTTTTGGTAGAGGGTTCGTTACATGGTCTAACCACCCCAAAAATGTTGTAGTGTCTTCCAGAGGTGGGGCTAGATGCATAGATATATCTATATAACATGGAGTATATGCAGACTCTAGATTATTGGGAAGGGAATAATTTATTGGTTTCTCAATAGACTACTCTCCATCTTCAGTGGGTATTAACCAAGATATTGATGTCTCTCATACATTCAAGGTTTTTGAAGAGAGGATAGAAACTGATGATGGTAGGGATAGTTACACAATGAGTCCCTAGAAGTAGGAAATGACATCCTCCATATGCAAGTACCTATTTAGGGATCTAGGGATATTATAGATCTCAACTTTAGGTATTGTTAATCTTAATTTGATTGGATTTTTCACCCATTTACGGTGGTGAGGGTGGAGGTGTTCCTATTGAGTTTTCCATTATATCAGACCCTAAGAGGTCGATGGGGACATGAAATTTCCCTTATTCACTCTCATATTGGAAATGATTTTCCTGATCATGAGCTTTTGAGGGCCATGTGTATTTTATCCTCACATGATACGAATGGTGCCATGGGTGGGCCCCCCAAGATGATTGGTTATCCTCATATATTGGGATGGATCTTCAGGGTAGGGGAAATATTAATAATATATCAGTTAATAGTTTCACAAGGAGGAATTTCAATGTGAAAATTTTCATCATGTGATAGCCCGTTATATTTTTTGATGGTTCCCATGATTTGGAGGGTAATCCCAACCTTCTTGGTGGGTGGATAGGGTCTTGATCCCAATATGTTGGATTCAGGCTCCTTTTTAGTGGTTATGAGGGTAGGAGTAGATGTTTCGATGGTGTAAAGTTCACTAGAGAAAATAGAGGGGCCTCCTATTGGGAAGGGTTTGTGACATTCCCCTAGAATTAATGTTGTGTGTTTTGGACCACAACTAGTGATAAAGGGATAATATTGATCGATCATTTAGAATCTAGATCTTGATGGCATTGTCTAAATGAATGAGTGGGAGCCCTATAGGTGGTCTCGGGCACTGGTAAGAAAAGGTACAGTCCAGTTGTCCCCTAACTCATCTACGTAGGTGTGTGAACCATCAAAATATTTTGTGGAGAGACTCTCGAAAATGATTTTTAGTCATGGCAGTGGGGGGGGTGGCGGGGTTTAAAGGCTTCCATATCCTATCTAGAAATATCACTGGTTGGGATGAAACCTTCTTGTTCGTAATGATGATATAGGGTGTTGATGAACCTTTGTTGAATGATATCAAAGGTGGATATGGTGTGATGATTTTTGGTATATGTGGGATTTTTTTCCATCTATACATGTTAATAGTTGTGCATGATTTCTACAACATCGATTATCCTTCTCCATTTCATGTTTGTGGCATGTAATTGAATATTTTCTACAAATTGAGTCCTATTGGGTGCACGAATCTAACTATCAATACAGGTCTGATTAAAGCAATACCCAGCATTACAAACATTTTTCATTCTCTCTAAGGTGGAGGAAGGACCCATATCAATGATTCCTCAGACCTGGGATTCCCAAAGTACTTCTTTTTTCCCTAGTTGTTGGAGAATAATTTTACTCTATGGCCACCATTTTTTTGTAAGGACTGATGTTGAATGTCTAGATAAAATGATATACAAATATGGGAATGTCCAAAGTTACTGATATACTCATGTTTGAGGTATAAGATCTTCAAATTGGGTTCACCATTTTATTTTTCAGCGCTCTCCTCCATGGAACACATCAGGGGTGTTTGTGTAATTTTCTTTTCCCTATATTCCTGCTTTCTAACTTTGTGTGACCTCAAACATATTAGTTGATCTTTTTGGCTCAATAACATAATAATTATGATGGTATATTGGTTCCTACATAAATTTATTCTTCCTTGGAGTCCATCACTTAGTCCATGCCAAACTCATTGATTTGATTCACGTTTCTAAAGCACATTTCTAGAAAAATCTCGAGGTGAACACCAGTTAATTACACTACTTTTATTGAGAAAAAGTAACTAAATGTGGTCATATATGAAAGTGGATTGGACATATCTATAAATATATGGATTTTGGGTGTGCTGGAAATATGTAAATTCATTTTATTTCAAATTCTAGGGAATCTCTTGAATGAGGCATCTTAGGTGTGGTACCTAAGGCCTGTCATGTCCGTCTATGGGAAACATGCACTAGGGGAATGAGGTATTTGAGGCTCATTTCCTTATAATTATCATGTTCATATCATGACATATATATTTAGATATACTAGGTGGAGATAACTATTTTAATTTTATGTGTGGAATGATCATAGATTTAATGTCTTATGGGGATGGGTTGGTCATAGGTTTAATGTATTGTGGGGTTAGTTTGGTCGTAGGTCTAACATCTTGTGGGGATAGGTTTTTCATAGGTTTAACATCTTTTGGGGACATTTTCCATGTACATTTGTCACATATTGGGATGGTTAAGGGTTAGAATCACTTGGAGAAACTAAGGTCAAGTGGGGGAATTGAGTTCAAATGGTCAATTTGTGTGTGTTCTTGGGGGGAAATGATCACCCTTCAAGGTTTTATCCTCCCTAGGGGAATATAGATAGATTTAATTGTGATATTTGGGGTGGTTCCATGTTATTCACCATAAAGGTGGATGGTATTATATGGATCTGCATTGACTATAGGAAGATTAATCAGGTGATAGTGAAGAATAAGTATCCTTTCCCCAGAATTTAGGATCTCTTTGATCAGTTATGGGGGCCTAGTGGTTAACCAAGTTTGATATTTTTTTAGGTTACCATAAATTTTGGTTAAGAGAGTAGAATATTCATAAGACAAAAAACATGAGTATATTTGGATTATATGAGTACCTTATCATGCCTTTAATTTTTAAATATTCCAAGGAAGTGTTCATGGATCTCATGAAAAATATCTTCCCCTCTATTTTGACTTTTTCATTTGGGTCTTTGTTAATGATATCCTTATATGTTCAAAATGTTCTGAGTCACATTATAGACACATTCATATTGAGTTGAGTACACTCTGACTACATTATCTTGATGCCAATATTTCCAAGTGTAACTTCTAGATTTTATTGGTACATTTTATTGGTCATGAGATCTCTGAGTCAAGAATTTATATGCACCCATAGAAAGTAGAGTCAATGATGTTTTGGGATCACCCTAAAAATGTATCTTATATTATTAGTATTCATAGGATGGTTGGATATTATCAACGGTTTATTCAGGGATTCTCCCACATAGCAACATTGATGATGTGGCTTAATAAGAATGAGGTCATGTTTGTATGGACTGATTAGTGTGATGAGGTTTTTATTGAGATGAGAAAAATATTGATTACAACTTCATTATTGATTCTTCTAGGGCCTGAGATCGGATATATAGTGTACTTTGATGCCTTGGGTTATGGGTTAGGAGGTATTATGATGTAGAGGTATAAGGTAGTTACTTATGGGCCATGTTTTCTATTACTATATGAGCGTAACTACCTAACACATGAATTATAGTTAGTAGTTGTGGTATATTCCATGATATTTTAAGAAAATTATATCATAGATGAGAGGTTTTTTTATTACATGGACCACAATATCCTCTTATATATATTATCTCATCAAGATCTCAGTTTGAATTAGAAGTGTTGGGAAGAGTATCTTTTGATGTTCAACTTTGAGATTTACTTTCATATAGGGAAAGGTAATTCTATTAAAGATTATCTTATCAGTAAAACCCCATAGATGTAGGAGATTGATGGGTAGAAAATACAAGAGGCGTGTCATATTATGATATTAATGTAATATCAACTTGTGGGTTCATTTAAATAGAATGAATTAATGACATGTGAACCTTTGGTAATCATGTCTTCATTAGTGGTTTAGGAAAAGACTATCAATGAGTAAGATCCCTAGTGCATGGTGATGAAATAATGACTAAGAATAAATAATTATTTTCAAATATGGTTAGTAGAATTTGATGAGGTGATCACTATACAAGGGTAGATAATAGTGAAAGAATCCTTGAGAGTGGATTTTATGGGAGATTATCATTCTTTAAAATGGGTGGTGCATATAGGGTTAAAAATATGTACCATATCATTCTATGTTAGTTATGGATGATTGGTATTAAGAGGGATATAACTAGTTATGTTTCATGATGCCTTTCTTACCATAGGTTAAAGGTTAATAATCATCATCTTGGTGGTTTTCTTCAACCTCTTCTAATGAAAATGTGGAAGTTGGATGATTTTAAAATCACCTTCCAAACGAGATTACCCCAAAACCCGAGGAGTCATGATGTGGTTTGGGTGATAGTTGATCGGCTGAAAATAATTTCTCATATCTAGATAATCCTTGAGACTCATTACATGGATGAGTTGGAAAAGTTTTATGTATGGGATATTAAACACATTCATGGAGATCCATCAAGAATTTTATCTTAGAGAGACACACATTTCACATGGTTTTGGTAGGGATTTAAGAAGGATTTGGGTACTCAATAGAAACTAATTACAAAATTTCTTCTATAGACCAATGCTCAGTAAGATATGATAATCCAAATTTTGGAGTACATGCTACATACATGAGTTCAGGATATTGATGGATATTAGGATGGTCATATATCCTTGGTTTAATTTTCATACAACAACATCTTTCTGGATTCTAATACAATGGAACCTTTTGAGGATCTCTATGTTATTCCATGACATTCACTATTATGTTGGAATTAAATAGGCGAGGAAGTTGACGTGGGGTTGATCATGGTTCATGAGTCCTTTGAGAGTGTGAAGCTGATCATGAAGAAATAATATGGTGACAAACTCTCATAATATAAAATGTCATATTCTGATAAGAAGAGATGAACCTTGGAGTTTATTGGTGGTGGAAGATTTTTTTCTGGTGAACTCTAGGTTTAGGAATTGATAGTTGTGGACATAAGGAAAGATAAAACAAATATTAATTGGGTCTTTTAAAATTTCAAAGCCTACCGGGACTTTGGATTACCTTATGGACCTTCTTCATTGTTATCATGTTATGAAAGATGTGTTTCATGTGCCTGAAATCTGAAGGTACATTCACGATATGGTGCATGTGGCCAACTATGATGATATTAAACTAGATACTGACACATCATATGTGGAACAACCAATAAGGATTCTAAACTGAATTGAAAAGACTTGATGGGGTAATATGGTGAAACCTGTTTGGATTCTATAGAAAAATGGATTGACCCATGAGGAATAAATGGAGTGTGAGACTGAAATTCAATCCTTATGTTATAAGATGTTTGAGAAATATTACTAGATACATTTATCAAGGATAATAAGTCTTTATAGGGGGATATATTAAAGACCTTGTATTTTTAAGTGAAATATAAGTTAGTTTTATCCTTTATTTATATTTTTTGAGATATGACATTTTTTCTGATTTCCTTAGTTTTTGGTTGGTTTGAAATAGTTTTATAGGCCTTTTTGGAGTTCCACGGTTAGAGCATGGTTTTCCAAAACTATATTTACCCTATAGTGAAATTATGTGCCTAATGGTAGAGAAACATTGGGTGGATCAAGGCTAAGGTACAAGGTTTTTGAAAATGTGGGGAATCACCTAACAAAATTTGAAAAAAAACTTAATAGCCAAAAGCATGGTTGGTGAACAATTTATCAAACCATTACGGTGCCTAGAAGAGAAAAAAATCCTCACATTGATGGTTCCCTATTTGAAAATCCATGTGATAAAACCATTTACACATGGTTTAATGATATGAAAATACTTTTTAATGAAAACTAATAAAACGTTTTTACCCATTAAACCACTTAATTATATACATCTCTAATCTAGAGACTCCACATGCCTTCCCCAATGTATTCATTCCCTTCCATGCTCAATTTTTCAAATCCATGTGTGTTATTGATTAATAATTAAGGTATGTGATACAAGAAACTACATTATTTGGGTTTATTCAAGATCTAAACTTTTTTACTTGATAAAAATAATAGAAATGGTATGATGAGGATAATTCTAGGGATTCTGATGCCATATAATGATGAATGATTGAATCACTATAAGAATAATGGAAGATCTGGAGTTTAATGACACCACCTTTAATAAATCTCAATTCAAGTATTTTTTGGTGGATCTTGGGAGGTTTTTTGGTGTAACCCTTCTCCATCAGCAAAAAATATTTTTGAATGACATTATATAACCATGGTGTATATGAGTATGGGATATGTTCTAGGTATTCTTGCTGTGTGGGATGGATCTAGGTAGAGCTTGAGTGTTACTTGAGTATCTCTTATCAATGGGTTTCTAATTTTTTTTCAAAATGAAAAAGTTTGGAATTTACTTACCATTTAAGGACCTTATAAACACTTTCTACCTTGACATGATAATTGAGTTATCAAAGCTTATTTTATCATTCTTGATAGGGATTGTAAGCGTGGGTGTATCCTGTGAGTCACTTTTATGTTTCTTGATTTTATGAGTATGATTATGTATCTTATTATAATGTTTGATGTTGGTCACATGTATTTTTATATTTTTACTGAATTCTCATGATGGATTTATATGTTATGACTTTATATCCTCTACTATTTTGTGTGTAACTATAATTCCTTTAGAGGCATTTCATTGGTACTCAGAATAGGTGGAAAATCATGATATGATTATCTATTAATGGGTGGATGCATGTTATGTGACAATGATGATGATGGAATTGAACATATGGTAGGATCATGATGGACTTGGGGATAGACCAAAGGCAATGGAAGCTTGGGTATGACGATGTTGTGTCCTGTCACAAGGGATAGATAGGTTACGATAGTCTTGAAGCCTAACCTATGAGGACTGACATGTGATGGAGGCTGGATATAATGGTCTTGTTGCCTGATCCGGTTTGATGCCTTGAGAGTACTGAGAGACATGTTACCAGCATTGTGGCTAGCTCATGATATCTCTCCACTTCCTATTTGATTATCCTTTTGGAACATAGCTAAAAATAGTATGGATAGAGATCATGGTTTCTTGGTTAACACATTAATTCTTGAAATATTATTGTTGATTATTTAATGATAATTTAGTTTTATCACAACATACAGTTATTATACATTTACACTCATCTTAAAGATGTATTGGTGGTTTCCTTCATGGTTTATTACTCACACCCTACATGCGAATGTCGATGAACATTCATACTTCATGATTTGAGTTCCAGGTAAGGGAAAGGAGTCCATTAAATATAGCTATGATAAGGAGAATAGAGATGGTATAAGTACCTGAATAGACTCTAGAGGATTCCACAATGTTTCATTATTTTTTCAAAAACACTTATAAAATATAGTTTTTACTACCACATTGGGTTCCCTTTTTATTTATATGTATGACATGACTGAATTTTGTTATTACATTATTTTTACTTATCTAATAATTGTTATTATAGGTTCTTATAGTTTATTTATATCTACTATGTTTGGTTGTGATTACCAAGGGTATAGTCTCCACACTTCTTCCTTAGACCCTCATCACTAGACATTAACCACTTGAATACTGGGTGGCACACAAACTACCCACTCCAAGTTTCAATCATGAATTTAAAAAACAAGAACACCTGAGATCAAAGTATTATATTGATGAATATCTATATCACATAAATTATTGATCCATGGAAGATATTATGATACTTTATTACAAGTACCAATATTATTCAAGCCCTAAAACTATTCCAGTGCATTCATAAATCTCATATTTATTATTGTTCTATAATGCAACATGTTTTCTATTAAAATAATATGTTATGTGAAAGAGGTCATAACTATGTTTTGATGTAGTAGAGAACATTTCATAGTGTAGAAAAATAACTTGGATGATTTAGAAATAATATTTTTGGAATTAATTTTATTTTTTAATTTACCTATATAAAATGGGTAATATCACTATACTATGGAGTGTTTCCATAGCCTGAGACAAAAAACAACCCAAGAAGTGAAATAGCCAATTGTAAATAGTGATATTCCCATGGTGTTTTTCTTAAAACTAAAAATGTATCATCCATGTCATGGTACTTTGGTATAAGATATTTTTGAGAAGTTTTAAAATATTGATATCATTAAAACTAGGTTGTTGAAATATCTATTTAAAGAGTATAATGTGTTTGGAAAACCAAAATGGGGAATTCTTCATTATGGTGCATAGCGTGGTGATCTAAATTTAGAACTAAAATGACAACAACTATTCCAGGATGTGATTCAAGCATGTGTTTTGAAGATATTTTGAAATCAATTTAGACTAGTTGAGATAAAATGACTTGATTTACACTATAGTAATGTCCAACATGTCATGGTCATTATAGAATTATAGAATTCAAGTTAATTAATGATATTGATTGATTGATTCCACATGGGTATAATCCTAACTGATATAAATGTACCCAAAATATCATTTAAAAATGACATCAATTGATATAGTGATCTAATGGGTTATATTTGAATGGGATTTGATGGATGTTTAAATAGAAGTTGGGATTTTCAATTTTAAATTAAAAATTTATGATGAGAGATTGTAAAAGAGGAAATTTTAATTGTTTAAATTAATTAGGTGAGTGTAATTGTATAATAATGAGATAAATTTTATAAAATATATGATAAATAAGAAGTGAAAACATATTTTGGATAGAGAATCAAATTATTTTTAGAAATAATAAGGAGATCAATCAAAATATCAATGAATATTTCTTATAATTGTGGGAATTAAATATGAATAAACACAAAAATAACTTGATGGGAGTATATTATGGTTTAAGAGACTCATGTTATTTATATCATAGAATATCATATAATTTCTTATAGGTAAAAATTACAAAATTTGGGAAGACAAATTTTATATCATGAGCACAAGGATAAACCCTGCTTATTATATCCAACATGTTGAAACTATTGGGTAATATAATCATGGGTTTTAATATATTATTCAAAAAAAAATCATTTTGAGAGGTCAGCCTCATAAAAATTCATTTTTCCTGTTGTGTTTGTGCATTAGTGTTATAGTGAAAATTATACAATGATATTTTCATTGAATTTAATAACTATCAATGTTTTTTTATAGAGAAACATAAATGGTAGTGAATTCTATAATTAAACCTCAACTAAGTTTTCTGTTAGTTTATGTGGGTATTTTTAAGTGGAATCAAGGTGTTACAGGTCCCCTTTAAAGGTATTTATTTCTATTTAATGTTTTTTTGTAAATTGTTTCCATTTTCTGAAAGAAGTGTAAGTTTTATAATTTTTGTGGTGAATATATATCAAATTAATTCAATAAAAAATAACGGTATTCCCAATTTTAATAGAAAAAACTATTATATATAAAAATAATAGATGCTACAAAACATATTATCAATATGTCTAAATGTATTAAATGCTACTCTAGATAGATATAGACCTTGTTCTAAAAGTTATTATATAACAAAAATTGAGATGAAGAATATATAAAATGATGGTCATGCTTATAATTAAACATTTTCATGTATTTTGGAAAATTATTTTCTCAAAGTAAAATTGATTTATAAAAAGGTTTCATTTAGAATAGATTGGAAAATATTTATTAAATTATTTTGAAAGTGAAGTAAGATTAGATATAAATTTATAGATTAAAATATGAAAATCTATTTATGGATTATGAAAAATTAGTGGATGGTTTATTCAATAGATTTAATAAATTCATGTGAAAAATTATAGGTATTGGTGAGATATTAGAAGCTTATATAGTTTTATAGAATATCATACATATCTTACTGGATTAAATTTATGAATAATTTTTAATTATTGAAGGCCATGATTCAAAAAAATGTCCATTGAATGATCTACATAGCATATTAATTTCTTATAAAATAAGAAAAGGAAGTTATTTCAAGAATAAAAGTAAAGTTGACATAGAAATATCCATTTGTATTTAAAATAATATAATAATAGGACATAATTTCTTTATGATGGATATGATTTCGATAAAATGGAAAATATTGAATTGAAATTTGACTATTTTTTTCATTCATTTCAAAACGTATGAGAACATATAAGAGGAAGTATTGAAAAAATATTCTACTAAGATAATGTTTTATTTAAATTTTAGTATTTATATTTTCTGTAAAATCAAGAATATAAACATCTTATCAATATTTTAGGATTTTTTTATCAGTAAGAATAAATATAAAGTTGAGAATTCTAGTGAATTTGTTAAAAATTTACCGATTAAAAAATTTAATGATAAAGTGATCTCTTATGATTAGAGAAACAATTATGTAAGTGAGTAAGAAAAAAATGAAGTTAATTATAATTTGGGAACTCAAGTAATGTATTTAACAGATTTCAAAATTTAAAAATGTGAATAATAATAAAAAAGGACTCTCAATCATCAACCAACAATGACACCTTAGATATTGAAAATGAGTGAAAGTTTATAAATGATATTGATATCTTAAAGAAGTTACATTACATATAGAAGAAATTAATTGCTTTTATGGAAGATAAGGATACAAAAAGGAGGATGATATTTAAATTTTTCAATAAAAATTGATGGAAAAAGAGAAGAAACTGAAAAAGTTTAAATCCGACATTTTGAATTCTGTTGTAGATGTTGGAGAATTATTGAAGAAGAAGATTATGAAAAAGAGTGAAGTTCCAAAGAAATGTGATTTATTTGTGGATTAAAAAATACTACACTAAAATTGAATAAAATGAGTTTAATTTTTTGATATAAATTTTAATTTATAGTTACATATGATGGAAACATAACTTATTTTAAAGTAAGATGTTTCTTATAAATATATAATTTTTTGGAATGTTTATTTTAATGGAAATTTTTTTATAAATGGTGATCTAAAAAGGTCAAAAAATTATATTATAATGAATAATGATTTTTTAGTGGTCTACTATATTTAAAAAAATAAACTAAATTTAATTGTCAAAACATGTTTGAACAATCAAAACGTATGTCTGGATAATGAGCAGTGTTTGGTGTAAATTATTCATTTTATGGTTACTGGTGGTATTTTGGGGGATTTTGGAACATGTAAAAGAGATATTGGTTTAATTATTATTATTTATTTTATCCTGTAAAATAGGGGATATAGTGTTTTAGTGGGAATCAACCCAGTTAAATAATTAATGTTTATAAAAAATATATATTTTTAGACCAAAGGTAGAAAGATGTTACAATCATTGGAGGAAGTATATATTTGGTGTGATGAACTAGAATACAATGATATATAATGTCTCATTATTCTGCATTCCCAACTAAGTATGATTTATAATACTCAAAATTCTCATAATAATAAATATAAAGGAAAGGATAATGAATTCTTTATTGAGGTGGAATTCAAATTATATCAGAAGAAATTTCCATAGATTCTATATTGTGAATAACTGTTATATATGAAAGTATATTTAAAGATCTTGAATGGTATTATGAAGTGAAAAGAAGTATTATTGAACTTTTTAAATGGAGGATCACTCAAGATAATATTATTTGGTTCAAAATTCATTAGAGAGGACAAGTTGAAGTCAAATAACACCTTTTTTTATAAGGGTTGCAACTCAACTTACTAGTTGTCTCTCAACTTTTTGATAATGAAAAAATGTGGTTTTTCAAAAGAATTATTTTTTTGAAATGTTTGAAAGATATATGTATATTGACTAGAGGATAGTCAACATAAGACAACTTTTTTCAAATTGGTGATGATAAAAATTCATTCTACATGAGCATAATGGATAAAATCAATTACACCATTAAAGATTTAGAAAACTTAGTTACATGAATACGAGCATGTTTACCCATGGAAAAATATTCATGATGTAACTATGTTTATTATAAATATAATCTATATGTTCTCTATATTCCAAAGGGGAGGGTTTTTACATATTTACATAAGAAAATTGAGATTCAAAAATATCACCTAATGAAGCTTAATCAATTTTATATTCTTGGGAATATGAGGAAGAAATAATATAATTAGGATATGTATATTTGTTATTTCAACAAATAATTATATCATATTTTAATGAATTATATTTTCCATGTATTATTTTTGGTTATTGTAGAGATTATTTTCAAGACCATGTGCTAAGACAGTGTGTGATTCCGATCCCTTATGTGTTGGGAATAAATTATTAAATTATATTAAAACTATTAAATAGAATGTGCATGAATATTTACAAAAAGGGGAATAAATTATAAATAGGGTCCCAAATTTAAAGTCGAAGGGTACTATTCTGACCAGAACATGAGGTTTCCCTTAGGTGCGATAAAACCTTTGTCGGTGTGGGATGTTTAAGAAAAATTATTTTTGGGCATAAAATGAATATAATAATTAAATTATTTTATTTTATTTACACCGTTGATGAGATGACCAAATTTTTTATTAAATAAAAATTACTGATGATTTTCAAGGTTATCCACATGACCTTAAAAATAATTTGATAACTATTAGGGAGAATTGAATGAGATTCTATTGGAAGAAGATGACTGGATCAATAATCGATGACCGGTGAAAGAAAAAATAAGTGGATCCTTCTAATGATCATATAAAAACTTTGTTATTCATCAGTGATCTATCCATATCTAGGTAGGATGTTTATTTTGATTGTCTTTCTTTACCCTTTATCTTTTCTATTACAAACACAGATTAATCAAACCACAGATTTATTTGAGAATCAGGCATATTGTGGGATGAGTTAGTTTCATTCTTTAATTGGGAGAATTTATTTTGAATTTTATATTATCTCTTTATT
Organism: Viscum album; assembly: GCA_963277665.1. Taxonomy (NCBI): domain Eukaryota; kingdom Viridiplantae; phylum Streptophyta; class Magnoliopsida; order Santalales; family Viscaceae; genus Viscum; species Viscum album. Next base: position 183,510,151 of record OY728145.1, read on the forward strand.
ACTCATTCTAATGTAAACAAATCGAGGCTAACACAGAAATTGACCAAGGTTTGTTCCACATTATTGCTAATTTTTCTTCTCTCCCCCAAACATTCATTCATCGTGGACATTCTTGTTTGGCCCATTGTTCGACATACCCTAAGTAAATCAATCATTATGCACACATATCTTGGTGAAACAATTTGATACTATAGAACCATGATCATAAATACATGATAGTGGTGTGATAAAATAAGTGGAAGCGGATCAGATGATGTGGATACCTGATTTTTGGTTTCTTCAATATGTGACTAAGAGAAACATTTGAAGGTATTTTTTTAATGGTTTTGATGGCCAGATCTTGATGATTTGATGAGGAGAAGTGTTGACCAATGAACCTCCTTGATATTCACATGGGGGTGTTTATGTTGATGGATAAAGAAGCATAAGAGGTTCATATCTTCCATATCTTTATTTATATAAATTTTGGAAGAACATGGTGTGTACATAGGTGTTACATGATTTGTGGGACTCCTTTATGGTGGATAAGGCTTTCAGAGGAAGACAAGTATCACACAACATGTGACCTTCCTCAGATGACTTAGAATATACCCTTAAGGGTGAAAGGACACATGTAGTAGTACATGTATAATGACATGTTGTGTACTACCGCACAGAAAAGAACATACTTAATGTACATTGGCTAAGTTTTCTACTGGTACACTTGATGAATTACATGAGTAGAGGCATGTCGTGTACTTCTACATGGACAAAGATCTGTTTTATAGGGGAAGGATGCAAGGCCAAGGGTAAATTCCATGTAATCATAGTACACACTGTGTACTCATTCAAACATGGCTTGGAGCTCTTTTCCTCTATATCCTGGACACATTTCATTAAGGGTACATTCCCCATATCATTTCCCCTAAGGGTTAGTATGGAATATCCTACTACACATAGGGAAAAGATCCCTTGGCATGAATTTTTTTTATAGTGTTGTTGGAATCATTTTGTGAGACCCAAAGTTAGATCCTTTATCATATTATTACCCAAGTTCGAGTTCTTGGTACCATTGTGACCAAAACTATGTGAGCACTAATCCTCTACTTAGAAGGTTAGTCCATATCGAGTTTTTATTATACCCCATGGTCTTGGGTGTGAACCTCATATGAGTGTCCTATAATTTTAGAATTCTAGAAAATACTTCTAAAGGAGAGACCTAAGATAAACTACCTTCAGAAATAAGTCATCTATTCTATCTAAATCTTGGGGTGTGTTATCTTATATGAGTTATATGTATAATCTTTGAGCTCGATTCCTAAGATTGCACTATGCTTGTGACTTTTACTTGAGACTATGTTTCTTTATTGAGTATATATAGAAATTCTTGTTATATGTGTTGTAGAAATATACCTATGTAGATATTACTATGATTATTTTGTTATATGCTTTGCGATTTTAGGTTTTTTTATTGGGTATGGTTATACTCACCCATGCAAGAGATTTTCCCGCACATGTCATGTCTTGTACAAATGATCAAATTTTTGATAGAGTCCCAAAGGGACCAGGAGTATTCATTTATTAGTGAGAATGGATAGAATGAGTTGTGTTCCTATAGTATATTGACCATATTATCCATCTTTAATTTCTGGATGTACTTGTTTTCAGACACTTTGTGGTGGGTTTGTATTTGGACCTGTTTACTTTACTTCATGCAATACTCTGGTTTTCAGATTTAGATGTTGGATTAAATGGGGTTTAAGATGTTTTTTTATATTTCACCACACTATGGACTAGTATATATATATATATATATATATATATATATCTGTGTGTGTGTGTGTGTACTGGTACATAGGCTAAGGACTCCCATGTTAGTGATATGCCTACATGGTGCTAGTCACTACCCCTGGCCTACTGGAGGTGGGATTGGGGAGTCGCGGCAGGACCCCACTGGGACATGTTGTTAAAGAGTGGTATTAGAGATAGGTTCTTTCATAGGATCAAAGTCTCTGAGATTGGTTTGGGGTACCAATGTTATGTGTTTCAAGTTTGGATTTCAGGCTATTGACCCTGGTATTGGTGTGGTGATTGACATATCCATACACCATGACTTTGATTACCTGAATTTTTACTTGGTACATTAGAAAATTTGTTGTAGGGAAAATAATGGAAGATGAATCATATATAAATGGTTTTTGGTTTCCATTTCCCTCTTTAGTCAAATATCTGGATATACTCATTGATCGTGGTACATCTTGTTTATTTTATCATGCATCCATGATGTATTAAAACTATGACACAATTTTTGGATCATGAGGACAATCCCCTCAGTGATGAGGCATCGATATAGGGAAAAATTCTAGGGACGTTAACACCATGTCTTGAAGTAGCTATACCACCATATGTAGATTAGTAGATATTATATGCATTACCAGTGGATGAGGTGTGCTCGATGAGTGCAATTCAAGAGTTTCAGTGATATATAATCCTCAAGATTCAAGGAAAGCCTAAACCATAGGTGGTTGAGGATTAGATTGAGGTGGTGACACATGTTTTCTATTTAGTCAGGACACTAATAGATGAGATAGTAGTCCTGGTGATTAGACTTCTTCATGGCTCGGCCAAATGATAGTGGAGTTTGGTGACCTAGTATTATGATGAGGTGAATCTATCATGGTGATAGTTTGGTCACCATTTCATAGAGGAGTTCTCTTTAGATACTTTGAGATTTTTACATATCTACGATATTATTTAGATTCAGTTGGGTAGCATGAAAATAAATAAATATTCATTGAGTTTGACAAACCTCTCTAGGTACTCGATAGATATGGTTTGAGATCAGTTCTTCCAGGCTCAGAATTTCAAGTGAGGAATGTGTAGAGACATATGATCTAAAGTTATAACTCTATAAAATAATACCTATTTTGGGGTGTTAGAGTGATATTTGGTGGTTGAGAGTGTCCTGGATGAGCACACATATCCTATGGTTTGCTCTAGTGGGGATACAAGATCAGAAACATTTACAAAATAGATATAACATCTATCTCAGAGACCTTGATATGTGAGATGTTTCAGTAGGAGGTCCCATGATAGAGGGTATACGATTTAGGTCTCACAATATGGGTCTATTCATCTCAGGTAATGGCAGTTCTACACTTTTGACGACATGAGGAATCTTTCCCAAGATTGTCCAAACCACCATACAATATATAGGTAGATAGTATATGGGACTCTTAGGCAGAGTTAATCGAACAAGAAGATAGCTCCATGGGGTGTAAGAAATGGAAAAGGATATGGGAGAGAAAATGGTGGTGGTAAATTCTTCGACCTATTACCACCACCCCGAGTTTCTCCTCATACATCATATGGTGCTGGTGGACTGTGGCGGGGATAACTACAGGATGTAGAGGCATACAAACCAAAGTCTCTAGGAATGACTCGAGGTATGGTCTTTGTATTTTCTATATGAGATGTAGTACTGATAGACACAATTTATAGGCATTACTTTATTTAAACCTATCTGGTTTTACACTTAGAGATTCTAGTTGAGACCATGGATTGAACCTTTTATTTAGAGACTCCTTCTAGATACGACATAGTGATTACAAACATATCTAGACAATGTGACCTGACTCTAGGATGTGAGAGTTTTTATTTGTATCTCTTTGTATCAGTGTTGGGGCCTTATGAAATTATCTTAGGTGTGGAGTAGATATCTAAATTTCATTCCCAAATTGACTATTTTAGGTGGAGGATGTGGTGTGTACATAGTGATGGAACTAGGTATTCCTTTTTTTGTATAATAATAAACCTAGGAAGTGTAGGATGGTCTAATTCATAGTACGGTGCAACTCATTGCTCATTAGTTAGCTAGAATGACCCATGTTTCATTGTCTTTTATGAGTTTTCAGTTCCATATAGTGGTGATGGAGTATGAGGACGTAATTCCTAAGGATGTTCCTGGTTTACCTCCCAACCGAGTGATAGAGTTTTGTATTGATCTAAACGATGGGGGGGAACTGATATCTACACCAGCATATTAGATAGATCCCATAGTGATTGGAAAGATGAAGGTGTGGTTGGAGTACTCAGAGAGGAAGGCCTATGTTAGACCCATTGTTTCACACTGGGAAGCCCCAGTTTTTTATCCAAGAAAAAAGATGGTGGATTGAGGCTATGTGTGGAATAGAAATTCTTGAAAAAGATGGAGATGATTTAAAAGTTTCCACTATAAAGGATTGATGACCTCTTTAATTTTTTTATAGGGGAACAATTCTTCTTGATGGTTGAAATCAATTCAGGATATCACCAGTTGCATGTACGGTATGAGGATATAAAAAATATGACATTCATATGTTTCTATAGTCACTATATGTACTTGGTGATTCTCTTTGGCATGAAGAACGCCTCATCAGTGTTCATGGGACCCATGAACTAGATCTTTCAGCAATTCATAGATTGGTTCATGATAGTATTCATAGAGAAAATCCTTTTGTACTCAATGTCTGAGGAGGATCATGTGATACACTTGAAAATGGGTTCGGAAATAATTCAATAGAACCAAATTTATGGGAATCTATCAAAGTTATAGTTCTTGATATAGGACGTCCAATTTTTGGGACATTTTATACTAGAAAATGGTGTGGAAGTGGACTTGGAAAAGGTTGAGGAAGTATTAGATTTGGAGGAACCAAAGAGTGTGACAGAGGTTCATTGATTCCATAGGTTGGTAGGATACTACTGAAGATCCATACCTAATTTCACTATGATATCAATCCCCATGAAAACTTTTACCCAAAAAGGGTATCGTTTTGTGTGTAAATAGAGGTTCCAGCCAAATTTTCAGGTGCTGAACCAGAGATTGATGAGTGCTCCAATCATGAGATTACTAGAAGAGGGTTTCAAGTACATTGTATTCTATGATGCATAAAAAAATGGGAGTGATTGTGTTCTAATGCATAAGAAGGTGGGGATTTCTTATGGTTCACATTAGTTGATTCCATATTAGCAGAATTATACAACCCATGATCTTGAGTTAGTAGCAGTGGTCTTGGAACTAAATATGTCGTGAAACTAACTAATGGAAGAGCGATTTATCATCTATTCTAACTACAAGAGTCTAAGGTATATCTTCTTTTAAAAGGGTCTTAACTTTAAATAGAAGTGCTGTAAAGAGTTCCTCGAAGATTATAGATTGAAAATTTTCTATACTTTTAGGAAGGCCAACGTTGTAACACACACTCGTAGAAAGGAGATATTGTTTTAATTTTTTGAATGAGTGGTCATAGTAGTTGTGCTCATTATAGTTATACTTTATGGATGGTGATAGAGAAACTTACCTCTAATAGATGGTTGTTACTGCTTCACTTTTTCAGTGATTTCAGTAGATATAGATTGGGGGTGCCTACTGTGAGACCCTACGTACTCAGATATCCATAGGACATGCTCTGGATAGATTTTTTAATGATGGGGTGCATCTTGTTATTTACAAAGGATACACAATGGTAATATTTTTTTTGTGAGAGGGGGATATGAGATAGTTTTATATATCTCATTTGGGGTACATCCATATGTAGAAGAGATGTACCAGGACCTCCAATGTCAATTTTTTTGGCTAGGAATTAAGAATGGATTTCCATAGTTTGTCTCTCAATTCCTTACTTGTCAATAGAGAAGGTTTAGCACCAACTTCCAGTGAGTATAGATTAACCCCTTGAGGTGACATAGTGGAACTAGAATGGGATATCTTTTTAATTCTTGATGGTATTACCACATATGTCCAAGTTACATGATTCTATATGGGTGATCATAGAACGAATCACCATGTTGGCCAACTTACTATCCATTTGAGAGCAGGGTTCAATAGAGATCTCGAGACACCTCTATGTGTAAAAGATAGTTTAACTGCATGGAGTTTAATCAACAATAATTTTTGACCATGATGCTCCCTTCACATCTCATTTGTGGAAGAGGTTATAAGAGGAATTTGTGACATAGTTATGCTTGAGCACAACGTGTCACCCCCAGACTAAGCAGATAATTTATGTTTCGGAGGACTTGCTACAAGATTTCATGTTGGAATTCAGCCATAGTTTGGAGGATCATCTACCCTTGGTGGTGTTTTCAAAAAAAACATCTATAATTATACCATTGGTATAACACTATTAGAGGCTTTGTATGGGAGACCCTACAGGTCACCACTTTTCTAGACTGACCTAGGAGAGTCAGTACTCATGGAACCAGAGTTAGTGTGAGCCACTACAAAGAAGGTGCATATCATCCAAGAGTGGATGAGGACTACATAGAGATATAAGAAAGTGTTATAATGATAGAAGATGGATTCATTTGGTGTTAGATTATGGAGACAATGTGTTCTTATCGGTTTCACCTTGATGTGTATTGTTGATATTTAGCTTGGGATATAATCAATCTATGAGATTCATTGGACATATATTGTGTAGAGTTGGTGAGGTGGTGTAATGTTTAACTATATCACAATAGTTATAATGGGTACACGAATTCTTACACATGTCATAGATGAGGAGGTATGTACATAACCCTTTTCATGTTATCAGCATGGGAGAGTTGGACATTGAGCATGAAGCTAACATTGCTGAGTACATGTTATAGAAGGAGGATTAACAGGAGAGGATCCTTCATTGGTGAGAAATTCTTTCAGTGTGTGTCTGGTGGAAGCATAAGAATATTGAGGATATCACATGGGAGTGGGAGGCTAAAATTCATGATCAGTAACCATATCTATATTTTTAGATATTATTTAGGTTTTTTAGGATGTAAATCTTCAAGGTGGGGAGAATTTAATGACTTGAATTTTCCATGTATTATTTTTGGATATTTTATGGATTATTCAACATGTGATTCCAATGTTCAGTGTTCCTAGAATAAATGGTTGAAATATATTAAATATATTAAATATCACACACACATAGTTTTCTTGAAAATTTTGAATAACTTATAAATGATAAACTTGTTCATAAATATAAGGGATCTATTGGGTTTGGAATATGGGTTTTACTATAAGCATGACATAACCTTTGTCGGGGAAGGATATTTCTGAAAAAGTCATCACGGGTGTAAAATGAATAAAATAATTAAATGAAATTATTTCATTTATGTAATTGATGTAGTAACCTAATAAATTTTCTTTATAATCATGCTTATGATATATTTGGAGGGTTATCCTCATAACCATGAAAATAATTTGAGAGCCATTGCCAAGTGTTAAAGATGATTCTATTGGTGGATGATGACTAAATTGAATATCAATGACCAGTGTGAGATGGAATTATAGGATATCATCAATGATGATGAAATAAATCTATTATTCTTTAGAAAACGACCCTAATGGAGTCAAAAAAAATTTATTAGATTTATTTACATATTATATTTTCCATGATTAACATTAATCAATCAACCAACAGATTGATCTGTAGATCATGTGTATTGTGAGATGAGTTATGTTTATTTAGGAATTGGTAGAATTTATTTGTGACTATCTGATATCTATTAATTATTGTTTATAAAAATAATGAATCAAGGTCTAAAAGAACATTGACTAAGGTCTATTTCTCATGAATGTTATTTTTTATTTTCTCCCCTAATTCATCATTCATCACTGGAATTCTCCATTATATCATGGTTTTACATACGTCAAGGAAGTTGTCTCTTGTGAACATATTTCTTGGTAAAACAATTTGATACAATAGATCCAGACGTAGAACAACCCAATGATGGTGTGATGATGGAAGAAGCAGTGGATCAAATGGCGTGGATATGAGATTTCAGTGTACTTTTGTGTGCAACAAAGACCAACTTTTGATGTAATTTTCAGAATGTCTTTGTTGGACAGAACACGATGATTTGATGATAGAAAGGCCAAACTGATAACAATACTTGATTTTTCATGGGTATCGGCTAGATAGATGGTTAGATAAGTGAAGGAGATCTATAGATTCAGATCTCAGTTTTTGGGAATTTCTGAAGAACCCAACATGTATTGTAAAGCTACATTCCATGTGGGACCCCTATGCTATGGATTAGGTTTCAATGGGAAGATATGTATCACACAACTTGTGACCATGTCACATAGCCTGTGAACCTCTTCAAATGGATCGATGTGTATCCTAGAGGGTACACAGACATAGTTATGAGCACACAACCTAGGGAATTCCATGTACTGCCTCACATACATGACCATCCTAGATGTACATGGGTAAAGCCATGTACTGGTACATGTGATGAAGTACATAGGTTGAGGCATGTTGTTTACTTCAACACGGACACAAGAACATTCCATTTAACATGGGTAGGCCCTAAGGGAAAGGGGAGACTCCATGTACTCCTAGTACACACTCTCTACTCCTTCAAACATGTCTTATATCCATTTTCTTTTATACCTTGTACATGTCCCATAAAGGGTTAATTGACCATATCCTTTTCCTTGGGGGTTAGAATGGAATCACCTCCCACACATATAAAAATTATCGCTTCATTGGAACTTCTTGGATAGAGTTGTTGGAATCATTCCATGAGGCCCAAAGTGAGATCCACTATCACGTTATTTCCCTGGGTGGAGTTATTGGTATCATCATTACCAATACGACATAGGTGTCGATCCTATACTTTGTAGCTTAATCCATATTGAGTTGTTGGTATACCTCATGGCCTTGGGAGTGGTCCTCATATATGTATCATATCTCTTCATACTTCCAGTGTATAATTATAATGGTGAGAAAAAATGAGCACCACCTTTTGATTTTTGTCATTAGTGATACCTGACTCATGGGGTGTGTTCTTTTGGATGAGTGCTATGTAGAATCTTCATGATATAATCCTAGGTTGACATTAATATTTTTATTTTACATTAAAACTGATTGTATTTATTAAATATATCAAGATAATTTTGTTATATGTGTTGTATACATGTACCTGTGTAGAGATGACTATTATTATTATATGATTTTTGGTTTTTGGGTTTCCTACTAGGTACTTTTATGCTCAACCTGGAATGATTTTTTCCAACATGTGTTTTGTCTTGTGCAGATGATCAAAATTTCTAAAGATCCCCTAAGGGACCAGGACCAGAAAGTTCTTCGTGAGACCTGATAGAACGAGATGTGTTCCTAATGGATCTTGATATGAATCCCCATCTATAATTTTAGGTTGGGTGTGTTTTAAGACATTTTTTATGTCTTGTATTTAGCCCTGTTTACTTTCATAAAACTTTTTTTCGTACTTTGGTTGTGTGATTTAGAGGTATGCATACATGGTTGTTTAGTTTCTTTTATATATTTCATCATTTTATGGGCTTGAAGATCTGTGTGTTTGTGTGTACAGGTACTTAGGAAACTTCCACCCATGATAGTGATATTTTTTCTTGGCGCTAGTCACCATCCCCTAGCCTATTGAAGGAATCCATGGGGAGATGCATCATATGCCCCATATGGATGGGTAATCAATCATGTTAAATGTGTTATTATTGTAATTTATAAGTCAAAGTATCTAAATATGTGTAAAATAATTATAGAAAAGGAGTTAAGTTTATACTTGAAGAAGTGTCAGATAGATAACACAACTAAATAGATAAGTGGAAAATATATTACATAACATGAAAAGCATAGAATTCATCATAAAATTTGAAAACCATATACATCACACCAAAATATATTTTTTGAATGGAATAATAGAATAGTAGTGGAAAATCCTCACACTATGTTGGATGAACATAATACTTCTCTATTTTTATGGTGGAAAGCTATTGGTAGAATGGTTTAAATTCCAGATATATTTATATATATAAACTCAATTAAGATACATAACCATAATAAATTTATTATAAAACAACATTCTATTGAAATAATTAAGGTTATTGGATATTCCTTGTATTATGAAGGTAATAGGTGATAACATGAGAAAGTTAGCAAAAATGGGAGTTGGAGGTGTTTTCCTTGGTTATCCTCCAAATGAAAAAGGATACCATTGTTACAAAAAAATAAAGAAGGAATATTTTGAGTAATTATGATGTGAACATACTATATAACTCAAATAATGAAGTCACATATCAAGAATAATGTTTAAAAAGTGAATATCATAAATAAAAATTTGTTGAGAAGCAGGATGATGTTTCTAAAATAATGGAAATTCACATAAAGAAAAGGTTTAATATGACGATTCAACCATGTCCAATGTTAAAGAAAAATAATATTCAATTAATACAAGGATAATAAATTATTTCTTGGTCTAAAATATAGATAGAGATCATAGACATATGATTCAAACTAAGAGAACATTGAGGACCAATATATGCACCTCATTTCTCAGGTTAAGACAAGATATCTAAAAGAAGATTTTGAGAATCAATATTTGATTGATGATATGGATGAGAAATTAGATCAAACATAGAATAATGATACTTGGAATTTAGTACCAAAGATAACTAATAAGAGTTATTTTGGAACAAAGTGTGTATTTCATAACATGTTGAATTATAAAGAGGAGGTAATGTGAAACAAGGTAATAATTTCATGCAAAGGATGATCACACGTGGAAGGAATTGATTATAATGATAGTTTTGAACATGTTTATATGATTTATACCATTAATATTTTTCTTTTATATTAACATAAAAATATGACAAAAGAATTTTTTAAATGGATTTTAAGTCATCATTTTTTAATAGGGAGTTACAATATGATGTTTATGCCGAGTAACTCGATGGATTATTTTTTGGACAAGATGAAGGATATATTTGTAGGTTAAGGAAAACCCTATATGGGTTAAAACAAACCCCAAGATCTATTTTTCCAAGTACAATGTAGAAAAATACTTAAGGGGTAGTGAATTGAGTCCTCTAAAAGTATTTAACTAATTTAAACATTTGATTTAATGGTTAAAAAATTCATTCTCTTTTATTCAGTTTATGTGATAAAAATTAAATTATAGTAAAGAGAAGTGCACATAATATTTTTGTCGTGTTTTAGGGATAAAAGTATCATCACATAGTCCACTCCACTAATAACCAATATAGGTGATATTATATATTAATTCATTATTTTAGGTTACTCTATAATTTTTTTTACTAAAAATTATTAATTTCCAATCAATGTTCATGTTTTGATTATAAACATATATGATGAGTATTTTTCTCATTTACTCAACTACACTAATGTTTAATATTTTGATCATATATTTCAATATATTTTTACAAATTATGATCTTACTATTTTTTAGTTTTCTTTATTACAATTACTAAAAAAATTGAAATAGATCTTGGGCAAGTTCGGCCATTTTAAGGGCTATATAGACCCTACAATAAGGCCTAATGAATCTAACAAAAAAATAGACCAGATGTGATGTAATAATTAATGGGCCCAATCCAGATGTCCAAATTCATTGAAACCCCACCAAAATTCCGGGTACATTCCATTACAACTTTTATAAAAACATTAAGGCCACTTTATCAATAATGGGACCCAATTCATGCATGAATGTCCATACCTAAATTTTGTCTTAGATTGAATACTAGCTAAACATTATTGATTTTTTTTTACAAATCCACTTTTCCAATTAAGTTGATATGTTTTGAGAAGAAATTAAAGAGTTAGGATATAAAAAATAGAATATTTTTTTTTCAAAAATAAATTATATTCCTAGAATATAACCCATTCAAATTTATGAAATTTAAAAATTGTGGAAATTTTTTAGAAATAACACATGATTTAGGAGACTAGAAATATATTTTTATAAAAAAGTTTAACATCCTCAAATTTTAAATGGTATACTGAAATCACATATATATATATATATATATATATATATATATTAAGGAGAAGTTTTTCTATATTCAACTATCTTCATGGTTAAATGGTCGATCCAACTTGAAGGGTTATTTTGTAAGGAAAACAGTCTGCCACCTTGGGCTATAAATATATTCCCCTCTTTTCCTTTAATTATTTTTCCACTTGAACACTGATAAAAAAAATATTCACATTATCATAGAATTTAAAACGTCATAGTATTACCTTCCAAACTAAATTTTATACTTTATATACCTCTCATCCACGGTTTCTTTTTATGTACTTTAATTATTTTCAATTGTTATCGTGTAAATTTGATTATATTTTATTTTTAAGTTTAATGAATGTATCATCATTATATTAACTAATTATCATCCACATTCTACTGTATATTACTCATTTTCTTAAAATATTTTAAATGAATCTAAAAATCCTTCCCACTTTCACTTTCTCATTCAATCCGAAGTGCATGTTTAACTCTTTCACCGATCGTGTGTATTTTTTGAGCACAAATATTTTATTACTTCATTAATTTTCTTATTATTTAAACTCATCCCCATAAATATAAAAAAATATATTATTAACACCAAAAATTGTTGAGTAAATATATCAATTGGGGGATTCATAATTTGGGTATGTTAAGTGATTGAGTTATTCCACTTATTTAACGTTCTTTAAACTAATATTATGTATGTCAAATAAGAAATGTTGTGTATCAATCATATGTTGTTTTATGAAATATATATTCCATGGATTATTGGAACTAAAAATAAAAATGGGTTCATGAAATATTAAAAATTTCATCAACAAAAATTTATAATGATTAAAACCCTATTTATGGATTATATTAAATCAAGAACATTTGGGTATTATGATAAAAATAATCATGCGAAGTTGATATTGGATTAATAAAATTATATTCAGAGATTAATTATATAATTATATTACATTCACAATAATTAAATCAACCTAATATTTTTCAAATTATTAAATAAAAATTCATTCATTAATCAATTAAACTAATATATGAAAACAAACCAACTCATTTAGAAGAAAAAACAAAAACAACTGATGCTAAACAATATTTCCATCACTGGGGATTCAGAAATAGTGTAGTTATATATACTATATTTAAGAACCAGAACTAGAGACAATTTTATGTGATTAAAATGGTTCCATTTTTGGGAATGGTGCAATAACTATTTAGTTGATTTTTATTTTCATAAAAAAACAACAAATTTTTTTAAAAAAAAATAAAAAACCAAAAACAAAATCTTATAAAAAAGAAAATGAAAAACCCTAATTCCACGTAATTTTATAATTTGTGTGAATAAATCATATACTACACAAAATTAAACCTCATCTATTCAATTTGGAAGTGGAAGGTCTTATAATTCAGATCAGGAGGACCACTGGGGTTATTTAAATCAAACTCCAATATTTACAAAACCTTTTTCCAAATCAGGAAAGTGAAAATCATAATACAAAAATATAAAATAACTCATTTACCCTAATATAAACTAAAAACACCTCGTTATTCAATATCCATACAACAAGTCTTATTTAAAACTCAAATTCGGTTTGATTAATTTTTACCTCATTTCCATGGGCTAGCTGGTGAGGATCCACATCTTCACCTCAAAGAGTTCCATGTGGTGTTCTCTAATATAACACCTCCAGGGTTTTTTGAAGAAAAAATAAAACTTAAATCATTCCATTTCTCTCTATATATACCCTAAAATTCATGGTTTTACTACCTTCCTCTTTTTTGAATAAACTTGTGTAATGACATGAAGTTTCTGTTTTTAGGAAAAACAATTCATGTTCTTGAACTGGTTATATATAAAAGAAAATTAGTGTTATTCTTAATTTCACTAATTATTAAATCCATGAGTACTAGTAGAGTTTCAAAACACTTGTGGAAATATTCCCACACCACAAAATCCATGAACCACTCATGATAAATTACTTATGTGGTGTTTTTTTTCGCTATAGGGTAAACTCTCATCGATGTTGTAAGTGGAAGTGATCTTATTGAAACAACTCATATAGATACAAGGAATTCCATAAATAACCTGGATAAAAACATATAATAGTTATATACTCAAATAAATTCTAAAATAAAACTAGACTAATAGAATTATTCCATAGAACCCAAAAAGATAACAAAGTGGATGAGTGATTTTAGTGGTTTTGTGAAAAAACTAGTTGTGGCTACTAAATTCCCAACCTCATCTTCTACACAGTATCAGTTTCCTATAACTTTAAAAAACTATGGAATATAAAACTCACCAGATCATCAAAATAACACTTGTATATACCTACAATATGATCCATCATATTCTTCTAGTCCAATTTATCTCAATGCATCATTTTCTCATAGGAACGCCTGTAATTAACAGTAAGGTTGGTTTGTTAGAAACTCCAAATAAATCCACTATGATCCCCTCTATACAACCTATATCCTAGGAATGAAAACCCATCGAGTCCTTAGGTATAGTAATCCCATCTCTCATCCCCATCAACCCCTCATTATAATCCAAACCAATTCAAATTTGGTCAGGCTGGAAGTAGCTTTTTAAAACATTATGCTTATGTTCCACAACATCAAAAGAGAAATCCTCCTCCTCCTCCTCAAAGTTTATACTACCGTAGTTAGCATTCTGAATTTCCAATATAATATATTCTATTTTATAAGAACCCAAATCATGGAAATACTATTTCATGCCATACCTATTCATTTAAGAATCTTTCTGAATGTTTTTTAGAATATCATACCTTCTTCACCCGATCTAGCATCAAAAATATAGAAAATAAAATTGAAAAACATTCATATCACCTAATCCAGTAGAAAAAATCCAATTATTACTAACTCCTGGATAAACTATTTCCCAACCCCATGGGTAATTTATGTGAAATTTAACTTCGATCTAGAAAAGAAATCTATGTCTAATAGTGAATCCTCTAAATATTCATTAAATACTGAGATGGAAAAATAATGAAACAAATCATATAAAAAGAACAAGAAGACACTCCCTCACCTCTCTACAAAACTCTATGAAACCCAATCCCTTTTCCTCAAGCCATCACTAATCATAATAATCCATTTGATATTGATTTAGAAATGCTCAATATTTTTTGATATGTTGAATTCAATATTAACCTTTTAGATTCCTTGAAATAAATTGCTAAGTATGAAATGTTTTCTTAAAGAATTGTGAACCCATAAGAGATAACTTAGTATTATTGAAATTTTTTCAAACAAACATCCCATTCCCATAAAGTGAAAATATCCAGGGACCTTTATGATTCGCTTACAAATATGTACTTATAAATATTATGATTCAATCATAAACTTAGGATACTTGATAAAATTCATTCCCAAATATATATTTTTTAATATTTTTGTATGTATAATTCACCAAAAAGTGTAGCTATATAGTTATCTGATCAATGCACTTCCATATAGATGAAATAATTGAGGATGTCCTTATTCGTGTCAATTGTCATATCTTCCAACCTAACTTCTATCACCTTAACATAGAGGGTGAGATGTATTCATCTCGATCTCCCATAATTCTAGGAAGACTATTCCTCATGTCTGCTAGAACTAAAATTGATGTCCATGCATTCATCTTTTCCATGTAATTTGGTTTCCGACATGTCAAGCTCAATATTTTTAAACTCATGCGATATCCATCATAGGATCACTCGACATTATCTATCTATGATTCTGAAGACACTTTTGAGAGCGGGTGGAACCTTCCATCATGTTCTTCCAATTCAAATGAGAGAGGAGTTTGTAAAATTTTCACCATGATAAACTTAGTCATTAATGGATAAGTTAACACTAACCATTCATTTATAATCTTCATAAATATAATAGATATTGAAAACTATTAATATTCTCATCTCAGCTCTGAACTGTACCTGGACAGAAATGAGGAAAATTAATAAAAATCAAATAGAATCCTTTTTTATAATCCTAAGTTTTCTTTCCCATAAATAAAAGATGAAATAGATATAAAACCTCTTCCACACGCCATAATTACGCATTACGTTTTAATGATCAATCTTAACCTATCATCATATATTTTTTACCTACTAAAATTAAGGGGTTGAAACTAGTTCTGGTGTTAGAAGAAAAGAAGGCGTTAGGTTGGAACCTAGATGACATAATAGGGATAAAAAAGTCCTTTTTAATGCATCACATCCATATAGAATAATCATGATAAGAAATCTATGAAAATCAATGAATACATAATCCACTTATAATTCAGGTTGTTATGGAAGATATTACCAAGATTCATCATGTTAGTATTATCTACCCAATTTTTGTTAGTGAATGGTTTAATCCACTTAAATTGGTTCTTAAGAAGGGCACTATCGATATTATCTGAAATTATCATGAAGAAGTGCTCCAAAAGAAATTGAAAAACACATGGAGTGTGTGTATCGATTATTGCAAGTTGAATGATGAAAATCGAAATATAATTACTCACTTCCTTTATCTGATCAAATAATATAAATATAAGTTAAAAAGTCCCATTTTTTATTTCATTATGGATATATCTGCTAATTTTTAATCTCAATCAAACCTTAAGTCCAAGAAAATACTACATTCACTTGACCCTTTAAAAAATATTCATATAAAAGAATTCCTTTTGGGCTTCTCAATTATCTTGTATAATTCCACACGTGTAAGATGAGCATTGTCTCTAAATTCATTGAAAATTGCATAGAGTTTTCAATGGATGACTTTACCATTTATATTTATTCTAAAAAATGCTAATTATATTCACTATATATGGTCCAAAAAAGTGTATTGAATGTAATATTATTTTGAACATTGAAAAAATTAACTATATGGTAATTAATGGGATTATTCTAGGGAACAAACCTCTCAAAAGATTATAATTTTATCCCATAAAAATTGTGGTAATCCAACTACATCGTGAATCCATATCGGTATGATACATCAGATCATTCCTTGGTCATGTTAGTTTCTATCAATGATTCATATAAAACATTAACAGGAGTACCCTCTCACTCACTCTTTTACTCTATAATGATGTTACTTTCTATTTTGATCAGTATTTCAAGAGATCCTTTGTTGAATTAAAGACTATGCTTACATATTCTCTAAAAGTAACCCCATATTTGTTGTTACACTTCTAATTGAAGTGTAATACTTTTAATAGGGTTATTGGGTCCGTACTTAGTCAATAAAGAGAAAAAAATATTCTTGTCATATAATATTCATCCAAAACACTAGAAAAAACTCAATTTTATTAAATTTAACTAAAAATGTAATTTTATCTATGTTTTTTACTTAGATAAATTTCAACCTTATCTCTTAGGTAATAACATAATTATCTTTTTAGAACATTTGAATTAAATGTTCTTACTCAACAAAAGTGATTCTAAACTGAGACTAATAAGATAGATCCTAATTATCTAAGAGTTTGACCTTGAGATCAAATATAGGAATAGAAAAAAAACCCTATGTCCACTAACCTAAATAGAATTTATAATTTTTCTTATTCATAAATCATTAATCCCAAATTTCCCATTGAACACCTATAATCTATCACTCTAATGTTTCTATGGTACGTCCTAAATTTAAATTAATTTTAATGATGGTGTTTTTACTGAAAATGTTTTAATAAAAAGTAATGATAAAAAGTGATCCAAAATACTATTTTTGGGAATATAACAAACTTTTAAAAACTTGGGCTAACATAGTGATTATAAGATGTGTTTGTAAAGATGAAAAATCTCCAATCTTGAAACTTTTACACTCAATGTTCGGAGGTGGACACTTTGGACCACAGAGGACCTCATAAAAGGTCACTGACTCTAGATTATTCTAGATTTTACTCTTAAAGGACTCACATGACTTATTTAAATCATTTACCACATTTTATAATTTTGGAACAATTTATAAATGAAATAAAATTCCCCAAAATTCCTTAATATTATATGAGACATTTGAATTTTGGGGAGTTTATTTCATGGAAGCCTTCCCTATTCCAATATATTATCCAATATTTTTATTTTGGATGAATTTGTTTCTAGGTGGGTTAAGGAAAGAATCACTAGAGATAATGACACACATATGATTACTGATTTTCTAAATGCAATATATTATATCTATTTGGAACTAAATGTTACTTGTAAAGTTACTTTGGAACCAATTTCAATAATAAAAACTAGAAACATCTTTTGAAAATGTATGGAGTTATACATATAATATTAACTTCATATCACCCCTAAATAATTATCCTGATTAAATTTCCAATAGATAAGTGAAAAGTTTTCTTGATATAATTTTTAATACCATTAGAAAAGTCAATTAAAAAATAAATTGTGATGAACTTTGGGCTTATCAAACTTATTATAATTCACCCATTGAGATTTCTCATTTTAGGGCAGTTTTTGTTAAATCATGTCATTTACAAGTTTAAATAAAACCCAAACCATTTCAGGTTAATAAATCTTATAATTAGGATTGTGAAAAATGATGTGAATGGAGATTTTTGTAGTTGATTGAGGTAGAGGATATTCAACTAGATTCTTATGAAAATTATAATCGTTACAAAGAACAACGAAAGGTACTATTTGAAAAACACATTCTTCATAATGTATTTCCTGAAAGTAAGATGGTAATGATATTAAATTCTTGATTTTGGATTCATCCATGTAAGAATAATCCTTATTAATAAGTTCTTTTTATTGTCAATAATATCTACACATTTGGTGAAGTGCATGTACAATACCCTTATTCCAAAAAGATATTCATAGTGAATGAATATCTGTTTAAGAATAACTAAAAGAGGACACCCATCACATGAACAACATTGAATTCAATTAGATCTATAACTGCTGGAGTAGACCCAACATTTGATGGAGATAGTGACCCACTATATTATGACTAGTGGGCATCTCTTTCCTTTTAACTCCCTCTCCCTCTCTTCCTCCTCCTACTCTCTCTATCATTCTCTCTATATTTGTCTCAATTTTGTTATTCTTTATATCTCATTATTAAATTATCTCTTATTTTTTTACTACTTTCAGCAGCCACCATTTTTTTCTCTTTCTATTTTTTATGTGTGTATCTTCATAATAAAATAAAATAAATAATAATTACTAACCATTAAATTTTAAAAAAAATTCCAACAATTTTTCAGACTCAAAAGACTTTTTGTCATCTCAAAAATCTTGTACTCTCATCATAAATTTTGATAAATATTTTTTTTCAATACCAAAAAATATGAATTGTTAATTTTTCATTTGGAAAAATATTCTTTCCCTATCATTAGGAACAACACTAGCTTTCATGCTAATGTAACCTATGACTATTATTTTCATATTGTGTGTTTTCACCCTCAATTATGAGTCTTGAGTTTATGGACCTCTATGATGAATTTCCAAATTTGGAATGCATTAATATGATAGAGGCATTTTCTAAACCAAATTAGGACCATAATAGCCAAATGACTCCCATTACCCATAAATTTATAAAACTATTGAAATACCATTCATGATCATTATTTTTTTATCCAAATGAAATGATAAAAAAGTTTTTACCACCAAATATATATATGGATTTTAATTGCATAATTTATTGAAATTTAATTTTGGGGGAAATATATTTCATTTTGGTCATCCTTTCCTTGATTTTATCTTTTTCATCTTATGCATAAGGCTAAGAATGTATTTAATTTTGGGGTAGAGGATTTAATTCTATGAGGTTTGAGAATGGATTTATTTTTATTTAATTTGGTACAAATTTTGTTGATTTGTTTTAAAAAAAATTAAAAAAGTGAAAACTTGAAAAAATGGGTTATGGATTGGGTAGGACCAAAATCACTCTTCCTAAGACTTTTATCTTATAAAAACTGTTAAAATATTTCTCATGAATAGATAAAAAAATATTTGATATATTATTTTGAGATTTTTTCCAAGTGAAACTTCCAAAAAAAGAAGAAAAAAAGAACACTTGCATCATGTTTTATTGAGTAATTGGGAGAAATTTCTTGTTTTGTACATATTTAATATTTTTTCCACTTCTAATTTTATTTATCTCTCTCTATTGTATCTCTTAACACATTTATACCATTTTAAATATGTGTTTCCATTTCCTTCCCTGTCTCATTTCATTAATTGTGCATTTATTTTTTGATGTTGGTGTTTTCCCCCTCTTTTCCTCTCTCTTTTTAAATTATATTCCTACAACCCCATAATCACTTATAACTGGTAATGGAAGGAATTATATCTTATAAACTCTCTTATATTCATTTTTTTGGTGAATGAATGAACCTCTATGAATAAACATGACATCATTGTGATGGGTTTAAGATTTGTTCTAATTATGAGTTTGAAAATGAATTATTTTTAACACAAGTTTTTTTAAAAATTAATGATGGAATTATTTATGAATGAGATAAATATTTTAGGCCCCCCAATTATAAAATATTTATTTAATATTTATTGGTGAGTGAAAATGATTTTTTTTGTTTTCTTTTTGTGTGCCTAAGGAAATTCATTGTATTAAGTATAAAAGAGTTTATATTACATATTAAATCAGGATTTTATGTTACACCCATAACTTATTTTTCATTGAAAATGATTAATTTCTAGTTAATGTTTATGTTTTGATCATAAACATATATGAATATCACAGTTCAAAATAATTCAATTACACAACACTTTACTATTTGGATCATATATTTCAATATATTGACCCCAATGATGTGATTAATTTTTTATTGATATGTTTTCCAATTCAGACATATCATTAAATTGTATATTGTGATAGTTCATACATTTTAAGGTCCTTATAGACCACAAACTAAGGCCCAGTGAATTTTAAAAGAAACTAGAGCGGGTACGATGTTTTTATGTGCTCAATTTGTAATTAAAAATTCTATGATACATCACCATAATTCAAGGTACATTACATTAAAACATGGATAAAAGTTTTATTTTCAATTCATCCTTAATGTGGCCAAATTCAGGTATGAATTTTTATCCCATAATTCTGTCTAAGATTGAAGAAAAGATCACTATTATAGAACTTTTTAGTAATCCACTTACCAGATTATGATGATATTTTTTGGGTATAAATTCAAGATATAGGGGAAATGTTTTTTAGAATATTTAAATTCAAAATTAAGACATATTCCTGGAATTAAACCCATTCAAATTTATTCCATGTAAATATTTGGGATATTTCGAGACATAAGCTCATGGTTTACAAAAATAACCATATATTTGGATAAAAAATTAAAATATCCACCAAATTTGTAGGTAATACAGTATGTATCCATATATAAAATTTTCAAGAATAATATTACTATATATTCAACCTTATTTAAGGTCAAATGGTCAATCCAATATGGATGTTAGTTTTCAAAGGAAAATATCCACCACCTTGGCTATACATTCCCCTCTTCTCCTTATAAGATTTTGGAACTATAGAACTTAAAAAGATTAATTGACAAGATCATATCCTTTAAAAATGTCTTGGAGGATCTATCAAACTCAAGTTTCTACTTAATAGATTACTCCACCACTCTTTATTTTCAGGTAATTTAATTGTTTTCAATTGTAATCATATAAGTTTGATTGTACTTTAATTTGATTTTTAATTAATGTTTCTTCATCATATCTAACTATTATTTTCCAAATTCTACTATTTAATATTAATATTTTTTAAAAACATTAAATCATGAAAACATCTTCCCTATTTCACTTTATCCTTCAATCCAAATTATGTTTTTAACTCTCTTCATCGCTTGTGTGTGTGTTCGATGCACAACTCTTTTATTACATAGATCAATTTATTCTTATATAAAATCACCCAAATCAACATCATAAACCAAATATTTAACCTCAAAAATGGATGAGTAAACAACTCATTGGGGAGAGTCAAAACATGGGGATGTAAAGTGATTAAGAGAATTTTCCTGTTTAATGTTCTTTAAATTAATATTGTGTATGTCATACAAGAAATGTTATAAATTAATGAAACATGTTTTTCACATATTTATTTCATGGAATATTGGAACCCTAAATAAATATGGTTTCATGAAATATTTACCATTCCATCAATAAGAATTGATAAGGATTAGAACCCTTATTAAGGATTGGATTAAAGACAAACAAATTGGGAATTCCTATCAAAATCATATTGTAAAGTAAAGATTAGTTTAACGAAATGTTTTTAAAAGCATATGTATATCATAATATTACATACAAAATAATGAACTCACCCCAATATTTATAAAAATATTAAATTGATCTTCATTAATCAATCAATTTAATGAATCTTTTCCAACAAAACCCCATTCAAAACAAAAACAAAAACAATTGATTCCAAAAAAATAGTATCATCACTGATGATTCAACCAGAGTGACACTATTCATAATATTGAAGAGTAAAAGACCTTTAAATAGTCTATAAGTTACAATAAGACATAATTCATTAGTCCTGTTGATTTTATTTAGATCCTTTTCTAAGGGATCTCATAACTCAGTGTAAGTAGTTGGCATAAAATATAAGACTTTTTTCAATCCTTCAAATCCTTTTACTAGGGACCACACTAACGAGTACAAGATGTTGAAACTTACACCATAACTAATTACAAGTTGATTACATGATAATAAAGCAGATTAAAATCAATATACACTTATGTTGAAATAGATGATATGTAGAAATTATATCTAACTTCAGCACATAGTTTCTCCCAACTTCCAGTAACTGACAGTATATTTTTCCTCTTGATAATAAATTAATCTTCAAGGGATATCTCTTATAATGTGATTTGACAATATCTTCAAAGAAATCATAATAGTATCAATTTATCTTAATGTTATGACAATAAATTACTTCTTTTTTCATTCTTCTTTTATTTTTTCTTTATTACAGTCACTTGATAATAGAAATAAGAGAACAATGAAAAAATATAATTTTCCTCTTATAGTTTCAAAGTTTATCTTGTTTACCATTTTTTATCTTTGTTTATCATTTTTAACTTTGTATCATTTTTAAACTTTTTCCCTGTTTATAAGTGAATATTATAATTAATTCCAACAATTTATAGAAAATTTATTTTAAAAAATGAATTTAATTTTTTAATTTATCCTTTTATCAATATTATAAATTTATTTATTTGATAATTTTATAAAAATTAGTTTTCAATAAATACTAAAAAAATAATGATTTTTATTAAAAAAAAATTATTGTTCTAAAATTAAAATTATATTTTTGGATTATTATTAAAATTCCATTACTTAATTTTAATTTAAAATATTTAATCTACATTTTTTAAATAGATTTAAAAAATGGAAATTTTCATTAGAAAACCGATTTCATAGCATTTTCCCTATTTAATTTTAAATTAAATTCAACCATTATTGTGTGTTAAATTTTCAAAAATGGATTCCATATTTGGAATAATTTATTTACAATTATGTAAATATTACCATTTTAATTTTTGGTCAATATGGATTGTAAACTTAGTAATTTTTGTTACCACGATAAAAGGTAAATTTGACAATTAAATGTAAAAAATAAAATTACAAGGAATATAAAATTACCTAAAAACGTTCATTAATATTATATGATTATTATATATCACCCATAATCATCCAAATTTCAAATTTAATACATTTTTCAGACACTTTGATGAGATTATGACTTTTATAATATTTTATTTAAAGAAAAGTCAAACATGTCACCCTCTTTTTTTAATAAATAAAATATTTTTCATATAGAGTTATATAGAATAAATTACCAACTATAAGTATTATTTTTAAATATAAAATATTTATATACATAATTTTAATTTATTTTTTATTTTTAGTGAAGAAATAATTACCTTAAATTCTTACACAATGTTGATGTAGTAATTTTTCAATTAATGAAAAGATAATATAAATGAAATTAAAAATATTATAATAAATATAATTTGAGATAAATAATGTTATAAATGAATTTTATACATGAACATGACATGTTGAGGATATAATAAAATATTTAGTTCAAATTCTATATTTTTTCATGATATTATTAATTTCAATGTAGTGAATTGTTCTAAAAATTGACATTGTGGATATTTTATAGTAAATAATTTTTTATTAAATTATAGAAAGTTTATAAAAATAATAAATTCATACTAGTGATTGGTATAAGGCTAAAAATATCATTAACGATCCATTTTTAATCCTTTTAATATTTTATTGTAACTATATTGACCCTCAAAGTGTAAACATTCGTATTGTCATTGTAAGAGTTGAAGGGGTTAAATAGGGATTATAACCAAATGATAAGAGTATAAATATAGTCAAAACATTTATAATTTTTATTATATGAGATAATCTATACCCATAATAATATTATATTGGATATAAATTACTTTGGATTCATTTTTAATTGAATATTAATTAATATTAATTTAATAATTTGAGAAATTCCAAGAGTGCCCCTCCCCACACTTATAAAAGAGAGCCTATTATTCTCATTAATTCACACATAAAACCCAATTTTTTTCATTCAATAAATTCCAAAATACCTTCCAATAATGTATACCCTCATTCTAGTGGCTTAATTTTAGGCATAACTTCAACCTTAGAAGGATTAAGATGTTAATGAAAGATAGTTTTTTAAAGAAGAGGTATAATTTCTATCCACTTGTTTTAGTTTTGTTTCTTCTTCCACATACTTCAACTATTATTACGCTATAATAAAATAATAAAACATATATAATTTATATACTGGGATTTTATTATGTTAAAATCAAAACCTATATCCCTTCCAACATCCTTTTAATGGGTGAAGAATTTACCATTTTTGTGTTTGGTGGACTACCGCCTCAAGAATCGATGTAATTCATTTTCCATAAATGCCTATAATGAATGGTCATAATTATGGAATTAATATTCAAATATTATATTAATTACATATTAATCATTCTAAAAATATAATATATCAATTACCTTGTTAAAATTCTATGCACTGAAAAATGATAAGGTCATTCGTGTGTTTGTGTGGACTACCACCTTCATGAAGCGGTGTGATTCATTTTTCATCATCACATCATATAGATGATATATATATAATTATATTTAACTAATAAATATTATATATATGATATTATTATCATCTCTTAAATATAATAATAACATCTACCTTCTTTCCTAAATGATCGTTGAAGAATGGAAATGTTACTGATGCGTACGTACGACCTACCATCTCCATCATTGAAACATAGTTCATTTTTCATAACCATATTTAATAGTTGGATTTAAAAGTATAATTGATGTACATAATAGATATTTATTTCATTATCATTATTAAAGAGATTATGGAATAATAACCACTTTTACTATAGTCAACCTACCAAAGTCATTTTCGACTTTTTATTCAAATATCGCTAAAATAAATGACATGGACATAAATGATTAAATAATTGTTATAACATGAATATAAGTGAGATAAAAGGAGTCATAAAATATAAAAAGGTTCCTAATAAAGTAAATAACTAATGTAATTTTATTATTCGAGAAGATAAAGGATGTATGCGATGACTCAGACTCAAGGTAAGATATTTTTGTTTAACTTATATTTTTTGGGACATATTTCTTATATACCACTTATTTATTTTATGTGGTGTATAATGGGAATGAAAGTGTTTTATGATTATTATCATGAAAATTATGGGATTTAAATATTAATATAATTTTATTTCATTTATGTTGCTTATGATTCAAAAGTAACCCAAGTTGTAAGGGTTTATTTCACAATCTCATCATTATTTAGGATTGTTTTTGTTTATGTCTCTGGCGGGGAATATTTACCTTCCATGTAAATGTTTCATAAAAATTATTTTAAAAATGGTTTTAACTATTATTAAAAAGAATTAAATCATTTTTACCTATTTTTAACTTTTTTAAAATGGTTTGAAAGGAATCTTTTTGTCGTTTTCTAAATGATGTACTTTATGACTTTTCTAACAACGATATGGAAGGAATGATTTTTTGAGTTAAACAACATGAGAATAATTTATCACCACCATGCCACCTCAATGCATTAAATCTTACTTTACAAGTTTAGTTTTTTTTTCAAATGAAATTTTTTCATTTAAAAGTGAATTGGTTTTTAAAGAGAAATGATTTTAAAATGGAAAATTTATTTTCCTCAAGGATTTTTTGAAGTGATTGTTCAAAATAATTTTTCATCTATGATGACATTATTTGATTTTAATTATACTTTAATAGGGACAAAATGAAAGGAAACCATCCTTATTCTATCTCTATAGGGTTTATATTTATGATGGAATGAATAAATGTTTATGAAACTCATTTATTTTTCATGGGTTATGGTATAATGAAATTTTTATTAAATACTTTTTTCATGGGTTATGATATGATGAATGTTTTATAATAATGTGGGACACATATGTATAATTTTCATTATGTTATTAGTGGGACCTATATCACCCTCCAATGAATTTGGAAAATTATTGTATCAAATGAGATAG
Source organism: Viscum album (assembly GCA_963277665.1). Classification (NCBI taxonomy): domain Eukaryota; kingdom Viridiplantae; phylum Streptophyta; class Magnoliopsida; order Santalales; family Viscaceae; genus Viscum; species Viscum album. The sequence continues at coordinate 183,536,495 of OY728145.1, forward strand.
TTACATGAAAAAAGTAAATTAGCTTGATCCATTAAGGGAAACAAGTTAAAGTGTTTGATACTCTATAGGAATCAAGTCAATGTTCTTGATCCATTATGGGAAATAGGTGTTGAAACCTAATATAATGGTCTTGGTAGTTAACCTTGACATATGAAATGTTTTCTATACTTATTATGATTCCATTGAAATTTATGACATGAAAGTATGGTTCATGAAAGAGTTATGATGAATTATCAATCTTATGGCTCATGTATTTTTAAATTTTAATATTTTATGAAATAAAAAATTTTATGATTTTTTTAGATGGGGTGTAATCATTTTATTTTAGGGTCATGATATTATACCATTTTTATTATCTTATACTTTTATATGATCATCGATTGACATCTCTTATGATTACGCCTACTGTGAATATGAGCACACATGTTTTTATGTTTCCTTTTCCCAGGTTATGAAGAATGATTCTAAATGAATTTTTTATAATGATATTATATGTAATAAATTTTATAGGAGATGATATATACTTAAAATGGATTATGAAATAATGGGTATAGTGGGAGATGATATTAATCTTTATGAACCAGTTGATCATGAACCCAAATTTTCATGAAGTTGTACTAATTATTTAAGACTATAAAACTAAAATGTATTTGGTTAAGTAAGTTATAAAACATTTATTTTTGTAATTATATGTTTTTTGATGAAAAAAACTGTGTAACCTTTATTAGTATAAAATACTGAAATGTAAATTCTATATTTTTAGAACTGGATCTAGGAGTAGAGGTATATGGGTGTTACAGTTGGTATCAGAGTATGGTCTAGAGAACTTTATAGATTATAATATTTTCATGGATACCATCAGAGGTATATAAGATTGATTTTGACTTTATGTTCAGTGTCCTAGACACCCTTTTTAAGGTTTTAAGTGATGGAAATTTAAAGATGCAAATGATATATTGGGAAAGGTATATATAACCTTTTAATTTAATATGAAGTATTGTTTGTGGAAGAACGCATTTACATTCTATGGATAAATTTTTTAATGATATTAATAAATTTTTGGGTTTACATAATCTTTTATTTTTAGGTAATAATGGGTTATTACATTTTCTGTACGGAAAATTAATGGTATGAGATAAAATTTGGGGTTAAAAAATTTCTTTAATTTAGAATATATTAATGTTATTTTTATTTATTTATTACATTTATAGAAATATTATAATTATTATATTATTATAATTTTAGAAAAATAAATATTCATTGGTCGAGTGACAACCCCTCGCATCCTGAAAGGCTATGTGTCTTGATCCCACAAATGATGGGCGACAAGGGAGAATCACTAACCATTGGTCTATGTGACGTCCTACTTAGCATGGCATGAATTTTATTTATTTAAACTATATGAATGATAAAATATATGTTCATTTTGGGAAATTTTGTTTTATCATATAGATAACCAGGAAATTGGAAATTGATTTTGTGTTAAGTGATTAATGTTATTTTTGGGAACCCTACATGATTAAGGTAAACAAATAATTATTGAATTTTATTGGTTGAATAATGTTTGAGTTATATTTTGGATTAATATATGATTTTAGTATGTATTAATGGTTATTTGGTTTATTTATGGAAATGGATAATGCATCTTGGAGATTATTTTTTACGAACATGCACATTTTGGGAGATAAATGATAGATATATCTTAGAAGAAGATGTGATAAAATCCTTATGATTTTGTGCTTTAAATCATATGTTGAAATAGTTTGGGGAATTATAAGGATAGTTATTTATTGAATGATTTAAGTTGAACACTGGGTTTTTTTGTTGAATTTGTGAGATTAAGGTAGTTTTTCTTCATTTAAAGGTTTATTTATATATGGAATCATCCAATCATGTGATATCCATTTTTTTAATAATTACTAAATTAATAATGATAAAGTTATTAACCTTTTTGGATTTTGATATCCATTATAATTTTATTTTAGTGCTTCAGATAATAAAAAATATTATCAAATACTCATCGTTTGGAGAAAAAGATGAGATTAGGGGAGAAATTTATTAAAGGATAAAATTATACTTTTAAAGTAATTATATTAATTTATGTTCTTAGTATATACTATAAAATAGTTCCCCACCTTTAGGAAAATTATTTTGAAACCAAAATGTCATCTCTTTACTTTTCTTTCCAAGAAATCAACAGCCTTTGAAAACATCATATATTTACAGTTTAGTGATGGTTAACTTTTTCCTGACATGTTTTCTATCATTCATTATCAGTCTTTGGGAGATAGGTGTTTCTTCCATATCGATTTATTACTTTCCAAAAATGTTTTCCTACATGAAAAAATAGTATATGTTACTCTATATGACCTCCATACATCCCTTTCTCTCTTTTTAAGTGGAATTTTTATTGAACCTTTTTAAGATGTGGGATTTCAAAAAAATAAATTTTGAAAATTTGAACCCTAGTTACTAGGGATATGTTTATATTCTTAGGAGAAATTTTTTTAAAGGGGAATAATTTAATTTACCATGTTTTTAAAAATAAACTTTATAGCATAAAAGATAAGAAGCATCAATATTAAATGAATAATAAAATATTATCATTTAAATATGACCTTCATAACATAGTAGTTAAATCATTGATAATGAATAGGATTAACAGATTTTTTATATAAATATAAATTTACAACTAAATATAAATGTATTGATTTTTTTTAGAAAATAATCACATAATTTTTTGTAAATTCATTATATTCTTCAAAAAATTCATTTTCTTCAAAAACCATTTTCTTTATTTTTTATTAGTGAATATTAAAATTAATTTCTTGAATTTATAGAAAATTTATTTGATAAAAATAATTTAAATTTTTAAATCATTATTTCAAAATAATCATTAAATGAATTTTTGATAATTATCTGAAAATATTTGCTTTACAATTGATAGTGAAAAAAATGTTTTTATTAAAAAAAATATTTTTACTATTTTTAATGAAAAAATATATTTTGTATTAGTATTAAAATTTTGTTAGTTTTTTAGTTAGAATAATAAAATTATGATTTTTGAAATGGATCTCATACTTGAATTTTTTATAAAAACATTTTATATTTTAAAAGGGATTTTTTTTGAAAAACATAGTTTTTGTTGCATTTTTCTTATTTAAATTTAAATAATATTCTATATATTTTGTGTGTTGAATTTTAAAAAATGGATTCAATATTTTGAATTAGTGATTCTAAAATTATTAAATTTTTGCATTTTATTTTTTTATTCATTATGAATAGTGAGCATTGTAATTATTGTTACCACGGAAAAGGGTAAATTGAGTAATTAAAGGGTAAAAATAAAATGACAAAAACAATAAAACTAGCTTAACACATACCTAAATCTTATTTTATGATTATATCTCATAAATAATCATCCAAACATATAATTAATAACCTTTGGGGCCACTTGGTTGAGATTATTACTTTTAGAATATTTTATTTAATGAAAAGTTAAACATGTCACCCTATAGTTTTTAATAACTATAGTATTTTTTAAATGGTATTATCTAGTAGAAATACTTAAATATAAATTTAATTTTTAACTCTAATGGATTTATATTAATCACGATAGTTTTTTTAAATTTTTAGTTCAGAAATAATTACCTTAAAATCTTACATAACATTGATACAATAATTATTCAATTAATTAAAAAAAATCAAATAAAAGATATTAAAAAAATTATAATAAATATAATTTGAGATAAATAATTTGATATATAGATTTTTTTGATGAAAAATACGTGTTAATGATATGATATTTTTTTTTCTAGTTTTATATTTTTTATTGATATTATTAATGTCAATGTAATGAATAGTTCAAAAATTGGCATTATGGATATTTTATAGTAAAAATTATTTTATTAAATGATATAAATTCATAAAAATATTAATATTTTCCAATATATTAGGATATGGTTTTAAATATCATAAATTTCCCATATATTGGTATTTTTACATTTTATACTAACTATATTTACCATCAATGAATCAATATTCATGTTGTCATGGTAAGTGTTAAAGAGGTTAAATAAGGGTTATGACCAAAATATAATTGAATAAATATAATAAAAAATTGTATAATTTTTATTATATGAGATGATTTAGACCCAGAATAAAATATTATACAAAATAACTCACATTTTATCCACTTTTAATTGAATACTAATTTATATTAATTTAATATTTTTAAAAATTTCAATAGTGCCCCCTCTATGATAAAATCGAACCTCTTATTCTGATTACTTCACAATTAAAAACACATTTGGATAGGAAAAAACATGCCCAAATACTTGATTATAATTCACCCTTCATTCTATAAGCCTTATTATAAATATAAAACCAACCTTAGAAGGCTTAATGTGTTAATAAAATAAGGTTTTCCAATGAAGAGGAATAATTTTTGTTCGCTTGTTTTAGTTTTGTTTATTATTCCACCTCCTTAAAATATTATTAAACCATGATAAAATAATTACACCATTAAATTAAAAATATTTATATGTTATTATTTTAAAATCATGACTTATCAATCACCATCATCCATGAAATGGGAGAATAATTCATCATTCTTGTGTATAGTAGACTACAACCTCCTGAACCTATGTAATTCGATTTCCACTACCATTTTTCAAGACCAGTTGTATTGATGGAATTAATGTTTTTACATGAAATTAATGATATATTTATCATTGTAAAAATATTATATATCATTTACCCTCTTACCATTCCATGCACCGAAAAATGATAACGACGATCATGCGTACATGTGGACTATCACCTCCACGAGGCGATGTGATTCAATTTTCATCATCACATCACATAAGTGATATATATAATTAAATTTAAATAATTATTTTGATATATATGATTTTATTATCATTATGTAAATACAAAAATAATATTTACCTTTTTCCATAATGATTATTGATAAATGAAAATGTTATTCATGCGTATGTGTGACCTAGCATCTCAATGATTATAACATAGTTTATTTTTCATAACCATATTAGATAATTGGATTTAAAAATATAATTTATCTATATAAGTTATAATTATTTCGTTATTATTATTTTTAGATTATGTAATAATGACCTCTTTGACCATAGTCAACCCACCAAAGTCAGTTTGGACTTATGATTCAGGTATCACTACAAAGTACAATGTGAACAAAAATTATTAAGTAATTGTTATAACATGGAAATAAGTGAGATAAAAGGAAAAACCATATTGAAAAGTGTTATTATGAATTTAAATAATTCTTCAATGTTTATTATTCAGGAAGATAATTGATTTATGTGACGAGTCAGACTCAAGGTATGATATTTTTGTCTCACTTTTATCTCTATGGGAGATATGTCCTATATACTACTTATTTTATTTTTGTTGTGTATATATACATTACATGAATTTATAGTATGATTATTATATTATTTTAATGTTTCATTGGGCTTATGAATCAAAATTTACCCAAGTGTTAAGATTTTATTTCACAATCCCATCTATCATTCTGGATTGTTTATGTTTAAGTCTATATGTGGAATATTTCTCTTCAATGTCCATGTTTTCTAAAACATTATTCAGAAAGATTATATAAATTATAAAAATATTATTTAAAACAATTTGTATACATGTTATAATTTGTTAAAAATGGTTTTCTAGGAATCATTTTTTCATTTTCAAAATGAGGTACTTTGTAAATTTTTTTAAAAAAATTTAAAAGGAAAGTTTTAAACTTATACATAATTAAGGGATTTTTCTACCGTAATGTTTCCTCAATGCATTGAATATTACATTAAAAGTTTAAAAAAAAATTCAATTGTTTTTTTTGTGTTTTATTTTTTTAAAGAGAAGTGATTTTAAAGTATAAAAGTTATTTTCCACAAGAATGTTTCCTAGTGATCTTTGAAAATCATTTTCCATATAAGATATCATGCATTTATTTTACTCATAATTTAATTGGGACGTGACTCAGGGATACCATATTTATTATTTCTTTGTATGTTTTATGTTTTTGATGAAAAAAAGAAATGTTTATGAAACCCATTTATTTTACATGGGTTATGATATAAAGAAATATTTATGAAACCCATTTCTATTCATGGGTTCTGATATGTTGAATGTTCTTTGATACTATAGAACCCATATATATGGTTTTCATTATAGGATTGGTTGGAACTATATATACCTCCAATGAATTATGAAAATTATTAAATCTCATGATATATATATTGGAAATAAATCGACGTTCTTGATCTATTATGAGAATCAAGTAAAATTACGTGATTCGTTATGGGAAACAAGTCATTGTGCATGACATGTAATGGGAAATATGTGTTGATTAATGATTCAATGGTCTTGTTTGTGATCCTTGGAAAATGAAATATTTTCTATACTTATTATTTTGTCACACAAATTTATGACATGAACATATGGTTTATGATTGAGTTATGATTAATTCTAATTCTTATAATTCATGTTTTTTGAAATGTTAGTGTTTTATTATATAATTCATGTCTATGATATTTTAATGATTAGGTATGAAAATTTTAAGACATTTTCATGATATTATACCCTTATGGTAATATTATACTTTTATATGACCATAGATTCAAATACCCCATGATTACTCTTATAGAGCATCTGATATCACTATTTCTTATATTTCATTTTCCCATGTTATGATGGATTATGCTATATTTTCTATTTTTAGAAAGGATTTATATGTGACTAATTTTATTGTTAATTTTTAAGATTTAAAATGGAGAATGAAAATATGGTTCTAATGGGAGATGAATTTGATATTTATAAACTTGTTGTCTATAAACCAATGTTGTAAATTGTTTGTACTAATTGTCTAAAACCCTAAACCTAATAGGACCTTGGGTATTTGAGTGATCCAATATTTCCTTTTTACATTGTAATTTTTTTATGAAAAAATTGGGTAACATTTATCAGTATCAAAGACAAAAATTTATCTTTTTGGTATTTAAAATGGAATCCTAGAGTGTGGGTTTTGTGTTATTTCACCTTTATCACATTTCAATTCATAATATATTTGAATAACTCTAGGTTCATACATAGTATTCTATACTTATGAATATTTATAGTTTTCTTTATACATAGTATTTTCTTTAGTATGTTTAATATAGTTTCCTAGTTTCATGACCATGTGCAATATTCTGTTCTAAACATAATTCCTTAATATAAAAAGTGGTAAATCATAGAATATAAATTATAAAATAATAATAAGTTATTAAAAATGATAAGAAATTAAATCACATAGACTAAAAGTGATTAAATGATATAAATATAGGTGAATTAAAAATAGTTTTAGGGAAAAAGTAATTATCAAACCATAAATAAAGGGTAAGGATAAACTCAGCATTCTCCCCAATTTCTACCAGTTTTCATTGATAAAAATAAAAAGTGTAGAATAAACATAAACAAAACATTCTCCCATTAATATAATAAAACATAAGTACTAGGTATATATGAACAAATTGTCCGCATTTCGATAAACATTTAATAATAATAAAAAATATTTCTTTCAATAATTAAAAATAAATAACCAGAATAAACATGCATTATTAAAATATAACAACATATAAAAATTATTCTTTCAATAGAACTAGAATTAATCCCTTTATAAACTATTTGTCCTTAAAAAGAATATAAATTTTAAAAAATAATTCTCCCAAAAAATAATAGTGAATACATAGATATAAAATGTTTTTTCTGTAAATAATAAAAAATATAAAAAAATCATTAGTAGTGAGAAATAATTGAAATATAATTCTCATCATGACCATGTATAAATAAAAACATTTCAAAATAATAACTCCCCTAAAATAATAAATAAGATAAAAATATAAAAAACAACCCATTAAAATAATATTCATCCAATTAAAAAAAATGTTATAGTGAAATAACTAGTTCTTGAAAATATTGGGAAGTGAATATTCATCAAATTGGCCTCCTCCTATAAAAATAAAAAAAGTATAATGACCCATGGAAACAAATTAAAAATATCCAATAAATTAAGAGTAAATATTTATAACACATGTTATGTATACGAAATATAGATAATAAATTATATCACATGATAAAAAGATAATAGAATGCACCAAATTATCATTTTAGGAAAAGAAATATCAAAATAGTACAAATAATGTTAGAAAACCAAATGTTAAGATCATAAATACATTTTTAATAACAGAATATCAACATTCACATTATCTCTTGCAAACAAACTAGTAAATTAAACTATAATGAGTATGAATATGGGAAAAAAGTTGAGAGAATAGTGCATGAAATAATAAATTAGGTAAATAAATTCTAAAATAATAACTTATAATATAAGTGGGAAGTAGATAGAATAACTATAAAAGTAACTTCCACAATGAAAAATATTTAGTGCACATTGAATAGTTATTATAATTATGATATAAGTGAAATTAAAACTTTTGTAATTTATAGTAGTTTCAACTCCAAATATATATTTTTTAAAATTATCTCTATGGGTTTCATAAAATTTGATAAGAAATTTAATAAGTATCTATGAATTTTATCAAACTTTGATAAGGAATATCCATTCATGTTTTTATAATCCACTACATATACCATTTAGAAAATAATTTCTTATAGTTTCTTCCTATAAAATATGTAGCATAAATATTTTTCATACTCATATCATTTTGTGTCCAATTGTGTTAGAAATAAGAGATTTGGGTAAAATAATATTCTTATTTTTAAGGAAAATTATATTCTTAAAATTAAATAAATATTTAGAAATATAGTCATGCATAAAACTAAAATAACGAGTAACTTTAAATAAACAATCACTAGTATAATTTATAAAAATTACATAATGAAAACATGTAATAATAGGCATGCTTTTTCTATTTGAACCAAGAACAGAATAATTCCTATAAATCATTGGGTTTTCCCTATTTGTTCCAATTATAAGTTTTCCACTATTTCCTTTTAAATTACCAAGTATTTTTTAACATAATATTCTCCTTTAGAAAACACCAAAATAAAAAATTTATTAGAATCACATTCAACTAATAAATCATTAATTCTACTATTATAGAAGGCATAAAAATATTTATCTGTATCAAATTTAGATTTTAATTCTAAAAGTTTTTAGACGAATCAACTTTTTTTAATGAATAGAATCATAATATTTTCTAATATTTTTATGTTATTTCTATAATGTATCAATTTTATCTTAAAGCATTAAAACAATACTCATTATATTCATAAAAATAATAATTTTTAGATTTCGAATTAACAGTGTAAAATGATTTAACCTCTTCAGAATTCTCTATAAGACATATATTTACATTTTGATTTTAATGCTCAACCATGGAGTTAAAATGAGATTCACAATTAGAATCATTTTAATCACTCCATGTAGGTTTCAAATATTTATTTTCTTATATTTTTCAATATGATTTTCCAGATTTATTTTAATATTTTTTTAGACGGATTCTATTTAAAAAAATTAACATTTATTACATTCATAGAATATGGATTATTTAGAATTTCCACCACCGTTCGGGAATTTTCCTTTTATACTATGATAAATATTATGAAATATTATATAATTTTTTTAAATTGAATTTGTAGAATCCAAAGTAATCTATTCTTCATTAGATGAGTCATTGTATTTTTCTTTATCATTTTACCCATGATTTGATTAAGAATATTTAAGATCAACATTTTATTTCTTAACAAACATATTATCATTATAGTTTTCTTGCATCTTAAATTCATACATCATTAGTGTTTCAATTAAGTTATACATTTTTATATCGTTAGAAAATATTTCATTGATTTAGAAATCCCTCTTATTATTGGTGGACCTTTGTTTTTCTTGTAATTAGTTTATGTAGTAGAAATTAAAGTAAATTATAGATCATGGTAAATAATATTTTTATAATTTTTGGGGCTACAATGGACGTCCCTTAGTCCACTACACAAAAATCCAATACACACATGGCAATGTCTTTCAAATACTTTTCCTAGGTATCTAAAATCTTAGTCAAAATAGTTTACCCTTAGTGAAAGGATGTTATGAATAATTCAAATACATTTAAAGAGGAACTCACAACTGAGTACAAGTGGTTGAAATTTACTCCACAACCAAGTACATGTAACTAACACTAAACCACATCTGAGTACAAATAACTGACACTTAGGTAGAAAATAATAATATTTAGATATGATATATAACTTATTTACATAGTTTCCTCTAGCTTACAACAACTGAAAATAGAGTATTCTCTAAGAGAATATATGAGTTTTAAAGGTTTATATCTTGTAAAATAATTCCAAAATATAATTAATGAATTCACAACAGTATAAATTGATCATCATGTTAGCACAACATATTAATTGATTTTAATTTAATTTTATTATTTGTTTATTATAGTCAAGTAATATTATTATTAAGAGAAAATTAATGAATAAATGTTTTCTTATCTCATGGTTTCATATTTTTACTTTTTTATCACTCTTTAACATTATATAACTTCTCTTTTATATATTTTTTTGACTCTTACCGATCATGTAAGAAAGAATATATATAATATAAAAATAGTTATAGACATATCAATTATTTTTCCTTTTATAATTCAAAAATAAATATATTCAAAGTCACCCATAAATATGTCCATGATTTTAATATATTATTTTATAAATAAAAACATTGAATAAGAATTAAAAAAACAATTTCAATTTATCTCTGTTTGACTCTCTATCTAATAACTAATTTAGAATAATTAAGTCCTTACATTTCCCTAAATCCATATATGTCGATAAATATTTAAATATTTAATTAAATATTTGAATTATCCATGAAATCATGTGAGACATTTATTCAAAAATTTAAACAATTGATCTCAAAATATTGTTAATCTCAAAATAATATTACATTTATATGTGAATAGATAATTCTCCATGCATATTCATAAATATCATCTCTTTCATCAGATCTTTTTAGGGAATCATGGCCATGAAAATATCTTCATTGTCATGATTATTATTTTACTCTATGATTGATCGACATGATCACATAATTGTTTCTTCCTTATAGTCATGGCTGAAAATATATCTCAAATTATAAAATAACAATCTAAAAAAACATATGTAAATGTATTCTCCATCGAACAGATGATTTATTTCCTTTGAGTCTTCAAACACTTTTCCAAATTCCTTAACTTCAGAAACTTTTTTTTTTCAATATAATACATTAGTTTTTTCACTTATGCAAACTTAAAAAATACCTTCAATACGTATGATATATCTAGAATGTGTAATATATTTCTTCAACTTAACTCTGATATGCAATATATTCCCCTTATAAAAATTATCAATGTGTCATATAATTCTAAAAAATTTAAGAGAATTTTATTTTTTATACATAATATATTTTAAGAAGATATGTAATATGATAGATAATATTATATATATTTTATATATTATGATGATACGTAATATCCAATAATTTTCCACATTTAAATATATAATATATTTCACTAACTTTATGTGAATTATTAATAGTATATATTTAGGAAGATTTCAAGTCCACTTCATAAGAAATATATTCCTGAGTATGTGTAATATACATTCTAATATGCTTCACCATATGTAATATTATGTACCAAATATAATTATTCAATATAAAAAATAAGAAATATTAGCATATAAATTCAGAAATAATAATAAATAATAACAACTGATAAATCATTAAAGCGCATGGAATGAAAATGAACAAAAAATATCATATGTACATAGCAGTTAATTAAATAAAGTATGAGGGATAAATTAATTATAAAAACATAAATAATGGGAAAGGAACCACTCAACATGATGAAGTTATTCCAAGTTAGATACATTATTGAAGTCTTTGTAATTCAAAAGGTAAAATTGGATGACAACCTCTATATCAAATAATATAAATTAGTATATATAATTGTTATTGTCTATGTAGATTATCCAATCTTCACTAAAAATGAATAATGTGTTCATATGGAATTTTCTATCAAAATGAATAAGATATATTATAAATTCTTGGAGAGATGAAATATTTATTGGGATCATAACTTTAAAAAAAATGAGAATCATATATTTATATCATAAGATAATTATGAATGAAAAATTCTAGATATGTTGTCTATAAATGATTAAAAGTTGGTTTCTCCTTAAATCATAGTGGAACCATGATTCCTAAAATCAACAAGCCTGGGTCGACCCAACCCGCCATCTGATCCAGTATACAACAAGGCATTATGTGTGCCTCCCCGAATGCCCAAGGCTTCCGGCTAGTGGAACAAGACTAAAAGGATGGTGTGGAGACTATGAAATATAGTCAGAGTGAAAGAACAGAGGAAATAAACCGAACATGTAGACATCCATGAACATCAGTGTGTGTATCGAAAAATAAATATCTAAAATAAATGAATAATGAATGAATATTGTATACAGACTCAATGATAAGCATATAGACACTGGTCACCCACTGGTTTGACCACATAGAGAATTAAAAAAAATAAATTAAATATATAAGGATCTTCTACTACTCTTAGGAAAAACACATACCTGGAATCCATGATTGATAAACATCTCCAGAATGAACCAAGGACTCTACATGAAAGGATCCACTGGAATATGAAACTCCAGTCCTCTATATGATCCATTGAATCATGTTCTCAACATAAAATTAGACATAAGGTCTACATGTACACCAATTTTCATGTATAGGGGTTGAGAAAACAATCTCAGTAGGCTACCCCCAATGGTGGTCCTAACATCTAATGTCATAACTAGCACAAGAAACACATTTCGTGTTCAGCCTAGCTGAATGTGACTACCAATATAAAATATAAAAAAGTAAAAATAGAAAAATGGATATAAAAAGGGAAACAATAATCATTGGGTTCTAGGATGACATCCATAAGACAAACTACCCTTGCATTGACCCCTCTCAGAAGAATATCGAAATGTGGATCATGCGACCACAACATCAAGTATGTATACATGATTAAGAAAGAGCTCTAAAGTCCAACACAAGGACAAGAACACATGCAAGACCATAGGATATCATCATAGGAATTAAAACACTGATTTTATCTATTGGAAACTTAGAAACCAATTGTATGATCTAGACTAGCATTAGTGATTTTCTATTTACCTCAGGGTATAGTACCATTCCCAAAAGTATTACAGAACATGATTGGTGAATGAACTTATCAGTGCACCTCTAGGATACCTAATCAGGACCCAAAACTATAAATCAAGACATGAGATAAGTCTAGAATTCATAATACACTAATCCTATCTCTGATATCCAAACAACGATGGTTTTAAATAAATGGTTTTAAACCATGGGGTAGGAGTTGCTGGAATATAATGATGAGGTTGTAATTTTGAAGGAACATTGGACTTTAGGTATGATGCTAATGAAATTTAATGTGGAATTGTTCATTGTTAATTATTGTTTAAAGAATTAATTAACGTAAAGTGGAACTGATAAAAAGGGAATGAAGTAATCTAATAAAGCTCTTTAAATGGTTGTGTTCTTATAGCATACCTAGCCTTAGAAGTAGCAGCATAGAGTCCGAGATAAGTTAGCAGCAGTTGAGTCTAAGACTAGGTTATGCTCATAGTGTGGTTTTGAGATATATAATATTATGTAATTTTTGTGTTTCTATTCGCTACTCCACCCTGTCAGTAAGGGAAACTGACACCCCAGGGATTCTGAGCCATAAGGGGGGGGGTGTTTTCCCCAACATTCCGGTGGGAGGATGAATGGCTGACTACCCCCTTTGGCCCTGCTCTCTTCTCTTGGTAGATACTTGTGCTGGTAGGCGCAGTGGTTAGTTTTCCCCATATATGTGTGTAGAAATATAGTGTCTTGTGGTTATTCACACACATATATTATGGATATTGTATCCGTTAGACTAATATAGGTGTAACGTTTATAGGATGTGATGGATTGAGGATCCTTAATCAGTTTATGGGCTGTAATGGCTGGAGGTATAATACCTGATGTATGATACAAGTTATGTGGGCTATGGTGGCTCCTAGAAAATACGTGGTTAATTTTCTTATATGGATATGGTGGTTTTGTTGCACGGGGTGCAAGCTATGGTGCATCACTCAGGTGTCTGCAGCCAAGCCTTTTTGGAGAGAGATGCTCAGGACGTGCGACGTTGGGGAAAAGTGGAAAACTAGTGGGGAAGTAGTAGCGGGGTACCCTTGATATTATTTATTATATTATATATTCTTGTATGCATTACTTTGTGAGTGTATCCATTGTGAGGTTGGGAGCTCAGTATACCTGTTTAGGTGACAAGTTAGTTTTACTTTTTCTTCAATGTGCTTTAGCATGCTTTCATTAATTTTTCATGAGAGGCTTCGGGGAGGATCCTACTAAGTATACTGTTATACTCACCCTATGTATATAAAAACTATTTTTCAGGTCATTTGGAGTAGGTTGGAGATCAATCTTGTTTCTACTATCCTGGGGTTGCGGGAGCTGTTCGGGCTTGTGGTTGCTGCTGTTTTTACTTTATTTTTGGTTCTTGTGGTTTCCCCTTCCCGTTGTAGTACTTTTATATGACATTACATATGTTCACTTGGGTTTTATTTTATATTTCAGTTCTGAGTTGTAGTTGGCTGGTTTCTATCTTATCTCTCTCTTCCGTATGTGTTCTTTTAGAGGGTAATGCCTCCAATTTGTGCATTTACTATACCCTTGGGGCTAGTTTCCAACCCGGGGCCTACTGGAGGCGGGACTCGGAGGTCATTATCTCCCTTCTGACATTTATGGCCGAGGAAGGGTAAACTTTGAGGGGGGGGGGGGTTGTGACAGAGTGGTATCAGAGGTCCGGTTGAGGGATAGGATGGAGTTTGGAGTTACGAACATGTGAGGTTTCATGGGTTGGTTGGGAAACAATGTAATTCATGTTTTCCAAGGGAGGTAAAAACTAGAGACTAGAAGAGACATAGGTGTTTCGGGCCCCCTATGATTTGATGTACGAACCTTTAAGTTTATACTGGCTACTAAACAAGGTGATACTAGTTGTAGGGTAGAGACCTAGGAAAGGATCATGCATCATTATTCTTTGTTCCTTTGTTTGATTGGGTAGAACTTGGGATAGGATAACCTAAAATCAATGAAAGAAAAAAATTAATTAATTAATGTTGAGTCTTCCATATTCTAGGTTTAGGAACTATAACGGTTTTTTATTTTGTAGGTATGGCTCCAGGTCAACGTCCTCGTTAGGTTTGCGTAGAAAATGTCCAGCAGGCTGTTCCAGCAAATCGCTGCAGGGTAGAGGTTGATGACGATGACACTTGGAGGAAGACACTTCGAGATTTTCAACACCAGAGTCTGCATAAGTTCGAGGGATACATTGCAGATGCAGTCAAGGAAGACTGGTTAGAGGAGGTCGAGATCAGCTTCAGTTCTATCCGTGCTCAGATGGAGCACTGGGTGTCATTGGTTGTGACAATGCTGCGTGGAGCAGCGAGGAAGTGGTGGTTATTATTCCTTAGGGATTGCGAGGAGTTATCAATCTCATGGGAGGAGTTCCGAGACAAGATTCAAGTCGAGTTTCTTTCTTCGACCACGAAGGTGTGCAGTCACTAGGAGCTTCTTACCCTTCGACAAGGGAGCTCTAGTGTCTGAGATTTTGGAATCCATTTAAGGAACCTTTTAAGATATGATTTGGACCTGTTTCCTAATGAGGTGGCCAGGGCAAGACATTTCAAGGAGGCTTTGCATCCAGAGATCTCGCTCCATGTCAGCCCATTTACGCTAAAGACATATCTTGAGGTGTTGGAGAGGGAAGAGGTTGTTGAGGGCAATTTGGCCAGGACCAGATCATCACGGAGGGGAATCAGCATGATCCCTCATGAAGTAGAGATGTGTTCCGGGTTTACCAGTTTTCAGGGCAGAAGTGTTTATGTTCAGTCGAGGGTAGGTCCCAACCCTTCACATCTTGTTTCCCTAGAGGCATCAACTCTCAGGCCTATAACAAGGGATCATGCGCTTGTTTTTCTTGTGGTGGTCATGGTTATCAGCAGCGAGAGTTCCTAACCTATCAGAGCAGTCATAGTGCACCAGGTGCTACGCTCCAGGTTCCTCCATTGAGGTAGTTGCAGCCGAGGTAGCAGCAGCAGCAGGTTTCAACAGCTTTAGATCAGCAGAGGGTAGATGGGACAAGCAGAGGACAACCCCATGATGCTCCTCTTCCTCATAGAGCAGAGCACGACTGTGGTGGTGGTCATCATCCAGGTCAGAGAGGCCATGGAGGAGGTCGTGGTCAGCTTCATGCTCTAGCGTTGCCAGCTCCAGGCGAGCCAGACATCGTTCGAGGTACCCTTTGCCTGTTTTCTATTTTGTTGTATGCCTTATTTGATTCAAGATAGACACACTCCTAAATATCACCTACCCTTGTCCATGCTTTGGGGTTTGAGGTAGAGAGGCTTCTAGGGCCCTTGGCGTTGACTACGCCAGTTAGAGATCGAGCTGACTTGTTTGAAGTATGTAGAGAATTTGAGCTAGTGTTGGGGCAACACCGCTCTTGGGGAGATTTCCTATGTTTAAGAATACAACCACATTTTGTCATCCTCAACATGTATTATTTGTATTCGGTGTAGGCTATCGTGGATTACTTCAGGAAGAAGGTCATTTTCATTGGTGCGGATGGAGAGCCAGTGGTGTTTGTTAGTGAACGAGATCCTCAGATGGGTCATAGGTGTCTTCTATCCTTATCATACATGATGGTTGAGATGATGCTGAGTTCTTCAGAGGTTCAATAGTTGTAATTTCTTAGGGCCGTAGAGGAGTAACCTGATGTCTTTTTAGAAGAGGTTGTATAATTACCCCCTCAACGAGAGATTGAGTTTGGGATCGAGCTACAGCCATGGGCGTCTCCTATCTCTCATTCTTCATATAGGATGACCCCTTATGAGTTACAAGAGCTATGTATACAACTTGATGGTCTGTTACAGTGCAGGTTTTTTCGGCCAAGTGTGTCACCATGGGGGGCACCAGTTTTGTTTGTGAAGAAGGCTGATAGCAGTTTTCAGTTGTGTGTCGATTATCAATGCTTAAACAAAGTGAAAATAAAGAATCGCTATCCTCTTCCATGGATTGATGATTTATTTGATCAATTGAAGGGTTAAAGTTGGTTCTCCGTGTTTGACTTGTGGTCAGGATATCATCAGATGCATGTGAAGGATGAGGATATCCTGAGACTGC
Source organism: Viscum album (assembly GCA_963277665.1). Classification (NCBI taxonomy): domain Eukaryota; kingdom Viridiplantae; phylum Streptophyta; class Magnoliopsida; order Santalales; family Viscaceae; genus Viscum; species Viscum album. The sequence continues at coordinate 183,553,815 of OY728145.1, forward strand.
TTTCCGTTGTCATCATGGGAATTATGAGTTCGTTGTAATGACGTTTGGTGTGATGAATGATCTAGCTGTATTCATGGGATTGATTGATGTGGCAGTGTTTTCACACTTCTTGCCACATCCTTTTTGTATTTTTATTGACTTTTTTATACCAAAATGATTTTATTTAGTAAATATTTGATAAGTGTTGTGTTTTTTAACCTGCTGTGTAAAATAATCAGTTGTTAGCTTAAAACATGTGTTTTAATGTGCATTAGTGTCATTTTTAAATAATTCTAAAATTAATTTAGTCTAGAAAATTAGACTTTTATTTATTTATTTTATTCTAGTTAGGTTATTAATTCATTAATTTAGTTAATTAATTCTTTATTATTTAAATTGTAAATAAAAAACACAAGCTTGTTCTTAATTATTTTAATAACTTTACTAATTGAAACTTACGATTTTTATTCAATTAACATCTTTATTCTTTAATTATTTATTTACTTAATTCTTTGGTTAATTAGTTGGTCAAATAATTTAAGCAAGTTACTGTAAAAATTTTAAGTGGTTCTTTAATTAATTTTTTTATAAATTTTAACCCAAATAAATTTATTCTTTTAAATAAAGTATTATTAATTTTATTATTTAACATTGTTTTATTTATATATTTTTCAATTTCATTATTTTTAATTTAATTTATTAATTGATTAATCTAATGGTAGGTTTATTTGAATTATTAATTTATTTAATCTGTTATTTTTATTTTGCAGGTATTCATGGCGGCACGTCACACAGTTTCCACCGCTTTCTACCCACTGTGAACACACATCACAGTGTCACCATGTCTGCTCCTTGCTCTCTCACCGTCGCACTCATTGTGCCTCAATCCCCACCCCACTCACGGTGCCACAGTACCCTCTCTTTACAGTCTCACTACTTCACTACCTCACTATCTCACTGGTTCCCCCACATGACTGTCTCATCATGTCCAACACCAAACTGTGCCACCGTTTTATCTCCTCACAGTGGCATTGTTCCTCTTGACAGTCTCACCGTGAGCACTCTCATGGTGCCTTCATGTTTCATCACTTCTGTCCCGCTGTTTCTCTTCCTCACTCACCACTTCACACATCCTCGACTCACAATTTTATCTCCAGTTTGAAACCAACCAGAAGCATTCACAACAACACAACATCACAGCAAATCAAACGCACCGCAACAACCAAATTAACCAATCAGCAAATTGAAAATCAAATCCTCAGCAGATAATTTTATCAAATCTGCACGCCAAACCTGATGGATCTGTTATGCACAGAAGTCACCACCATGACCTTGATCTGAGATCCCCTGCTGCTCCTAATCCTTTATCGCCACTGAAGCAGCACCGCATCCCCATTTCCACATCCATTGCTCGCAGCAAACCAGGCTGAGCCGCCAGTCCGACCAAACCCCCTCGCCGTGGCCTGCCCTAATCGGAACCTTACAACCTGTGCAACCCCTAGTCCCGAAGCCGCCAGTTCATCCTCGCCACGAGACTCCCATCACCCGCACGGCTGACTAACCTCGCCAGACCCGACCCCAAATCACCTCTCCGAACCCCAAACCCTAATCCTCTCCGAACCCCTAACCTTCATCCTCTCCGAACCCCAATAATTATAGTTATAATAGTAACTGTATATAAGCTTATATAATATTAGTATATCATATTAATAAATATAATAATTATATTTATATATAATAGTAATAATAATATCAAGTATTATATATATATATATATATATTAATAAGTATTTTCGTTAACTAATTTAATTAAAAATATATAGTTTTTTAGTTTTTTTTATGTGTTCAACTTTTTTTTGGTTTTTATCTTGTTTCGTGCAGGGAGAGTCACTCGTAATTGTGGGGATTAAAAGAAGTTGTTTGTGGGAAATGTCACGAGAATATTCACGAGTTCATTGCAGGGGAATTGGGTGTACTCACAGAGAATTCACATGCGAACTGGTTACAAGAATTCTAAAAGCGCGTCATGTGGATCTGCTGTCTGTTAGGTCGTTTATTGATTTTTTCTGTTTTCCGTCTCTAAATAAGAGGACGTTCAACTCCTCTCTTCTTGAAGGTAAGAAAGCCAAAGTGGGTGAGCTGGGAGCAGAGTACCTGGGGTAGGGCACCATTTCACCAGGGGGAGGAGACTCCACCACCATTCACCATCCATTCCATCCACATCTCATGGGCAGGGACCGTTTTCGATTCAAAGACGGGACCTCCTCCTCCATTCTCCACCTCACCCTCATTGCTCTGTTTTAGTTTTGATTTCTTTTGAGTCTGTAAATATATTTGTGGTGTGTGTTTCGTAATTAGATCTTTGATATTATTGATGTATTGTTCATTTTTCTTCTTTCTCGTCTCACGTTGTGATCTCGAATCTCCAGAAATGGAGATCTAATTTGCGGGGGTAGTTCCAGTTTATGAAACCCGACACGATATGGAGATCCACACATTAAGGCAATCACGTTCTTTTTATTCCACTTGGTATATCACGCATGCGAGTTAGATTTAGCGAGAGTGAGATCTTGTGTAGGAAGATTTTCTACTTTCTTGTTTAATTTCTTCTCCCCTTCCTGTCTTAATTTCTCGAAATGAGAATCAAGATTGGTTGTGTGATGTGACGATATTAGTGGAATCATTCTATCTTATGAGAAATTCTTTCCAGAATGACTTTGCTGGGTGACTCACCTTGCAGCTTTGTGGAACTCTTGCGTATTGAAGAACTTCGATGCTTGAGTGTTCGAATTTTAGGTAAGACTGGTGTGTGATCCGAGACATTGATCATGCACTGTGTGAATTTGAGAGTTGTTGATCAATTTCTTAAGCTGGTCCAGGATAGGGAGTAGAGGGAGAATTAACCTGGGTCCGACCTTGTTCTCACCAACTTTTGTCTTCTGTGTTTTGGTGTCCTTTTCTTTGTTTTATGTTTTTTTCTGTCTTGTGGTGTGTCTGTCTGCTGTATTTTCTTGTCCCATGTACAGTTGTCCTATGTCTAGGTTTTTTTGCACTTTTCCATCACTATCTCTCTCTCCACTTTGCTATTCAGCACTGATAAGAGTTTTCTTAGGGTTAGGGTTCTATTGATTTAAAAAAATTCAAAAAAACACAAAAAGATTTTCAGAATGACCACTTAGGCTCTCGACACTGCCTCCTTGAGAGAGACCCTGAGGTTAGCCACTGTGCTATATCTTGGGTCTTTATAAATGTAAACTTGACCGTCCTCACGACAAGGACGCCCATCAAATTTTGGCGCCATTAACAGGGAGTCTAGGTTCATTAAAAAAAACAAACACAAATTCATATAAAAAAACCAAAAAAATCATTAAAAAAAATCACAAATAAAAAAAATATGCAAAAAGAAAATTAAAAAAAAAAATTGTTGTGAACCTACTACATGCGAACCATGTCTATGTTTGAACACTTAGTACCTGGTAACCCTGAGATTGATAATCACCTCAAAGAAGTGAAATAGAACAAAGACAAGTTTAAAATCGAAGAAAACAGAAATGAAAACTTGAACAACCCACTTCCTAAGAATTTGAACCAACCTGGAATGATGAACCCACGCGAGAATGAGATAGCGGAGAGGAACAATTTTAGAGAGTTCTTATTACCTTCATTGTCTAGAAATACTTCATGTATTAGACTCTATCCTAGGTCTAGGAATTATGAGATCAAGAAATCCATGATAAGTCAGTTTCCCACCTTCAATGGAATGCCTAGTGAAGACTCTCTTGACTTCATTAGAGCCTTCTATTGTAGTGTCCAACAGCTGCCACTTAGGGGTCTCACTAAGGAAGAACTAAAGTTTAGAGTGTTCCCATTCTGCCTCAAAGGAAATGCTAGGTCTTGGTTCCAACAGTTAGAGGAAGAGATCTTTGTCACCTGGGATCAAGTTTACAATGCCTTTACAATGAAATTCTATCATAGGAGGTTAACATCTGAGATTAGGCACAAAATCACTGGATTCCTTCAGGATGAAGGAGAACGGTTTCATGAATCCTGGGATAGGTTTAGAGGTTTACTTATGCAGTGTCCAAACCACCAATGTACACCACAATTTCTCATAGATACCTTTTACAATAGTCTCACCCCTTACCACCAAACTTTGGTGGATCAGTCTTTTGGAGGAGACTTTAGTGATAGGACTGCTGAGGAGCTCAAACAGATCTTTAACACATTAGCTCAGAATTCCCAGCACAAATGCTCTAGGAGGAGAACCATTATTAGAAAGAAAACCTCCCCTGCTCCTCAAGCTGAAGCTCAAGCTGCAGGGTTCTTTAATGAGAACCCACAACAAATCCTTAAGGAGCAGTGTGACCACTGTGGCATGTATGGCCATTGTCAAACCAGTTGTCCAAACATTGATATGCCTGTCCAGCCTAATGAGAGTGTCATATTTGCTGGCTATGGACCTCGGATGCAGCCTAGGGACGATCCTTTTTCCAACACCGATAATCAGGGGTATAGGAACCATCTGAACCTATCATGGAGGGAGAAGGGATTCCTTCGACCTTCTGCCCCTCCTGGATTCCAGCAGCCTCCTAGGCAGCAGATCCAACCCCAATACCAACCAAAGGCTGAGTCATCCAACTCAAAATATGAGGTTAGAGACAAGTTCCATCAATTGATAGGATGGTTTGATGAAAAAAAAGACCAAAAATGATTTTAATAAAGTTTAAATGGATTATAGAATGAAGAACTTGGAAATACAAATGGGGCAGTTGGCTAGGGATGCTAGTAATAAAGAAAAGGGTAGGCTACCCAGCACCACTGAAGCCAATCCTAGGGAGAATTTTATGGCTGTGACCACCATGAGTGGTCTCTAAACCCACCAAGAGCCTAGGAAAGGACCCCAAAATGCTGAAAATGAGAAACTGGAAGAAACCGAAAACTCAAATTTGAAAGAACCTGAATCTGGAAAACTGGATAACACCACTAAAATTCCTTAATTGGCTGCTGTTCCAGCTCAAAAACCCAAGGGAAATGGCATAAGAAACAAAGACAATAAAGGGAAGATAATTGTTTAAGAAGAAGCTGTAGAGATTCCCCCAATTGTGAGGAATTTTTCCCCTGCAATCCCCTTCCCACAAATAATTAAGAAACCAATTCATGATTCTGAACTGTTGAAATTTTTGAAAGTGGTTAAAAAGTTGAAAATTGATATCCTATTCCTGGAAGCATTGATACAAATTCCATCATATATTAAATCACTCAAGAAAATATGTTCAAACAAAAAGACATTAGAGGAATTTTCCACCTATAGCTTAACAGAGGAGTGCAGTGTAGTCTTGTAGAATATGATACCTCCTAAGGTTCAGGTCCCTAGAAGCTTTCTCATCCCTTTAAAATTTGGGGATAGAGGTGGTAAGTTCAACTATTTGTGTGATCTAGGTGCAATTATTAATTTGATTCCACTGTCACTTTTTCAGCACCTGATATTAGGAGTTCCCCAACCCACAACTGTTGTGTTACAGCTTGATGATATGTCCATTACTCACCCAGTGGGTAGGGTCGATGATTTTTTAGTGGGATTAGGCAAACTATTTTTGCCTACTGAAATTCATATCCTTGATATGGAGTGTGATCAGGAGGTTCCTATCATTCTTGGTAGGACCTTCTTGCCATAGGGGGAGCTGTGATAGATGTGTCTAAGGGGAAACTGATTTTCAATTTGGGTGAACAGAAAGAAGAATTCAATGTGTTTAAGAAAATCCAAGAACCCACCCACCCAAATTTCTCAAAAGATGATATGTTAGTTACTGAGAGTAGTGTTGATAAGGAGGAAGAATAGTTTCTGAGAATGATATCTGAAATCAACAGTGAACCTGAAATCCTGGCTTCCTCTTGCATGGGGATTATCTCAAGTAAGGAGAGTGAATTTGTTGATGAGTATGAGGGAGAATTATTGGAGAATATAGATGAGTTTGTTTTGGAGCACATTATTACCTCTAGAGAGGAATCTGATTTTGAGGAGATATCTTTTGGAATCTCTTGCACTAATGAAAAATCCTTGTCTACTGCCTACTTTAAGAGGCAGCATGAAGACCTTAGTCCACCCAAGCCCAAGTGTCTTCCCTCAATCCATTCACCACCCACCCTTGAACTCAATCCCCTCCCTTCCCATCTCAAATATGCCTTTTTAAAAGACAATTATACCCTACCTATGCTCATTTCATCAAATCTAGAGGTGAGTCAAGAGAAGAATATGCTTACTATTTTGAGGAAGTATAAGTCTTTCATTGGCTGGTCAATTGCTGATATCAATAGCATATGTCCAGTATTCTGTATGCATAAAATCCTCATGGAACCTGAGTGTAAGCCCAGAGTATAAGCACAAAGAAGACTCAACCCCAACATGAATGAAGTTGTGAGGGAAGAAGTGATTAGGTTTCTGGATGCTGGAATAATTTTTCCAATTTCTGATAGCCCATGGGTCAGTCTTGTCTAGGTGGTACCCAGAAAGAGTGGAGTGACAGTGGTCACAAATGAAAGGAATGAGCAAATCCAGACAAGAGCAGTGAACACATGGAGAGTTTGTATAGACTACAGGAAGTTGAATGATGCCACAAGAAAGGATCACTTTCCTATGCCATTTTTGGATCAAATGTTAGAGAGATTGGAAGGCAATGAATTTTTCTGCTTTCTTGATGGTTATTCTGGTTACAACCAGATTGTCATTTCACCTCAGGACCAAGATAAAACCACCTTCACCTGTCCATTTGGGACATTTTCCTACCAGCGGATGCCCTTTGTCTTGTGTGGTGCTCCTTCCACTTTTCAGAGATGTATGATGGAATTTTTTTCAGACATGATAGAGAGGATTATTGAAGTGTTCATGGATGATTTTTATATTGTTGGAGATAACTTTGAGAACTCTTTGAAAAACCTGGAACTACTGTTATAATGGTTTCAAGAGACCAACTTAGTCTTAAACTGGGAAAAGTGCCAATTCATGGCCACTTAAGGCATAGTTTTGGGACATAAGGTTTCTAAGAAGGGGCTGGAGGTCGATAATGCTAAAATTGAGGTCATACAAAAGTTTCCCCCACCTAAAAATGTCAAAGGAATTAGAAGTTTTTTGGGTCATGTTGGGTTCTACAGGAGGTTGATTAAGGACTTTTCAATGATTACCAAACCCCTGGCTCCCTGCTGGTTGAGGACACACCCTTTGTCTTCGATGAGACATGTCTAGAGGCCTTTAATCTGCTCAAGGAGAAGTTGACTACTTCACCTGTAATCACTACTCCTGAATGGAAGCTTCCCTTTGAGGTTATGTGTGATGCTAGTGACTTTGCAGTAAGTTCTGTGTTAGGGCAGAGGAAGGATAGGAAAATTCATGTTATTTACTATGCAAGAAAGTTGCAAGATGATGCCCAGAAGAATTATTCTACCACTTAAAAGGAGTTGGCTGCTGTGATGTTTGCTTTGGAAAAGTTTAGGCAGTATTTCATAGGATCAAGGATCATAATATTCACAGATCATTCAGCCCTTAAGTATTTTCTAGATAAAAAGGACTCAAAGCCTCGACTCATGAGGTGGCCCTTGCAACTATAGGAGTTTGATTTAGTGATTAATGATAAGAAAGGGGCTGAGAATGTAGTTGCAGATCACTTCTCCAGATTGCCCAATTCCCCTAGTAAGGAACCAAAAAAGATCAATACTTCCACCCCTGATGAACAACTGTTTGCTGCTTCTGTGCAGCAGTCTGCCTGGTTTGCAGACTATGCCAAATTTCTGGCAGCTGGAGTCATGCCCAAGGATCTTTCACACAACTAGAGGAAGAGGTTTATATCTGAACTGAAATATTATTTTTGGGATGACCCTCTTTTCTTTAGGAGGTGTGCTGATGGTATTCTGAGAAGATGTGTGGTTGAGGATGAGATTTTTCCCATATTTGAGATATTCCATTATTCACCTTGGGGTGGCCACCATGGGGGATAAAGGACTGCTCAAAAGGTCCTCCAGGCTGGTTTCTACTGGAAAACACTTTTTAAAGATGCTAGGAGTCTGGTTATTGGCTTTGCAAAATGTCAAATGTTAGGAAATGTTGGAAGAAGACAAAAACTACCCAAAAAAGGTATTCTAGAGGTATAAATCTTTGATGTGTGGGGATTGGACTTCATGGGACCATTTCCATCCTCTTATGGGAGTGAGTGAATTTTGGTTTCTGTGGACTATGTTTCCACGTGGGTTGAGGCAGTAGCTCTGCCCGACAATTCAGCTGCTAGTGTTGTGAAATTCATTAAGAAAAACATCTTTTCCAGATTTGGTGTCCTCGAGAATTTATCACTGATAATGGAACTCACTTCAAGAATTAAAAGTTCAAAGGTTTTATAGAGAAGTATGGGTGCTACCATAGGATATGCACTACTTATCACCCGCAGTCCAGTGGACAAGAAGAAGTTTCAATCAGAGAGCTCAAACAAATTTTAGAGAAAACATTGTCTAGCTCTAGGAAGGACTAGTCAGGGAAGTTGGATGAGGCCCTTTGGGCCTACATAACTGCTTATAAGACTCCTATAGGGATGTCACCATATAGGCTACTCTTTGGTAAATCTTTCAATCTACTTATTGAGTTACAAAAGTAATCTTATTGGGCAATCAAGGAACTTAACTTTGATTTTAAATCTGCTGGAGAGAGGAGACTGCTAGAGCTGAGTGAGCTGGAGGAGATTCGAAGAGAGTCTTATGAGAATTCTGAAATTTAAAAAGAAAGAACAAAGGCTTTTCATGACTCAATCATTCAAAATAGGAATTTCAAGGTTGGTGAGAGGGTCCTGTTTTTCAATTCTAGATTGAAGCTGTTTCCATGAAAGTTTAAGTCGAAGTGGTCAGGATCCTTTACCATTGTTAGAGTCTTGGTTAATGGAGCTTTTGAGTTGGTTGGAGATGAGAATAGACCCTTCTTAGTCAATGGTCAAATAATAAAGCACTTATTTGAATGGAAGCCAAAGGGCTTGGCTGCCATATCTCTGATGGAAGAATGAGCTGATTCAAGTCTAACTGAGGTCTATAAAATCAGTGTTACATGGGAACTAACCCATGGTTGCTTAGTAGTTTCTCTTTTATTTTATGTTTTTCAATAAAGTAATCCCTTCTACTTGTTCTCTGGTTCAATTGCTTAACTGCTTATGGTGCCCCATGATCTGTTGTTGTTTTAGAGAGAGTTGTTGCTGCCAGAAACGTGGCCTAGAAAACACAAGGGAGCCATCCACTGCATCATATGGATAACATTTCTCTCTAATCACTCTCTTGGGTTACTTTTATTGAGCATCACACTCTGACATCTTATTTTTCTTATCTGAACCTGCAGGTTACTGAAGAGGAGTAACAAACTAGTGATGTTGAAGAGGATCAGTTGATGAAAGCCCCTGCTAAAGGTCCAATAATTCAGGGAAGTGTTGTTCTACCTTTTTCACTTACAATTACTTGGTTACTCTTCCCTGTGAATTAAGTGTGGTCTAATTCCTCATAATCTGGGAAAAATGACTGTGTCTTCTTTCTTGGGAGTTAGCTTCATGTATCTAGAGAGTCGAAATATTATTTTTAGCTGATTTATGAAACATGCTTGCACCCACTGCTTTTATTTTCATTATGTTGCTGCTGCACATCAATGTTAATCATGCTACTATTTGAAGTAAATTGATAAAATCTTTTGTCTTCTCACAAAAATTCAAAGCATGAATATTTTATAAATAAAAATTTACTTGGTTTCTGGTGATGGTTGGTGGGGTTTTGTTCTTTTTTGTTTTTATTTTCTTTCACTTTTTGTGTGGCAAATAAATTTTTTGAACGTCATTGATACCCCTCTATATCCTTTTTAAGATGAAATGTCTATCTATTTTGTACTAAAACTGTCTCCCACCTTGAGATTCAATATTTGGGACAATGTTGGGTTTTAAGTGAGGGGGAGAGGGGCCATTCTAGTGTCATTTTGAATTCCCCCTTCTTGAACATGAGTTTGTGGTTGTTTAAAAAAATGGTCAAATTTTTTCGAAAATTTCAAATTTCCTTCATAATTTTTCAAATTCTTTCATCACATGATGGTCATTGGAGGTTCACTGGTACTTTAATTATGTCTTATTTAGTGGATAACTATTAACTAGTTGTTGAGAGTTGCACTTAGTCAGAAACTATTAAGTATGAATGATTTCTGAGTGCAATTGTCCACTGTCTCTATGGATATTTCTGTTTAGGAACTGAGGATAGGAGTATGATAGGATAGGTTTTGTGGGATGATGATCATGACTTGGTGTAACTAGAAGTTCTCACTAGAACCTAGGGTACTCACTCTTTTATTAAATAATATTCAACCACTTTAGGAAGTCAATCCGAATGATTATTAATTAAATTCTTTGTAACTGGAGTAAAATGGGAAAATGGGATCCCATGGTGAGTATCTGAAACAAGGTGCATTGGGTGTGTTTTTTTGAATAAATAAAGCCAATTTCGATCTTAATAAGTGCTATGCATAGTGATCTGCACATGAATATGGATGAGAAAGAATAAAAATAATGTTCCCTTGTCAAAAAATGAACTCATTAATGTGAGGGGAGTTTTGAACCCAGATGAAGAAGGGAGCAATTGACTTGGTTAATTTTCATTTGAGTTGAATCAATAAGGTGATCAATTTAATGGACTTTAATTTATGGAACCTGGAGGAAGGTGAGAAGGGAATGTGCCCTTGGTTAAGTTTTGAGTTCCACTTCTTCTAACCTGTCTGCACTCCTTGAATTAGATCTTGAACTGGAAGGTGAAGTAGGATGGATAATGATTACACATAGAAGGCATGACATACTTGACAATGTATGATTTTTTGAATATCTTGACTTCCAGTGGGATTTTGAAGCTAGGCATGACATCATTTTTTGAATACCCTTGAAAAAACGACACATTGTTTGGTCCTACCCCTCTGGATATTAAAGTTCAATCATGCACTTTTTGAGCTGAAATTAAAAAATTATATTTCTATTTTAAGATCTAAGGCATGATTTTGTTTGAGGAAAAACAAGGCTTTAAGTGTGGGAGAGTTTGATGCGGCAGTTTTTTCACACTTCTTGCCACATCCTTTTTGTATTTTTATTGAATGTTTTATACCAAAATGATTGTTTTTAGTAAATATTTGATAAATGTTGTGTTTTTGAACCTGCCATGTAAAACAATCAGTTGTTACCTTAAAACATGTGTTTTAATGTGCATTAGTGTCATTTTTAAATAATTCTTAAAATATATTAGTCTTTTGAATTAGACTTTTATTTATTTATTTTTATTCTAGTTAGTTTATTAATTCATTAATTTAATTAATTAATTTTTTATTATTTAAATTCTAAATAAATAACACAAGCTTGTTCTTAATTCTTTTAATAACTTAACTAATTGTAACTTACCATTTTTATTCAATTAACATCTTTATTCATTAATTATTTATTTACTTAGTTCTTTGGTTAATTAGTTGGTTAAATAATTTAATCAAGTTACGGTAAATTTTTTAAGTGGTTCTTCAATTAATTTTTTTATAATTTTTAACCCAAATAAATTCATTCTTTTAAATAATGTATTATTAATTTTATTATTTAACATTGTTTTATTTATTTATTTTTCAATTTCATTCTTTTCAATTTAATTTATTAATTGATTAATCTAATGGTAGGTTTATTTGAATTATTAATTTATTTAATCTATTCTTTTTATTTTGCAGGTATTCACGGTGGCACATCACACAGTTTCCACCACTTTCTACCCACCGTGAACACACATCACGATGTCACCGTGTCTGCTCCTTGCTCTCTCACCATCGCACTCTTGGTGCCTCAATTCCCACCCCACTCATGGTGCCACAATACCCCCCTCTTTACGGTCTCACCGCTTCGATACCTCACTGTCTCAATGGTTCCCCCACATGACTATCTCACCATGTCCACCACCAAACTGTAGCACTATTTCATCTCCTCACGGTGGCACCGTTCCTCTTGACTGTCTCACCGTGATCACTCTCACGTTGCCTTCATGTTTCATCAATATTGTCCCGCTGTTTCTCTTCCTCACTCACCACTTCACTCATCCACGACTCACAATTTTATCTCCAGTTTGAAACCAACCAGAAGAATTCACAGCAACACAACATCACAACAAATCAAACACACCCAACAACCAAATTAACCCTGCAGCAAATTGAAAATCAAATCCTCTGCAGATAATTTTATCAAATCTGCGCGCCTAACCTGATGGATCTGTTATGCGTGGAATTCACCACCGCGACCTTGATCCGAGATCCCCTGTTGCTCCTAATCCTCTATTTCCACTGAAGCAGCGCCGCATCCCCATTTCCGCATCCCTTGCTAGCCGCAAACCAGGCTGAGTCGCCGGTCCGACCAAACCCCCTCGCCGCGGCCTGCCCTAATCAGAACCTTGCAACCTGCGCAACCCCCAGTCCCGAAGCCGCTGACTCATCCTCGCCACAAGACTCCCATCACCTGTACGGCCAGCTGACCTTGCCAGACCCAACCCCAAATCACCGCTCCGAACCCCTAACCCTCATCCTCTCCCTTGCGCCGCACAAACCCCATCTGAAATCTCCCCCTTTCACCCCACTCAACCACGCCGCGAAGACCCCCCTCTTTCCATTTTTATTTTATTTTTTTAGTTTTTATTTTATTTTAACATATAATATAACATAATACATTATATAATATATATATCATATAATACAATAACTATAGTTATAATAGTAACTGTATATAAACTTATATAATATTAGTATATCATATTAATAAATATAATAATTATATTTATATGTAATAGTAATAATAATATCAAGTATTATATATATATATATTAATAAGTATTTTCGTTAACTAATTTAATTAATAATATATAGTTTTTAGTTTCTTTTTATGTGTTTAACTTGTTTTTGGTTTTTCTGTTGTTTCGTGTAGGGGGAGTCAGTCATACTTGCAGGGACTAAAATAAGTTGTTCGTGGGAAATGTCGCGAGAATATTGGGGAGTTAGTTGTAGGGGAATTGGGTGCACTCACATGGAATTCACTTGGGAACTGGTGACAAGCATGTTGAAAGCGCGCCATGTGGATCTGCTATTTGTTAGGTCGTTTATTGATTTTTTCTGTTTTTCGTCTCTAAATAAGAGGACGCACAACTCCTCTCTTCTTGAAGGGAATAAAGAAAAGGCGGGCAAGCCAGGAGCAGAGTACCCGGGGTAGGGCACCATTTCACCAGGGGGGAGGAGACTCCACAACTGTTCACTATCCATTCCATCCACATCTCATGCACAGGGACCGTCTTTGACTGGGAGACGGGACCTGCTCCTCCATTCTCCGCCTCACCCCTATTGCTCTGTTTTAGTTTCTATTTCTTTTGAGTCTGTAAATATATTGTGGTGTGTGTTTCATAACTAGATCTTTGATGTTCTTGATGTATTGTTCATTTTTCTTCTTTCTCATCTCATATTGTGATCTCGAATCTCCAGAAATGGAGATCTAATTTGCGGGGTTGGATCCAGTTTATGAAACCCAACACGATCTGGAGATCCACACATTAATGTGATACCGTTCTTTTTATTTGCCTTGGTAGATCGCATATGCGAGTTAGATTTAGCGAGAGTGAGATCTTGCGTAAGACGATTTGATACTTTCTTGTTTAATTTCATCTCCCCTTCCTGTCTTGATTTCTCGAACTGAGAATCAAGATTGGTTGTGCGATGTGACGATCTTAGTGGAATAATTCTGGATTGTGAGAAATTATTTCTAGAATGACTTTGCTGGGTGACTCACCTTACAACATGGAGGAACGCTTGAGTATTGAAGAACTTCGATGCTTGAGTGTTCGATTTCTAGGTGAGACTTGTGTGTGATCCGAGACATAGATCATGAACTGTGATAATTTGAGATTTGTTGATCAATTTCTTAATCTAGTCTAGGATAGGGAGTAGAGGGTGAATTAAACTGGGTCCGGCCTTGTTCTCACCAACTTTTGTCTTCTATGTTTTGGTGTCCTTTTCCTTGTTCTGTGTTTTTTTCTGTCTTGTGTTGTGTTTTTCTACTGTATTTTCTTGTCCCATGTAGAGTTGTCCTGTGTCTAGTTTTTTTTTACTTTTCCATCACTATCTCTCTCTCCACTGTGCTCTTCAGCAATGATCAGAGTTTTCTTAGGGTTAGGGTTCTATTGTTTTAAAAATATTCAAAAAAACACAAAAAGATTTTCAGAACGACCACTTAGGCTATCGACACTGCTTCCTTGAGAGCGACCGCGAGGTTGGACACTACGCTATATATTGGGGTCTTTATAAATGTAAACTTGACCGTCCTCACGACAAGGATGCCAGTCATTGATGAATGTTGTGTTCCGTGAGTTCCTGGAATAGTTTGTGGTAGTTTTCATCGACGAGATCCGTGTGTACTCCACATATAAGGAGAAGAATGTAGAGCATCTACAAGCCATTTTGGGAGTTCTTTGTCAATATCAGCTGTTTGGTAAGTTATCAAAGTGTGAGTTTTGGGCTCGAGAAGTCCGTTTCTTGGGGCATGTTTTGTCCCAACAGGGAGTAGATGTGGATCCATCGAAGATAGAAGCAGTTGTATCTGGGAATCCCAGAAGACAGTGTCCGAGGTGGGAGGTTTCCTTGGTCTCGCAGGCTACTACAGGAGGTTCATAGATAATTTCTCAGGAGTTGTGACTCCTCTGAAATCATTGAATATGAAGGATCAGGAATTCATATTGACTGATCAGTGTTAGGAATCTTTTTAGTATCTAAAGGAGAAGTTAGTAAGTACTCTACTTCTTTGTCTTCCAGCTAAGGGAGTTCAGTTTTATGTTTTTTGTGATGTTTCACATCTGAGGTTAGGTTGTGTTTTCATGCAGCAAAGGTCATTTGTATCTTATGGGTCTCAGAAGTTGCATCCCAGTGAACATAACTATGCCACCCATGATCTTGAGTTGGCAGCTGTGGTGTTGGCTCTGAAGTTGTGGAGACATTACCTCATTGGTGAGCGCTTTGTGGTTTTCAACGATCATAAGAGTTTGAGGTATGTTTTCTACCAGTGTGACATGAACATACGACAGCGTCGGTGGATGGAGTTCTTACCAGAATATGACTTCAAAATATCTTATACACCTGGAAAAGGGAATGTTGTAGCTGATGCGCTGAGTCGAAAGTCACGTAGTGATGCTGTGCGTGAATCCGGTGATTCCTGGAGAGTAATGGAAGAACTTTCAACATTACTTCGTGATATGGGAGAAGTTGAGGGTAGAGGTTTCCTTTTTCAGATGATGGTATAGTCATCCCTGATGAAGAAGGTGGAAGAGTCCCAGTTGGGGGATCTAGAGGTGGGGGTCTGGAAAGACCAAGTAGTTTGTTGCGAGGCCCTTGATGGTTGGACTGATGATGAACAACACCGAGTGTTGTATAATGGAAGGATTTTTGTTCTTTTGACGATGCATGAGACAGTTCTTAGATAGCTCCATATTTCTCCTTTAGCGGTGCATCCTAGCATGAAAAATATGTACCGAACCTTGGGGAGTCAGTTTTGGTGGCCTGGGCTGAAGCGTGCGGTTGTAGAGTTTGTGTCTCGATGTTTGGTCTGCCAGAAGGTGAAGGCCGAACACCGTGTCCCTGGTGGTCTACTTCAGCCATTAGTAATTCCTCAGTGGAAGTGGGAGGACATCTCAATGGACTTTGTTACTTGTTTACCTCGAGATTCGGGAGGTCAGGATGCTATTTATGTGGTAGTGGATCATTTAACAAAATCGGCCCACTTTATAGCAATGAAGGAGTCAAGCTCAGGGGAAGTTTTTTCAAGGAAGTATCTAGAGGAGGTGGTGAGAATTCATGGAGTCCTTAGGATGATCCTTTCTTATTGAGATCCCAGTTTTACCTCCAGGGTGTGGATTGGTCTCTAACATACTTTTGGTTCTCAACTATGCCTTAACACTGCTTTTCATCCTCAAACGGATGGTCATAAAGACTAAACCATCCAAAATCATGAAGACATGTTACACTCTTGTGTACTTGATTTTGGTGGTTCGTGGATGAAGAACTTACCCTTGGGGGAGTTATCTTACAATAATAGTTTTCACTCCACTATCGGTATGGCACCGTTTGAAGCCTTGTATGGATGACCATGCCGTTCTCCGTTGTGCTGGACTGTGGTTACAGAGTCAACAATTCTCAGACCGAAACTAGTGTAGAATACAACAGAGATGGTTCAGGTGATTCGTGAGAGGACGATGAAAACACAAGATCATCATAAATCATATGCCGGTCAAAGGAGGAGGCCCTTAGAGTTTGATGTTGGGGATCATGTGTTTATGAAGGTGACTCCCCATCATGGGAAGTGAAGGTTTGGTCATGGAAGCAAGATTTCTCCCCAGTTTTTAGGCCTTTCGAGGTGTTAGCTCTTGTTGGAACTGTGGCGTATCGATTAGAACTTCCCCCACAAATGAGTCAGATACATTATGTTTTCCATGTATCACAGCTCCTTCGTAATCTTCATGATGATTCTCACATCATCAATTGGGGAGATATCGATGTTGATGATGATGCAACCTTTGAGGAGCGACCTGTGAAGATCCAAGACTGCAAGGATAAGGTGTTGTGTGGGAATTCTATACCCTTAGTTCATGTCTTGTAGTGACACAGTGGCATGGAGGAGTGTACCTGGAAACATGAGTCACAGATACATGCTCAGTACCCAGAGTTGTTTGATGTTTAACCCTTTTCATGTAACGATATCCCCTTTGCAGTTAAACCTTTCATGTTTTTATTTTGAATTTTTCTTTTGTTTCTTTTGTGGCTTTCTCTCTTTTGAGAGGTATCTCGATGGGTGTTTGTTCGAACCTAGTTTCTTTTTATTTAGGTGGGTTTTGAATTATTGAGGATGAGAATGTTTTGAGAGGTATCTGATTTAATGGCCTGGACCTCTCTGGTCTATTCCTTTGTGAAAATATGGTGTTTGAGGTGTTCTAGGAGGTCAAGGTGACTCATCCCCAACAATTTACCATTTTCCCTTTTTGTGAACAGTGTTCTATCGGTGAGGTTCAGTGAATAGTGTTTAATTAGTGAGGTTCAGTGAACAATGTTCTATCGATGAGGTTCAGTGAACACTGTTCTATCCGTGAGGTTCAGTGAATAGTGTTCTATCGGTGAGGTTCATTGAACAGTGTTCTATCGGTGAGGTTCAATGAAAAGTGTTCTATCGGTGAGGTTCAGTGAACAGTGTTCCATCGATGAGGTTCAGTGAACAATGTTCTATCGGTGAGGTTTAGTGAACAGTGTTTTATCGGTGAGGTTCACCGAACAGTGTTCTATCGGTGAGGTTCAATGAACAATGTTTTATGGGTGAGGTTCAGTGAATAGTGTTCTATCGGTGAGGTTGAGTGAAAAGTGTTCTATCGGTGAGGTTCAGTGAAAAGTGTCCTATCAGTGAGGTTCAGTGAACTATGTTCTATAAGTGAGGTTCAATGAACAGTGTTCTATTAGTGAGGTTCAGTGAACAGTGTTCTATCGGTGAGGTTCAGTGAATAGTGTTCTATCGGTGAGGTTCAGTGAGCAGTGTTCTATCGGTGAGGTTCAGTGAACATTGTTCTATCGGTGAGGTTCAGTGAATAGTGTTCTATCGGTGAGGTTCAGTGAACAGTGTTCTATCGGTGAGGTTTAGTGACATGTGTTTCCAGACCAGTGAGGTTCTAACAGCAGCCTCTATTTCCTTTGCCAAATTTTGAGTTTGGTGTACAGTGTTTCTAGCTTCCTATAGTTTTTCCCCTTTGACATTTCCTTTGATATAAAATTTATTTAAAGCCTCGTTTTAAGGACTCTAAGGCCGATTCAAAGGCCATAACTCTTATATTAATTATTCCTATGGCTCAGGATGTTTTTACTTGGTCAAACCACTTGGGTTAATGTGATCTATTTCAAATGGGAAATTAAGCATATCTTAAACCGTCGCCCCATTAAATCTTTTAAAGGGAAAGGATATCATCCTCCCTATTTATTCATCCTTGTTCTCAGGTGTAAGACGCTCGAACATCCTATTCCATCTCATAGTAGTTGCATAGTCACGCATTCCTCCTCGGATTGGTTCCGCTCTATTTTGATGCAACCAAGTAGTATCAATCAATCTTCGATATAAGGTATGTATTATCGACATTATTTTGGGGTTCATATTCTCCTATTTAACCTTTCTATATTATGGAATGAAATCTCCATACTTCTAATAGAGTTTTCTTGGGTTTTGGTTGGTGCGGTCGTACCGTGGCATCCTCGGGTGGATGAAATTGTCGCGAGAGGAGGATTGGGACCCGTTGTGTGGATAACGAACATCAAGAACTATTTGAGGTAGGGGATTCGTTGCTTCTCTCTTATTTTATGTGCAACTGTATCGTTAGCATTTCTTATAGCACTATATGACAATGGAATTGACATAATAAGTATTTGAACTGGATAAATAAATTGATCAGGATCGTATGTTATTGCCCCTTGTTTTTCTAGATAGTGTGATATCTATGCTTTCTTTGATTAGCTTTTCGTTATTGATGGAAATCAGTAAAGAACATAAATTGGGATTAATTGATAACTTTTGGCTAAAGATAAAGAGGCATGTAAATGAATTTGGTTCTTGTTGTAATTTGATTTTAATCAGATTCGCACAGTAAGAATGTTTAATTAATTGTAATAGCTTACTGATTAGGTTTATAGAAGTTGGAACCTACAAATAATAAAACAGTTAATTCAAGATGGATTAAAAAACTGATTGTTTGAAAATTACTTCAAGGGTTCTGAGTTACCCTCTGGATTGTTAAAGGGTCAAGAGCCCAATTGATGTGATGTTTGTTTTCCCGATTCTTGTGCTGTGATGTGATCCTAGATGGACGTTGTGATATGTGGGGGAATAAAGGCTTTTGGTTGTGGTAGAATAAAATGCCTAGAGTGGAGAGATGCATCAGTTTATGGATGTGGGTGCCAGGGAAGACATCAGGGATGACAGAATGGGATGGATGTGATTGTTGGATTCTTGCTGATTCTTATTGGTTGTTTATCTGCTTTACTTTTCCCCACTACTCAAGGAAGCTGGTCTTACTTTCCATTCTTCCGAAAGAGGCGAATACATGTAGGGTATGACACGTGCTTTCCGTGTATAGCTTCTCAAGGGAGGATGGATATATTCTTTTGCTATAAGTGGCAAAGACTCGACAAGTAGTACATCTACTCACCATGTTGAGCCCCGTTGTGTTTAGTAGCATAAAATGGTTTTCTAGAAAGCCTGGGAATGTGGGAAAGTAATTCTATAAGGAATGATTGAATAAATGGTGTTAACACATGGGGATGGAGTTGCTGGAACATAATGATGAGGTTTTAATTTTAAAGGAACAGTGGAATTTGGGTGTGATGCTAATGAAATTTAATGTGGATTTTTTCATGGATAATTAATGTTTAAAGAATTAACTAACATAAAGTAGAACTGATAAAAAGGGAATAAATTAATCAAATAAATCTCTTTAAATGGTTGTGTGCTTATAGGATACATAGTCTTAGAAGTAAAAACCCAGATTCCGAGAGACATTATCTGAAGTTGAGTCTAAGACTAGGTTATTCCCATAGTGTGGTTGTGAGGTATAGTATATTCTGTACTTTTTGTGTTTCTATACACTACTCAACCCTGTCAGTACGAGAAACTGACACCCGAAGGATTCTGAGCCCTGGGGGGGGGGGTGTTTTCCCCAGCATTCCGGTGGGAGGATGAATGGCTGACTACCCCCTTTGGCCCCGCTCTCTTCTCTTGGTAGATACTTGTGCTGGTCGGTGCAGTGGTTTGTTTTCCCCATATATGTGTGTAGATGGATGTAATGGCTTGTGGTTATTCACACACATATATTCTAGATGTATCATCCTATGGAATACTATATTTGTAACGTTCATAGGCTGTGATGTCTTGAGGATCCTTACTTGGTGTAAGGGCTGAAATGGCTTGAGGTATAATACCTGATGTATGATACTTGTTAGGCGGGCTGCAGTGGCTCCTAGGAACTACATGGTTACTTTTCTTATGTGGACGTGTTGGTTTTGTAGCACGAGGTGCAAGCTGTGGTGCTTTTCCAAGGTGTCTGCTGGAAATCCTTTTTGGAGAGAGATGCTCAGGACGTGTGATGTGGGGGCAAAGTGGAAAACCAGTGGGGAAGTATTAGCAAGGTACCCTTGATATTCATTATTATATTATATATTATTGTATGTGTTTCTTGGTGAGTGTATCCATGGTGAGTTTGGGAACTTAGTATACCTTTTTAGGTGATGAGTTAGTTTCACTTGTTGTTCACTGTGCATTAGCATGATTTCTTTACTTTTGCATGAGATAATTCGGGGAGGATCCTGCTGAGTATGCTATTATACTCACCCTATGTATATACAAACTGTTTTTCCGGTCACATGGAGGAGGTTAGAGATCAAGCTTTTTTCTACTAGCTTGGGGTTGCTGGAGCTGTTCGGGCTTTTGGTTGCTGCAGTTTTTACTTTCTTTTGGGTATATCCGGTTTCCCCATCTAGTTGTAGTACTTTTTAATGACATTACATATGTGAACTTGGGTTTTCTTTTATATTTCAGTTCTGAGTTGGAGTTGGTTGGTTTCTATCTTATCTCTCTCTTCCAAATGTGTTATTTTAGAGGGTAATGCCTCCCATTTGTTTGTTTACTATTCCCTCAGTGCTAGTCGCCAACCCGGGACCTACTGGAGGCGGGACTTAGGGGTCAATAACTCCCTTCTCACATTGTCGGCCTAGGAGTGGTACACTTTTTGGGGAGGGGGTCGTGACAATATGAGAATAGGGTAGTTAGTAGTTATGACTAAGTTGTAAAATGTATACAATAAGAGGATTTATAATTATAAAAAATCATCAAATGGTATCATGATAAATCTGGTATATAAAATATTTAACCAAGAAATAATGTTAGTGGTAGAAATCCACCAGGAGGTGGAGGAAAGATTGAGAAAAAAAGAACCCACATGATTAAAACTCATGATAATCCATGTTATATTCCAATAACTAGTATCATATATTTGTCTCTATATGGTTCCAAAGTATTTTAATGGGAGTTTCAGCTAACAATATAGAATCAATATGCATTGTTGGTAGTTTGAAAAAAAGAAATGAATATAGAAAGCATGGTTACATTGGCCAAAAGAATCATTTTATCTCTTTTATGGATTGTTGATCATATTTGAATGAAATCCCAAAATATCTGTGAAAAAAATAAGTATTAGATAAAAATTATAATGAAATTATCTTACAAATAGTAGATAAAATGTTGAAAAATATTAATCAAATAAGTAGTAGGAATTTACCTTTTCATGATGGTTGAATGCATTCTTGAGGTAATTTTTTATTGTCATTATCCTAGTTACAAGATAGAAGTCCAATCCCTCACAACAATGAGCATATTTGAACAAACAAACCCAACTCGAACAAAATAATCCACTTGTACAAGAAAAAATTATTATATGAGTAATACTAAAAAGTAATAAATTAAACATAAATATGAAACAATAAATTAATTCTATGTATAATTATTTTACTGTGCAAACATTTTGGACTCTAGGGATATGCCGATGCTAAATAAATAATGATGATAAAAAACAAATAGTTATTAATAAAAATTCAATCAACAAGTGTGGAGGATGATAAGAAAATAAGATACATTTGATAGAATATTTGAATCATCAGAGAGAAATTAATGATATATTATTAGGTTTGTAAAACATTAATTTTTTACAATAAATAAATAAATTAATATAATATATTAATTATAAAAGGTGAATTACCCCCATTTTTGAGAATTACATGGATGTAAAACAATGATTCAAAGGGTGGAACCAAAAGGCAATGTCATAGAGTGATATATTTTTATGTGATTAAAGTAAAAAATACATAGTGTTTATTAGATGCATGATGAAAGAAAGGAAGTGATTTTTATGAAGTATTAATGAGTGGGTTATCATTTCAATGATGTCTATATTTTTATCCACTAAAAGAAATACTTACATGGATGAAATCAATGAAAAAAATGTCATTGTAGATTAGAAAGTTTTTTTGAAAACTCAAAGGAGGACGACTCGACAAAAAACCACATTTTTCCAAGTAGAGCCTAAATAAATTGTAAAGGATAACATGGATGATAATTGGATAAAATATATGCATAAGGATCTTGATCCAAATAATAACATTGTGATATGAAGATATTGATCCAAATAAGAACAAAAAAGGCTTCATATGGATCATGTTGTTGTGTATATTGTTCCAAAAAATTCCATTAGTTTAAAAATATATGAGTGTTTTAGTTAATTTTTCCCTAATTTTACAAAAAATCTTAAAATAAATTGTCATGGAAATGTATTGTAATGAAACATATTTTATGTCATGTAATTGATATGGTAACATCTATGGGGAATCATATTACCACTAGAAGGATATAAAAATGGATTTAAGTTTATGTTAGTAAACCATAAAGGTCAATAGAATTAATAATCCACAATGAACATTGTATTTCATTAAATTATTAATCCAAAAATAATAAAGTTGATTTGAAGTGGGATTCTAAATGTGTACAAATTTTATACATGAATTTCTTTTTTATTTCAACAAAATAGATTCTATTAAAAATTATTTATTAAATTTACATCAATCAATGTTAATATTTTTTTTATCAAAATTAATTGAAACTATTGGTATAAAATTTATTCTTGAATGATTTAAAACATTATTTAAAACCAAAATATTAAAAAAACTATTCATGTTAAATAAGTTACTTTTCAATGAAAAAATCGAATTTAGAAAAGTTGATCAATCCTAAAGGATTGAGAACAACAAATTCTATAAAAAGTCTACTCTTCATCTGCACCATATAATGAAATGCTATTTTGTTTATTATAACACCATGATGCTAGGGTTTTTCCGAGAAAACTTCTCATTCCAATTGTTTATTTTATGAATATATTTCAATAACCAAAATTAAAATATCAATTACAACTTATATCAAAGTCATTTCTTCTAATATAATATAGTCCAAAGATTATATAACCTTAAACAAATTTTATTTTTTGTTTTATAGAATTTAATTGATATTATTTAAATTCAAATTGAAATATTTCAAAATTTAAAACTGAAAACAATATATTATTTCAACTAGATAAATATGTAAGACAAAAAATAAAACATATATAATGTATTTTCTCATCTGATTTGACAGATTCATCCAAATCTTATGATTCTTATATTTCATAAGTGACCCCAAAATCTATCCCAATCCTCATGAAATAGTTCACACTCATCATAAATAAATCCATTAATTTTACACCATATTTTAGTGCTCATTATCCTAAGAAAAAATTCATTAAGAATCGTTATATAGTTATTCCCATGTGTCAGATATTTAATCATCCGTTTTTTGGAAACAACTTATAGAATTACATTTCAAATAGGATGGGATAATAGTATAATTTAGTACCTTCTCACTCAACCCTCTCAGTGCAAATTATTGCATGACATAATATAAGACGCCAATGATGCATGATATTTCATCATTGAAGTGATTTTCAATGTAATATTCAAAACCATTGACAAAACTGACTGCATATGGATTAATTTTTTAACAAATTATGATTACAAAGAGGTAGATTTCAGGGAATATTGGTATTGGGAGCCTATTACACGTCACAATAGCATGACCCAACATTGGTTTGACATATTTCAAGTCACATAGTACCAATGTTGTCCCAAGGAGACCCACATGATATCATGGAAGATGAAACTTCAATATATCTAAAAAATAATGAATTTTGGATTGTTCTATTATAGGATAGTGAAACTAGATTTGTTGGGATACATGAATGTGGGATGAGAAGGTTCAGTGGATAACTGAGGGAAATCAGAGACATAAAAAAACCTAGTTTTTTTTCAAGCCGTGGTTGCATTCAACCAATGAATTTCTAGAGACTTGGATTCAATCCTTAGAATAGTAAGATCCTTGATTCTAGCCTAGAGTCAAACTTGGATTTGACTATAAGGAGTGTCAATATCCAGTTGCTTCTGTGGAGTGTTTCAGATATCGTGAACGGTTTTACAATGGTTAGGGTTCCTAAAATATATTATGACACTTTTATCAATGCTTCAGAAAAAATCCCGGATAAAGATACCTTTTATCAGTTCTAAGTTAATATGTGATGATAAAATGAATCTTTACCAGTACTTTCTTTAGCATGGATAGATATTGATTTTATCAGTTCTTTTTTAGTGCTTATAAATCTTTAGGTTTATCAATGCTAAAAAAGGGATGATAAATAGTTATAATACTTTTAAAAAATAATACTTTTTCTAAAAAAGTATAATTATTATATATAATTATAATACTTATAATAATACTTTTTTATAAAATAATGATTTTACAATTATTTGATGATATAATTATTTATTTATAATTATAAGAATACTTTTAAAAAAAATATATATTTATATAATAAAATATATTTATATAATTATATATATATAAACATGGTAAACATATTCATTATTTAAATAAATTTATTATAATATTATAATTATATAAATACTTTTTAAACTAATATTATTTATTTATTTATAAATATAAATGTTTAGAAATAAAAAAATACATTTATAAATACATTTATTTGTAAATATTTTTTAAGAAATATATATATTTAACATTATTAATATATATTTAATCTTAAGTTCATACATCTTAAAAATGAGTAAAATTGATTAATTAAAAATGAGTACAATATATTGAAAATTTGGATATGTTTGACTAATATAAATCATTAAAAAATTGATATATATTGAAATAAATATGAATACATAATGAAAATATTAAAACAAAGTAAATAATTATATATATAATAAATAATATAAATTGATTAAATTCCAGAAATTGTTATTATTTGAGTGCGTATGTATATAATATGTATATGCGAAATCAATATAATACATTTGATCTATGTTATAAATTCAAAAATAAAACGACATTCAATTTTTTCCATTACTCCATGAAATTATTCAGTATTTTCAATTCATATTAATTTTTAATTATAACCCACTATTCACTAAATACATTACTATTTAATGTAAAGCATAAATAATATTTTTTATTATAGAAATAATATTTATATAGATTAATATATATCTGTCTATTTAATATATACTATTTATTAAAATTATCAATAATCATCTAATTAATAAAATGTTTCATATTTTTCTCAATTTACTTGTTATTAATTTGAATTTTTTTAATTTTCATTTTGAATGTATCTATATATTTAATATATACTAAAAGTTATTATTTAGTATTTATATATATTATAATCCATTTATTCATTTTTATCAATAATTATTTATTTAATAAAATTCGTAATATTATATTTAATAAAATCATTTTTTATTTTTTATTTATTTAATTATTTCATTTTATTTATTCAGATAATTATATTTTCTAAAAAAGCACTAATATGGGATTCCATTATAAGCGCTATAAATATAGCGCTGATGAAGGGTACCCTTTATCGGTGAAAAAAATAAAGCGCAAATAAAGGGACACTTTATCAGTGCTAAAAAAGGGTTGATAAAGGGGTAAATTTATCAATGATTTTTTTAGCACTCATAAAGATTCCATTTATCAGTGCTTTTTTATAGCACTGATATATACCAGTGCTTTTAAATGTCTGTTTGGTATTAGTGACTCCAAACTTCTTTCAAACACCTCAAATCTTGTTAACATCCTTCAAATCACATGAATTTTTTTATCTATTTTGAGTTTGAACTTTATTTATGTATTGAAAAAAAATCCAACACAAGAATCATATCCACTTCATATCTTCTCCACTTATTATTCTTTAGCTTGTCAATGTTGAAAACTTCTCTAATATCTCATTATTCTCCCAAATTTCATAACCACATTAAATTTTAACATATCCTAAAATAGCTCTTACTCTCAATAATCTCACCCCATTGATTTTGTTTCCAACCAATTAACAGAAATCACTTTTCAAAATCATCATAATTAAAACCGAATAATCATTTTAAAAAATTAATACTACACGATAAAACATAAATTAAGAAATAATAACATTGAATAATAATATCATGATATCCATTAAAGTGACTTATATTCACTTCATTACATCTCTAGATACGAATTGAGTAAAACTCTACTTCCTCTTTATAAAAACATTCTTTGAACCAATATTTTACAAGTTTCTACATACATCCTCACCAAAACATGTTAGAATAGAATATAACTCACATAACCATGTGGAATGTATTACTTACCCCATTTAAAACTCCTATTAAATATATTATCCACCTTAATAAGAGATATATCCCCTGTAGGTTAAACACATATCTTCAGATTCTCCCCCAAAATTGTAGTCTCCCATTTTGAAAGTATATTATGGGATCAAAGTAATGGTATTTATATTTTATTTATCCTCATTAGACAATAATAATATAAATAACATGTTATATAGAGGATAGTTCATAATATAGTTTCCATCGATAATAAATGATTGTATTTTTTATTCAACCTCCATGGGTTGGTATTTAACTCCCCCTTTTAATGAAAACCACATTGATCAAAAAGATTATTATATAATTACCATTTTAGATTATGATCACTTATATTATTCTTCACTTCTGTAATATGAAATTATAAAGACTCATTATTCTTGAATCTCATCACCATATATTATTTTTTGGAATGTTTACAATGTTATCCTGAAATATAAACATGTTTATCCTTCTTCTTGAAAATTTATGAATTATTATATTCACACCTAAAACATTCCTCTTGATGTGGTACATACATATTGAAGAATTTTATCACTTTAAAATTATAACTATAAATAATATACCATGTTTTTTAGATCATATTTTTCATAATTTTTTTTCTAAGGTGGAAAAGTACTCCATGTGATAATTGGTTATCTTATTTCATACTCAAGTAGTATGAATTTCCATATTCACTAATCTGAAATAAGTTACCTCATGTTTATTTCCTCTTATAAAAACACATAAATATTTCAACTTATTTAAAAAACATTCCTATTCTAAAATACCATTTCATTTAAATCATCACAGAGTTGAGGAACAAATAGTAAATTGTGTTTCAACACATCAAAAAATAAATTGTTCTTTGATTACAACATGTTATGTCCAATGATTTCCAAATTATGTACTCTAATATTTAGTGAACCACCATTTAAAAAGGTCCCTAATACTTATTTTCTCTTTTCAATATCCTTAACGATCATAAAATTTCCTTTCATATGGGAGCACAATCCACTATACAAGATCCATGGATGTTCATTTTTTAATGATTTATGTTCCATGCCAACAATAAATGAAGTTTCCTTTACTTTATGTTTCATCTTTTAATACTTTTGAGTATTACAATTCATGAAAATTGTTATATGTATAATGGTATTATGATCATCAATAATGATATTTTATAGGATATATCTTCAAAAAAACACATCTAATAGTTGTAAGTTGTTCTTAACCTTCAATTTAAAATTTTCAATTTTTTATGAAATTTTATTATTTGAGTGGGTTCACAATCCCAAAATAATCTAGTCTAGTATAAACATTTTTAATCAAAAAATCTATTTTACATGTTCCTAATGCCCCAACAACTCCATTAGTGTCTATAAAATCCATAATTTAATTTAAATGTATCTTATTTTGTATATTTTGAAAACTAGTATTATTATATATTTTTACCATCAATTTTGAATCCTTTTTGTGAATTATTTTTTTAGAATAAAAAACATTTTTCTTTACCCTTCAATTCCTTTTTCAAATTTTAAATTCATAGTTTTAGTAGTTTTCACTTTCAAATTATTGTTCCTTGAATTTCTATATTTTTTAGAATCATATTATTTTTCCAAAAAATAAATTTTATTACACACCACAAATCCCAAAGGTTATTAAATTTTATTTATTGTCCCCATTTTAATTGGGTTGAGTGGTAAACTTACATAGTTTATAAGCTTAGAGGCACTTAGGCCTAATTCATGACCATTTAAGGCCCAAGAAAGACACTGTAATAAAATTTCCACCCATCATTTATATTTATTACAAACACCAAAACTATGATATTTATTCAACTAAATATAAAAACATTTTGAAGCTAAATTTTAATTTTTTTCAATTCAACTTCATCCTCTATCATATTTTTCAAAAAATATTAATATCCTTCTATTTTTATGTAACATTTTCTTCCATAACAACTTTATAAATATTATTCTATTCATCAGGAAACTTCATTAATTTCTCAATACCATTCATCATATTTGACTCTTTTTAACATGTATTATTTCATTATTGATAGATAATTCAAAATCCTTCTTAAAAACAACTTTATAATTTACTAATTGAGAAATATTCAAGAGAAAATATTTGAGTTCCTACTTCATCATGAACTCCATCATAGTTCCACCATAGATTCATCATTGATTTCCTCATCACATGAGGTTTATTATTTGTTCACATTTTTAATATGTATCATTTCACTAACATTATGGGATATATTTACTTTTTAAATATACTCACTACAATCATTTTATTTAATTTTAGATTAGAATTTTCTTTTCTTTAATTTATTGAAATTATTACCTTTCACAATTAAAAAATATTCTAGTTCTCTCTTCGTTGAGAAATGTATTTTATTATCATATTTATCATCACTAAATCAATATTCTTCTAATATATAAAATTTTTCAAGAAATTGTAATATTACTCCACAAAACAAATATTTAAGTAGAATATTTCTCCAAAACAGTTATTTTCCTCTTCTATCTCTTCGAAAAATGAATCTCCTGTGTTTGAAAAATTTCATTTCAATATCTTCTTAATAAAAATATTCTTTCTTATATTTATCAATTTTTTCTACTATATAGAATGTTTTAAAGGAAATTTATATATCAATATAGATCTTCACCTTGAAGTTAATTACATACCATAGCTCACACGTATTCAGAATGGTATATATATGATCCAATGAGAGTGTATTAAGATCAAAAAATTTTGAGTGTTGCAATATTTTCCATAAATTTGTTGAGTAAGATTTATAGTATCTTATCTAAAACTATTTAATCCAATAACATCACACCAAAACCTATAATGGTGCTTATAATTTCATTAACTCCAGTAAATAAATGATCCACTATTTCATTATCATTCATCTTTAGATATTAATATACCAATCTATCAATTTGTAGGTTATCTTTCTTAACTTTCATTTTAACTTCTTATATATTTTTAATATTTTCTCAAATTTCATTTACTTTTTTGATCCCATTTAAATTGAGAAAGTAAACTAATAAAAGAGATGAAATTATGGAATTTCAAGCATGAAAATAATTCAATAAATTCTTCCATTCTACCACATTCATAAAAAATCATTTAGGTTGATGAAAAAAATATCTGAAACATCAAGTAGAACATCCAAACTGATTGATAGAATACATGGAACCATATGAAATTTAAGTAAATAATAAATATTTCCAAAAAAATTAGTATTACAATTATTTTTATTGTGTTTAGGTAATATATGTTCATAAAATAATTGATGGAAAGTTTTAAAATACAGAGGAAAACTCTATGGATTCTATCATGAGAGAAAAACTCAAACAAAAACTGAGTTTAGAAACCAATACAATAATAAACATGAATATTACGGATCATCACAGGAAAAACAAACTCCTTTGATTCCACTTATGATGGAATTATGTTTATTTGTTTCCATTGAGAGAGGGATGAATTAGTGAAAAAATAGTTCATTTTAATGCTTATGATTTCTTCTGAAATTAACCTCCATCACTTTTAAGAGTGTGTTATCTCACTACTGAACTCACACGCGACAAGGGTGAAAAACAAAGAAATACAACCAAAATATAGTGTTTACAACTAACATGATCCAGAATTACCAGATACCATATATTTTACTAAAATTACTATTATAGATATAAAACTTTGGGTATATATTTGACTAGAATTCATGAATGATAAGAATTCTATTTCCTGATAAGTTGCTAGAAATGATCAATATATTTGTTTACTTTTATAAGGTAATTATTATATGTATTACTTCAATTTGATTGTCTCCATATAATTATATATTTATCCCATGCTTATTCAATGTTGAAAACGCATGAATTATTCATTTTTCAACACATATCACATGTGTGATGATCCCATGAAAAAATCAATTGTATATTAATAATAGTAATAATAATATTATTATTGTTCTAATTATTCTTATTATTATTTTTTTTTCTTATTCTACTTTTACAGTTTCAGTTACTTACCCCCTCCTTTACCTCCTTCTATCTTTTTGTGAGCAATTATATGTGAATTATCTTATATTATGGTTTGTGTGAGAATACATTTTCTGGATGAGTATTAATTATTTTGGAAATGAATTAATTTAAGAACTTTATACTTGTACCAGATGAAAGGTAGAAAATGAATAAAAATTTCATAACAAGTAATAACTATTATGGGGAATCTTTAATATGAATGTATTGAAGATAAATTATATTTTCAATAATATTTATAGTAATGAAGGTGTGTGGAGAAGTAATGGACTTGAATAAGGGGTTTCTGTTGATATATAAGGGCCTTTAGAATGATATATAATAGTAACCTTGTATTATGTATGAAAGCACACACTATTCATTGAGTAGTCTAGTTAAAGTTATGTTTTCATTTGATAGAATGAAAATATTACTATAAAGATCATATCTTTATAGAATTATCCTAATCTATTTCAAGTGGTGGTGGAATTTGAAATAGAATAATTTATCTATTCTATATTGATGTTGAGGTATTTTTTACTATACTGATATATTTTATATTAATCAAAATCTTCTCTTAACTTTATCTTTATAGTTATTATTTCCATTTTAATCTATTGTTTACTCTTATAGTGAAGTATTTTTTTCTATATATTATGAATTTATATAACCCATGAAATATAATTATGTTCCTTCATTACGTGATTCAGTTCTGTATATTACTTATTTAACATCAAATGTTTTCTATGAGTATTTTATATTTTTTAATAAGTTTGTATTCAAGGAGAATGGTTATGTGTTTTCATGGATTATGTGTTATTGATAAACTTATATGTGTGGTTGATTATTTATATAACATCTGGTAAACTTGTTCTAAATTTGAGGTTTAGAATTTTGTTGGTTCCAACACTACTAAATACATCATAAAAAGTGGTATTAGATCTTTCTTTAAAATTATGAAGTATATTTTAGACAATAACATCAAGAAATAATGATTTTACTTTCCTTTACACTTTTTATTCATAAGTTTTATATTATATAAAATGGAATTAGAATACTTAAATTTAAGGATAGATAACTTTGATATATCAAACATTGGTTTTAGAAATATCTAGGGGCAGGACTTCCTATTCTAGAAGGATATTTATCTTCCACTAGATGGGATGAATTTAGAAGAAATAGTCAAGAGAGAGTTAGAGTGTAAATACCCAAACCCTTTCATCCCAGATTTGGTGGGTACTTTATTACATTATTGTAAAGTACAAGGAATCTCATCCAAAATGAATAAATAATTTAGTAGTCTTGGTAAAACATATACATACATGAATCACATTTTTAAAATTAAATCATAATGTGAAACAAATTTTTTTCTTTTATTTCATCATTATTTCCTATAGGATAGCCATTCATATCAATCATAATACACATCTTGGAATCATGGGGAAAGAAACACAAGTAATGAATGAGATAAAATTCTATGTAAGGGAATGAATATAGTGGAATCTATCATTAATAAATAATAATAATAAATATGGAAAGGTAAATAACAGAAGTGCAAGACGTTCGATCAATTAATTGATCACAATATGACAGGAATAAAATATCATCAAATAATTCTATATAAATAATCACATGATATTGAAAATTGAATATTCTAACTAATAAAATAATGACACAGAACATCAATAACTAATCTCAAAATGAGGTAATGCATAATTCTTAACATCATAACCATATCATTAAGGCAAAATTCCAACATATACTACATAAATCAGTAACACCTCAGCCAAAAATCTAAACAAGTTTGTCTCATGTGGTCTACTGATACGTTGAGGGGCTATAGTAGGAACCACATATCACTTACTAAGTCCAATGCATTCATTATATGAAAGGGGTGTAACATGATCAAAATAAACATTCATATTTTAAAAACTAGCATACAAGATGTTAATAATTTCCCCAATCAATAAAAAAAACATAATCTGTTTGGAGTAACATATAGAATGGTATCAACGTAGTACATCCTCATCAACTGATCATAAACAATCCAAATAAATAATAATTATGCTATTATCACAAAATATTCCCAATGGAACATTATTTATAATTAGGGGTTTTTATGAATATAAATACCATAAGAATTCAATTAAAACATTCTTGAAGAATATATCTTTTTCAATTTGAAAATTAAATTTTTTTAAAACAATTACAAAATATTTTTATAAAAATATATTTTAGAATAACATTGGAAATTTTCCGATAATATTTAAATCCTTGATTTCTCAATATGGTGTGATTTTTCTTATGTTCTGTATAAGTTAAAAAAATTTATTCCATTCACGTTTTTGGTAAAATCAAAATAGAACATGTTTTGAAAAAAATAAAGATTCTATTCAAAGAATTTTTAAAAAATCTAAAAAATGCTAAATATTTATTTGATAAATCATTTTTATAATGTAAAAAAAAATTAAAACATTTTTATAAAACGTGGATTTGGAAGCAAAATGATTTTTGATCGAAGAGTGAAATGATGTACGATGTTATAAAAAAATATTTTCAAAATCAATTTAAGTAATAAATAGAGGAATAATTAAATATTAATTGAAAACTCATTCATAAAAATATGAGAATAAACTAAAATTGGTTTATTAGTCAATGATCAAATAATTTATTTAAATTTAAATTCATGTATAAACAATCCTGATTAAAATGAGATTGAAACATAAATATAGTACCACTTTGGTAACTTTTGAGTCATAATCCCCATGGAATGAATAAAATAAAAGGAAAATTTAAATACCACGAGGATAAATATATTCATTATATAACATATAAAATGGGTAGTATATACACCACACAAATTGATAATTGGTGAATATGAAATTTGACTCACAGAAGTAAAAGTGAGATGAGAAACTCTTACCTCGGGTTTGAATTTATTCGTATGTGTCAGAACCTCCTTTATAATATAAATATGTTTATTATACATCTATTACAGGACAATAATCACATATTTCATAACATATTTTATAAACTTATAGTATTTTGTGGCCTATTTATTAATAATTCTTTTATAAAATCATTATTTTGAGTGATAATTGTTTCATTTTTAATGTATGTTTTGGTTCAGTAATTTCAGTAATTTTATATCGATCCTAGTTCAATCATCTATTAAAGTTTAAAATTACATCAATATCATATATATTCATTATATATTTATTTATAGTAATATATAAATGTTATAGATAGAAAATTGATTACACCGTTCATGGAGACGGTAGATTGTATGTAAGTATGAAATTTGATTCCATTTTTCTCAAAAGATAGAATGAAATAAAAATAAATATTAATTAAAATTTTCATAATAATTATTATGTTATTTATATCATTTATCTTAATTAAATCCGTACTTATTACCATCCATTTGAAAGTAAAATGAAAAATATTTCACATCGGTATAAAGAGGTTGTAGTCTACAAATACTCATGAGTGACATTATTTGTTTCCAATGAATTTTAAAGGTAAGAAGTTATCTGTGGAATTATATTCCAATAATTATGGTTAAATCATAAATATAACATATTTTCATTAATGTTAACATTAATTCCGTACATTTAAACCTAAGTGAAAAATGAATCACATCACTTCGCTAGGCGGTAGTATGCCGTGCACATGCGCGACAATATCATATACCCCATAAAATGGAAAGTGAGAAGTTATATGTGATATTATAATTTATAATTAAAATAATTTAATAAATATAATATAAAAATTAAAATCCAACATTATATCCATCCTTGAATGGTGGTGATGGAAAGCGAATTACATCAGTTCATGAGATGGTGGTATGTCGTACAAACGATCAACAACATTGTTTACCATTTTGTGGAATTGGATATGGATATATATTATCCCATTAACATAATAACATATCACTATATATAATATACTGGGGTTATTAAATGATCATAGTTTAATATTATTTTAAAGAGGTTGAAGAAGAAATAAAACAAAAATGCATGTCTAAGAACATTACCTCTTCTAGAGAGAGCCTCAATAGGTTTATACCTAAATACTTCATAAGAGGGGTTAATAAACCAAAAAAAGTACTATAGAATGTGGTTATAGAATTAATTAATGTATTTGGGAAGGTCCTGTCAAATACAAAGGGTTATGTAAGTTTGAAAAGGGGAGGAGATGGATTGCCTTTTATAAGTGGGGGAGAGGACACACATGGGATTTTTGAAACGATAAAGTAATACCCACATTTTTATCATGCCAAAATCCGATTAAATGGGTAATTTTTAACCCTTAGAGGTTATAAGATCAATAAATGTCTATAAAATAATTCTTGGACAATATTTTTTTAATTTTACCCCTTATATTCTTAGTTTAACTTATAGGTAAACCGATTTTTACCTTAAGCGTGGAAATAAATCTTTACCCTTTTTAATATAAATTATGGTAGAAATTTAAGTTGACACTTTTATGTAATATTAATTATTATGATTCAAAATATAGAATCTAATTTTCCTAATTTAATTAATAAAAGTGGAAAAATTCAATTTAAAATTAATGTTTCAAACACGATGAAAAAACAGATTTTCAAAGAAATGTTATCATAAGTATTGTGATTTTTTATATTTAAATTGAATATAAAATTGACACAAGTTATATAAATTAGTTAAATTTTAAAATAATAGATCTAAATTTACTTTATATCCTATTTAATATATAATTAAACTTTGTAAATTATTTTAATGAAATTGATGTTTTCAATCAAAACCAGTAATTTTCAATGTTCATCGAAAAATTAATCTTTTAAGAAAATTATGAAAAATTAACTCCATGCTAATTTTGATATGACTATTTTAAAAAATAACATTGTTTTTTTAAATAAATTTTCTAAAAGTGGAAAAAATTAATTTTAATCTATGTGTTAAAAGCATGACTAAACAACCTATTAAAAAATAATGTTTTTCAAAAAACCATTCTTTTTCTTTCAAATTGTTATTATTTCATTTCTAATCAATATATAACCATTTAATTTTATTTTATAAATGGGTAAAACATATTATTTTAATAATTTATTTAGTCTTATTCACACCACCCGACTGAACATCTAGGTTATAATGGTCATGTTTAAATAATAATATTTTAATATAGTATCATGTTTTGTTCAAACTCGTTGTTGCGTGCATCACAAGATATAAATGAAATTGAATTTATTTAAAAAAGAAAGATATGATTAAGTCTTTGGGATCTATATTCTCTTATAATATTTGTTCTTTTTTAATAGATGCTATCAAACATTTTGTTCCTTTTTAAAATCTTAGGGTGTTATATTTTACCCCACTTAAATTATTTGTGTCCTCACAATTTAATATTGATCCCATAAATTAGTGGTTTTAAGTTTTAAAATACATTTGTCGGAAACCCACATTATAAAAGGGATTAATAAAACATCCTCATTATAAGAGAGAAAGTTATGTATAATGGTCATCTATAAAAACACATAACTAGGTTTACACGTATGAGAACATTGGGGGGAAGTAAAGATATATACATGGCATAAAATAGTAAATAATTATAGAGTTACAGAGACCATTGATTACAAGAGAGTGAATGATAAATAGAAAGTTATGGACCTAAAAAATATAAATCTATGAAGATTTAAAAAACCATTTTATTTATCAGATATAAAGGTAATTTTATTACATTTTTTCAAGATCAATTTCCTAAAGATGAGGAATTCTTTTACTATGTAAGAATATAAAGATATATTCTTACTTTATATCATTCTATTCTATAACCAGAATTTAATCCTATCATTGTGACTTGATCAATTTTCACTTCATATCTAAATCCAATAAATTAATATCAAAGCACTAAAATTAACATTTAATGGATCATAAGATCCCTAAAAGAGTAAAAATCATTTCCACATATATCTAAATATTTTCCAAAATCAATATGTTCATAAAAATTTATATAATACACTAATCTATAAAACTCAATAGTTACACCACTATATTAAAATTAATATTTTTTTCCAATTTTTTTAATAAAAATAATAACATATTAACTATAACATCAT
This sequence comes from Viscum album, assembly GCA_963277665.1. Taxonomy (NCBI): domain Eukaryota; kingdom Viridiplantae; phylum Streptophyta; class Magnoliopsida; order Santalales; family Viscaceae; genus Viscum; species Viscum album. The sequence goes on from OY728145.1 coordinate 183,590,302, forward strand.
GTAGGATATTGGTAGATGTGACACCCTTGTCAAAGTTTAGTTGTGGGTTCAATACCCATGGTCATTCTAGATGTGAAGGGTTGTCACATAACATCAAGGTTGTCTATTTTACAAAACATTATTAATATAATTCCAATAATGTTAAGAAATTGAAATAACCCATTATTACCTCAATATAAATGGTAGGATGAACCTTAAAGTTTACCAATACCTTCATAAAAACCAATTTATCATTATTATCTCAATATAAAAACACATATTATGATTTATCCTCCATCAATTATGTGTTTCTCAAGAAGTTAAACTTACTACTAACTCACATTTTCTGATCATCGGCACCATTCAACATAGGCTCTCAAATACTTAAATAAAAAGTTCTACAATACATTACTTATAAATTTTATAATTCTTATAACTATAATGTCCATGACAAAATATCCCTATAACATAAATATTTAATCTAAATACAATAAAATTAATGATTATAGTACATCTATTTTAAAATAAAAAGCTTAAATTTTATCACTTATCTTATTTCAAGGTATATTCCCATGACACTTGTGGCATTCATTTTCATAGTTCACCATGTCCTTAAAGTTGAATCATTTCACATTGGAAGATTCTTTTTTTCCCTTGAAATTATGAATATGGTGGAATTTCTCTCTATACTTAAATCAAACTCCCATTCCCTTCAAGAAAGTAAAAGAGTTCTTCTTTTCACAATTATTACTTGGGGTAAAATCCTTCTTTAACTTCTTCCCTTTATTAATATTTTCCCTATCATACTTTTCCTATCATTATTACCATTGAATCTATAAGACTTGTAGAATTATATCTCTATCTTAATACGACATATTACTGTATAATTGTATGATGAGAATGTTTGGGATACCAGTTCCCTTCGAATTATTGGCGTAATCCCATCAAACAAATGAGAGATCTTAATCTTTGGAACATGTATGTATTCCATATCATGCCTTAACAACCTTGTAAATTTTGATTAATATATAGAAAAATTGTCATCTTCCTTTTATATTATTCTCATGAATTGTCTCTCTATATCCACTCATTTCTCATGAGGAAAATAATTTTCTAAGAAGAGTATATAAAAATCCATCCATTAAATGTTTTCTATTAATTATTATTCTCTAGTGTTTTGAATCAACGACCACCATTTATCTAAAACTTCTATAAGATAGTAAAATTCCTTGAAAACCATATCCCTTTCATTACTTACCATAGCAAGAAATATCTTCTATAACAAACTAATCCATTTCCTAGTTACAAATGGATTTGTATTCCCATTTAATTATAGAGGTTTTTGACGCATAAATCAATATAACATTGTTCCACCGTGTTGCTAATCAGTAGGGTTTTCAATGCATGAATTCTTATTACTCACAACCTAAATCAGCTACCCCAATATGGTTATAATTCGATCAAATCCAGATCCATTTCTATTCTCATCATCATTGTATTTTCCAGGAGGGGAATCCCTACATAGGCTATGTGAATTGATATGTTTCCCATTCATTATTCAAGGTTCCATTTATAATCAATGGAATGCACTAGATTAAATTATAACACTATGAAAAATAAATTATAATCCCAAAACTAGTGAAAAACAAAACATACATTGATACATGTCTAATCTCATAGTCCTAAACTAGGTTTCATTGGGAAGGTTTTCAAATCGTAAAAATATTTTCAAACCCATAATAATGGTTTGTAATGAAAATGTGAATTAACCTAAACATATCCCCTTGGAGTATCGAAATAAGTGCATAGTAAGGACCATTTTCGTGTACTAGATAATGCTCAAGGAAATATTTATGTGCCTTTCGGGTTTATTACCCATAAGTACATATGTACTATAACTACATCCACTTATAGAGTCAAGACCATGATGTATTGTTAGTTAAAATAAAATAATATATTCCCCACCGGAACATTAGAATTTTCTTCTATACTTATCCTCAAATTCAATATTAGGCTTATGTTCTATGATCTATGTTTTCCTAAATCTAGTTCCCATTGTTTCAATTAAAATTACTCTAATACTAACTATAAATACCCTGACTCTAGTATCCCAAAGTCATAGGTTACATATTACATTGGCATAATATAAAAGGAATCACTTTCTAAAATATATAATAGTTTAGAAAACTTGGTAATATAGGTAAATAAATGAGTATTATTTCAAAAATTAAAAGATAAAGTATAAAAAAGTATTTTTATTGATTGAATTATTATTTCCTTTATCATAACCATTCATATCGATCATAATAATTTTTTTGGAATACTAGGGCAAGAATAATAATAAAAGTATGATAAAAAATGCCATGTAATGGTATGCATATTATGGTAGATATTATAAATAATAATAATAATAATAATATATATAAAGTTAGATAACTAAAACAAATACCATTCAATCAATTAACTTAGAATAATATGGAAGGAATAAAATATGATCAAATAATTCCTTATAAATAATCACGTAAGATTGAAACTTAACCATTGATATTCTAACTAACAGAATAATCACATAGAACATCAATAACTAATCTCATAATGAGATAATAAATAATTTTATACATCATAACCATACCGTCAATTCCTCATTCCAAGACATCATACATAAATGGGTGAGGCTTGAAAAAAAACTCAAGCTCGTTTGTGTTATGAGACCAACCAATGCATCGAGGGGATATAGTAGTCCCCTCTCATTACATAATAAGTCAAATGCATTCCTCATGTGAAAGGGGTGAATAATAACCAATATGGATATTATTATTGTAAAAAATATCATATAAAATGTTAATATTTTCTCCATTCAATAAACATAATCATAAAAAATTTAGAGTAAAATGATAAATAGTAACAAAATAGTACATTCTAACCAATAGATCATAAAACATCTAGAGAAATAATAATGGTGGTATAATTAAAACATATTACCAATGTATAACAAGGTAAAATAATGGTTTTTTTCATTGATGAATAGAAATACCATAAAAATTTGATTAAAATAATTCTGAAGGAAAATATACTTTTCATTTTGAAAAAAACATTTTATAACTATAAGTTTTAAAAAATAATAAATAAATTTAATTGAAAATAAAATTGTAAACATGTAAAATAATCTTTAAAACATTGAGAGTTAATGAGGATTAGAAATTCTATACATGTATTATAATTTAAAAAAAGATTCCTTTTCATTTTCAGTAAAATCCAAAAGAGCCTTGTTTGCAAAATGACATGAAGATTAATTTCAAAAAAACGTGTAAAAATGTATTTGATATATGATTTGAATAAAGTTAAAAAAAAATTTAAAACATTTTAAAAAACATGGATTTAGAAGAAATGGGTTATTTAAATGAAGAGAGAAATAAAGTTGGATTTTATTAAAAATATTTTCTCAATCGTTTTAAGTACCAAAGAGAGGAATATGGTACTATTACATAAAAAATTCATGAATATAACTAGGATAAGAAGATAAAAGGTTTTAATATAAAATTATCTTATAATTTCCTTCAATGTAAATTAATGTATAAATATTCCCAATTAAAAATAATTCAAACATAAATCTATTAACACTTTGGTGAATATTTGAATCATAATCCCCATGAAAGGAATAAAATAAAATGAAAATTTAAATACCATGAAGATAAATAGATTAATTATACAAAAAATCAACGTATCATTATATACATCAGAAAATAGAATTATTGGTGCATATGACATATGTCTCATGGAAGTAAAAGTGGGTCAAGAAACCATTACCATAGGTTTTAATTCCTTCATATATGTAAAAACATTTTATATAATAAATATAGTATAATTATAAATATATTACATAAAAATTATAGAATATTTTATACCATATATTATTTACTTATAGTCATTTATGTCCCATTTATTAACAATTCATTGTTAAAACCACTATTTCAGGTGATAATTACATCATTATTCATTTAAGTTTTAGTTCAGTAATTGTGGTTATTTTTTATTTATAATGGATTCATAATATCAAAAAAATTTAAAATTAAATAAATATCATATATATTATTTATATATATATTTATAGTAATATATAAAATTTAGAGATAGAAAATGGATTACACCATTCATGGGGACAGTAGGCCGTAGGTATGCCTGAATGTTGTTTCCATTTTTCTCTATGGATGGAATGAAAGGAAAATAAATAATAATTAAAATTTCCATAACCATTATATATATATATATATATATAATATTTTAATTAAATCTATCCTTATTACCATCCATGAAAAAATAAAATGAAACACATTTGACATAGTTATGTGGAGGCGGTAGTTCACATGTACACACAAGAAACATTATTTTTTTCCAATAGATTTAGAAAGTAAGAAGTTATATGTGATATTATATTTTAATAAATTTTTTTAGTTCATAAATATCACATATATTCATTAATTATCACCTTAATACATTCTATTTAAAATATAAGCAAAAAACAAATCAAATCGCTTTGCTAGGTGGTTGTCCATCGTACATAGAGGATACATTATCATATCCTCCATGAAATAGTAAGTAAGAAGGTATATTTGATATAATAATAAAAAAATTATAATAATTTCAAAATTATCATATAAAAAAATTAAATCTATCATTATATGAATCCACCAAAGGTGATGATGGAAAAATAATTACATAACTTCGCGAGGCGGTAGTTCTTTTTACACAAGATCAATGATTTCAATTAAATTTTAATAGAAGTGGAGATTTATATAGGATATTTTATTAAAACATTAACATCACAATATTTATTATATATATTTTTTATTATATTATCATAGTAAAAGATGATTTTAAGGATGTGTAAGAAGAAATAAAACAAAAACTCATGTTTAATCATTTTTCCTCTTCTTAGGGGATCCTCATTAGATTTATAACTAAATACTTATTAGGATGTATTAATAATAAAAATAAGGAATATATAACTTTTTTAGGAAATTATCTAATGGATTTGGATTGGTCTTGGATATACCAAAGGGTTTTTGATGTGTGAACAGGGGAAGAGGGGTGACCTTTTATAAGTTGGGGAGAGGACATACCTGGAAATTTCGAAAAGATAAAGTGAAACCCACATTTATATTATTAAATATGAATAAAAATGGTTCATTAAAAACCCTCATATGTTATATATTCTAAATATATCCATAAATTTTTGGAAAATTTTTAGGTTATTTAAACTGTTATTTTCATAGTTTAAACCCTTAGAAAACCCACTTTTTCCTTAATTGTCGTAATTAATTTTTATCCTATTAATAATGGCCAAAGATTATTTAAAAAGTATTATATAATATTATTTATTAGGATAAATAATAAATAATATTTTTTCAAATTAAATCCAAATAAACGGATGAATACAATTTAAAATTATACCCATAGATGCGAAAAAAAAAACGCTTTTCCAGAGAAAAGTTCTCAATAGTATGGAATGTTTTTATAATGAAATTGAACATAAAATTAATAAAAATGATCTAAATTATTTAAATTTTAATATAATTGATATAATTTTACTTCACAACCAATTTCAAATAAATTTAACTTTGAAAATAATTCAAATGAAAAGATAGTTTTCAATAAAAACCAATATTTTTCGTTATTCATTGATAAAAACTCTTTTAATAAAATTATTAAAAATTAAATTTAAGTTATTTTTGATATTCTATTTTAATAAAAAATGTTTATTCTGTCAAATAAATTTTATAAAATTGGTAAATTTTAATTTTAAATTTTGTGCCCAAAGCGTGACTAAAACACCATTTAAAAAAAATAAAATTTTCAAAAAACATTTACTTTTATATTAAAGAGTTCTTATTTTATTTATATTTAATAGATAAACATTAAATTTATTTTATAAATGTGTAGAAAATATATGTTTTATAATTTATTTATTCCTATATGTACCGTCCAACTTAACGGCTATGTTATAATGGTCATGTTAAAATAATAATATTTTAATAGAGTATCATTATTCATTCAAACCTAGTGTTGAGTGCATGGAAAGATATCAAATGGATTATATTTATTTAAAAAGGAATATATCATAAAGTTTTAGTTTTTTATATTCTATTATAATTTCTATTTTTTTTGTCACACATGCTATCAAACATGAAGCTCCCTTTTAAAAATATCATAGCATTACAAACATAGACTTAACAGAAAGGAGAAACTTTTTTTCTAGACTATGTTATCAAAAAATGAGTCTTTAAATATTAATTATTAGAATAAAATTGTAGAATTTAGGGAAAATATCTAAAAAATGTTAGAGAAATATTGTATTATGAAAAAAGTGTTCATATTGCGGTAAAGTTTCAGTATGGTTATTTTGGAAGGAAGGTCAAAGGAGGATCAATTGAATGAGTTTAATGTGATCCAAAGTCATATGGACTATTTTGATGTGATGGTTTTAAAGGAATTCTGGACTTTTTTATTCTATCTTCACTTCTTGAATAAAGGGATTTGATGGTGATAGTTGTAAGTAATTCCATCTGAATGAATAACTTGGTCTATGAGTAGATATTTGATATGATCATCAAATAAGAGATCCAATTTTAAAAGTGTCTATGTGCTACTATAAGTATATTTAATAAAAAATACCAAGGATTTTTCACTCAAATACGTTAAAGGAAACTATAAGAAAACATAATAGATAATATATGTGGAAATTTGGCTGGTACAAGGAAATCTACATGTTAGAACTATATAAAGTAGGTAAATCTACTAAATTATTTTAGAGAGTGGTGTGTTCATTCTAGGAATATTTTTTATATTTCGTCCACTAACTCTATAGTTAAAGGGGTGAGTGGTACTTTGATTCTAAGTGTCACAAGTTTGATAGAGTAATGGATTCTTATTCCTAGATATTCATTTCATTTAAATTAAAAGATAGTATTCATTTAAAATTATGTGTCTCAAAGCCTTTTCATAGTTCATATTATATAAGGGGAGGCACATGATGTATTTAAAATATAATATGTGATAATTCGAACATAAAAAAAATTATGATTTATTTAGAAGGTGTTTGGTGAATATATGTTTTATGGAAGAAACTAATTTTTACTTTCCATCATGATAATATAGGATTATATAGGGTTTTTATGGATAGTTTTTGGAAAATAACATGATTTTCCCTAGTGTTGGTCCATGTTGTGAATTATAGAAATTTGTACTTCATTAGGTTTTCAAAAGGTATCATGCATGCTGGAGTGACAACCTCTAGAATAGTTAAGTCATGGAATGACCATCTTCCTCACATTAGTGAGAAGGTTATATGTACCTTGGACACTAAAGTCTTTTTGAAGTATAGATCATATTATTATTAGATATAAGGGAAAAAATTCATTAAATTTATATAGAAATATTCTTATGAATAAGAAGATTGTGTTGGTTTATATAGATTTCAAAAAGACTACCACCAATTTGATGTAACAAGGGGAAATCTATAAAGTCACCTTCATTTATGATTGTAAATGAAAGGTGTGTATGTTTTTTTCTCAAAAACCAGCACAATGTTTTCAATACCTTCATTATATAGTGATTTATGGGAGAAGAAGAGAATAGAATGAAGCTGAAATGTATTTTTTATAACAATGGAGGTGAGTGTGGAGAATGAGAGATCTATAAATTATATTGGATGAATGGGATTTTCATATAGAATATTATGTGTATAAAATGTGAGAATAACGGTGTTACATAACAGATGAATCTGATTCTGAATAAGTGAGATGGAATCAAAAGATTGTATTTTTGTTTTTCAAAAGAAATTTTGGTAAAATAAGTTAAATATATGGATTTTCCTATGAGTTATAGTCCTTTAGAACATATTGAAAAATATCTTCTAGTAGAAATATGGTCTAGAAGAAAAGTGAACAATACATAGTTGATATTTTTTAATATATCATATATTCCCATGTCGATGAAAAGGATATGTATGAGTTGGATTCTATGTACCATACATGTGTGTTTATTGGATAAAATGATGAAAATTTTAGACAAAAAATATGGGATAAAATTTATTTAATAGTCGTTATAGATCAAAAAATCCTATTTAAACTAGATATAAGATACTCTTGGGAACAAATAACTAATATAGTAATATGATTTTAAGCTAAAGAGAGGTTGGGTGGTGTCGAGAAATTTATGATGCATAGAAATTTGAGTTCTAGTGTAACACCCTTAGATTTTTTGAATTTTTTCAAATATATTTAATCGTTTATATATTTTATGTCACACACAAAACTATTTTTTTCTTGTGTTACACATAATTCCGAGCTTATCTTGCATTACACACAACACCGAGTTTAAATAAAACATGGCATACAATTAAAATATTATTATTTAATATTATTTTTGTCACATAGTCGTTAGAATGGTGTATATAGATAAGATTAACAAAATTATGGAAATATTGTTTAAAAATGTATATAAAATTAATTATTTGGCGACTAACTATTTAGATATGAAAATAAAAACTATTTGAAAATAAAGGAAACATTGTTCTGAAAGACTATTTTTTATGCAACAAAATATGTTCTGCCTCAATAAAATAATAACCCACTTCCTATGAATGATTTTATTAGATTTTTATATTATATATTAAATCAACCATTTCACATTCATTTTATGTTTTTTCTATACAAGAGATAAAAATAAATCCTATTTTATGCTTAAAATTGTATTTTTTCTAAAAATTGGTTTTTTGACCTTTTTATGGCACACTTATTTTAAAAATAATTTTTGAAACATTAATAAAATTAATTATGAAAAATTAAATTCATTTTTTAAATTGTAATATCAAATATATCATATGGTTAATTTTTGATATGTTTTTTTACAAAGTTTCATTCTTTTGATGAATCGTAAAATTATTTTATTTTAATTGATAACTACATTTTCATTTAATTTGTTTTTAAAGATAAATTATATAAAAAATTGATTTTAAACATATATTAGTCAAATTATACACCCTTTAATCCAATTTATGTTATTATAATAAATTTAAAATTGAAGTTTTATATAGAAACATTGTTAGCATTTGAACTCCTCTTTGAAAACCTATTTTCCCGTCACGTCTACGAGATTAATTTTATATTAAAGTTTTACAGTTATGTGGATGGAATTATGTATATTAATAATAATAAAAATATTTTATGTTTTCTAACAATTTAATCTTAATTTTTTACCAAAACGAGTAATGAATGTCGTAAAAATCAATTGTCACAATTAAGGTATAATGGGTTTACCGGGGGTTAAACTAAAATGATAAGGGTAAACATGACATATAATCTTATCTAAAAATTATTTTATGGAAATATTTTGACCATTAAATATCTAAGGTTTGTGAATTTAAAATATTTTTCCCTTTTTATATATTAAAAATATAGGATCACTCAAATCTTTTCCAAAATATTATGTGTGTCCACTCCCCCACTTATAAAAGGTCGCCCCATATCCTCTCTTCCTTACACATGAAAACCAATTTGGTGTAGCCAATAACTGAACACATAACACAAAAAATTACTTATTATCATACTCAAATCTTTATTTTCTTCCTATATCTAACGTATGAAGTATTTTGGTGGAATCCTATGGAGGATACTCAAAGATGAGGTAATGTTCATCAGAGATTATTTTTTATTTATTTTTACCTCCAACCCCTTAAATTATTATTATATAATGATTATATAATAAAATAAATATACTATATATAGTTATATGTTTTTATTTTAATTCTATTACCTAAAACCATCTCCAATTCAATCAAATGGGTTACCAAATCATCATCTGTGTGTACAGAGGACAATCGCCTCACAAACTGATGTAATTTGTTTGTCCATTATCACCTATAAAGGTTAGTTTCAATGATGAATTTATTTTTTATATATAATATAAATGTTATTTATGTTGTTATTATGATTCTTAAATTATTATGTTTCTCATACTTTCACACTCACTATATTGAGGGAATATGATAACATCACCCGTGTGTGTGACATGCTACCTTCTCCTAAAGAGATGTGATTCATCAACTCTTTAAATAGAAGTTATTAAGGATGTGTTTAATGAAAATATGTGATATATATGAAAAAAATATTCTATAATTATAATATATAATCTACCTTTATTTATTTCAATCCAACCAAAAATTGAAAATAGTTTACATGTGTACATACAACATACTGTCTACCTGAATGATGTATTTCATTTTGTATCACTAAATTTAATGAATTTCACTAAATAAATATATAAATAATAAATAATATATTTATATAATGTTTAAAGTTCTATAAATTATGATACCATGATCAATGAAATAGTACCAAGAAATAAGAAGTTAAAACATACATTAAAACCAAGTAGTCAATGCCCGATACATGACTTTAACATGGAATTGCTAACACACTGGAAATAAAAGGTCATATTCAAATAATATATGGTATGAAATATATGATTTTTTTTATTTATAAAAAACTTATATTTATTAATCATTTCTTTTGAATGTTAATGATGGATGTTAAGACTTATGGTAAAAGGATTTTCATCTCACGTTTTTACTTATGTGAGAAACATGTCATATTAACCTTATATTTATTTTATGTTATGTATATACTGTCCATTAGTTTATTTTATGATGTTTCACCATAAAATTATGGGAATATACATATAAATTTTATTATCTTTGATTCAGGTGGTCTACAGTTCAAAAGTTACCAAATCAGCAAGGGATTTGTGTCTCAATTTTCATTCTTTGAAACATATGTTATGTTTTGAACCAATATTCTTCTTTTTGAGGTGTGTTTACAGACCCTTTTAAATTTATTATAATTTATTTATTTATATTCATAATATTTGATGTTTTATTTGATGTTATTCATTTATAGTGATTATGATACAAAGTTACCAAAGTGGTAAAGATTTTATGTTACAATATCATCGTTTAACATAATTTTTTATGAAAATGTTTATAATGATAAAATATTACAATACATATCTCAATAAACACATGACCATTATTATCCTATAATTATGTCATGATAATACATTTTTCCCTTCATTTTCATCCCATTATGTACTCAAGAGTTGAAAAATAATGTTTTTAAAAAAAATCATCCTTTCAGTCAAAACCCCTTTATCTTCCAAAACCATGTTTTAATAAAATTCATTCATAAATGTGTCAAAAAAATTTAGAAATTTTTACCCATGTTTTACATTTTACAATATGCTTTTAATGGAACCTCCATTTCATTTTCCAAAACAATGACTATTTGGATTTTACCAATAATGTGAAAATAATAATTTTTCTATCATGAAATAAAATAATAGTATTTCCCACATTCATGATCGGTAAATGATTTCAAGATTCCATTAAAAAAATTTAATGTTATTTTAAAAGAAGAAATTTCCATTAATATTTGGGGAAAATTAAAAAAAAAATGATTTCAAAATGAATATGATCTTAAAAATGTTTTATATATTAAAAAGTGTATTCGAAATAAGAAAGGTTGTTTTTTACATTACAAGTTTTAAATGATGTCTAAAATATTCCCTTATAATAATTTTATTGTTATTTGAAAATAAAAGGAATTTGAAAATGATTTATATTTTAAAATGTAATTTAAATAAAGGGTTATTTACCTTAGGATACGTTCCAAGAGATATTTCATAATCCTTCTCTAAATAAGATAAAATATTTTGAGATTACTTATGCTTTACTGGGGATATGATCTAAGGATACCATTCATATTCATTCTCTTAAAGGTATATGATTTTTATGATGTGATATCTATGAAACTCGTTTTTCATCTATAGGTTATACCATGATAAAATTCTTATGAATCCCATTTTCTTTTTCCATGATTAAGCTAATGATGAAATGGTAAAATGATTGTGAAACCTATATCTTTTACACAAATTATGATATGATGAAAATTTTAGGAAGCCTATTTCATTTAATGGGATATTATATGATGAATGTTTTATGAACTTGTGCAACACATATGTATTATTTTCAATATTTTATGGGTGGGATTTATATATCCCTTTAATGTATTGGGTAAAGAATTATATCTCATGGGATAAAAATAGTAAATAAGTCAATGAGTTTGAATATAAGAAAAAGGTGTTCCCTGATCCACTATGGAAAGCAGGTGTGTCCTGGTCAACTATTGGAAATAGGTATGTCCTAATCTACTATAATAATAGGTGTGTCCTAATCCACTATGGTAAAAAGGTATGTTGTGATCCACTATAAAAAATAGGTTTTTTCTAATCCATAATGGGAAATTGTTGATAATTCATGATCCATTATATTGGTAGTATTTGTAGTTAATAATTATATATAAAATAGTTATTTATACTTCTGATTTTTATACCATTTTATGAAATGAGATTATGGTTCATGATTTATTTACAATGATTTTTCACCGATATAGGATATGTTTTTGTAAATGATAAATTTTTATTCCATGAATCATGTTTATGATCTATGACAGGTTTGATATGAGCTTTTTATGTTATGTTAAAGATCACATACACTTAATCCATCTTATGATTTTATATGATCAGAGATTTATATCTTTTACGTTTACCCTTAATGGGCATATAATCACACCCTTTCATATGTTTCATTTCCCTAATTTTTGAATAAAGGTTTTTTGTTGGTTGTTTCTATAAATAATAATAAATGGAAAGATATTTGTGGGAAACATGAAGATATTTTACTAGATTAGATGATTTTTTCCAAATTTATGAAGTCTCTAAACTATTATGGTGGTCAGTAATTTTTCTTGTAATTTATTTTAATATTTATCTAGAATGATTTAATATCCATGTATGAGAATCTTTGGTCGATATAGTTGGTATTAGAGGAAATGTTTAGTTAACATTTGGAAACTAGTATGATAAAAGATTAGTGATATCACTGGGGATATGTCTTGGGATGTTTCTAAGGATATATCCAAGGAAGAGTAAAAGTATAGGAAAATTTCCTATAATTTTGGTAAAGGATATAGGAATTGGATTCCAATCAATTAAAACCTTGTATGGATACTAAAAGTCGATGTCTCTCGAACAGATGTACATAGGGGTGACAACATTGAAAACAAAATATTGAGCTAGAACCAATCCTGAACAAGTTAACAAAAATGGGCCTTATTGTACACCTTGTTTGACACTCTTGGGGGATATACTTTATAAATTCAAAAAGCCTTTATGAACCATTGTGAAGGTTTTAAATATAATAAGACTATGAATAACCTAGTATAAACCTAAGGTGTCATAGATTAAAAAAAATATATCAAGATTTTGACTCCATATAATTAATTTTAATGATTATTTGGTTTACCATTATGATTATCATTGATCACACTCTTTCTTTAGGTTTTAATCAGTGGAGGGAATCGATATAAAATAGGTTTACATTTAACATGATGGAGAATTTTATGATAAGATTCAAAATGTTATGATGACTGGAGTGTAGGTTATTGTGATTATTCCTAATTATTTTTCATGGAACATGATTAAAAATGTATACATTAACCATTTCTCAGACTCCAAAAATAAAAAAATGATATATTTCATTGAGAGTTTGGGTAATAAATACCATAGATGAAAGAATATTTAGTTTTATAAGTCTCCATGATATGGAATGAAATGCCCAAGTGGTTGTCTTATAGTAATGGGAAGATGCTTTGACTATGGAAAATAAGAACATAAAGAAACTAACTACAATGGGAAAATGAAAATTTCAGTTAACTCAATAGATGAGAATAATCGTCTCCCTATGATATCATCAAATCTTGAATGATTTAAGTATTGAAAGTATGGTAATTATGAAAATTTATTTCGCAAGGAGAAAGCTCGTGAAGAGAATCAGAAAGACTATATTAGTAATAATTATATTACTGATGAAGAAGAGATTATAAATTACATATAAAAATTTATAGGCATTAATGAATTAGATGATGAAACATAGTTAATGGTTTGATAATGAATTTGGGATAATTAAGTATTTATGTATTTGAATTAAAATATTATGTTATATGAATCATGAAATATATGAGTATTTTTTATTATAAGTTTTTTTATGATTTGAAATAATATGTTAAATGATGCTGATGGACTGGAAAAGTGATTTAATGAAAAGGTGATTGTTTAATTATAAGAATTTACCCCTTAATATGTTGTTGATGTTGAGTAAATGGTGTTTAGTTTAGATAAAGAGATGATTTATATGGATAAAGAAAATTGGATTGTATTGAGGACCTCATAACTAATAAAGGAATTGTTGATAAAGTGGTATATGTTATCATTGATAGAGTTTACAACATAATTAGATCTATGAAATATATTTTAATAATCTATGGTTTTGTTCAAGGAATAAGGAAAAAATATTATTTTCATTAAGCTTCTACGGTAATTAAGGTTTTCCCCATGTTTAAAGAGATTACATGATGAATGAGTTCACATGTTTGGTATGTGATAATCAAGAGATACTTAATGATATATGGTGTCACGAACCGTTCCTTGGGGCACGTGTTGTGACTACCCGAATCCCGTCTTCCATAGGCCAGGGGCTGGCAACTAGAGCCGAAAGGTGTATCCCCTAAAACCGAGAAGGCATTGCCTTTATATCCCGTAAACACACTCAGCCAAGAACACGAAAAGATAAGAACACAAGTAAACTGTATAAAAAAAGAGTGCTGAAAGTAAGAGGGGCCAGAATACAAGCCCAAAAGTAAAGGTACAAGTACAACAGAAAATAAAATACAACTAAAGAAAGAGAAAGACATCTACTAGGTCATCCTCCAAGGTTCCTACCTAAAGGGTAGGTAAAGATCGCCTCCTCAGCACCCACGTCCGCCTGTCTCCTCTACGTACCGACATGCCATATGGTATACCTATGGGCACTATCCAGTACTGGTACCCTCAGCCTCGATCAGCATGGTCCGTTGTCTACACCAAACACAAGAAGGTTCGGGTGAAGCTTGTGCAGGGGTGAGTATAACGATACTCATTAGGGACCCTGAGACCCTCAAGGTCTCAAAAAATACAAAAAGGATAAACCAAAAATCATGTAAACTAGTGACAACCCTACTTAGGTATATGCCCATACATATACTTAAGTTATCAAATATTACCCATCTCATTCACGAGGAAACACAAGACCCAACTCCTAAGCCAAAGTACAACTGTTCCACGAAGTAAAGATTACCCTGAAGGTAGGTACCACACATGTTTGCCACATAGAAGAATACCACAAAGGTAACACCACGAAGGTAAGTACCACATATGTATGCCACATTGAAGAATACCACAATGGTAACACCACAAAGGTAAGTACCACATAGGTACGCCACATATAAGAATACCACAAAGGTAAAGACTCAGCTCACACCAGGTATAAGTTAGGAACAATAGTAGAGATGATTATATGTAACTAATAAATCACCTTACTTTGTTAGAAGTCAGAACCAAATAGGATCCTAAATCATTAGACCCACACATGATATTAGTAAATCATCAGACCCACACATGATCCTAGTACGGCAGACCCACACAGGATCCTAGTACATCATCAGACCCACACAAGAACCTAGTTTAGCAGACCCACAAAGGATCCTAGTACATCATCAGACCCACACAAGATCCTATTACAACTTACCCACAAATGATCCTAGAGTAGTCGTACATGGATTCCTAGAGCGGATTCATGTAGGATCCCCAAGCACAGACCCACAAAGGGTCCCTTTCTCATGTTATAGTCAGCTACAGGGTTCCCGCACTAAGTTCTCTTGAATCCAGGAAGATCCTCTCATCAACACACATGAAGATACTCCACCTACCATGAAGTCCCATTAATAAGTATCCCAATGGACCGCCATGTAAAAGGGGTCTCAACGCAACATATGGTGTGTCAATCAGATGCCCAGTCTATAAGTTATTGGCCTTATAGTCCTAAGGACCAGGTTGGATTTGTGTTCGATCCAACCTATCTATACCACAACATTACCCAAAACTAGATTGGGGTATTCCAAAATGTTCTTCCTGCTCTAAGGTTTTTGGCGCCGCTGACGGTTCATCAAACGGACCCCCGTAGCTCAAGATATGTCCGAAAGAGCGAAAATGGGTCGAAGTTGGTATAGGTCCAGTCTAACCTGGTCCAACTGACCCAGCCCGACCTGGACCATCCTGAGGCGCGGTGGGCCACGGTGTGGTCGCACGTGGGATCGTGGTGCTTTGGATCATGGTGCGGTGGCTCGTGGTGCGGCGGCCCGCGGTGCAGGGCAGCCCTCTGTGCAGTAGCCTCCCACGGCTAACCAGACAACCGATAACCTTCTCCACATGGTGCGTTGTGCGCCACACCTTCGATGGTGGCCGGCTCGGCAAGACACCCTCCCTTCATCGCAGTGGCACAAGTCCGAGGCTCTCGCATTCTGAGCGGTGCCAACGCCTGACGCCGCCCCCCTTCGTGCGGCCATCCTCTGCCAGCCGCTGCCCTTTCTCCACCATGGCCGATGGGTCGCGACCCTTCTTCGACAGTGTGGTCGCGCCACCACCTTCGTTGAGGCTGGTCGTGGTGTCAGCTTCCATTCTCTATCCCCACCGGTGTCGGTCTCCATCCCCCTATATCGCGAAGAACACATCAAGAATCACAAAGAATTGCGGAGTGGTCAGACCATGTTCGTTTGGCCCGTACCCACCGAGTCAGGGTGGTTGGAAGTGGCTCAATAATTATTGAATCACGAAGAACATGAAGAATGGGTAAGGGGGTATAAATCAACAACAAAACCTACCTTGTGAACGATGGAGAAAGGCCTACATTTTAGACAGTGGGTCAGTGTTCACCATTCCCGCAACAACCTCCATCGACGTCGCCTGATTGTCGATCCTTGTTTGGGGTTTTGGTGTCCATCACCACCACTAGTCAGAACCAGATCTATTCTCCAAGCATCGGGTATCAAGACACTTTACTAGAGCTTCGTCGCTTGGTGAAGTCATTCCAAATATTTCCCCCCAAGCTCTATATAAATTGGATAGGGGGAGGGTAAGTAATGATGGTGGAATTTATGAAGGTTCATTTAATAGGAACCTCCCTAAATTCCAATGATACTGTTACTTAGTATTTGATAGGTTTAAAAAATTAATTTTGCGTTGGAAAAATTAAATGTTGACACATTTAATAAATTTTTCATTGGTTCAACTAATTAAATAGGGATTTTAATGGTTTACTCCCATTATAGAGGGTTCAGGTGGTCCCCACCACCATAACCCATGAAGATAGGTTTCAATAAAAATAATATAAAAATTCTTCTTTATTTTATTTTTATTTTGACGTAAAACATGAAAACTAACATTCACACTCCACCTACTACGGTCAAGGTGAATATGTACTTAAAAGAATACAGGCACTGTGAGTTCAATGGTGGCCTCATATTTCAATTCCAAGCACCAGTTCATAAGTTACAAAAACTCGCTTGCATTTTTATTGAACGTACCTGAGAAAAGTTCAGAAATTTACTCTGGGAAAACCGGGCCTCAGAATCACACGCCATAAATTTTTGTGGACTCGTAAAATTCCCATATAATTAAAAAAATTACATGGAATTTCTGGGGATTTACATTCTCACCACCTCAGGGCTTTGCATCCCCAAAAGTCACATCACAAAAACTAAGAAAACAAGTGGGGGTACTGAGCACGAATCTGGGCCTCCCACTCCCTTGTGCTCTCTAGGAGGTTCCGGTTTTCCAATGTACGTGCACCAAAGGTATCGACCACCCACGAAGGAACCGCTTTGGTCAATCCTCAATATCTAGTAGAACCTTCGTAAAGGTCACCCTATCATCAATGTCCTTCATGCCGTGGTTAATGACGTGTGATGGGTTATGCACGAATCTCTTCAGCTGGGATATGTGGGAAACGTCGTGCACCCAGTGCAACTGAGGGGGAAGTGCTAGGAGGTAACCTACCTAGCCAACATTACTGAGGACCTAAAAGGGTTCGATGAACCTTGGAGATAACTTGTCACCTTGACCAAATCTCCACAAACCTCGTCGGGGTGAGACCCGTAGAAATACTTGATCACCATCCACAAACTCTAGAGGTCTCCATCTCTTGTCAGCATAAGACTTAAGCCTAATCTGTGAAGTATTCATCCCCTACTGGATGATCTGTACCTTCTCTGTGGTAGCTCGTACCATCTCTAGTCTCATGAGTGCGTACTCCCCAGGGTCAGTCCATCACAAAGGAGATCTACATGGTCGACCGTATATAGCCTCGAAAGGTGCCATCCTAATGGTGGAGTGGTAGATGTTGTTGTATGAAAACTCCACTAAGGGAAAGTGTTCCTACTAGCTACGACAGAAGTTTAGGACGCAAGCACGCAACATGTCCTCGAGGGTCTGAATGGTCCGCTCAGTCTGACCATCCGTCTGAGGATGGAATGCGGTGCTCAAACAAAGTCCTGTCCCAAAATCCTCATGAAACCCCTTCTATAGTCGGGAAGTGAAACATGCATCACGATCAGAGACAATCATTGAGGGTACTCTATGTAGCCGCACAATCCTTTACACATAGAGGCGTCCCACACTCTCTTCTGAACCCTGCTCTCTGATCGGTAGGAATTGGGATGACTTGGTGAGTCAGTCGACGATCACCCAAATAGAATCATGACCCCTTGATGTATGTGGAAGTCCTATCAAGAAGTCCATGGATATCCCATCTTACTTCCTCTTGGGAATCTCTAAAGGTTGTACTAAGCCTGCTGGTACCTGATGCTCCCCCTTCACTTGTGGACAAGTGAGGCATCAGGAGAAAACTCTGTTACTGCTTTCTTCATTCCCGGCCACCAATGCTATTGTCGAAGATCCTGATATATCTTCGCCACAAATGTATGTACCTCTGTAGGGGATGTGTGCAATGCCCTCAACACTTCCTCCCGAAGTGACTCTGGTACCGTGGTACATCCTATGAAAAGGATGACATGCTCCCCACCTTCAGAAAACCCATCAGTTGACTGTACTATGGATATCTGAGCATGTCGAGCCTCGCAGTCAGTGTCCCCATGCTGTGCCTCACTGACTCACTAAAGAAGTGGGGGAGTCACTGTAAGAGACATATGAAAAGATGTTCCATCTCAATCCACAAAGGATATCTGCAAAGCGGCCAGCTACTCCATCGCCTCACCAAGCAGCTGTATACCAGATCTCCTTTTGAGTGCATCTATTAAAATATTCCCATTCCTAGGAGTATATACTATCTCGAATTCATAGTCCTGGAGGAACTTGATCCAATGTAAATGTCTGAGGTTCTGGTTTTTTCTGAGAGAATATATACATAAGACTTTTGTGATTAGAGTAAACCATAAAATGCTCGCCCATCATGTAATGTTGTCACATATTCAAGGTGAAGACCACTACTGCTAAATCCATGTCATGGGTAGCATAGTTCTGCTCATTCTATATCAGCTGTCGAGAACCATATGCGATAATTTCTCACTCTTGCATCAGGACACATTTGAGTCTGGTCCCTGATGCGTCGTGGTAGACTAAGTACCCAACACCCTCCTCTAGAAGCCTCTAGATGGGGGCACTAGTCAGCCTCTACCTCAACTCTTGAAAACTCTACTGGCCTCTCTCTGACCACACGAAGGGTTTCCCCTTCTTTTTCAACACTGATAAAGGTGCTACAACTCTGGAGAAATCTGGCACAAACCTCCCTTAGTGTCTAGAAAAACCAAGGAATTTTTGTACCTCTGTCACACTTCTGGGTGGATCCCAAACAAGTACCGCCTCAATCTTCACTGGATCCACTACAACTCTAGCCTCGGAGATGACATGTCCTAGAAAACTATCCTCTTGGATCTAGAACTCTCACTTTAAGAGCTTACCATAAAGCTGGTGCTCTCGGAGTGTGTCCAGAACTACCTACAAGTGATAGGCATGCTCCTCCTCAGTAGCTGAGTAGATCAGAATGACGTCGATAAAGATTACTAAAAAGTGATCAAGGTATGGGTAAAAGATTCTATTAATGAGTACCATGAACACTGTTGGATCGTTGTTCATGCCAAATGACATAACCAAGAACTCATAATGGTTTTACCGACATTTGAAAGACATCTTCTTCACATCCTCGTCTCATACTCTGAGCTGGCGATAGCCTGATCTGAGGCCGATCTTCAAGAACCATTGTTCCCCCTTCATTAGATCAAAGAGGTCGTCAATCCTAGGAAGTGGGTACCTATTCTTCATAGACAACTAGTTCAGGCACCGATAGTCAACAAAAAGTCTCAATCTCCCCCCTCCTTCTTGGAAAACAAAATTGGAACTGGCCAAGGAGAAACAATAGGCCGGATGAATCCCTTCACCTGCAAGTCCTCCAGCTATACCTGCAGATCACGAAGCTCTGCGAGGGCCATCTGATATGCTAGTATAGATATCGGTGCCAACCTGGGGTATAATTCGATTAGAAATTCCATCTTTCTGTATGGAGGTAGACCCAGAACATCATCAGTGAAGACATCCGCGTACTGATCCACCACTACAGGATAACTCAGACTCTCCACATGAACCGCTCTAATGGTAAGGCTAGCCAACTAATGAGTGATAATATGTACTCTCCTCCGGGTAAGTTCATCATGTGATGAAAAGGTTCCCTTCTCACCAGTGAAGGTAAACCTAGTCTCATCCGTGCGGACACACCACACTTTGTGCCTAATACAGTTGATCTGGGCATGTACTATAGAAAACCAGTCTATACCCAAGATGAGGTCGTAAGGCCTCGACAGTGCTACTAGGATATCTCATCCAAAGATCTCGCCTCCTAGAGTAATCTCACACTATTGGAACCGGTGTGTAATCATCGAATCCACTCTCGCTGGAGTCTCTAGCCGTATGGATCGACCCAACGGCTCCAACGGAATCTCCGAGCTCTAAAAGAGGGCAGTGACAATAAAAGAATGACTGACACCTGTGTCAATAAGTACTAAAACTAAGGTGGAGTAGAGACAGATCATACCTCATATCATCTCCAGAGTGACATGGTTGTAGGCCTCAGCTGCCTGGATCTAAGCTCTCCCTTGCCCACCTGCTCCCTGTAGTCAGGGTGGACCACTTGGTGGTGGTGGAGGTAACATATTGAATCACCGCCTACTGCCAGCTGCACGACCTGCTCTACTACCACATCTGTTTGCTCCCTGTGGACCTCCTCGGTCGAACCTCTATCTATGCCTAGGTGGTCCTTAGATCGACTATTGATCATTTGTATGGCAGGTCGGGCAGTCATGAGCCATGTGACCCTGCCCGCTGCATGTGAAACACTGGCTACTCCTCACATGAAAGGCTCTGTCACTAGTGCCCCACACAACTGACCCGGAATCCTACGGTCATCCACCTGTATATCTAGTCCTCTCGTACCTCTGTGACATCTGTCTACTTCCAGCTATAGAAGACTCTGCTACATGATTCCCGGTGGTGGGTCTCGCTGCTGGTGACTGCTCAACAAGAAGACTCTCCACTAAGAGGGCTCGCTCTAACACCCCCAACTACATTGGGATGCTGAGAGAAAACATAAAAGCCTTAATCTCTCACCTGAGTCCCTACTCGATGTTCTGGGCCCTGAAGAATGGATCCAACACTATATCAGTGGAGTAACATGAGAGGTCGGTGAACCTTGTTGAGTACTGAGCCGCAATCATGTTGCCTACCTGCAGATGAAGAAGCTCTTGTATGTGCATAGTGTGAATAGTTGCTGGGATAAACTCTGCCTGAAACATGCTGTCAATGTCTTCATAGAGAAGTGTCACCTCATCGTGAACCTAAAGCATCAAGCTCCACCATATTCCTACTACTTCCTGTAGAGGAATGGAGGAAAGGATCACCATGAGATCAAAAAGGGTCCCTATTAGTCAGAAGACTCTCACCACAACCTCCAACCAATCCTCAGCTACCTACGGGTCCGCCTCTCCCGTGAATCTGGGTGGCATCTGGCTCTGAAACTCATGCAACATGCTTAAGCGGCGTGCACCCTCTACTGTTGGGGCTAGTGGCATCGGTGGCCAAATGGGTAATGGCACCGTTGGTGCCTCTACTGGTTCCTCTATTGGACGAGGGAGCTGCACAAAGGCCATGTCACTCGGTGGGCTATCATCACGTACTACACCCAGAACCCTAGCTAGTTGTCTGCATGGAGGCATTCTAAAAAGAAACAGGTGTGCCACGGTCAATAAGTTATACCTGGTAAGCTGACTTAAAGATATCACAAAGAAAACTTTTCTAATCACACACTCAATTAGTGTTTTCATGCACTGAGTCAGAAATTAAATGTCAGGGTCCTAGTGTATGGATACGTCGTCCACCGTACCAACACTGGATTCCCTAAACATAAAACCATACCCATAACACTTAACACTATTACCATTAAAAGATCAAAGTCCTATGTTCTATGGTAGAACTGACTCCTCTAATACCAATTTGTCACGACCCGTTCTCCAAGGCCTATGCCGTGACTACCCCAAGCCTGCCTTCCATATCCCAGGGGCTGGAGACTAGCACCGAAAGGTGTATCCCATAAAACCGGGAAGTAATTTCCTTTATATCCTGTAAACACACTCAGCCAAGCACACAACAAGACACAAACACAAGTAAAATATATAACAAAAAGAGCGCTGAAAGTAAGAGGGTATGGAATACAAGCCAAATAGTAAAGGTATAAGTACAACTGAAAATACAATACAACTGGAGAAGAGAAAGACAACTACTGGGTTGTCCTCCGAGTTTCCTACCTGAAGGGTAGGTTCAGATCGCCTCCTCTGCACTTCACATCCGCCCACCTCCTCTGCATACCAACATGCCATATAGTCCACCTCTAGGCAATGTCCAATCCTAGTACCCTCAGCCTTGATCAGTGCTATTCGTCGACTGCACCAAACACATCAAGGTGCGGGCAAATCTCGTGCAAGAGTGAGAATAACAATACTTAGTAGGGACCCCGAGCCCCTCAAGGTCTCACAAAATCCAAAAATTATAAACCACAAATCTTGTAAACTAGTGACAACCCTACTTAGGTATATTCCCATACATATAACTAAGTTATCAAATATTACCCATCTCATTCATGAGAAAACACAAGGCCCAAATCCTTAGACAGAGTACAACTATTCCATGATGGAAAGATTACCACGAAGGTAAGTACCACAGAGGTACATCACACAGAAGAATACCACAAAGGTAACACCACGAAGGAAAGTACAACACAGGTACACCACACAGAAGAATACCACAAAGGTAACACCATGAAGGTAAGTACCACACAGGTACACCACACAGAATAATACCACAAAGGTAATGAATTAGCTCACACTAGGTATAACTTAGGCCTAGTAGTAGAGATGATTATATGTAACTATTGAATAATATTAATCTATTAAGAGGAATCCCCACGTAGGATCCTAAATCATTAGACCCACACTGAATCATAGTACATCATCAGACCCACACATGATCCTAGTACAGCAGACCCACACATGATCCTACTACATCATCAGACCCACACAGGATCCCAGTACAACAGACCCACAGAGGATCCTAGTACATCATTAGACCCACACATGATCCTAGTAAAGTATACCCACACAATATACTATAGTAGTCTCACATGGATTCCCAAATCGGATCCACGTGGGATCCTCGAGCACAGACCCATGAAGGATACCCTTCTCATGTTACAACCAACTATAGGGTTCCCGCACTAAGCTGGCTTGATTCCACGAGGATCCACTCCTCAAGCCACATTCGATACTAAAACTACCATGAAGTCCCATGAAGAAGTATCCCAAACTACTACCATGTAAAAGGTGTCTCAGAGAAATAGACGATGCATTAATCAGACACCCAGTCTGTAAGTTATTGGCCTTTTAGTCCCGAGTGCCCGATTGGATTCGTGTTTGATCCAACCCAGCTATACTACAACTTTATCCAAAACTTATATGGGGTATACCAAAAGGTCCATCTCTCTCCAAGATTTTAGGTACCACTAACGGTCCGTTAAATGGATGCCTGAAGCTCAAGATATGACAGAAAGAGAGAAAATGGGTCGAAGCTGGTCCGGGTCCGGTCCGACCCGGTCGGACCGACTCGGCCCGACCTGGCCTGGGCCGACCCGTCATGGTTAGGGTTGACCCGACCCAATGGGTTTGGCCCAGATCACCAATGCGGTGGCCCAATGGGCTCGCGGTGTAGCGTGGCATGCGGTGCGGTGACTTGCGGTGTGGGGCGGCCCGCCGCGGCTGGCCGGACGACCAACCCCCTCCTCCGCGTGGCATGTCGTGCAACGCGCCTTCATCGGAAGCCTGCTCAGGCACCGAACTCCCTTCGCCACCATGACACAAGGCCGCAGATCTCGCTTACTGGGTGGCGTGGATGCGCACCACCGTCCCCCATCGTGTGGCCAGCCACCACCCTTACTCCGCTGCGGCCCTTCTCCGGTAGCGCGGTTGCGCCGCCGCCTTCGTCTCATCCTACCATGGTTCCCGTCACCATTACTGAGCCCTGTCGGTGTCGGTCTCCATACCCCTCTATCGCGAAGAACACCTCAAGAATCACAATGAATTACGGAGTGGTCCGGCCATGTTCGTTTGGCCCGCACCCTCCGAGTTAGGGCAGCAGCAAGCAACTCAATAATTTTTGAATCATAAAGAACGTCAAGAACGAGTAAGGGGGGAATAAATCAATAAAAAAACCTACCTCATGAATGATGGAGTAAAGCCCATAGATGAGGAAGTGGGTCAGTGTTCGCCATTCCCGCAGCAGCCTTCAAGGACGTTGCGTGATCTTCGATCCTTTTTTGGGGCTTTAGTGTCGATCACCACCAGTTGCTGGAACCAGATCCTTCCTCCAAGTGTTGGGTGTCACAACACTTTACTAGAGCATCTTGGTTTGGTGAAGTTGTGCCAAATCCTGCCCCCGAAGTTCCATATAAATAGGAGAGGGGGAGGGTATGTAATGATCATGGAAATTATTAAGGTTCATTTAATAAGAACCTTCCTAAATTCCAACGACACTGTTACTTAGTATTTGATAGGTTTAAACAATTAATTTACTTTGGAACAATTAAATGTTGACACGTTTAATAAATATTTCATTGGATCAACTAATAAAATGGGGAGTTGAAAGGTTTCCTCCCATTAAAGAGGGTTCGGGTGGTCCCCACCACTATAACCCATGTAGAGAGGTTTCAATAAAAAAACATGTTATTTATTTTATTTTTATTTCCACATAATACACAAAAACTAACGTTCATCCTCAACCTACTATGGTTTAGGTGAGGATCTCCTTAAGAGAATACTGGCGTTGCGAGTTCAACGGTGTCCTCAGATTTTAATTCCGAGCACTAGTTCATATGTTACAAAAACCTGCTCGCACGTTTATTGATTGTACCCAATAAAAAGTTCAAAAATTCACTCAGGGCACCCCGGTCCTTGGAATCCCGCACTGTAAATTTTCATAGACTCATAAAATTCCCATATAATTAAAAACAATTACATCGAATTTCCAAGTCTTTAGATACAGGGGATTAATGTTAATTTTTTTTTATAAATTTAGTAACCTTATTTATATATTTTTAATGTTTTCATGGTTATAAGGATAACCATTTATGAAAATGTTTATATTAAATTTGGTTTATTTTTTATAGATTAATGTATTACTTGACCATGTAATGATTTTTGTATATTGGATAACCTGTGATATCCAGTTTTTATGATGATAACTAAAGATAGACATAGTAAATTGTCATTATATTTATAGATATTATGACCTATTAGTGCTTCAGGAATAAAAAATTCACTTTCTTTTCTTGGAGTAATAGAGAAAGTGAAATTTCATCAAGGTAGAACCAAAGGGTGAGATTGTTCTTATAAAATAGAATTAAATCAATTAATTATATATACGCATGAAAATAAATTAACTTTAATAAAAGGATCCTACCATAATTTTTTTTTCATTTAATCATCATTTTTATGGTATCAATGACCTTTTTCACACATCTATGGTGTATTGTTTTTTTTTCTTAAATTTATCTGGATCGCACAATTTCTTGTGATCAGTGATCCTTATCACTCTTTATAATTCTTTATTCCATTTACATGTCTTAATCATCACTTCAAACATATGTTCTCATATTTGGAAACCCAATATGTGTTATTCTATATGAATTTCTCACACCCCTTCCTCTTTTTCAAGATGATATTTTATAAACTTTTATTTTATATTATGGATTTCTAAAAATTAATTTTTAAACGTCAAACCGTTGATGATCAAGATGAATTTTTTGGGAGGAACTCATTTTAAAGGGGGTAGAATATAACACCCTGATATTTTGTGAAATATTTTTTTATCAAAATATATTTAATCTTTTAGATATATATTATTACACAAAATACAAATTTTTTATTCTGTTACACACAATCCTGAGTTTATATTGTGTTACACACAACACCGAGTTTAAAAAAAATGCGACATACATATAAATTTTATTATTTAATATGATAGTTATCACCTATTAATATAAATGGATGGTATGGATAGGGTTAAAAAAATATATTTACATTTTTACACATGTATATATAATCAGTTATTTAGTGACCAATTATTTATAAATAAAAATAAAAAATATTTGAAAACAAAGGAAATCATTTTTCTAAAAGAATTTTTTTTATGAAAACAAAATGTGTTTTACCTTAGTAAAATTAACAGAACAATTTTCGGTGATTGATTTTAAATAAATTAATATATTATATATTAAATAAACTATTTATCAGTCATGTTTTTTTCTATATAGTAGTTGGGAATAAATATAATTTTAGTCTTAAAAATTCTATTTTTCTAAAACATGTTTTTTTTCATTTTTAATGCACTATTATTTCAAAAATAATTTTTATAATTTTTATAAAATTTGTTTTAAAAAATAAAATAAAATATTTAAATTATCCTAGAATCCTTTTTTTGTTCATAAATCCATCCTAGGAAGTATTTTGGGGTAATCCTAAGGAGGATACCCAAATAAGAGGTAAAGTTCATCAACAAACATTTTTTTAATTCTTCATCCACCCCCTTCAATTATTTTTATACCATTATTATATAATAACTTCAATATATTACATTTAATTATATGTTTTTATATTAATTTCAGGACCTAAAACTATCTCCACTTCCATCAAATGAGATATGAAATCATCATTCATGAGTTTGGCAGACTCCGCCTCGCAAACTGATGTCATTCATTTATCCATTACCACTTTTAAAGGATGGCTGTAATGATATATTTCTTATTTATATATTATATATATGATATTGATGATTATATTATGATTTTAGAATTATTATATCACACATACCTTCATACTCCATATTTTAAGGGAATACGATAACGTCGCTCATGTGTATGGTGGACTACCGCCTCACGAAGCGATATGATTCTTTAATGATTTATATAGAAGGTTTTAAAGAGAGGTTAAATGAAAATATATGATATATATGAAATAAAAATTATTATAAAATTATAAAATACCATTTAATTTTGTTTCTTTCATTGCAATAATAAAATGAAAATAAGGTAACGTACGACCAACCATCTCCATGAAAAGTGTATTTCATTTTATATCACTAATTGTCATGAATTAATATAAATAAACATATAATAACTGTATAAGATATTTATATCATGTTTAAGATCCAGGATAATATGAACCAATGATCAAATTAAGAGGACCAAGAAATAAAAAGATAAAACATACGTGAAAAACAAAGTAGTTTTTTCACAAAACGTGACTTTAACATGGAATTGTTAATCAAATAGTATTAAAAAGTTATAATAAATCATATATGGTTGATATATATGAATATGGTTCTATAATATGTTTTTAATAAACTTATATTTATTATAAATTATGTTTGAACATGAATGATATAATTCAATACTTATGATAATGGATTTCCATATCACTTTTTACTTATGCGAGACACATTCCATATTAACAACCTATTTATTTTATGTGGTGTATATAATGACCATGAATTGATTTTATAATTATTATCCCTAATATTTTATGGATATAAATATCCAATTTAGGATCCCTATTTCAATGGGTTTACGGCTCAAAAGTTACCAAATCGATAAGTGGTTTTTTGTCTAAATTTTCATTCTTTGAGACATATGTTATGTTATTCTCCTATTTTTTTTTGTGTTTATAAATCCCTACAAAAATGTATTAAAAATAATTTATTTATCCTCATAATATTTTATGTTTTATTTTGTGTTCTTCTATCATGGGGCTTACGATGCAAAGTTACCATGGTGTTAAAGATTTTATGCTACAATCTCATCATTTATTGGGATTGTTTTTGAATATGTTTGTGATGATAAAATATTATGATCCATATATCATGAAAGACATGAAATTTAATATCTTATTGTTATGTAATGAGAGTACAAATTTTTAATTTATTTTTCTCTAATTATGTACTGAAGAGATCAAAAAGAATGTTTTAAGAAAAATCACCTTTTCTGTCAGAAAGTAATTTCTCTTCCAAAACCATGTTTAAAAAAAAATAAAACAAATAACATAAAAAACAATTTATTAAAGAATCTTTACCCATTTTTTACTTATTACATAATGTTTTTAAAGAACCATCATGTCGTTTTCCAAAACAATGCATGTTTTTCTTTTACCGATTATTTGAAAAGAATCACCATTTTTAACATGCACGAAATGAGTAGTTTTTTTTACTATCATGACCACTAAATTATTTCAAGATTACCTTAAATGTTCTCAATGTTTTTCAAAGAAAATAATTTACATAATATTTATGATTTTTTTAAACTAGGTATTTCAAATTGAAAATGATTTATAAATTTTTTTATGTTTTAAAACGTTTATTTCCAAGAAGAAATGATATATTTTATAAGAAATGTTTGGAATTATTTTCTAAAAGATTAATTTATATGTTTCAATGTTTTTTGCAAAATAGATTTATTTTTAAAATGTTTTATGTTTTAAAAATTTATTTTCAATGAATAGTTTTTTACCTTAATAAATGTTCCATGTGATCTGTCAAAATCCATATCCATATAATATGACTTATATTGAGGTCAATTATGATTTATTGGATATTTAAACCATGTATATTATTCTTATTATTTTTTTAATGATGTATTCTTCTGATGATGTTATTTTTATGAAACTATTTTCTCTTCCATGTATTATACCATGCAAAATTCTTATGAATACCACTTCTTTTTCCATGGTTTAAGTAATTATGAAACGATGAAATGATTATGAAACTTATATATTTTACATTGATTAAGATTTCATAAAATTATTATAAACCCCATTTTATTTTACAGGTTATGGTAAAATGAATGTTTATGATCTTTTTCCACACATATGTATGATTTTCAATATGTGACTTGTGGGATCTATATCTCATTAAAATGCATTGGGAATTGATTTATATCTCATGAGATCAAAATGGGAACCAGGTTGATGATATTGATCCAATATGGGAAATAGGTGTATCCTGATACACTATGGGAAAAATTTCAGTCCTCATCAACTATGTGAAACCGGTGTGTCTTTATCCACTATGGAAAATAGGTGTGTCTAAATCCACTATGAGTTACATGTGTGTCCTGATCCGCAATAGAAAAAATGTGATAAGTCCTGACCCACTATATTGATAGTATTGGATTTTAACCTTGATGTATAAAATATATTTCTATAATTATAATGGTTCCACACTTTTATTAAATGAGATTATCGTTCATGGTTGAATTATGATGAATTATCACCCTTTTGATCCACATTTTTAGAAATAATAATGTTTTATGACATGAATCATGTTTACGAACTATGATAAGTTTGGTATGATCTTCATATATTATGTTCATGATTACATACCTTTATTTTTATCTTATTATTTCATATGATCATAGATTGATATCTCTTATATTTACCCTTACTGGGAATCTATTATCACTCATTATTATGTCTTATTTCTCCAGGTTCTGAAATATGGGTTTTTTTGTATATTATGTCTACGAATAATACTAAATAGGAAGATCTTTGTGAGAAATATTGAATCGCTTTCACCATATTAGAAGATTGCGTTCCATGTTTCCAAATGAACTAAACTATTACAGTCCTTAGGTGTCTGGTTTTTAAATTTATTTAATAATCATCCATAAAGTTTCAATATCCGTGTTTGGGAGGCATAGTTTTCTTTAT
This sequence comes from Viscum album, assembly GCA_963277665.1. Classification (NCBI taxonomy): domain Eukaryota; kingdom Viridiplantae; phylum Streptophyta; class Magnoliopsida; order Santalales; family Viscaceae; genus Viscum; species Viscum album. Next base: position 183,620,634 of record OY728145.1, read on the forward strand.
CTAGACTTATAATCATGTTCTATAATTGAATATTTTGATTAATATTTAGAAGTATCATGTATTTATATACAATAATTCTCAAGAATAATAAAATTTTTGTGTATAGTTTTAAAATATTGATATCCAGAAGTAGGTGATCCTCCAAAATTTAGGTGGTCTACTAGGTTTCAGAGGCCTTTGAATAGATTTGATTCTAAAAATATTTTTTTTCTTCTCAGTGATGGTAGGGAACTGAAAATAATTATTTTGGTGAGAATTCCAAATGAATCATTATAGTTGGAGTTAAAAATAATGGATGATTTTGATTCCTTCCATGTTTTCAATACATGAGAGTTATTATAACATCTATAAGTAAATAAGGAAATTTATAAAAAATGGATTTATCATATATAGTAAGAGGATAATATTGTCTTGTACAACGTATAGTTTCTTATAAAGGATTTATAAAAATCATAAGTATTAGATTTTGAAGATATTTTCTCCATAGTTGCTAAATAAAAAACTATTTGGGTGCTTGTTAGTATGGTTTCCATGGAAGGATTGTTTCTTAAACAAAACGATGTCAATCAAATGTTTCTTTACATAGATTCAAGGAATGAAATTTACATAGTGAAACTGTATTCTTTCATAATGTTATGAAATGAGGGATTGTTGTGAATGCTTAGGAGAAGTCTCTATGGGATCAAGCTGGAACCAAAGTGATGGAATCAAAATTTTAATAACATTATAATGGAATGAAATTTTATCTATATAAATATAGATCATTTATGTTACCAAAAGGTTAATAATGAAAGAAGTTTTTTCATTTTTATTCTCTATTTTTTGACATACTTGTATCTAAACATGTGACATAGTGGAAAAAATTAATTGATTATTAATTATCTAATCTTTTATAGATAACGTATCTTAGTTCTATAAAGTTGATTTTGGAGATGATAACTGGAAGATACATGAGATCCTGAACTTTTTTAATTTCTCAGTTATAGTATATCTAAAAGGAACTAGAAGGACTCAAAATGAGCAAGTCAAATCCCATTATTACTCCTATGGGAATACACCTTAATTATTGAAAGGAGAAGACACCTAAAATAGATAAATATCTAAGTATATGGAAAAGGTTCCATATTCATAAATAATTGGAAGTTCGATGTGTGCCATAATTTTTACAAGTTTAGATCTCAAGTAGGTGTTGTTAGTAGATTTATGGAAAATATTGTAAAGTAACATTAGAATTTCATTAGGTGGATATTTATTTATATCTAAGGGTTATTAAATATATCGCTATTTTTAAAATAGATTAAGGGTTATTATATAATGAGTTTAATAGATATATAAATTCATCAAAGAGACTCACAAATTTTTGTGTTGATTTTCAAAGGAACTTTTGCAATCTGAATTTTTTAGTTAAAACCCGAAGTTACAATATGAACTATAGAAGTTGAGTAAAATATAACTATGGAAGTGGGGAAGGAGTTAGTGTAGATGAAGGGTCTACTAGAGGTTATCAGAATGAGGAAGTTTTTTCTAAGAAAATACTATGGTAGAAAAAGCGTGATTCACTTATCCAAAAATGAAAAACAATTTCTAAGACGAATCACATTAAACTAAAATAACACTTCATTTGTAGGATTTTGTAATATGGGGTGTTAGAACTGTAGAAGTTTGAATGTAGTTAGAATAAAACTAATATTTTGACTAAATATATATCTTAGAAAACTTTAAATAATTTTTTCACTTTAGTGGGGATTTGATAACTTGGAGGACATCATATCGTAGTCTCTCTGAGAAACTAGTAGAAGGGAACTAAGGAATAGAGTTATAGAATATAGTACTTATAACCTAGAGAACTTGATTTAACGATTGAAATAAAATTATCAAGTGGGATATTGTTAGTATTGGTGTGAGAATGTTTAGTAGTAAAGTATCTATAATGGATTAAATTCTAGAACTTAGAAATGTTATTGAATGTTAGGATATTGATGAAATAGAAGTGTAGAACCAACAAAATATGTGGTAGTGATTTTTTTTGTTTCAAGTGTTGAAACTGGATGATGTATTCTGAAATCGTGGAACTAATGTGGGTGTTTAAAGATACAAAGGAGTTGTATAAGGGTTTTCATGTTGATACAGAGTGGTCTTCAATATGAAACATAATATTAAACTAACATATTTTCTAGAATCATACACTATTCACTAGGGAGTCCAATTGAGGAATTGTTTTTCCTTTGACAGTTTCAATAGTTTCCCATGAAGATCATATTTGTGTGCCATTCTCTTTATAGATTTTTGGTGGCGGTGGAACTTGTATTACTAGTTTTTATTTGATATATATGTTTGTTGAGTTCATTTATATTGTATTTATGAATTTTTTTATAAATCCCAAGTATTTTTTATCTTGTTCTTTGGAGTTATCTTTTTTTTATAATATCTTATTTACTCTTGAAGTGATATTATTATTTTTCATGGACTAAGGCTCTTTCTAAACCATGTAAAATCCTTGTGTTCCTTTATTAAGTGATTTACTTTGGTTTATTTTTTGTTGGAATTTCAATTTATATTTTGAGTATCTAAGGTTATTTGTATGGTGCGTAGTTATAGTGTGTGGAAATGTTTGTGGGGATTCACAATTCCAGATACAATTATTCATGATCTCAAGTATTTCTCGACCTAATGGTAACCTTGTTCATAATTGGATTGTCTAGAAGTTGGGTGGTTCTATAACTACAAAATTTAGTGAAATATATTCCTCTATATAAAATTACTCTTCTATATCTCTATCTAAAAAAAATTATAAGGCCTATATTCAAATTATTACATGTCATCAATACTTTTTCCCTTTTCATATTCAAATTTTAATTTCAAAAATATTGACATGTGACTACCATAAACTAATTCTAAAAATCTATAAATTTTTCTTGATACTTTTGGATGTGTCCAATTCATCACAATGTGACTGTATATATTATGATGTTATAAAACAATTCCTTTAATTTATTTAAAAACTCTATCTCACGTTTTGGTGAGTTAAACTTCTTCACAGTGAAAGGACTCTCTCTTTTTTCTCCAAGTCTACATAATAACAACATTATATCATATTCGTGATATGACCATTATTCTACAACTACTTGTATCATAAATTTTCATTACGGTACTTAATCAGTAGAAGAATATAATCAGAAACATATTTTTTATTTTTATAAAAGTATGAATCATTACATAATCATTGATAAAATTTTGTGTATGGAAAATATCATGTATAAAAAATATTACGTTTCTTTCCAAATGTTTGAGGAATATTACTATTTTATACCAAAGATGAAAACTCCACATGTTAATATTAATTACATATAAAAACATATAAATCCTTATATCTTGATGAAAATTCAATTTTTCCAACCAGAGTGAAATATTCCATGTATCATAAATCCCAACATATCATATTATGAAAAAATATATATATTCTATTGTATTTTCTAATTTTTACGCATTCCAATCAGAGTAAGCTCTATGTATTGAATATGAAAACCTTACGTATCCCATTATGGTTTTTTTAATTCCAAATTTTTATTTCTTCTCAATATAAAAATCTTATCTATAACAGTAAGGAAAACATTACATTTGGTGGACCTTTCCATTTTAGACTGTTTGCTCAAAGTAAAAACATATACATTAAAATAGAATCCTTATGCATGAACAATGTTATTCTTATGTTTTAATAACTATTCCATATTTCATACCCCAATATACACAAGTCTAAAAATATAATTAATTATTATAAAAACTAAAAAATTCATTGAAACACCTCCAAACCTCTTAACAGTCATTAACTCACATTGAAACCTTTATCTACCATGATTTTGAACAAGATTTTTTATTGACAGGAAAATACAACACAAGAATCATATCTAATTAGTCTCTTCTAAAATTCTTCTTAGTTATATTTTCCACCCAGTAAAATTCCCTTGTGTCTCAATAATTTCTTCAAGGTCACAACCAATTCAGATTTTGACATCTTCTCAATCATCTCTTGATCTCAAGTGGATGGTGAAGAAATATAATTAAATGTGTGTGAGAGAATAAATAATTTATTGTGATGGATCAAATGATCACCATATCACAGTCATTACATACATATATATCTCTTTGGAAGAACTTGAGTGACCATGAATTTAATCATGCATTACATAATTCATTAGTAAATATTTAGTCATTCATGCATTCTTTACATGAATACATCCATCATCTTCTCGAACTATTCATCATATGAATCATCTATAATAATGATATATAATGTAGAATATATATTGAAAATTAATATTTTCACATTATACTACCTCTATGAAATCTGATATAATAATTATGGTGTTGAAATATAACACCGCATCATTTCATATGATATGTCAAAAACTAAGCAATACAGAATTCCATGGTTTCTATTTTTCAGACCATAATATATATTAATATCATACACTATGATAATGACATTTACATATCATATATATATATGGAATTATAAAAAAACTATATCAATCACCCATATTCACAAAACCTTAATAGACTTTATGCCATTCTACATAATATTCTATCATATACTATAACCTGGGAAACCAATATCCATTTTTTTTAATATTTCTTCTTATAAACTTTTAGAAAGATATAATAAATTTACCATGTGTCATATTATATATAATACCTTTTAAATGTCCTTATAAAAATAGTTTTTGGATAAAATCAAAAACACTTTTTGAGCATCTATCTTAGTAATATTGAATCCCTATTTGGTAAACCACTATATAAGACCCCATATGCTTTAGAATCATTGAATATAAATTTGAATTTCAAAATTAATAATTGTTAGAAAATATTGTCCTCTAAAAAATAATTAGTGCCACTCAAACAATATAGGGATCTACTTTGATATCCATCAAACACATGCATCTCTATACCTATATTCACTAGTTTTATCATATTCTATAATTCATTTTTATAATATCAATTTTCTATGAAATCAATTAACCATAGGAAAAAATAGTTTGTCAATAATATATAACTACTCATATATTCTTGATTCAATGATTATAGACTAAACAAGTCAATGTATATATCAAAAGTCATTCATCCTCATAATTGATCAAATCACATTACCCTAATCTGATAGATAAGCACACTATAAATAATATCTTGGTATGGTTGTACACTTCCTCATTTTATCTCAATCAAGGGACCAATTGTTATACTCATAATACAAGAGGGAAACTCACATTTTAATTATTTTCTAACCAACCAGATGTTTAGAAACATACACAACCATCCCTTGAATAACTATTCTTCAAGGCTTGCATACAAAAAGGTATCAATGTATATGGGTTCTCTCACTAGGTATCTTTCAAACCACTAGTATTATGATAATAAAAATATGAAACATGCACCTCTAGTATAAAAATGTATATTTTATGAAGCTCCATGTGGTATACCTGGGGGTTAATCCTATTCACAATAATCATTTTGTTTCTCATGGGTGTGTTTTATATTACCATACTAAATTCAAATCACACTAACAATAATATTTCATCGAAATTTAAAATAATATATACATAAAATTTGATTATGGATAAATCAAATATGTACTTTTAGATGTTAATATAAGGTACCATCCTTAAACATTACATAATCTTGAGTTAAATCAGGAATTCAAATTGAGTATATTTTTATTTTAAGATTTTTAGTGAACTAAGCCATAAAAATTACATAACAAGTCAAATATTACAAAGTAGAAACTTTTACTCATTATCCATTTTTTCATAAAATGAAGTTCATTAGAATAAAACGTGATTTATATTTCTTGATAAAAATATTCATAGCATTCATCTTGACATATTCCTTTCTTTAACCCATCCTTACATCCCGTGAAAAAACATTTCAAAAACTAGGGATGAGCATAAAAAGCTCCGTAATGGAATACAAAATAAAAAAATAAAACTCTGTTCTATGATTACTTATATACCCACAAAATCATACCTTTAACCCATAAAACATAACCTCTTTAACACAACTCATGATATAATAAGATACCTAAAATCAAATAGGAATCATAAATCATAAATGTAACCTTTTTCGTCCATATAATACTTAAATTGTAGCTTTCATAACTATATAGGGGATAACCTTCATGGATACATTTGGAATACCCATCATAGTATATTACCTAAATCTCTTAGGATAAACCTTATCATTTAACTCCATATCATTACCCAATGATTTGGAGAGATATCACAGGCTCACCCACCCTCGGTTTATCACAGAACCACCCATATACATAAATAATTCCCAAGAACCATAACATTATCACAACACATAAAAAAGCAAAGAGGAAAAATAGAATTTACATATTGTAATCACAAGATATAATTTCAAGATATTAACACAATCAATTCTTTGTTAAAACCACTTTCAATACCAAAATACTTCAAAATGGAATATGGCAATTTTTTAAAACATTACAGCTTGTAGAGGTATCCAAATATCAGATAATGGTTATAGTAGTGGAAAAGTCATTTATTCCACATACATTAAAAAAAATTATTTTTTTCACATTGTAAAAAAATTTATAGAAAAAGATTAATTTATAAATTTTTTATTAAAATTAAAATTAAAAGTGGTTTATTATACACCATATAAAATATGGTGGTGTATAATATCAAAATACACTTCAATAAAAGGTGATTGAGAGAAGTCCCTTACATTGAGTACGAATCATCACGTATAGTAATTATATTCCGGAATAATAAAAGTAGGTTAATTTATGATTTCATGGGAACATTTTTCAAGTTTATTATTACTTTTATATCACTTATTACCATGTTATAATAATTACATAATTATTAAAGTTCATATCGGGCGTTCAGTCGATATTTGGTACACGAGTCAAAAATAAAATTGGATTGATGTAAATAGTACATGTTTTTATAATTCCATAATCTCTAAGATAACATTAATGAAATAAAAACCACTATTATAAATCCAATATAATTTTTAAATCAATCCATTCATTTATGATATGAAAAATGAAGAACATTATAATCATGGAGATGGTAGGCCGTACGTACGCATGAGTAACATTTTCCATTTTTCATCGATCATTATAGAAACAATGTAATTATTATTTTATATTTAAATAATTATAATTATATAATTAAAATAATAATAATTATTTAAATATACTTATATATATCATACAATTGATATAATGAATAACAACAAGTCACAATGCTCGGTGGAGGTGATGGTTCACATGAACGACGTTATCATATTTATGTGCATGGAAAGTAAGAAAATAATTATTACATTATTATATTATAGTGTTTAATATGTCATTAATATAATATATGAAAAATAATTTCATTATTATAACTAGTTGTGAGAGACGGTTATGGAAAATGAATAAGATTGGTTCGTGGAGGTGATAACTCACATGCACACACAAATGATTAATTTCATTCCCATTTAATGAAAGATGAGATAGATTTAGGTTATGATATTAAAAAAAAACATATTAGTATATTTAGGATACTAGAGATATTATTTCATCATGGTTTGATTAGATATGAAGGAAATGGAAGAATAAATGAAGTAAAAACATTTAAAGAAAGTGATACATCTTCTTCGGTTGATCACCTTTGAAGAACACATTAACATATCAAAGGAGGCGGTTCTACCTAACATAATTCCCCAAGAATGTGGGTAGGTTTTATATTAAGGGGTTTGGGAAGATCATAGAAAAACAAAATGTTTTTTAAAGTCTTATTAATAGATTGAAATGAGTGCCTTTTATAGGAGAGGAGAGGGGAACCCATGGAATTATCAGAAGTATTAAATTAATGTAAATTCTATTTAAATTCCAAATGGTCCCAAACTCATTTATTTAGAATTTAAGATGAGGATAGTTAAAAATTATCTTATAAAATAATTTTTACACATGTATTAACTTTATTGTAACCCTTACCTTTTCGGTTTACCATTAATTATTCTCTTTTAATTTTAATTGTGGTAGCAAAAGTTTAAACATTAAGAAGCAATAAATCTTACTTATATGGGATAAATTTTTCATAAATTGAAACTTTATGAACATTACGACCTTATAATAATCAAATTGTAATTTTAAAATATTTTTATGATTTTTAAATACCTAAATAAATTATTATTTTTATAAAATATTAACTATGCCAATTTTGACACTATTCATTTTATTGAATTTAAATATAATCCAAAAAGAGAGATAAGTTCAAAAAAATCATTTAATAGACTTATAACATGTGATAGACTCCAAAAAAATTCATGTATGGAATCCAATAATTCAAAATATAATTATTTTAATATTATTAGTATCATTTTCTTGATTCTTCCTTTAATAAATCTATTATTACGTCAACATTGTGTCATAACTAAATTAAATTATTTATTTCTTAAAATTTTTAAATAAAAAACCATGATATATTTAATCATTTTATATTTATAAGTAATATTTATAGTCAAGGATATAACTTACATAACATCATATTAAAATTAGTTTAGTAAGAAGAGACATGATTATGGCATTTTTTCCATTACTTAAATTAAATGTTATAAATGTCATAATCACACCCAAGTGGCTTACAAAGGCAACCATTTCAACCCAAGGATATTCTAGGTCATCTATAACTCATAAAATAATATTTTTACATGTTTTATGGTGGTTTAATATTATTATAATATTATTTTTACCTTTAATTACCTGATTAACCTTTAACCATGGTAAATGAAATACAAAAGTTACTATTCGCCAAAAATTATTCTAATCCTATTAGATAACAATTTTCATACTGATTACAACGATGTATGTCAGTTTTTAAAAAATAAATTCAAAAAAGAGACAAAAGATAATTTAATGTTAATCTTGTTAATAGATTGAGGAAACAAGCTTTTAAAAAGTAAAAACCATCAAAAGATTGACATGTGTTTATATGAAATTTAAATGTAAAATTACTTCCAATGTATTAAATTTGATTAAATATAAAAAATTCATCTAATTATTCATTAAATCCATTTTATATGATAATCTAACAATATAATTAAATTAAACAAAATGGAAGTTTTGAATAAAAATGCAGTATTTTTTCACTATTCATTAAAATATGAATTTTATCAGAAAAATAAGAAAAATTAATCTGAAGTGAATTTTGATGTCTTGATTCCAAATAAAAAGTTTATTTTGTAAAATATAATATATAAAAGTGAAATAAGTAGTTCCAAAAATGGTTCTCCATCAAAAGGCGGTAAAGCTGCATTTTTAGAAAAATACTCATTTTATAAGTGAAATTTTATTTGTTTATCTATCTTGTCTAGAAAATACATAGGATGAAGTTTAAACACTATATTGAATTTATATATCATTAATATAATCCAAAAAGTGTGATTGGATTATTTTATAAGCATAATTATTCACATTTAAATAGTGTTTCATAAAAATACATCATTTATATTCAATTGGTTTTTAGTTTCATTTCATGTTAATTTGGTAAACAATAAATCATTATATAAACATGTGTAAGCCATATTTTTATAATTCAGTTAACATTTTTCATTCCCTCCATACTAACGGCTATGAAATAACTATTATATTAAATAATAATATTTAGTTGTTTGTATAAGCTTGATGTGGCGTATCATGTATGTTATTGAACATTGTGTTACCTTTTAAAAACTCAGGATAATACATTCTCCCACCCCCGGGTAAATTACATCCTCAAAATTTGAATTTGGGGTTAATAACTAAGGTATGAATTTTCAAAATATGTTATTGAAATCCCACATAAGAAAAGGGATAAATAAAACTTCCACTTTAAAAGAAAGAATGGACTATACGAAGGACACCAGAGATTACACATGCTAGGATTTCATATCAGAAAACAAGGTAATGGATGATAAAAATAACTATCAAAGAATAATGTAGAGTTATAGATAACATAATAATTGGAAATTTATCCATAGCAAGACCATAAATATGTGATGGGTCAAAATACTATCAGGAAAATTAAATGGATAACGTTTTTGTTTTAATATCCTTTTAATAGAGTTAAGGAATTCATTTACTTCCTAGAGTAAGAATATAAGGAAACATACATACATAAAAATTAAATATTCACTCTTTAATCATATTCTACTACAAACACATCTTTTTCTATAAAAATGAGTATTAAAGATGACTTGGTCACACCAAAAGCACTATAATCAAATTCTAGAGAATCACATAATCCAAAAAGAATAACTATCTATTTATTCTATCATGGATCATTAACCAAGAACAATATGTTTAAGATAAGATAAAATAATTCCCCAATAATAATAATAATAATTTATAATAATAAATAATACTTTTAATCTCCAAAATTAAACAGTAATACCCAAAGTTCTAAACAGACCATTCAAAAAAAATTATCCTTAAAATTTCTAAAAATAATCCAAACTATGATTGTAACCCAAAATTCAGAAGTATTTGATCACATATTCTTTTAGAATAAATTTACAATTTGACTCAAAATAACATAAATCACTTATAATGTATCATACTAAATAGTAAATAACCTAATCAAATATTCTCTAAGATAGGTGAATAATTTCTATAAATAACATAATTCCCCATAAGTACACAAATGAAATCGTATATTCTTCAAAAATATTATTCAACCACTAATCCTTAATTAAAATCGCATAGTATTCGATTTACCTTAATCATATAAAGATAGCAAATTAGTAAACATCTTCCAAAATAATATTAATCACTTAATTAGGAAATAATTTTATAATACAAATAATATGTATCTGATAAAACATAAATTCTCAAAATAAACTCATTCTTATTTCATTAACTTGTTTAACTAGAAGGATAAAATCATACTAACAAGGGACTTCACGTTGGTCAGTGGTAGGCGATAAAGCCCTGTAGCACATCAGTTGTGGGTCTGATTCTGATAACTCTGTCTGATGTGATAGGTTTTCACCCTTATCATGGGTTTTATTTTTTCGAAAACTATATAATTCTTATAACATTCCCAAATTGAGATAAATTCCTCAGAAATAACCATATCATATTTTAACCTCAAGTTTTATCTCATTCTTTTCATTTTTCATCATAAAATGTAATAACCCATAATTACATCAAAGGTGAATGTATCCTAATATACCATTATTCACCTTAAAAGTTCATAACATATAACCTAAAAAGGGATTGTAATACATTAAACTTATAATAAACCTTTAAATTATAAACTCATGATGATATCCCTAACTATATAGAAAACATCCTAATCTCCAAAGTTAACTAAACCATCATCTGAAACCAACTATAAGGCCCCATCCTTAAAAATTACACAATCTTGAGTTTAATCAATAAGACTCAATGAGGGTATTTTCAGGTTTATAGTTTTAGATAATTAGGCCATAACTATTACATAACAACTTAAATATTACAAAGTATACACTTCTACTCACTGTCCATTTGTTCACAAAATGAAACAATTTAAAATAAAACATATTTTCATTCTCTTGATCAAAATATTAATAACATTCATCTTGACTTCATGCTTTATTTTACCCATCCTTATATCCTTTGAAAAACATTTCAAAAACTATGTTTGAGAACAAAAATCTCAGTAAGGGAAAATAAAATAAGAAAATAAAAGATTACTCTATGAATATTTATTAACCCATGAAATCATAATATTTACCCATACAACTTAAGGTATTTAACATACCTCATGATATTATAAAATACCTAAAAAACTCATAGGAATCATAAATCATAAAGGTAAATTTTTGAATTTATATTATATTCACATTGTAGCTTTCACTGCTACATAGGGGGTGAAATTTATGGCTATATTTGGAATACCAATCACAGTATGTTCCCTATATATCTTAGGATAAACCTTATCGTTTAAATATGTCTTATTAACCAGTTCATTAGACATATATCAGGGGCTCACCCAACCTTGGCTTATCACAGAATAACCCCTATACATACACAATGCCCACGAAACATAATCAAAACACATAAAACAAGCATACAAGAAAATTAGAATTTCCACATTGAAATCACAAGATATAATTTAAAGATATTGACACAATAAACCTCTTATTAAAACCATTTTCAATACCAATATAAATGAATAGGGTATATGGTATTTATTTTTCTTTTAAAAACATTACAACTTATAGAAGCCAAATATCAAGTAATGGTAATGATGGTGGAAATCCGTTGTTGTCGCGTACGTTAAAAAAACATTAATTTTTGTCTTTTAGTAAAATGATTCATAGAAAAAGATTAATTTTGAAAACCTTTGAATGAAATTAAAATTAAAAGGTGTTTATTATACTATGTATAATATATGGTGGTGTTTAGTATCAAAACATGCCTCAATGAAAGGAGATTAAGACAAAGCCCCTCACATTGAGTACGACTCGTCACATATAATATTTATATCCCTGAATAATAAACTTAGTTTAATTTATAATTTATTTATAACCATTTCCATGTTTATAATTAGTTTTATATCACTTATTACCATGTTATAATAATTACTTAATTATTTAAGTTCATATCAGATGTTCACTCGATATTCAGTACTTGAGTCGAAAATGAATTTGGATTGATGTAAATAGTATATTTGTTCATACTTACATCATCTCAAGAATAATATTCATTAAATAATAATAACTTATATACATAAATTTTACTTTTTAAATGAAACCATTCAATTATGGTATGAAAAATTAACAACGTTATAAACATGGAGACGGTAGGTTGTACATACGCATGGGTAACATTTTCCATTTTTCATTGATCATTATGAAAATAAGGTAATTATTATTTTAACTTTTTATAATGATAATAATATAATTAAAATAATAATAATAATTTAAATATACTTATATATATCATACAAGTGATATAATGAATAAAAATGAGTCACATCGCTTCGTAGAGGTGATATTTCACACGTAGGCACGATTGACGTTATAATTTTTATGTGTAAGGAAATTAGGAATTTAATTGATATATTATTATATTATAATGATTAATATGTAATTAATATCACATATTAACATTAATTCAATTATTATAACCAGTCGTGAGAGGCAGATTTAGAAAACGAATTAGATCGGTTTGTGGAGGTGATGGTTCACACGTACACACAAATAATTAATTTCTTTACCATTTAACAGAATTGGAGATGGATTTAAGTGATAATATTTAAATAATAACATCTCAATATATTTATGATACTTTATTTATTATCTCATCATGGTTGGAGGAAATTTTAAGGAAGGTAAAGAAGAAATACAATAGAAACACTTAAGAATGTAATACCAATTCTTCGGTTGATCACCTTTGAAGAACACATTAAAACCTATAAAGAGGGTGTTCTACATAAAGTAATGCCTCAAGAATATTGGGAGGGATTCTAGGAAGGGTTTTGGTAATATATTGGATAAAAAAATTGTTCTTAAAGTGTTATTAATAGGGAGTAATGGGTGCCTTTTTATAGGAGAGGGGAGGGGCACCCTTGGAATTATCAAAAGTATGAAATTAATATAAAATCTATTTAAATTCAAAATGGTCCCACAATAATTTTATTAGAATAATATATGTTTATAGTTATAAATAATATCATCAAATAATTTTTAGACATTTATTAATCTTATTTTAATCTTTATTTTTTAATTTACTCTAAATTATTCTCTTTTAATTTTAATTGTGGTAACAACATTTTAAACATTGAGAGGATATGTATTTTAATTATATGGGGTAAAATTATAATAAATGGATACTTTATGAACATTTGGAATTTATTATAGCAACTTTTTAATTTTAAAATGTAACATCCCAGGTAAATAAAGAATATGAATTTTTCATATTTATTAATTTTTTAATTAAATATTAATTTTACTTTAAAAGAGTTTCTATGTTCGATAGCTTACTCGATACGCAACAACGGGTTTCTTTGAAATATTATGTTGCACACTAATAATATATTATTATTTTAAATGGTAGTTATATCCTAGTCGTTGTATTGGTAGGAATGAACGAAACTAACTACAATATTATTATACATGTTTGTTAAATGTATTTACATTTATGCAATAAAAGTTAGAGGATTAAAATGTGAATGAATCTAATTTTAAGCATAATTTACATTAAAAGGCCGATTTATCGCCTTTTAATGGAGAACCCTTTTTAAATCTAATTTTGGTCACTTTAAAACATTCTATATGACCAAATAAAATACTTTTTTATAATGGGGACATCAAAATTTACTTTGTGTAAATTTTTGGAATTTATCCGTTAAAGTTCATTTTTTAATGAATAGTGAAAAATATTGTATTTTAATTAAAAATTTCCTTTTAATATAATTTATTTTTATGGTTTGATTATATTTTTAATTGGTTTTAAAGTAAAATTAAAATATATTTTTACCATTTAATCCAAATTTTGTCATTGGAATTAATTTCACTTTGAAATTGGACATAAACAAGTATCAATATTTTGATAGTTATTGTTCCTTAAAAACACGCTATTTGTTTTGATAATAGGAATTAATTTTAAAATTATTTAATGCCACTTATATGTTTTTAATTTGATAAAATAGACATAATTTTTGAATTTAGAATATAAAAAATTTCTTAGGCTGAATTTTTGGTATTTTTTCTGAAAAACTTCAATTTTTGATGAAAAGTGAAACCACTTAGTGGTAGTTAAAAAAATGACCATTTCATTTAAATGAAAATTTACCACTTATGTAAATTAAATTTCAAAAATTTGACATACATGGTTGTTATCATGAAGTAAAATTTTGTTCAATAAGATGATTTTTTTTGTGAATAGTAACATTTGACTTTTATTTACCGCGGTTAAAGGTAAATAAGGTAATTCAAGGTAAAATGAATATTATAATAATTCAAAATTACCTTAACACTTGTTAAAACCTTATTTATTGAGTCATTTGAGACCATGGGAATCTTTGTGTCGATTTTGGGACCCCATTGAGCCACTTAAAAGTGATAATGACAATTTAGATTAATAAACTAAAAGTAATGGAAAATATGACAAAAGAAAATTTCTTTTAGTAAATTAATTTTTTTATGGTTTTATATAAGTCATATTTTCGACTATAAATATTATTTATAAAGATAAAAATATATCCTACATGATAGTATTTTTTTTATAATTTTTTAGACATCATAGAATTTAAATTATTTATGACACAATAATGATGCAGTGTTTACCTCATTAATAAATCATTTAAATAAATAAGATTATAATGATTAAAATATTATCCAAAACCTGTCCATTTACTATTGGATGACTTTATTTCGAACTTGAGGCATATTATCTTCTACTATAATTATTTTTGAACCATTATAAACTGAATATCAATATACAATAAAATAATGTTTTCACACTTTCCTAAAGAGCACCTCCTCTCCCTTATAAAAGGATACCACTTTTAACCAATTGCACACACCTCTAAATCCTTTTTTCTCATCCAAAATCTGCCCAATTATTCTCCCTACATACCTTTATTCATCCTATAGGCATTACCTTAGGCAGAAAGCACTTCAAGAAGTCCTTCGGTTCAAACCAAAGGGAGTTACACAAATTAAAGGTAACGATTTCTCTTAATTTGTTTTCATTTATTTTACTTCTCCAAATCCTAAACTCTTTTATTCCTTTCTTTTGTTACAACACTATTATCCTAAATATACTAGGATGTTTTTATGAGAAGGATTTAACTACACTTATATGCACCTCCATCTAATGGATGAAGAACATAATGTTTCCGTGGATGACAAACTAACGCGTCACGAAACGATGATTGTTCAAATATCTCCAACCGCCTCTCATGGTGGCCATTATGATAGAACTATATTTATATATGATATATATTATGTTTATGTTTTCTTTATTCGTCTGGATTTTCCATTTATAGCACGCCTTTATGGTCTCCATAGTGGGTAAATACGACAATCTCATTTGAGGAAGCGCGGACTACCGCCCCCTCAAAGTGATGTGACTCATTAATGACTTATGTGGGATGTATAAAGGATAGATTTAATGAAATTATATATGATATTATACTGGAATTATAATATACCTATGTATCATTACGTTTTAATTCCACTAAAATAAGAAATATAAATGAAAGTAGCGTTCATTGGTAGGTACGGCTTACCGTCTCCATGAACGGTGCATTTCATTTCTTACCTCTAAATGTTATGTACTATTATAAATACATGAATATACTGGATATATATGATATATATGATATATATGATATCTAAATCATGAATATCATTCTGGATATAATGAACCTTTGACCACATGAACAACATGTAATTATAAGAAGTCCATTCTTGACTCAAGTACCAAATATCGACAAAACGAACATTATTAACTTAGATGATTACATAATGTTTATAACATGGTAATATGTGATATAAAAGGAATAAAAAACTTGAAAAATATTCTTAATCAATTATAAATTAACTTTATTTTATTATTCAGGAGATTAAAGATCGGTCAAGTAAAGTCAAACATGAGTTAAGCGATTTCTTATCTCACTTTTAATTCTTTGATATTTCCATTGTTCGCCACTTATTTATTGCATGACGTGTAATGTGTACTGCCATTGATATATATTATGATGATTATATTTATATTCATGGTATTATGTGATTCTTTTTTTGGTCATTGACTTTTGGTCATACGACTCGATTTGATTACAATGAAGTAAGAGTTTTTCATATGACTTTTTATTCCCATGAGATTCATGATATATTTTCCACTATTTCCTTTTGTGTGGTGTATGTACTACCCATGATTGTATTATTTGTGTAATATAATTTCATTTATGATTATTTAAATCTTCATTTTATGATCCTTCTTTCATGTGGCATATGTTTTGTAAGTTACCAAATCTGTAAGAGAACCTTTCACCCTCCTCTATTTAAAAGACTTCTTTTTGTTATTTCTTTTAATTTACATATTATAATGTTGGGATATGTTCTTATATATCCTCATTGATGTAAACATTATTTCCAAGTGATGAGATGGCCTTTTATCTCATAAAATCATTTTCTGAAGTTTAAAGTGACGTCGTTAGGCTGTTGAATTTTTACAAGGGAACTTCTTAACCCAATTTCAATTCTTTGGTTTCAACTTTTACTTATTGAATATGCCATCGTATTAATATGTGTGAATGAACTCTGATTTTTTTACACTTAATATCCACTTATATTGGGTGTATTTATATTTGTCACACATAATTATGTGATTGATTTATCTTTAATTTAAAGATACCATCTTTATAAGGGATTTCATCTCAATATATTTTTCAACTAACACTTCATTGTTGTTATGCACCAATTCACTCTTATATGGTGTATATAATGTAATTTGAAATATTATATCATGAATCCCTTTATTCTCATGATATTATAAAGTTACTATTAAATTTTATTCCTCATGTATTTGTATTCAAGCATCTCTCTTTTTGTTAAAAAACTCCTTAACTAAAATATCATTTTAAATGTTTTAAAGATTTACTATTCTAAATATTTCTCATTAATGTCCATGTTTTCAAAATGTGTTTTAGGATTTATTTATATGAACATTAATTTTTTCAAATGATAATTCATTTAAAAGCTTCAAATTAGTATGGGAAACTTTGATTCCAAAATCTCTTTTTAAATGGTTTTGAAAACGATTTGATAAAGCATTGTGTATTTCAATATATTGATTTGATATATTGAAATGTGGAAATGTTATATTTCCTTTATACATGTGTTATTTGTTATGATTATGTTATGTTTATTGGGAATTTTTTATGTATACGGGTGTTTCTGTGATAAACCTAGGGTGGGTGATCCCGAGATAGCTCTCCAATGCATTGGGTAATGTGACAGAGGTAAACATGATGTTTCTGCTAAGAGATTTGGGGCATATACTGTGATGGGTATTCCAAGTGTAACTCCCTACGTAGCTATGATAACTACAATGTTTTTTTTGATATGGATGTCATTAGTAACTTTTATGACTTATGATTTTTGTGTGTTATTCATAAATCTTATGATTTCATATGGTATGTTATGATTGAAAAGTATGGTTTCATGGATTTGTATTTATTGTTGGGACAATGTTTTCCTTCCTTATTTTATAACCCTTACTGGTCATTTTATGCTCATCCCATGTTTTTGAAATGTTTTCCACTGGACTTAATGATGAATAGGTTCACGGATGATATCATGGAAAAGTCATGTTGTCTAAAACATGGAACTAGACACGTGTCTTTTTAAGAGTTTTTATTTTATGAAAAAAATGGATACTGAGTAGTAGTGTCTACTTGTAATATTCAAGTTGTTATGTAATAGTTATGGCCTAATTCTATAAAACTCTAAACCTGAAAATATCCCTAATGTGAATTTTTCATTTAATTCAAGATTATGAAATGTTTAAGGCCGGGTCCTTATAGTTAGTATTAGAGGTCGGTTTAGATAACTTTAGAGGTTAGGTAACTCTTTAAGCATAAGTGACATTACCATACTGGTTAGAATTTCAGAAAGAGTCATGTTTTTTAGATAAACTGAATGAGTTCAAGATAACATGAATACGTATATCTTAGTGTTTACCCTCCTCATAAGATATTATATGATGATTTTACTGATATAATCACACTGACCTTTTTGGTTTTAGTAAATGGATGGATCTAGTAGGCACCAAAGTAACAGTGGATGTGAAGAAAACTGTAACGGTTTTCTGAACGAGCAACCGAATGATATGGGAGCTTCCATGAGAACAATTGTGGTTATTCTCAACCAACTATCTAGAGTCATTATTGACCACTTGAACCTTAGTGATCTTTATAAGGCATCATATATGCGAGAAACAAATCCCCACAGAAGTTCAGGAAATAATCATAAAGGTAAGTGTGTTAAAAAACCTATGTGTAAAATATGTGGAAAAAAAACCTAGGAAAATGTTTCAAAGGGACATAAAGATGCTATAGATGTGGAAATGAAGGTCATAAAGCAAGAACCTACCATGGAAAAAGGAATCATCTAGTTGACCCTAGGAAAGGGAAAGAAGTCCTTTCCGAGGGATTAATTGAATGTTTTAAATGTAGTGTGCATGATCATTATGCAAACACATGTCCTACGAAGAGGGTTTGGGAATGGGATCACCAGGATCATAAAAATATTAATTTACCAATAACTAATTCCATTCTGATTGAGGATGAAGAAACTGAAAATGACCGAGGAAAGGTATGGATTATTTCTTAACATATATTTTCCTATTATTGAAATCTTAGGATATGATTCCTTATTTTGTTTATAGGAAAGAAATATTTTAGAATAAGTTGGAAAGGAATGGTTAATGGATCATGAATAATGTTTAATGGGTAATAAGTCAACAAATAAGGGATTCAAGAGTTATGGTAGAATTTAGTATGGGGAAATGATTAAAAGTATTAAGGCTCTTATGATAATGGGATTACATTAGAAGACATTTTATAGTATGTGTAACCCTGATGTTTGATATATGAAAATTTTATTCAAGGAATAATTATCTTCTCTTTTGTGGATATAGTTATAAAGAACCATTTGGGTTTATATGATCCTTGAATTTGATGCAATTACCGGTTAATAAATTTGGGATGCAAAAAAAATTTATTAGATAACCATTGTGGTTAAAATATGTTACAGTTATTTTTGATGAATTTTTCTCTTTTTGGGAATGTTATAAAATTATGTAGTTTTTGAAAAGGGACAACACGCAAACCGTGTGACAACCCGTCGCGTCGGACGAAGTTGTGGGAATCGAACCCACAACCAAAGTGTGGCGGGTATTTATCGCCTACCACTTGACTACATGAAGTCCCTGGTTGGTATGACTAATTATTTTTAGTTAGATGATCTTATAAATCAGGAATAAGTTTATTTTGGGTTATCTATGGAAATTATTAACCTATCATGGAGGATATGTGATTAGGTTAATTACTTTTCAGTATGATACTTTAAGATTAACTGATGCTATTTGGAGATAAATGTTAAGATTTACCTTGGAAGACTATGTGATTAAATCCTTCAGATATTTGGGTTTCAATCTTAGTTTGGATTACATTGAAGAATTTTAAGGATAACTATTTATTTAATTGTCTTTCTTGAACCTTGGGTTCTTTTTGTTGAATTTTGGAGATTAAGAGTAGTATTTCTTTTTATAAAGGATTATCATTTTTATAATTTTATGATCTTGTACTAAATTTTTTGGTTTTAGTTGATGTCTAAATACAAGGGAAATAGATAGTTCTCCTTTTTTGGATTATGTGATTCTCTAGAAGATGATTCTTGTACTTTTTATGTGACCAAGTCTTTTTGAATGCTCATCGTTTAGAGAAATGATTAGTTTAGGTAGAAACTTATTAAAAGATGAAACTCTTCATGAAGGTAAGTAAATTTAAATATGTTTTTATTCTATGTAGAAGATGAATTCCTAAAAATTATGAAAAATAATGTAAAACAAAAACTTTGTTGGTTTACGTTTCCTACTGGGTAACCAAAGACCATTTAAAGACATCATAAGTTTGTGATTTTCTTGTGGTTAACTTTCTCTTAATCATGTTTCCTATAACTATCCATCAGAACTTGACCCTATGTTTTCTCCTCCATATCCATGTTTTCATGGAATCATAGTATGGGTTAACTCGGGTGACCATTGTACTTCTATTTCTTTCTTTTAAAGTGATATTTTTACTGACACTTTTTTCTGATATGGGACTTTCAATAAAGTTTCTGAGCCCAAGTTTTAAAATTGCGTGGACGCAATTCCCAAAAGGGGGGAAGGATGTAACATCCTGAGTAAATAAAGAATATGACTTTTTCATATTTATTAATTTTTGAATTAAATATTAATTTTAATTTAAAATTGTTGCTATGTTTGATAGCGTACCCGATACGCAACAATGGGTATCTTTGAAATCTTATGTTGCACAATAATAATATATTATTATTTTAAACTGTAGTTGACTCCTAGCCGTTGTATTGGTGGGAATGAACGAAACTAACTACATTATTATTATACATGTTTGTTAAATGTATTTACATTTATCCAATAAAAGTTAGCAGCTGAAAATTTGAGTGAATCTAATTTTAAGCATAATTTACATTAAATGGCCGATTTATCACCTTTTAATGACGAACCCTTTTTAAATCTAGTTTTGGTCACTATAGAATATTAAATACGACCAAATAAAATCCTTCTTTTGAATTGGGACATCAATATTTACTTTGTGTAATTTTTTGGAATTTTTCTGATAAAGTTCATTTTTAAGGAATAGTGAAAAATATTGTATTTTAATTCAAAAGTGCCTTTTAATATAATTTATATATATGGTTAGATTATTTTTTTAATTGGTTTTAATGTAAAATTAGAATATATTTTTTACTTTTTAATCCAATGTTGGTCATTGTAATTAATTTCACTTTGAAATTAGACATAAACAGGTATCAATCTTTTGATAGTTATTGTTTCTTAAAAACATGCTATTTGTTTTGATAATGGGAATTAATTTTAAAATTAAATAATGCCACTTCAATATTTTGAATTTGAAAAAATAGACATTATTTTTGAATTCGGAATATAAAATATAGCTTAGGCTAAATTTTTGGTATTTTTATGAAAAACGTCAATTTTTGATGAATAGTGAAACCACTTAGTGGTAGTAAAAAAACTGACTTTTTCATTTAAATGAAATTTTACCACTTATGTGAATTGAATTTAGAAAAAATGACATACATTGTTGTTATCAAGAAGTAAAATGTGGTTCAATAAGATGAAAATAATTTTGGGTGAATAGTAACTTTTGACTTTTATTTACCGCAGTTAAAGGTAAATAAGATAAATCAAGGTAAAAATAATATTATAATAATTCCAAATTACCTTAACACTGGTCCAAACCTTATTGGTCGAGTCATTTATGACCATGGGAATCTTTTGGTCGATTTTGGGACCACATTGAGCCACTTAAGAGTGATAATAACAATTTTGATTAATTAACTTCAAGTAAAGGCAAAAATGACAAAAGCAAATATCTTTTTGTAAATTAACTTTTATATGGTGTTATATAAGTAATATTTTCAACTATAAATATTATTTAGAAAGATAAAAATATTTCCTACATGATATTATTTTTTTATATTTTTTTAGACATTATAGAATTTAAATTATTTATGACACAAATATGATGCAGTGTTTACCTCATTAATAAATCAATTAAATAAATAAGATTAAAATGATTAAAATATTATCCAAAACGTGTCCAATTCCAATTGGATGATTTTATTTCGACCGTGAGTCATCTTATATTCAATTATAATGATTGTTGGACCATTTGAAACCGAATATCAATATATAATAAAATAATGTTTTCACACTTTCCTAAAGAGCCCCTCCTCTCCCTTATAAAATAAAAACCACTTCTAACCAATTCCACACACCTCTAAAGAATTTTGGCTCATCCAAACTCTGCCCAAATAAGTTCCCTACATCCCTATACTCCTCCTAGAATCCTTACATTAGGCAGAAGGCACTTCAAGAAGTCCTTTGGTTTAAACCAAAGGGAGTTACCCAAATTAAAGGTAACAGTTTCTCTTAATTTATTTTCTTTTATTTTACTTCTCCAACCCCTAAAATATTTTATTCCTTTATTTTGTAACAACACCAGTATCCTAAATATACTAGGATGTTCTTATGATAATTATTATAACTACACTTATACACACCTCAATCTAATGGATGAAGAACAAAATGTTTCTGTGGATGGCAAACTAATGCCTCATGAACCGATGATTGTTCAAATATCTCCAACCGCCTGTCATGGTGGCCATTATGATGGAAATGTATTATATATGATATATATTATGATTATTTTTTCTTTATGCTTCTGTATTTTTAATTTATAGCATGCCTTTACGGTTTCCATAGTGGGTAAATATGATAATCTCATTTGAGGAAGCGCGGACTACCGCCCCCTCAAAGTGATGTGACTCGTTAATGCCTTATGTGGGATGTATAAAGGATAGATTCAATGATATTATATATGATATTATAATAGAATTATAACATATCAATGTATCATTATGTTTTAATTCTATTAAAATTGAAATAGAAATGAAAGTAGCGTTCATGCGTACGTACGGCTTACCATCTCCATGAACGGTGCATTTCATTTCTTACCTCTAAATGTTATGTAATATTATAAATAAATGTATATACTGGATATATATGATATATATGATATATAAATCATTAATATCATTATGGATATAATGAACCTTTGACCACATGAACAACATGTAATTATAAGAAGTCCATTCTTGAATCAAGTAACAAATATCGACAAAACGGACATTTTTAACATAAATGATTACATAATGTTATAACATGGTAATAAGTGATATAAAAGGAACAATAAAATTTAAAAAGGTTCTTATGCAAGTAGAAATTAACTTTATTTTATTATTCAGGATATTAAAGAACGATCAAGTCAAGTCGAACACGAGGTAAGGGATTTCTTATCTCACCTTTAATTCTGTGAGATTTCTATTGTTCGCCACTTATTTATTGCATGTGGTGTAATGTTTACTTCCATTGATATATATTATGATTATTATATTTATATTCATGGTATTATGTGATTCATTTTTTGGTCATTAACTTTTGGTCATACGACTCGATTTGATTACAATGAAGTAAGATTTTTTCATCTCACTTTTTATTCCCATGAGATTCATGTTATATTTGCCACTATTTCATTCGTGTGGTGCATATACTTCCCATGATTTTATTCTTTGTGAAATATAATTTCATTTATGAGTATTTACATCTTCATTTTATGATCCTTCTTTCATGTGGCGTATGTTTTGTAAGTTACCAAATCGGCAAGGGAACCTTTCACCCTCCTCTATTTAAAAGTCTTATTTTTGTTATGTCTTTTAATTTACATACTATTATGTTGGGATATGTTCTTATATATCCTCATTTATGTAAAATTTATGTCCAAGTGATGAGATTACATTTTTATCTCATCAACTGATTTTCTGAATTTTAAAGTGACGCCGTTAGGCTGTTGAATGTTTACAAGGGAACTTCTTAACCCAATTTCAATTCTTTGGTTTCAACATGTACTTCTTGAATATATCATCCTATGAATATGTGTGAATGACCTCTGATTTTTTTACACTTAATATACACATATATTGGGTGTATTTATTTTTGTCACACATAATCATGTGATTGATTTATCCTTAATTTAAAGATACCATCTTTATAAGGGATTTCATCTCAATTTACTTTTCCACTAAGACTTTATTGTTGTTATGCACCAATTCACTATTATATGGTGTATATACTATCATTTGATATATTATATCATGAATACCTTTATTCTCATGATATTATAAAGATTGGATTAAATTTGCTTCCTCATGTATTTGTATTCAAGCATCTCTCTTTTTGTTAAAAAAAATCTTTAACTAAAATATCATTTTAAATGTTTTAAAGATTTATTCTTCTAAATATTTCTCATTAATGTCAATGTTTTCAAAATGGGTTTTAGTATTTATTTATATGGGCATTAATGTTTTCAAATGATAATTCATTTAAAAGCATCAAACTGGTATGGGACACTTTGATTCAAAAATTTATTTTTAAATGGTTTTGAAAATGATTTGATAAAGCATTGCTTATTTAGATATCTTTATTTGATATATTGGAATGTGGAAATGTTATCTTTCCTTTATAAATGTGTCATGTGTTATGATTATGTTATGTTTATTGGTCATTGTTTATGTATATGGGTGGTTCTGTGATAAAACTAGGGTGGGTGAGCCAGAGATAGCTCTTCAATGCATTGGGTAACGTGACAGAGGTAAACGTGATGTTTCTCCTAAGAGATTTATGGAATATACTTTGATGGGTATTCCAAGTTTAACTCCCTACGTAGCTATGATAGCTACAATGTAAGTATGA
This sequence comes from Viscum album, assembly GCA_963277665.1. Classification (NCBI taxonomy): domain Eukaryota; kingdom Viridiplantae; phylum Streptophyta; class Magnoliopsida; order Santalales; family Viscaceae; genus Viscum; species Viscum album. The sequence continues at coordinate 183,645,754 of OY728145.1, forward strand.
TATGGAAGCCATTAGTAACTTTTATGATTTATGATTTGTGTGTGTTATTCATAAATATTATGATTTCATAAGGTATGTTATGATTGAAAAGTACGGTTTCATGGATTTTTATTTATTGTTGGGATAATGTTTTCCTTCCTTATTTTATAACCCTTATTGAGCTTTTTATGCTCATCCCATGTTTTTGAAATGTTTTCCACAGGACTTAAAGATGAATAGGTTCAAGGATGGGATTAAGGAAAATTCATGCTATCTAAAACATGGTACTAGACATGTGTCTTTTTCAGAGTTTTTATTTTATGAAAAAATGGATACTGAGTAGTAGTGTCTACTTGTAATATTCAAGTTACTATGTAATAGTTATGACCTAATTATCTAAAACAATAAACCTGAAAATATCCCCAATTTCAATTATTAATTTAATTCAAGATTATTAAATGATTAAGGTCGTGTCCTTAAATAAAATAGTTTCAGTATTTTTAAATAAATTAATAAATTATTTTTTTTAATAAATATAATTTTTTTTTCATTTTTATCACTATTCATTTTATTGAATTTAAATAAAATTCAAAAAGATAGATAACTTATAAATAAATTATTTAGTTAAATTATAACATATCATAGTCACCTAGAAAATTATTGGATGTCATAAAATATTTCAAATTATTTTTATATTAATATTATTAGTATCATTTATTTGATTCTTCCTTTAATAAATCTATCATTGCATCTTCATTGTGTCATAATTAAATTTGATTATTTATTTATTAAAAAATTTAAATATATAACTATGATTTAGGTAATATTGTAATCTTTCAAATTACTATTTATAGTCTAGTAAATAAATTATATAACCCCATATTAAAATTGTTTTAGTAAGAAGATATATGATTATGACATTTTTTCCTTTACTTTAAATTAAACATTATAAAAATTATAATCACACCCAATTCACTTCAAAATGCCATCATTTAGACCAATATATTTTATTGGTCGGTTATAAGTCATCTAATAAGATTAGGACAAGTGTTTGGGTAGTTGTATATTTTTATAATATTATTTTTACCTTTAATAACCAGATTTTCCTTTAACCCTCCTAAAAAAATAAAAGAGTTACTATTCACCAAAAATCATTTTTATCCTACTAGATCACATTTTTTATACTGATTAAAACCATGTGTTTCAGTTTTTGAAAATTCAATTAAAAAAAGTGACCAAAATTAATTTAATGTTAATCCCATTGACGGATTGAGGAAACGAGTTTTTAAAATGTAAAAAGCATTAAAAGATTGACATGGGTTATATCCAATTTAAATGTGAAATTACATCCAATTGAAAAATTTGGATTAAATGATAACTTTTTTTTTTCTAATTATAACATAAAAATATAGAAATAGAATCTAACAATATAATTAAAATAGATGAAAAGGTTGTTTTGAACTAAAATGTGGTATTTTTTCACTATTCATTAAAATATGATTTTTATCATAAAAATAACAAAAATTTAAACTAAGTGAATTTTTATGTCGGTATTCTAATGGATAATATTATTTTGTCAAATATAATATATAAATGTGAAAAAAAATATTTTAAAAAAGGGTCAACCATCAAAAGGTGATAAAACTACATTTTTAGAAAAATACTCCTCTTATCCATAAAATTTAATTTGTTCTTATATCTAGCCTAGAAAATAAATAAGATTATTTTTAAAAATTATATTGAATTTATATTTCATTAATATAATCCAAAAAGTGTTATTTTATTATTTTATAAGCACAATTATTTACATTTAAATAGTTTTTCAAAAAAAATAAATTCTTTATTTTCTATTTGTTTTTAGATTAATTTAAAAATAATTTGGTAACCAATGAATCATTATATAAACCTATATAAACCATATTTTCATAATTTAGTTAACAATTTTCATTACCTATATTCTAACGGCTATGCGATAACTACAAAATTAAATAATAATATTTAGTTATTCGTTTAAGCTCGATGTGGCGTATCATGTACGCTATCAAGAATTGTGTTTCCATTTAAAAACTATGGATTATACAGTTAATTCGCATAATATATATTATCATATTTTAATAAATATATTTTCTTTTTGTATTAACATGATGCATTTTATATCATTAAACTCCATTAAGAACATTAAAAATCAAACCTAAGGGCTTGTATAATCATATACTATATAATATATCACTAGATTACCCATATATTTGATACACTATTATGGTTTTGTTAAATTTATTACATCTATATATAATTCCAACCACATATCTGTGGGACTATTTGATAAAAAACTCCCACTAAACTCTTTTAGTGATAAAAATATATAATGTGATCCAATTTCAATAATGTTGAGTCTTCGGAATCATATTCCTAATATTAAACGCTATAAATATAGTATTCAAAATCTTATACTAAACAACATCAAATGTTATGGTGTTAATAACATCTATTTTATACATAAAACTATTTCCATATTTATCATCATTATCACATAACAGTTTCAATCAATAGTTTTCCTTGTAATATTTTTTAACAAATATAGCTCTATACATTATATTTACACACCCTAAATTATTTTAGATATAAAGTGGAATTAAATTTGTTACATTAATTATATGAAAATATTTACATTTATCTTTACTAACATAACCTAAATTGTTTTATAATATTAAGTAAAATGTACATTAAATTTTGGTTTTTATAATCTTTTTTTTGTTAACATTGAAATCCTTTAATCTCGAACAAGATTCAACTATCTTGTTATAAACCTTATCCTTTTTTATTCAATCATGATAATATATGAAAAATATATTATGTTAGGAAATAACTTTTATTTCCTTAAGTGGTAATATTTGACAAAAATATACCAATTAAAATATATTATATGGTACATTATGTGTTTGGAGGGTTACTATAAAAGAAGACATTACTTTTTAAAATATTACATCATGGTTGGGATAAAATCCATTATAATTTAACAAACTTTGAGATAAACATATTTATATTAGATAAAAAATTACTTTATTTTCTATAAAAGAATATTATAGAATATAATTAATCAGAAACCTTGTGTATTCAACCCATAATATCCAATTTTTCATAACAAATTTTTATTTACTATCTACTTAAATCATCATGTAAGTGAAATGAGATAATGATTCATGACCTTTACTTAGATCCATATAATCTCAAAATATTACTTTATATTTAATTTATTGATACAACAACACTTTGTTTCATAATTTTAATACAAACTATAAGCTCCATAAATGATTTCCTTTATTTTAAAAGATAGTGTTTAAAAAAATTAAGATATCATTTAGTATAATATTACAATCAAAAGTAGAAAATTTATTTCTATATCATCAATACCAAACTAGGGATTTCCATGATATTTTAAGACACCATCAAGTATACTATAAAATTTCATCTTATTTAAATGAGGTCCTTTCGACTGGATTATACCCTTAGGTTTTAATGAAATTTATTTTATTTTTTAATAAACATTGTTGGTCCCTCCAAATAAATATTCTTTTAATTTTAACATTTACCTAATTCTATTGTTGAGGAAACACCAGAACCTAAACATCACACACCCGAGTTCATATATCCTTAATGATTTAAAAAAATAGAATAATAATTTATTAAATTCATTCAAATTTTCATAACATTTCCAAAAATTATTTTGGAATGAATTGAACATCTAGAAAAATCCACAAAGGAAACCTATAGTCTCTCTAAGTCATTAACATACCAAATCTTATTTAGTAAATGAGTGGAGTCTAAATTTCTTTAGTTCATTAATAATCTAATGCTTTTGAAACCATATGTAAATTGTTTTATGCTTCTCATAATAATATAGAATCATGTTCTCCACAACATCAATATTTGGTTACTTGAGAAGGTATTTATCAAACATGTATAATTTTCCTTCTTTCTTAAGAACCATCCTTAAGTCTCTATAAGATTATAATGCATTTCATAATTTTATTTTTAACTTTTCTCTATGATTGATTTTAATGTGTTTATGATGATAATGAGGTTTATCAAAAACTTAAGGTTTTATAGAATTAGTATAAGTTTTTCAATTTTTAAATAAAAACATTATTAAATAGGATTCCAAAAAAATGAGGATCCCTTTCAGATTATATAATATCTATTCATGTGTAAAGATCTATATTACACTATGCAATGGGCCAGTTTTATCATACCTATCACCACTTAGTTATTTATATATGGAATAATATAAGTCATACCACATATGATTCGTATATTATGGAGAAGATACCCCTTTTTCTAATCCATCATATGGATAAACTCAACTCTATTATCTTTGTGCCTTTACTTCAATTTTCCTAGAAAATTGTAACACATAGATCATAGTGGGATTTTTTACCTAACTGTTAGGGTTATCCATTTACACCAAGACATACACAATATAATCCATGGGCATCCTACATTAGCAGAACCTCCCTAGTTAAATGACTAAGATCTTTACCAGTCTTTTCGTTGGAAAGAATATAGAACTTAATATATTTTTAAAGACAATTTAATCTAATGCTGTTTTCTCCATTTATTCCCATAACATTTATGAAAGATTATAAAAACTTAGATTAAAATTCTATTCCTTTAACTGAATTAATATTTTCAAACCATGTTTAGGTGTAATACTTTTAACAATGTAGATATTGAGTTAATTAAAGAAAAGTTTACGTGAAGCCTCTTTATTAAATTGAAAATGATAACATTAAAGAGGATATAAATGGGGCCATACATGACAAACTGTCACAATTCAATAATATAGAAATATCAATAATATCAGTAATCAAGGTGAAGAGGATTATAATCCTCATAATATTTTCAGATTCATCTTCCAAGGGGCTAAAATAATTACCTCGATCCTTTCTCCAGGCTAAGATGGATCTAGTCATCATGGTGTGATTTAAATGTGAGTATTACTTCCTTGTCCTTGAATTATTTATTGGGAATGATGAAAATCCTTCACTATCGATTACCTTATCTTTTTTAATAGCATACCTATATGAGAATTTCTTTGGTGATTCATCATTATATGTGTCTTTCCATTTTCCCCCAATTTTAATAGAGCACCACTGATTGTTAAGTTACTTAATAATCTATGAATTTGTGTACACAAATTTATAAATATCCATGTCAGGATTATGTTTCAAATCATCATCCACTACCTGAGTCTCATGAGAATTAAAATCTTGAATGGAGTTAATCTTTACTCAAAACATGAATGCTTGGCCCCAATACTGGTTCTATATAGCATTATTCATGATCAAAGGAGCGAAAAAGTGGGACAACAGGCCCATCCAATTTGTTAAAGGACCCCTTTAAACCCTCATCTTGACCATGATACTCATCATTCTAATTCAAATAGACATCAAGCAGCTTCAATGTAAATATTGAACCATTACCTTCAATGGAATCACTCAAATTTCTAGCAAATTGAAATATTTTTCCCATCCATGTGCTTTATTTTTTAGATAATCTTTCATATTTTATGGCTAAAAACCTTAGTAGAATAATAAGAACAAATACTAATTTAAAGTAAATTATGCTAGATGTTTCCAATAGATTTAAAATCTAAACAAAATTGAGGAAATATTTAATACTTAATATATAGATTAATATCATACTTATATGAACAAAGAAAAAAATTGTCAACCAAATATGAATTAAGGCCAATTTCCACTAAAATTCTTGAATAGTAACAAATCCTGACCATTTTATTGGCTTTGTCAATCCTGATGCGATCACCAACACCTAGAGAAATACCAAACAATATACAAGGTTTCAAAAATATCTAGTTCAAGGAAGGAATTTTAATCCATACATGTACCCTAGGGTCTTTAGTTGAAAAATGGTTAAATTAGATGTCCCATTTATGGATGTTGACAATGCCATGTTTCCAGGAAATAGAACCAAATCCACAGGCCCTATGTTTTACATAATTATTCAATAATAGAAAATGGAAATAGCATTTATATATAGGAATAAATCTGTAATCCAAAAATATACAGACCACAATGTGTATTTTTGAGAGATAATTTAACTTCAATATATGATCCCTAAATAATAAAATCATATTGGAAAGTATAGAAAATCAAAAAAAATCTTAATCTTATCTGCAATATCATCATAATTTTGTTTAACATGTAAAACATTAACTTTCTAGATTATTCTATCATGAGTAAAGGTCTTTAGATATAAAAAAATTCCTGATGATAGCACCCTCATCTTTCATTATTCTCTAACAACTATCATGTACTGAAAGGGTTTCCACCAATTAGCATTAGGGTGGAGAAAACCCCCAGATCTATGCTCAAAATCCAATTATTAGGGAAACTACATGTTTGTAGAAAACCATATTCATTTTCATCATTGTGATGAGAGCTCCCTAACCCACCTTCCATCATCTCTCCACATGAGGTATAGATCTTGAGTTACTTAATCAAGTAAGGTCAAATATCTCTATATAAATCCAAATGCATCTCATGGAAAGGTATATGAAACCATTTCATTTAAATTTATATTTTCACATGACATAAATAATTCCCATAAGAGTAAGGTTGGAGAAATAGATAACCAAACTCTACATTTCATGGAAAGGAATTATCCTCCTGGCTTGTGAGCAGTCTAAACAAAATTGCCTCTACCCAGGGATACTTTTGTCGAGATAGACATTAATTACATCATAATTATAATACCTAATATAGACAAACTATAATTAACTTATTAATTTAATCTCATTAACGAGTACAAGTTAAATACAACATAAAAGAAAACTAAATAAATGATCATGCATATCATGTCACTACTTATATACGTGTTTGATAATATATATATGTTATTTAATAATTTAAATTATTCCATATATCCATTCATAATATAACAACTATATCCATGATTAAAATAGAGAATAAAATAAATGAAAATTTCATATATTTAATCATTATTTAAAATTTAACGACCCAAAGCTTAACGTACATGAAAATTACATTTATTTTGAGGAATAATAATACATTAATCTAATAGCCACACAAATACCATGTTAGTTTAGTTTCTTAGGAAACTCATAACACATTCTTCTATCTTGATTCAAAATCACCCATATAGATCTTCCCCATTAGTTTTCCTAACTCAATCTTTTATTTATATCTTGGGGAAAAGAAAACATAAAAAGGGTGATCTTCAATACTCAGTAAGGGTAATCATAGAGAACATAAAACAAATCACGAACATAATAATGTTAAAACATGAACATATATTTTGAATATCAAAATCTTGAGTCATTAAATAAAACATGTTAGTACATAAGGCATAAATCATTATAGAACAATAGAAAAAAAATTGGAATAAAAAATGATCTTGTGGAAAACACATAAGCAAATAAAATCATTTACATATTATCTAATTCTCATATCCAAGACCATCATAGTAGACAAAGTCCATTTCTGAACCGAGTTCACTCCTTGCTCTATCCCTATATTACTAAACCCGATTTACTTTCCATTTCATCTCTATATTACTAAACAAAATTTAATTTCCATTTTAGCCATGTCTATCTCATGTGATATAAATATTTACCCAATGCATTAAATGGAGATATATGTCACACTTATATCATAATGAAATCATTATTATGTGCACCACATAAACATAAATCAGTCATCACAGTATAACCCATAAAATAAAATAGATTTATTTAACATCATTCTATCATAACATAATCCATAGAAAAAATCATTCCATCATTAAAATAATCAAATAATAGTAATAATAGTGATATAAACACAACCATATTTAAATAGAAACATCTTATATGGAAAATAATTTTGATAAAACACTTAAATTAATTCATGATGAAAATATATGTTCTTTTACAAAAACATTATATTTTCCCAAAATTAAATACAATTTTAAAGGAAAATAATTTCTTTGAAAATAAAATTGAAATTGTGTACAGGAATATTTATGAAATAAGGTTTTATGAAGATGTAAAAATCCAATCATTCTATATAAGTTAAAAAAACATTATCCTCATACTTTTTTAGGAAAAGTCAAAAAGTACCTCATATCAAATAACAGCAAAAGATTCCTTTAATACTATTTAATAAAAATTTTACAATGGGTAAAATTAACATTAAAACATTATAGAATAATAGAAATAATATTAAATACTTAGGAAACATGGATATCAATGATAAATATAATCTAGTAAATACTTACATATAGACAATCTCGGATAATATTGAGATTATGAAATTATCCCTAAACATAGATCCTCTATCCATTGTAGGAATATAATCCTCCTAAATAATTATTTAAATAATTTCATTGAATTACTAAATAATCCTATTCATTTTTATGATATCATATATGATCATATTATCATTCGTTTGGTAATTATATTTCATTATTACTCGTTATTCAGGTATTAACTACTTTATGTTCTTATTCATGTTTTGTCAGACAAGTTAATGTTCAACTTCTTATGTTATAGTTATATAATTTATAGAAATATATTTATATAATATATATCATATTTATTCATTCCATTCATTTATATAATTATGGTTTAATGAAGATCATCTAGAATGAATAGCATCACATCGTGGAGACGGTAGGTCGTATCTATGCACAAGCAATTATATCATTCCTTCAATAATGGAATGGTATCGAAGTGGATGGTATTTATATTGTTATATAAAAAATTATTTTTTAATAATCATATATAGTTATTATTCCCATCATTATACCAATACAGGTCAAGTGGTGGTGAAAAACAGATCACACCACAGCGTGGAGACAGTAGTTCATACGTACGCATGTATGAGGATTTAATTTTTTCGTATGATGGATAAAAGGTGTAATATGTTTTTTTAAAAATTATAATTAAATATCAGTATATAATTGATACTATAGTTATTATATTATAATAAAAAAACTCATGAAGAGGAAGTATAATAAGAAAGAAGTTTGAAGGAATTGGTAGAGGAGAATACATCTTCTTAGACGTGCTTTCTATAAATATCCTATTAGAGCACTAGTGTTGGACTTTAAAGAATAAAAGAACCTATATAATTTAACTAGGGAAGTTAATAATGGAAAAAGGGTTGGGTATGAGAAATCTTGGAGACTAAAATTGATGTGAAGAAGTGAGGGAGGAGGTTCCCTTTTATAATTTAGGTGAGATGCACCTTTGGAAACCTCAAAAATATTAATTTACAATAAAATCAAACCCCACTCAAAAAACGCCAAAACACCTTATTTTCTATGTTTTGATGATATATGGGTTTATTATCATCAACAAATAATTTTTAAATATGTTTGCACATTAATTTAAACATTTCCATTTTATTTAACACATAGTTATTCTATTTCATTTTAATTAAGATAACATATTTTTCAATATTAAAAGGTTGAAATATTTATTTATTTGATGTAAATTAGACCATAAATAAGTAAATTATATAATTTGACCATATCATAAATTTTATATATTTTTAAATATATATTTTTATTTTTAAATAATTTAATAAAACATTATTTTGACAAAATAACAATGGTGTTAATTTTAAAACTATTCAAATCATGGATTTTTAAAAATATCTGATTAGATGTTATCATCAGACCAATTATTATATTTTATTAATATGGGGTCTAGGTCATGTGAAAATATTAATTATGTCAAATTACATTTGTTTTAATATTTATAATACCATTAATTTTAAATTTACACTAATAAAATAATTACTACATTAGTTTTGTGTAATTATTTAATATACATATTTGTTGGGAAAAAATTAAAAATAAAATACTATGATGAATATAAATATACTAGATGTGATGAGAAGAAACTTGGATGAGATTAGGAAATTAATATCATTAGGTACATCCCTAGATGTATTCTTATAAATAATTATAAATTATTATTTATGGAGTTTCCAAAAGTCCCCCTCACGTCAATTATAAAAGAGCACCACCCTCCTCACATCTTCACTTCAATTTCAGCCTTCAATATTTTATATTCCCTGACCATTTCCATTCTCAATTAACCTAGTTACATTCTAGAGGTTCTATTCTACTTTAAATGCCAACTCTAGTGTTATAAGAGAAGATTTAGAGAAAGCACGTCGAAGAAGAGGTAATCTCCTATACCAATTCTTTCAAAATCCATTCTTCTTCTACTTCCTCATCATGAGTTATTTTATTATAAAGTAATAACTTTTGTATCACTTATATACTGAGATGTTATTATAATTATGAAACAACCATATTCCACCTTTTATCCATCCTATGAAAAATGAAATCACCATGCGTGCGTACACAAATATTACTGTCTCCACGTCGTGGTGTAATCTATTTTTCACCACCACTTGACTTAGATTGGTATAATGATGGAAATAATAACTAAATATGATTATTGTAACAATTTATTTATTTTGTAACAATATATATATCATCCAATTTGATATAATTTCATAATTAAAGGAATGATATCATCATTCATGTGTACGTACGACCTACCATTTCCTCGATGAGATACAATTTTTTCTACATTATATCCATTAAATAATGACTATATTAATGCACGAAACAAATAAAATATGATATATATTATGTTAATATCGCTTTTGGAAGTATATTGTGTTAATATCCTTTGAACTTGGTGTAATGTCCATGAAATTTCCATGTATTTCAATCTCGGGGAGTTATATTTACTATTTAATTGTGTTTACCATACCTAAATTATATTTAATAGAAATTGTTTATAACATAGTTTTTTAAATTGAAATATGTCTCACTCAAAATTTAATAATTATATTATTTTTAATATAAGGTTAGAAAAAAATCTATTATAAATACTCATGTGAAATCTAAAATGTTTTTATCATGTTAATTTATTTGTAATTTTTAGAAAATAAATAATTACCTTAAATACGTATACTTTTATGATGTTAAAATTAATTAATTGATGAGAAATTAATAATATAAATTTTAGTAGAATTATAATAACCATAAAAGGGACAAAAAAACCAAAGCCAATATTATTGGGTGAGTATATCTTGACCATAAGCATATAAGGGTCGAGTTAGTGAAAATTTGGAGCCTTATAAAAGAGATTGAGACACTTATATCATTTTATTTAAATTTATGTTAAAGGTGTCCCATTCAAAATTTAATAAATATAACATTATTGATAATATATTTTTCAAAATATGAATTCTATTATAAGTATTATTATGAAATATTGTACCTTTATATTCATCATATTATTTTATTTTTATTTTTTGTGCCAAAAATAATTATATTATACAACTACACAATATTGATGTTGTAATTATTTTATTAAGGGAAGTATAAAATAAATGGTAATAAACATATTAAAATAAATATAATTTGAACTAATTAAATTTACCAATGATTTTTTAGATGATGTTGATCCCGTAGGGATCTAATGAATTATTTTTTTGAGGATAATATATTATATTGATATTTTTAAAAATCCATGAAATGAATAGTGTCAAAATTGACACAATTGATATTTTGTCACAATAATGTTTTATTAAATTTTTTAAAATCATAAAACTGTTTGAAAAATATACAATTATTATATGGTATAAAATGTTTTGAATTATTTTTTATCATATAATTAATATCAAATAAGTAAATATTTTACCATTTTAATATTGAAATATTTGTTACCCTAGTAAAAATGGAATAGAACAACATAGTGTTAAATTGAAAAGATAAGGTTTTAATGTACATAGAAATCTGAATAACATCTATTTTTTTATGAGTTCACAAACCTATAAAATCACATATTGTAATTTGGGAAATTTTGGAGGTTTTTGGATGGATTTTGATTTTATTAAAAATTAATATTTTTGAGGATTCCCAAAGTTCCCCCCACCTTAATTATAAAAGGGCACCTCATCCCTCACCTCTTAACATAACATTAAGACTTAAATATTATCCAAAACATACCCATTTCACTTCTAAACTTCCATAGTTACATTCTATATGTTTTTGTCTTCATCAAAGAAAAACTCTAATGCTTTAAGATAAGATTTTGAGGAACCACAACGAAGAAGAATTAATCTCTTCTACCGATTCATCCAATCTTCTTTCCTCTTATACTTCCTATTCGCGATTTGATTCATTATAATGTAAGAAACCCTGTAGAACTTATATAATGAGATTTTATTATTTTCATCAAAAAACCATATTCCACCCATTATCCATCCTTTGAAAAATAAAATCACTACACGTGCATACATATGAATTATAGTCTCTACGCTGTGGTGTAATCTGTTTTCATCACCAACTTACATGGATGAGTATAATGAAGGAAGTAATAAATGTATATTATTATTATAAAATTATTCTAATTATGAAATATTATACACCATACACTTCAATACCATTCAACAATTATGGGAAGGATATCATCACTCGTGCGTATGTATGGCATATCATCTCCAAGATGCGATTTAATTAATTCGACTTGATCTTAATTAAAGCATGATTATATAAGTGTATTTAGTGAGAAACGTTGTTATATATTATTCTAATATCATTATTTAAATGATATAACTATATCCTAAGAAGAAAAACAAGAGATTATTCAATAAAACACGCATAAGAACATAAAGCAGCTAACACTTGAATAAAGAGTAATAATGAAATGTTACTAAAACATGGATGATATTATAATTATATATTATATAATAAAAATTAATAAGTCAATAACATTATTTAAATCACTATACATGAGGATTGGATACGTATGAAAAATATCAGACCTAATGTAATAGATTATTTTGTCTGACTTTTATTTTTTTGGGACATATGCCTTGCACACCATCTATTTCTTTTGTGTGGTGTTTATGTTTCCAATGAATTTTATTATTATTATTATTATTATGAAGGTTATGATAATTAAACATTGATATAATTTTATTTATTTTATGAGTCATTTGATTCAACTGATTTGAAATTGGCTAGGGATAATTCTTCAATCTCATTATTATCCATGATTGTTTATATGTAAGTATTTACAAATTCATATTTATCACCCAAATAGATGTTTCCTAAATAATTAATATTATTTTTGATTATCTTAAAATTTTTAATAGTAAATTTTACCCCCTAGTAAATTTTTATTAAACATTATAAAAGGAAAATTTTGGAATTTTTTGATACGAGGTACTTTTTAACTTTTCTGGAAAACGTATGAGGAGAATTTTTTTTAACTTGTACAATATGAATGGATTTTTATACTTTCATAATGCCTTATTTCCAAGAATATTATATTAAATGTTTTAAATGTTATTTTAAAATAATTTTTTTTCTTTTAAAATTGAATGTATTTTTAAGAAAAGAATACATTTTTGAAGTAGAAAGGATATTTTCCTCAAGAATTTGTTCGAATTGTTTTATCAGAATTATTTTCCATATAAGATTAAGTATATGTTTCAAGTATACTATAACTATTATTTTTATAGATTATTATGTTAATGATGGAATGATATTTATAAAATCTATTTTTTACATGTATTTTTTTATGATGGAATGATGATCAAGAAACCCTGTTTATTTCTTAGGTAAATCTATGATGAATGATTTTTGTTTTTGTGGCACACATATGTATGGATTTAATTATGTGATGGGTGGTAACTATATCTCCCTCCAATTGATTGTGTAAATATTTATATCTCATGAGATATACATGGATTGAACATAAAGTAAATATGGTTTAGTAATTTAGGTTTGGAATGACAAGTAAATGTGGTTCAGTAATACAGGGCTAAAAGAGCAAGTAAACTCTGTTTCGAAATGAAATTTTTCCACTATGAAGGTCTTTCCAATGAGCCTTGGATAAAATGGAAAAGATTTTCTATGCTTATGGGTTTTACAAAATTCCATTTTTATGCCCATTATATTTTAGCATGGTTCATGTTCCTTTATGTTTTATGCATTATATACTGCCAATATTAATTTCATGACTGAAGATTTTGATATTCAAAATTTACATTCATTTTTTTACATTATTATGTTAATGTTTTTTTAATTTTCTCCATGTTTTCCCTTTAATGATCATTTGAGATCAAACTATGTTTATTTTCTTTTCCCCAGTATATAATGAATGGTTTTAGGTAGGAAAATTAATGGGGAAGATCTATATAAGAGATGTTGAAGATATTTAAACAAATTATAAGAACATGTTCCATGTTTCCAAAGACACTGAACTAATATGGTCTTTGGTCATTTTTTTGTGTCATGTATTATGTTTTTCATAAAATCGATTTATTGTCCATCTACTTCATCCTTGGTTCATTAGAGTTGGTATCCGAGTGAAGTTTTATTCAACCTTTGGAAACTAGGATGCCCAAACATAATTGAGATCCCTAGAGATATTTCTAAGCATGTGTCTACGGATGTCCCTAAGGATAATTATAACAGTAGGTTATAATCATTGAATTATGGTAAGAATCATGAATAAACTAAGATTAATCCTAATATTTTAGATATTTAAAGTGCTCCCCCTTGATTATATTGTTTTCCAACTATTATTTTTGCTACTAACACTATTCTTTTTGGGTTCTAGACAATGGTGGGAACTCGAAGGAGCCGTGTTATGGGAGTTGGAATGAAAAATCTTGTTTCTATACCATAAAAACTTATCATGTTATGAATACTTATAGGATTCCATAAGACCAAAGGATATAACAATGCTATCTTTAATATTTCTTAAGGCAATATCCACCTTTGTTTAGTGGAACAACCAATACACTAGTTGCTGAGAAATAGATTTTCACCATTGAAAATATATTTTTTATTCTCTTCTGTTCAGAACATGAAAAGTTTAAGTAGGGAAATGATCACTTGGAAGGCAAATATCGATGTTAAAAACATCTTAGTGAGGAAGTAAAATAAAATTCTCAGGTGACCATTGTTGGTAATGTGGTGTATGGAAATGAAGTCATGGAATGATTGAGTGTTTATGTAATGGGATTACAGAATAATTTGTAGAATCACTTTTATGGTATTATGGAACAATAAAATATCTTTATAGTGTCACACTATGGGTTTCCATGTGTATTTGAAAGTATATATTGAGTGGTACCAGTAATCATGAAAAGTGATTGATGTAATAAGGTGATGTTTTTAGAGAACACATTATTAAAGGAAGAATAACCCTTAATATGAGAATGATGTTGAGATAATGTTATTTGGATATGAATAAATAAACACGACGATATTAGTTACCATATATCTGGTTAATAATTTACTGAAATGTGGGTTATTCTATCTTGGATGAATGTTACAACTTTATGGACTTAGGAATAAATAGATATACTTGCTTTCGATAAGGATTCATTATAATTCATGTTATTACTGTGACTCATGAGAAAAATTGATGAAGGTGTTCAAATTTTTTGAATGTAACCAACTAGAGATACCTTATGATATATGGGGGATGAATATTAAACCAGGTTAGTAAAACTTTTTCTACAGTTATGGATTTTCAGCTTTCATAAGGATTGTAAATTTATCCATTTATGGAATGTTTAATTTAAAAATCGGATGATGTTTGTTAGAATAAATTATTATGTCACCATAGGTAGACTTATGAATATTTTATTAAATTTTATACCCTCAGAGTTGTGATAAAGATAGATATAATTACATATCAATCTATTTATAGATCTCCTGATTTTTTAACACTTTAGGAATGAAAAATTCAACATCATTTCTTGGAATAATAGATGAAGTGGAAATTGATCAAGGAATGAACAATGGTGAGATTGTACTGAAATCAAGTAAGTATTTATTCATATTTTATTAAAAAATAGGGATAGAATCTTGAAAACAAAAAATGTTATCCTAGTACCTTTTTATCCGATGAATCAAATGGTATATTAGATCATCACATTTTTATGGCTTGGTGATTTTTAACTTATTCTTAACCATGTTCTCAATAACTCTCCATTAGAACATGATAATTATATTTCTATTCCATATCCATGTTATCACTTCCCACCTATGTTGTCCTCTATGGAAACCTAGTGATGAGTTACTTGGGGTAACCATTATATTTCAACCTTTCCTTTTTAAAACAAACTTTTTGTATTCCTTTTTATAATGTGGATATATTTAAAAGAAACGTTCAACTATTAAACTTTTTATTACCCTAAAAATAGTTGAGAGAGAAATTAATTTTAAGGATGGTAAAATGTAACACCCGGATATTTTTTATGAACTATATTTTTATAATATCTTCGATGTCGTGTCTTGTATGCTACACCAAGATAAGATTGCATAATAGGCAACAATGACATAGCTTGTGTTATAGAAAATTCTATGATTGTATTGTGTGAGAAAAAAATTTAAAGTTCTTTTGGTATAATTAATTTCACAGAAGACTAATTACATGTTAAAAACTAAATATTGTTATGTTACCTTAAAACCTAGTCATTATAATGGCGGGTATGAATAATATTAACTGTCCTCTGAAAAATATTGAAATGAAAATAAGTGAGTTTATAAAATAATAAAATCACTCTTTATGGATTTTATTAATGAATTATATGCCTAATATATTAAATACAATAATTAAAATTCATCATATAATTTTTTTCTAGACATCATATAAGAACAAAATCAATTTTTTAATTAAATAATTAATATTCTGAAAAATGCAATTTAACCACCTTTTAATGGAGCACCCATTTTAAATCAAATTTTGACACTTTTATATATTATATTTAACAAAATAAAAATTTTATTAATGAATGGGATATAAAAATTTACTTTGGTTTAATTTTTTATATTATTTTGATAACTTTCATTTGTTGATTAATAATAAAAAGACACTAAATTTTACTTAAAAATAACTTTTTTCATCAAAATAATTTATATGGTTAAATTATTTTATTGAATGGTTTTAAAGTATAAATATAATATACTTTTATTAGTTAATATAATGTATGTAATTTTCATTAATTTTACATTTAATTCAAATGTAAAAAAACTTGTCAATCTATTGTAATGTTTTAACATTTAAAACTTTTTCTCTCATTTTGACAACATGATTAGATTTAAATTAATTAATAAAAAATATGTGTTTTGAATTTTAGAAAATGGATAACATATTTGGAATCAGTAGGTACAAATTATTTAAATAACTAGATTTTATTTTTCAGCATTATGAATAGTAACATCAACAATGTTTATTAATAGGGTAAAAGAGTAAATCCAATAATTACGGGCAAAAATAATATTATAAAATTACCCTAAAACTTGTGTTAATATTATTTGATAATTAATTTTAGACCTAAATCATCCTTGTGTTGAAATGGACTCTACTGGAACCCACATAGACTAGATTAGGACATTTAATTTATTTTATTTAAAAAAAGGGAAATATGTCTCACTCAAACTTTAATAAATAGATTGCTTTTAATATAAGGTTATAATGAATATAAATTTGATAAAAAATACTTATTTTAAATATAAAAGTATTTCTTTATCATGGTAATTTATTTTTAAATTTTAGAAAATAAATAATTACCTTAAATTCTTATATTTTGATGACGTAAAAATTAATTACATGATGAGCAATCTATGAAACGGTTTTTATTAAAATTATAATAGCCATAAAGAGGCACAAAAACTAGAAAAAAGTTTATTTTTCAAATATATATCGACCCTAGGAATCCAAGGGTCGATTTTGTGAAACTTTGGAGCCTTATAAAAGAGATTGAGACACTTATATTATATTATTTAAAGTGATGCTAAAGGTGTCACATATGAGTATAAAATTTTTAATATTGGATTAAAAAAAGATCAATTATACTAAAATTATTATTATTAAATCTAGTAAATTTATCTTAATGATAGTATTTTATTTTCAATTTTTTAACAACAAATAAGTATGTCAAATAATTACACAATATTTATGTAGTAATTATTTTATTAAGGTACATATTAAATTAATGTTAATTAAAATATTAAAATAAATATACTTTGGGAAATTAATTTGTCCAATAAATTTTATAGTTAACCTTTTTCTCTTATATATTTGATAAAATATTTTTTTCAAGGATAAAACCTTATATTTATATTTTTAGAAATCCATGAAATAAATAGTGTCAAAATTGATACAATTCATATTTTGTAAAAATAATGTTTTATTAAATTATTTAAAAAAAATAAAACATTTTTGAAAATATTTAATAATTATTATATGGTCTAAAATATTCTAAATTATTTATTTATGATCTAATTAACATCAAATAGTTAAATATTTTTCCTTTTAATAATGAAATATTTGTTACCCTAGTTAAAATGAAATTGAACAACATGGTGTTAAATTGAAAAGATAAGGTTTTAATGAACATAGAAAATTGTCTAAAATTTATTTTTTGATGATATTAAAAGCCTATATAATATAATATTCTAAATGGGTAAATTTTTAGGGTTTTGGATGTGGTTTGAGATTATTATAAATTATATTTTTAAGGTTTGCAAAAGTGCCCTGCTCCTCAATTATAAAAAGGAACCTCCTCCCTAAACTCTTCACTTCACATTAAAACTTTAATATCATAAATAACC
This sequence comes from Viscum album, assembly GCA_963277665.1. NCBI lineage: Eukaryota > Viridiplantae > Streptophyta > Magnoliopsida > Santalales > Viscaceae > Viscum > Viscum album. The sequence goes on from OY728145.1 coordinate 183,664,423, forward strand.
TTCCCATTTAACATATAAACTTATCTATCTATATTCTATAGGTTCTGGTGTTCTTCAAATACCAACTCTAGTACCATAAGTGATGATTTAGAGCTAGCAAATCGAAGAAGAAGTAATATCCTCTACCGATTCTTTCACACTTATTTCTTCTTATACTTCCTATTAATGAGTTGTTTAATTATAAATTAATAACCCTAGAATAACTTATATACTTATATTTTATTATTATTATGGAAGAAATCATATTCCACCTTCTATCCATCCTATTGAAAATGAAATCACTAAACATTCCTCCATTCGGATTTTTGTCTTGACGTCGTGGTGTAATATGTTTTTCATCACCAACTTACATGGATGGATATAATGATGGAAGTAATAACTTTATATTATTATTATAAAGTGATATTTATTCTTAAATCCTATACACCATCCATTTTAATACCATTCAACAGTTATGGGAATGATATTGTCGCTCGTGTGTACGTACGACCTACCATCTTCACGATGTGATGCGATTAATTCTACATAATTTTCATTAAAGAATGATTATATAAATGAATTTAATGAATAAATATGATTTATATTATAATAATAATATTATTTAAATGATATAACTTCACCTGATTAAGATAAACAAGAACTTATTCAACAAAACATGCATAAGAACATAAAGCAGTTAACACCTGAATAACGAGTAACAATGAAATTTTACTAACAACCAGTTGAGAGTATGAAAATATATAATATCATAAAAAAGAATACTATTATGTAATAATCCAATGAAATTATTTAAATAACTATATAGTATTTTTGAATATATACGAAGGACATCATACCTAAGGTAAGGGATTATTTTTTCTCAAATTTATTTATGTGGGACAAATGTCTTATACACCATATATTTGTTTTGTGTGGTGTTTATGTTTCCCATTAATGTTATTATTATTATTATTATAAATTTTGTGAAATTTAAATAGATATATAATTTCATTTATTTTATAAAACATATGATTCGAATGATTATAAATTGGTATGGGATAATTTTAAATCTCAGTATTATCTGAGATTCTTTATATATAAGTATTTTCTGTGGTATATTTAACATCCACATCCATGTTTCCTAAATATATAATATTTCTTATTCTTATTCAATTTTTTAAAAGTAAATTTTACCCATTTGTAAAATTTTAATAAACAGGATGAAAAGAATATTTTGGCTTTTTTCGAGACGAGGTACTTTTTGACTATTTCAAAAAAAGTATAGGAATAATGTTTTTTAACTAATATGACCTGAATGAATTTTTACGCCTTCATAACACCATATTTCCATGAATATTATCTTAAAATTTTTCTATGTTATTTTAATGGAAATTTTCGTTTAAAATTTCTCTATGTTTTCAAAAAAGAAAATGTTTTTGAGGAAGAAAGTATATTTTCCTCAAAAAATAATATCAAGTGTTTTATCAATATTATCTTCCATCTAATATTAAAGATATGTTTCAATAATACTATCCCTATTAGTTTTATTGATGATTAATTTTATGATGGAATGATATTTATGAAATATATTTGTTTTACATGGATTATGTTATGATAAAATGATGTTAAAGAAACCCAGTTTATTCTTTGGGTAATTCTATGATGAATGATGATGTTTTTGTGTAACACGTATGTATGGTTTTGATTATGGGATAGGTGGGACTTATATATCCATCCAATTCATTGGGTAAATATTTATATCTAATGAGATAGGCATGGATAGAACAAAATGTAAATCTGCTTCCGTAATTCAGGTCTTGAATGGTAAGTAAATATAGTTCAATAATATAGGGCTGGAATGGAAAGTAAACCTAGTTCGATAATTGATTTTGACTACTATTCTGGTCATGGAAAAGATCCTTGACTAAAGTGAAAATTATTTTATATTCTTATGTGTTTTCCACAATCCCATTTTTTATGACCATGATATTTTATCATAGTTCATGTTTTGTTATGATTTATGTCTTATGTACTGAGAAGATTTATTTCATGACTCAAGATTTTGATATTCAAAATTTATGTTCATGTTTTTACATTCTTATGTTTATGTTTTTTTTGATGTTATCCATTTTTCCCTTAATGAGCATTTGAGCTCACCATTTTATGTTTTCTTTTCCATAGGATATAATTAATGGTTTTAGGTAGGAAAACTAAAGCGGAATATATATATGGTAGATTTTGAAGATCTTTTACTAAAGTAGAATAATTTTTTCCATGTTTCCAGAGGCACTAAACTAACAATGTATTTGTGTATTTGTTTGTGTAATTTATTAGGTTTTCTGCAAAAGTGATGCATTATCTATGTATGTAAGCCCTAGGTTGTTAGATTATTGTAACACACTGTGATTTTATGATATATAATATTTTTAATTTCTTTGATGTATTATGTTGTACACTACACTAAGATAAGATTGTGCTATATGCAAAACCATATTATCTTGAGGTATATGTAACACTACGCTTGGTTTATGTTACACATAATTTCAAGTTCTTTTGATATAATTCATTTCAAACAAGACCTATTATAAGTGAACATCAAAATATTTTAACATAGTCATTATAATGGTGGCTATTAATAGTATTAAAAATCTTCTAAAAAACAAGTTAAATGAAAATAAGAGAATCTAAAAAGTAATGAAATAATATTTTAACAGAATATACATATAATATATAAAATCTAATGTTTAAAATTAATCTAATAAGTTTTCTAGATATGATATAAGAACCAATTCAATTTTTCTGTTAAAAGAGGTATTATTCAAAAAAATGAAGTATTACCACCTTCTGATTTCACACCCATTTTAAATATAAATTTTCAAACTTTTATATATTATAATTAACAAAACAAGCTTCTTCTTTAGAATCGGGCTATAATTTTTTTGGTTGGATTTTTGATATTTTTCTGACACATAATATATTTTGATTAATAGTAAAATTATAATAAAATTTAAATGGAAACAATTTTTTTTCATCAAAATATTTTATGTAATTAAATTATATTATTGAATGGTTTTACAGTATAAATAAAATATATTTTTATCATTCAATATAATTTACCTCATTAAAAATAATTTTACTTTGAATTCAGATGTAAAAACATTTCAATCTTTTGCAATGTTTTAACTTTTAATAACTTGTTCCCTCTTTCTGACAATGAGAATAATTATAAATTAATTACTGTAAATTTATTATTTTGAATTTGAAAAAATGGATTCCAAATTTAGTATCTGTAGGCCCAAATTATGTAAATATATCTATTTTATTTTTGGGCATTATGAATAGTAACTTCAGTACTTTTTATTAGTATGGTAGAAGGGTAAAACCAGTAATTAAGGGTAAGAATAGATTTATATAATTACCCTAACACTAGTTTTATATTATTTTATGATTTGTTTGACCTAAATAATCATATGGTCTAAATGGTGTCTTTTTTATTCCACTAGGATGAGATTAGAACACATTTAGTTTATTTTTTTAACGAAATGTTATGTCTCATAAAAAGTTTAATAAATAAACCATTTTTTATATAAGGTTATAAATTATTTAAATTAATTTATAAATACTTATTTTAAATATAATTTTTTTTTCTTTATCATGGTGTATTATTTTAAATTTTTAGGAAATATATAATTCTCTTAAAGGATTATACTTTGATGGTGTAGAAATTAATTATTTGATGAAAAATTTGGAGAATAGAAATTATTAAAATACTAATAACCAAAAAAAGACCCAAAAACATTACGAACACTTATTGGTAGAGTATATATAGACCATAATCATTAAATGGTGATTTTATTGAATATTTGGATCCATATGAAATATATTGTGACACTTATATTGTTTTGTTTAATGTGATGTTAAAGTTGTCACATTCATAATATAATAAGTATAACATTTTAAATGTGGAATTTTAAAGGATATAAATTATAATAAAATTATGATTATGAAATATATTATATTTATAATCATAGTATTTTATTTTAAAATTTTACCCTATAAATAAGTATATTATTTAATTACACACAAATGATGTAGTAATTATTTTTTTAATGAAAGTAATAAATTAATGTTATTATATATATTAAAATAAATATAATTTGAGCTAATTGATTTGTAAAATGGTTTTTTAGATGAACTATACCCCATATGGATATAATAAAATATTTTTTTTGATGATAATAGCTTATCTTGACTTTTTAAAAAATCCATGAATTAAATAGTGTCAAAATTGACACTATTGTTGTTTTGCAAAAAAAAAAGGTTTTATTCAATTATTAAAAAATTATAATACATTTCAAAAAAAATATAATTATTATTATATTTTATAAAGTTATCTAAGTTACATATTTATGTTCTAATTGATATAAAATAAATAAATATTAAACCCTTTTAATATTGAATTATTTGTTACCATAGTTAAAAATTAAATAGAATAACAAAGTGTTAATTATAAAGATAAGGATTAAATTGATAGAGATACATATAAAAATAAATTTTGTTGATGATATTGAAACCTGATCTGATCTCATCTTCTAATTTGGGTCATTTGGGAGGTTTTTAGAAGGGATTTTGTTTTTTATAGATTAATATTTTTTAGGTTTCCAAAAGTGCCCTCACCTCAATTATAAAAGGGAACCTCCTCACTTCTTCACATCAATTTGAGAATTCATGTTCTGAAATAAACATAAAATTTTCCCTTATAAACTTCCATATTTACATTATAAAGGTTATGGTATTCTTGAAATACCAACTCTAGTCCTCTAATAAGAGATTTAGAGAAAGCACGTCGAAGAAGAGATAATCTCTTGTACTGATTATTTCAAACTTTTTTCTTCTTCTAATTCCTATTCATTTTTTGTTTCATTATAAAGTAAAAACTCCAATATCACATATATAATGAGGTGATATTATATTTATGAAACAAACTTATTCCACCTTTTATCAACCCTATGAAAAATGAAATCACCATGCATATATATGTACGACTTACCGTCTCCACATCGTGGTGTAATCTGTTTTTCATCACCACTTGACATGGATGGGTATAATGATGGAAATAATAACTATATATGATTATTACAAAAATTTATTTATTATTTAATAATATATATACCATCCACTTTGATACCATCTATTAATTATAGGAATGATATCATCACTCGTGCGTATGTATGACTTACCATCTCCACGATGTGATGTGATTCATTCTACATGATACCCATTAAATAATGATTAAATAAATGTCAGTAACACATAAATTTGATATATATATATATATTATGTTAATTCCATTTTCCAATGATATAACTATGACGTAATAATAATATTCAAAACATATCTGAAAAACATGCATAATAATAGTTAATACCAGAATAATGACTAACAAAGAGATTTTACTAACAAAAAGATGAAAATAAGATCATATATGTTATCATAAAAATGACTATGATTCAGTAATATGTCAATGAAATCATTTAAATAATTATATAATAGGATTTCATACATACAATGGATATCATATTAAAGGTAAAGGATAATTTTTCAATCTCATTATTATCTGAGATTGTTTGTTCATAAGTATTTACTGGTGTATATTTATTATCCATTCCCATGTTGCCTAAATATGTATTATAAAATATTATTTTAATTATTATAAAATTTTTTAAATTCAATTTTACGCATTGGTGAATTTTTATTAAACAGTAGGAAATGAATCTTTTGTTATTATTCGATACGAGGTACTTTTTGACATTTCTGAAAAAAGTATGAGGAGAATGTTTTTTTACTTATACAACATGATTGGATTTTTACATCTAAATAAATCCTTATTTCCCTGAAAGTTCATCCAAAATATTTCATGTTTTTTTCAAATAAATTCATTTCTTTTAAAATTGCATGGAATTTTGAGAAACAAAAATGTTTTTTAAGAAGAAATGATATTTTTCTCAAGAATTAATTTCAAATTTTATACCAAAATGATTTTCCATCTTAGAGGGAATTATTTAATAGGGTTATGTTTCAAGTATAATATCCTTATTATTGTTATGATTTTATGGTGTTTAAGATGTATGATATTTATGAAATCCTTTAATTTTAGATGGATTATGTTCTGATGGAATAATGATTAAGAAACCCATTTTATTTCATGGTTTATGCTATAATGAATAATTTATGATTTTTTGGCACATGTAAGAAAGATTTCATTATGATATGGGTGGTATATATATATCCCTCCAAATAATTGGGTAATGAATTATATCTCATTAGATATAATGGTCTGAAATAACAAGTAAATATAGTTTAGTAATACATGTCTAAAACATAAAATATATCTGGTTCTGTAATACGGGGCTGGAACAAACAGTGAACTCAGTTCAATAATTTAATTTTTCCACTATGATGGTCTTGGAAATTATACTTTTCTAATATAGAATTAATTTTATATTATTTTGTGTTTACCACTATTCCATTTTTATTCCAATGATATTTTATCATGATTAATGTTTCTTTATGATTTATGCCTTATGTACTGCCATGATTTATTTTATGACTCACGCCTTTGATATTAAAAATATATGTTCATGTTTTTATATTCATATGTTCATTTTTTATTTTATGTTCTCCTTTTTTACCCTTACTGAGAATTTTAGCTCACCTTTTTTATGTATTCTTCCGCCCAGTAGATAAAGAAAGGGTTTAGGTATAAAAACTAAAGGGAAAGATCTTTATGGGAGATGTTGAAGATCTTTCACCAAGCTAGAATAATGTGTTCCAAGTTTCAAAATACACTAAAAAAATATGGTTTTTTGGTTTGTATTTGTGTAATTTATGAATAATTCCATAAAATAAATGTAATGTCCATGTATGTAAAGATTGGGTCGTTAGAGTTGGTATTAGAGTGAAGATTTAGTTAAACTATAGAAAATAGGAAGTGAAAACATTAGTGTGATCCTTATAGATAATTCCAAGGATACGTCTAGGGATATACCTACGGATAAGTATAACTATAGGTAACTATACTAGAAATATGGTAATGATAATGAATTACATAGGACTAAATCTAAGATGTTCGAGATTGAAAGTACCCCCTTGATTATGTTGTTTTCATAGTATTATTCTTTCCACTCACGCTAATATTTTTGGGTTTTAGTAAATGGATGGAAATAATAGGATTCATATTAATGGACAATATTATGGAAAATTGAATGATATTCCTTATGAGAAACCAAATTAAATGTTAGTTTTAAGTAGAAACATCGTTATTATGCCTAATCATAAATATTATAATAAGATCAATAATCTCTTCTTTAGTGAGTATCTTAACCCACCTAATATGAGAATGAAAAAGATTCATGGTGATCCCATAGGAAAAAAAGTTTATTTTTTCTAATAAAAATCATGTAGGGAGAGGCATCAAGGAGAATGTTTCAAAGGAACTAGAAGATACTTTGGTTGTGGAAAATAAGGACACAAAGCTAGTAATTGCAAAGGAAAAGGTTCAGTTAACACAATGGATAAGAATAATTGTATTTCTAAGACTTTAATGACAGCTAAATGTTTTAAATGTGGAATGTATGGGCATTATGAAAATCTATTACCTAAGATAAAATGTCATGAAGAGAATCATCATAGTCATATAGGTAGTATTTATGTTGTTGACGATGGAGGGACTACAAATGATATATGAGAAGAAAGAAGTGTTAAGGAATAAAATGATGAATCTCAGAAAATGGTTTAATAAGATAGTGAAAGTATTGAATTTTTATCAATAATAATGTTGTATAAGTAATTTAATGGTACTATGGAATAAAGAAACATCTAAGTACTGTTACACTATTTTTTTCCTTAAGTATTTGAAAGTATATGTTTAATGGAATAGGTAACCATGAAAAGATATTCAGATATTTTTGGAAAACACATGATATGTACATAATTATGGGTAAGGAGATAATGAGACATTGGATAATATTAATGAACTGATGACTGATTTAAGCACAAAGTGATATCATGGTTTTAGTATATAGAATTTTTGGGATTTTTGGTAAGATTTAATTTTTTAAATCTTGCATGTTTTCACTAATGTTCTATGCTAATTCAAGTTATTACCATGTTTCAATAGAATACGTGATTAAGGTATTAACATGATTGTAACCTGACAACCAAAAACATCCCTATGAGATATGGTAGATAAGTTATAAAATTATTTATTTCACTTCTTTCAAAACTTTTAGATTTTCATTTTTTAGAAGGTTTGTAATGTTATCCATTTATGGATAATATAACTAATACTCCAGTTGAAGTTTTTTAGATTAATGTATTATCTCACCATATATGGACTTATACATGTTTAATAACTTGTTCTATGTTTTGTGTGATAAATACATATGAAATGATCTATCATTCAATTTATGGATCACATTATCTGCTAACACTTTAGGAAGGACAAATTCATCTTCATTTATTTCAATAAGAGATGATGTTGAAATTGTTCAAGGCTTGAAAAATTGCGATATTTTACTGAAATCAAGTAAGTATTTCTTCTCATGCTCTTCAAATTTAGGGAAGGGATCTTGAAACCAAAAAATTTATCATAGTAACATCTAATTTGATGAATCAAATGGTCCCTTAAATTGTCACAAATTTAAGGCTTTCTAGTTGTTAACTTACTCCAATCACTATTCTATACAACTCTATATTATAACTTGATGGTTATATTTTTCTTCCATATCCATATTTTCAATTCCCATCATTTTTCTCTTATATGGAAACATGGTGATTAGTTATTTTGGGTAATAGTTATGCTTTTAACATTATTTTTAAAATAATCTTTTAGTATTACTTTCTACGATGTGGGTTTCAAGGAAAAAACCATTCAAGTAGTAAACCTTTTATAACCCCGATAAATTTCGAGGGCAAAATTCATTTTATGGGGGGTAGAAAGTATATCCTATAGATTTTATGAGATAGATTATTTTTAATTTCTTTGATGTCATGTGTTGTACGCTACACAATAATTAGTTTGCACTATATGTAACACCAAATTAGCTTGCAGTATATGAAATACTATGCTTGGATTTTTTATACAAAATTTCAACTTCTATTGATAAAATTCATTTCATTCAAGACTATGTATAAGTGAACAACTAAATATTATAACCTAGTCAACATAATGGTGGATATAAATAGTATTAACATTCTTCTAAAAAACTATTTAAATGAAATAAGTGAATCTATAAAATAATAAAAAAACACTTGATGGATTTTATATATAATATATTAAATATAATTTTTAAAATTCATCTAATATTCTTATATATTTGATATAAGAACAAATTCATTTTTTCGGATAAAATAAGTATTATTCAAAAAATGCAGTATTTCCACCTTTTGATGGCACACCCATTTTAAAAATAGTTTTTTACACTTTTATATATTTTAATTGACAAAACAATATTTTTATTTGGAATAAGTATATAAAAATTTTCTTTGGATGACTTGTTTATATTTTTATGATAAGTTTAAAATTTGGATGAAAAGTAAAATTATAATAAATTTTAATTGAAAACAAATTTTTTCATTGAAATAATTTATTTAATAAAATTATATTATTTAATAGTTTTAAAGTATAAATATAATATATTTTTATCATTCAATATAACATATAAAATTAGCATTAATTTTACATTGAATTGAGATGTAAAAACCTTTTAATCTTTTGTAGTGTTTTAACTTTTAAATACTCTTTCTATCTTTACGACAATGAGAATAATTTTAAATTAATTACTACAACTCTTATGTTTTGAATTTTGGGAAATTGTTTCTATATTTATAATTAGTAGTTCCAAATTATGTAAATAACATTATTTTTTTGGGCATTATGAATAGTAACTTCTATAATTTTTATTAATATGTTACAAGGGTAAAATAGGTAATTAAGGGTAAGAATTATTTTATAAAATTACTCTAAAACTATTATTAATATTATTAGATGATTGTGACTCTACCTAAATCATCCTTGGGTATAAATGGTGTTATTTGGAATCCACTTGGATGAGATTAGTATATTTAATTTATTTTATTTAAATAAAAGTTAAGTATGTTTCACTGAACTTTTAATAAATTAATATTTTTTTATATCAGGTTATATAGAAGATAAATTCGTTTATAAATAATTATTTAAAATATAATTTTTTTTATCATTTTAATTTATTTTTAATTTTTATGAAATATATAGTTGCATTAAAGACTTATACTTTGACGGTGTACAAATTGATTAATTGATGAAAAATCAATATAAAAATTATTATTAAAATACTAATAACTATAAAAAGGCCAAAAAACATCACCAATTATTAATAGTAGAGTATATATCGATCATAATCATCCAAGGATTGAGTTATTGACCATTTAAATCCATATGGAAGAGTTTGTGATAGTTATATTTTTTATTTAGAGTGATATTAAAGTTTTCACATTCATAATTTAATAAGTATAACATTGTTAACGTTGCATTTTCCAGAAGAAAAAATGGAATAAAATTATTTATTATGAAATATATTATATTTATCTTCATCATAGTATTTTATTTTAAATATTTATCTAAAAAATAAGTATATTAAATAATTAAACACAACTGATGTTATCATAATTTTCTTAATGGAAATATCAAATTAATGTAATTAAAAATATTAAAATATATATAATTTGAGCTAATTAATATTTAAAATTACATTTATAGATTACATATAACCCATATAGTTATAATAAATTATTTTTTAATGATAATATATTATTATAAATTATTTAAAAAATCCATGAATGGAATAGAGTTAAAATTGACCCTATTGTTGTTTTATCAAAATAATGTTTTATTATATTTTTTAAAAATCATAAAACATTTTATAAAAATATTTAATAATTATTATATTGTACAAAATGATATAAGGTACTTATTTATGTTCTAATTGGCCCAAAATAAGTAATTATTACACCCTTTTAATATTGAATTATTTGGTACCCGAGTTAAAAATTAAATAGACTAACCAAGTGTTTATTAAAAATATGAGTTTTAAATTGATATATATATTTGTAAAAAATTATTTGGTTGATGATATTACAACATTATCTAATATAATCTTATAATTTGGGTTATTTTGGAGGTTATTTTGGGTTTTGTTATTTTATAAAATTACATTTGTGATGTTTCCAAAAGTGTCCCTCACATTAATTACAAAAGGGAACCTCCTCCCTCACTTATTCACATAAATTTGAGCGTTAAAACCCTACCATCCCCTACCATTTTCCAATAAAAACATCCCAATTTACATTATAGTGGTTTTATCCAACTTAAGAACCATCTTTAGTGCTCTAAAAAGAGTTTTAGAAAAGGACGTTGAAGAAGAGGTAATCTCCTTTACTGATTCATTCAAACTTCTTTCTTCTTCAACTTTATATTAATTATATGTTTCATTATCAATTAATAACTATAGTATCACATATATAATGAGATTTTATTATAATTGTGAAGAAACCATATTCTACCATCTATCCATACTATGGGAATTGAAATCCCCACGCATGCGTATGTACGACTTACCGTCTCTACGATGTTGTGTAATCTATTTTTCACCACCACTTGACATGGATTGGTATAATGATGGAAATAATAAGTATATGTTATTATTATGAAAATTTATTTATTATTTAATAATATATATATCATTAACTTTGATACCATTTCATAATTAAAGGAATGATATCATCATTCGTGCATACATACGGCCTACCGTCTCCACAATGCCATGCGAATCATTCTATATGATATCCACAAACGCATGATTATATAAATGTAAAGAATACATAAATATGATATATATTATTTTAATATAATTTTTTAATGATATAAATATGACCTAAGAATAATATTCTAAACTTATCCAAAAAACATGCAAAAGAATAGTTAATACCAGAATAATGACTAACAATGAGATGTTACTAAAAAACAGATGAGAATATGATCATATATGCTATCATAAAAATGAATATGATTCCAGAATAAGTCAATGAAAACATTAAAATGATTATAAAAAAGGTTAGGATCCATATAATGTATATCTGACCTAAGGAAAGGGATAATTTTGCAATCTCATTATTATCCGAGATTGTTTATACGTAAGTATTAACTAGGGTATATTTATCATCTGCATCCATGTTTCCTAATTAGGTAATCTAAAATAATATTTTTATTCTTATAATTTTTTAATTCAATTTTACCCATTTGTGATTTTTTATTAAACGGTATAAAAGGAATCTTTTGTAGTTATTCGGTACGAGGTACTTTTTATCTTTCCGGAAAAAGTATAAGGATAATGTTTTTTTACTTATACGGAATGAAAAGATTTTTATATCTTCATAACTCCTTATTTAAATGAAGTTTACACTACAATATTTGTTGTTTAATTTTAAATAATCTCATTAATTTTAAAATTTCATGGCATTTTGATAAAAGAAAATGTTTTTCAAGAGGAATGGATGTTTTCCTAAATAATAAATTTCAAATGTTATACCAAAATTATTTTCCATCTCAGATGGAATTATTTAATAGGGTTATGTTTCAAGTATAATATACTTATTGTTACTATTATTTTATTATGTTTAATATTAATACTATTTATGAAATCCCTTTCTTTTAAATTGATTATGTTATGATGGAATGATGTTTAAGAAACCCATTTTATTCCTTAGGTTATGTTGTAATTAATGATTAATGTTTTTGTGGAACATGCAAGAATTATTTCATTATAAGATTAGTGGGACCTATATCTCCCTCTAATGGATTGGTTAAATATTTATATCCCATGAGATAGACAAGGATAAAATGAAAAGTAAATATGGTTCAGTAATACAGGGATGAAATGACAAGTATATCTAGTTCAGTAATAAAGGGTTTGAACGATGAGTGATCATTTTAATATATTAAAAAAGTATTTTAATACAGAAACACAATAAAATATTTCAAATCATAGTTTCTAAATCTAACTACCCATGTTTGATGTACATGGGAATTACATTTATTTTCGAGAAAAGTTAATACATTACACAAATAGATGCTCAAAGACCATATTAATTTAGTTTCATTGGAAACATAGAACACATTATTCTAACTTGTTGAAATATATTCAACATTTCCCATAAATATCTTCCCCTTAGTTTTCCTACAAAAAACCTTTCTTTATATACTTGGTAAAAGAAAACAAAAAAAGAGTGAGCTCAAATGATCAGTAATGGTAAACATGAAGAACATCAAACAAAACATAAACATAAGAATGTGAAAACATGGACATATATTCTGAATATCAAAATAGTGAGTCATAAAATAAATTTTGGCTGTTCATAAGGAATAAATCATAAATGAACACGAACCATGGTAAAATAAAATTGACATAAAACATAGACTTTTGGAAAACACATAATCCTAGAAAATCATTTCTATTTTATCGAAGAAACATTTCCAAGACCATCATAGAAGACATAGAACATTACTGAACCGAGTTCACTCGTTATTCTAGCCCAACATTATTGAACCAGATATACATTCTAATTCCGTCGTGTATCACTGAACCAGATATACATTTCATTTAATCCCAATATTACCGAATATGATTTATTTGTTGTTTCATCCCTATCTATCTCATGAGATATAAATCTTTACCAGATGCAATAGAGAGATATATAAGTCCCATCAATCTCATAATGAAATAATTCTTACATGTTCCACAAAAAAAATCATTCATCATATGATAACTCATGAAATAAAATGAGTTTCTTGAACTTCATTCCATCATAACATAATTCATGTAAAGAAAATAGATTTCCTAAATAGAATTAAATCATAAACAAAATAAAATCATTGTAATAATAGGTGTTGAAACATATCCCTATTTAAATAATGTCATCTTATATAGAAAGTAAATTTGATAAAACACTTGAAATTAATTATTAAGGAAAATATCCTTTATTCATTCAAAAATGGATTCTTTCTGTAAAACACCATGAAATTTTAAAAGAAAAGTATTTATTTAAAAATTGCCATGAATATGTGATAGGTATGATTCATGGAAATAATATGTTATGAAAGTTTAAAAATCCATTCATGCCATATAAGTTAAAAAAGTTTCTTCTCGTACTTTTTCCAAAAAACAAAAAAAGTACCTCGTATGGAAAACGAAATAAAGAGTCCTTACAAACAATGTTGTAAAAGATAAAAATGTTTAAAAATGACTTTAAAAATCCATAAGATAATAGTAAAAATATTATGAAAATATTTTTTTAAATCATGGACATGGATGATAAATATACACCATTAAATAATTCCATATAAACAATCTCAGATAATAATGAGATTAGAAAATTATCCCTTAACAATTTATAATGAGTCAAATCATAAGCCTCATAAAATAAAGAAAATTATATACCTATTTATATTTAATAACCTTCATATTAATAATCATAAAAAATCAAGTGAATCATAAACACCACACAAAATAAATAGGTGGTATATAAGGTATATGTCCCACATAAATAAAAGTGAGACAAAATGATCACTTACCTTAAGTCCTCTATCCTTTGTATATATCCAAAACTCTTATATAATGATTTAAATGACTTCATTTACTTATTCTAGAATCCTTGTCATTTTTATGCTATCATATATGATCATATTATCATCTTCTTGTTAATAAAATATCATTTTTACTCGTTTTCTAGATATTTACTACTTTATGTTCTTATGCATTTTTAGTCAAATAAGTTCTTTTTCTTCTTATTAGGTCATATTTATAGCATTGAAAAATTAAATTAACATAATATATACCATATTTATTCAATATTTACATTTATATAATCTTTATTTAACGAATATCATATAGAATGATCCACATCACATCGTAGAGATGGTAGGTCGTACGTAAGAACAAGCAACGATATCATTCCAATATATGTTTAATGGTATTGAATATGATGGTGTATAATATTTCATAATTAATATAAAGTTTTAATAATCATATATAGTTACTACTTACATCATTATACCCATCCATGTAAGGTGGTGGTGAAAACAGATTATACCACATCGTGGAGACGTTAAGCCATACGTACACATGCGTGGTGATTTTATTTTCATTGGATAGATAGCAGCTGGAATATCGTTGTTTAATAATTATAATAATGTTTAAGTATATAATTAATAATATAGTTATTAATTTATAATTAAAAAAATGATGAATAGGAAGTAGAAAAAGAAATAGGTTTGAAAGAATCGGAAGAGGAGGTTACCTCTTCTTCGACATGCTTCCTCTAAATCTTCTCTTAAAGGTGGTAGAGCTATTCTTTTGAGAAGAAAAGAACCTATAGAATGGGAATACTAAATTTCAGAAGGAGAAAGGGTGGGGGATTTTTGAGCTTTAAGGGATAAATTTATGTGAATAGGTGAGGAGGGACGTGCCATTTTATAATTCAGGTGAGGTGACCTTTTGGAATCTCTGTGAATAATAATTTATAATAAAATGAAACCATAATTAAAAGCCTACAAAATTTTAAAATTTTTAATTTTATATGAGATATGTTTTTAATATCATCAATAAATAATTTCTAAATAAGTTTTTATGTCAATTTAAATGTTATCGTTTTAATTAACACATAGTTATTCTATTTAATTTTATTTATGATAAGAAATATTTAAATATTAAAAGGGTGCAATTTTTATTTATTTTATTTCAATTAGATCATAAATAAGTACCTTATAGATGTTTTGGATATATCATAATCATTATATATTTTTTTAAAATGTTATATAGTTTTTAGATAATTTAATAAAGCATTGTTTTCACAAAACTAAAATAGTGTCATTTTCTTAAACTATTAAATTCATGGGGTTTTTTAAAAATATCAATATAAGATGTTATCGTCATCCAAATTATTTTTCTATATTCATATGGGGTCTAGGTCATCTATTAAAATAAATTGGAATATTAATTAGCTCAAAATATATTTATTTTAAAATTTCTAGTAACATTAATTTGATATTTCTATTAATAAAAAATTACTGAACCAGTTTTGTGTAATTATTTAATTTACTTATTTGTGGGGTAAAGATTAAAAATGAAATACAATGATGAATATAAATATACTATATTTCAAAAAAATACTTGTAGTTAAATTTACCTTCTGGAAAATTCAACATTAAAATGGTATACTTATTAAAATATGAATGTGACAACAATAACATATATTTAAATAAAATAATATAAGTGTCACAATATCTTCCATATGTATCCAAATTGTCAATAACACACCCTTGGATTATTATGGTTGAGAGGTACTCTAAAAAAAATTATTAATTTTTTTTCTCTTTTGATGGTTATTATTATTTTAATAATAATGGTTTTATTGATTTCTCATTAATTAATTAATTTGTACACCATCAAAGAACAAGTATTTGTAACGTCCCAGTTCCAGAAGCCACCCAGAGGCATCCCGTACGTAGTTGGTCACATGGCCTCAAGCGTATTTCCCCAAACACCAAAGGCTGCTGATTGGCAGCGAGGGCCTTGGGTGTGATAGTGGGGAAACTATTCCCTCATTGGAAGAGTGCACAGGGTAAGAGAAAAAAATAAACAATAGCGGAAGCACTAAACAATCCATACAAAAGTGAACAACATAAGACTAAATAATAAATAGTTAGAGCATGCACATATTGAATAATTCATGATACTTATGTCTAGGAAAGTATCTAAACAAGTTACAAGGCTTAACACAATAGTACTAAACCAAAAATACAAGGAAAACAGTTAAAAACTCCTCTGCATCATAATCCTAAGATTGGTCCTCTGCTCTCCATCACCACAACAAGTCAAGTAATTGAAGAAGAAGGGTGCTTTCCCTTACCTATACCTGCATCAATATAATCTGTTTGGGTCCAAAAGCATGACCCAAGTAGGGTGTGAGACTAAATCCCAGTAGGAAACCACTACAAGATATGTGCCTAAGAGTTAGTGAATATATGGCGATAAAAGTACAGAAAGTAGTAAACAGGAAAGTACTAAATAGTAAAAAATCCACAGTTTCAAGCATTTAATTCACAAACAAATAATCAGCTACTCATGATAGTAGAAAAAAACAGGTAACCCTCTGGGTAGTTCTTATAGAATAGCCCCTATGGTTCAACCAACAAGTACTAGAAACCCTTTGGGAGGCACACATAGTCTCACCCCTCTAGTTATGCTAAAGTAAAGACTCTCTGGGGAAGCACTCACCCTCAATCCCCCCTATAGTCTTGTATCGTACTAAAGGCGCTCTGGGGAAGCACTCAACGTCTCATTCCCCCTGTGGCCCATGTTGAGGAACTACAAACTCTGAGGAAGCACTCAACATTAATTCCCCCTGTGGTCTCGCATCGTAAAATTATAAAGACTCTATGGAGAAGCCCTTACGTCCATTTTCTATGTGGTCTATTACACTAGGTTCTCACGGCCTTGTGTAAGTCAAATAAGTATAGCACACGTAACTTCCACAGTAACCCTCAAGAACTACTTGGATAGAATTCTATGGCATATCATCACTTTAGAACTACAGTCATACCATCTTACAATACTAGGCATGGAATGTAAATAGCAGCCAAAAAGGAAAACTAGACCCAACGGTCCAGACACAAAAAACATGCAAGACAAACATTTCTAAAGAATAAAAAATAACCATATTCACATTTAGTTTCCTCTACTCTAGAATATAAGAAACGCAAGAAAACAATAGGGCTAAAACGGTAAACACTCAATACCTCGTTCAAGGGTATTGGCGGAATAAGCACAAAATATTCAATGACATTGAACAGAAAGGCACAAACCACACACCCTGGCATTGGAAGATCAATATACATAAACCTCAAGGCTTGAATCACCTTATAAATCTGTAGATCTCTGAAAACGCACAAAACATTCAACCCACTATAACTTGAAAAAGAAGGGAAATCAGGAAACAAATCTGTAGGAGAAGGAAGAGGTTACCATTGAAGTTCCAATGCAATCGACGACAGTCGATTTAGAGAACATAGGTGCGATCAAGGGATCAGGGATGTCTCGACACCGTACGAGTGCTCCGGGATATTTCATCCAAAGTAGAAGACACCCCTGTCCATTAGACGCGACCCCTGTCCGTTTAATGAAAAAAAATCAAAATACACGGTGTGTACATTTTAAGTACACGACATGTACTCTCTTTTTCCTTAATTCGCTTTAGGTGGCCTCCACGTCACCCCACACGACTGTGTGTGTGGCCCTGACATGGCCAGCACACGACCTCATGCGGAAAGGAAGTACACGACGTGTACTCATAATGTACACAACGTGTACTTAGAAAATTTCCCGAAACTCTTTTTTTTCCTAAAAAATACCATTAAAAAAAGAAAAAACACCAGGGAAAAAAACATACCTGAAAAGAAGATCCAGGTTCTTAAAAACTTCTCCTCTTAAATAAATTCATTCCTGAATTTCCCTAGTAAGGTAGCGTAAAATAAGAAACCTCGAACAGTTATGGCCATTTTGCTCGTACATCGGACTCCCTCTCCCAAGACTCATCCTATACCGGCCTGTGCTTCCATAGCACTCGTACCATAGGAACAGACCGGTCATGTAGAACCTTTGTAATGTGATAAAAAATGCAGATAGAATGCTCCTCGATAGATGCATCCACATCTATCTCAACCTCATTGGGTTGAAGGACATGAGATGGGTTTGAAAAGTAACTTCAAAGTAGAGAACGTGAAAAACATCGTGCATATCCCGATACCTCTGAGGTAACTACAACCAATATGAAACCGGCCTGATTCTCTCCAACACCTCAAATGGCCCGACGTACCTCAACGAAAGCTTACCCTGTCTCTTGATCCTCTTGTGTCCCGACCTCGGTGTGACAGGCAGGAAAAACTGATCCCGAACCTCGAACTCTAGAGTCCATCTCTACTGATCCACATAAGACTTTTGTTGAGACTATGCAGTATCCATCCTCTTTCGAATCCTCTCTATTAGTTCTATGGTCTCCTGAACAAGACAAGGTCCCAGCAAAGCTGCCTCTCCTGCCTCCAGCCAACATAAGGGTGATCGGCATGGCCTACCGTACAAAGCCTCATAAGGTTCCATCTGAATGGTTTCTTGAAAGATAATTTCATAGGTAAACTCCAAAATAGGTATATTATTCTCCAAAGAACCTCCAAAATCCAAGATGCATGCTCAGAGCATGTCCTCAAGCACCTGAATCGTACATTCGGACTGACCATTTTTCAGGGGGTGGTAAGCTGTACTCAAAAGTACCTGTGTACCCAAATCCTTCTGAATCCCCTACCAGAATCAAGAAGTAAAATGCGCATCCCTATATAAAACAATGTAGTGTGGAACTCCATGAAGATGTACAATCTCACAGATGTACAACCATCCCAGATCATCCACACTGAAGGTCTCCTTGATCAGCACGAATTGAGAAACCTTTGTAAGTCTGTCAATGACAAACCAAACGACATAATTCCCTCATGGAGACTTCAGAAAACCGGTCATGAAGTCCATCACGACATCATTCCACTTCCACATGAGAATGGTTAACTTCTATAAAATCCATGCTAGTTGATGATGCTCCGCCTTCACCTACTAACAAGTGGAACACCACATGACGAAACCAGCAACGTCCCTCTTCATACCTGGCCACCAATAATGACAGTGTAGATCACGATACATCTTGGTGATGCCGGGATGAACTGCCCAAAACGAGGAATGAATATCCCACATAATCTCCTCGCGTATATCTTCTGGCACCCATACGCATCCCTGAAAACGTAAGATCTCAACCTCACTTATGGTCCATCCAGGAATAGGGTCCTCTCCGGAAACACTCTCCCATAGGACTAGGCTTTCAGAATATGATAGCTTCGTCATTCGAATTTGATCCAGAAGAGTAGAGGTAACAACTACAAAAGATAGAAAAGTCTTCCCCTGTATGTCGTGCACCTCCAAATGCATCTCAGAGAACCGAGCAATAAGATTCCACTCACTACTGGCCTCCTAAACTGCCTGTATCCGAGTCCTCCTACTCAATGCATCAGCCCCTGCATTGCACTTCCCAGGCATATAGGCAAGGTCAAAGTCAAATGATTGTAGGCACTCAAACCACCTGTGATATCTCAAATTAAGATCAGGCTGAGTGAATATGTACTTGAGAAACTTTTGGTAGATGAAAACCACAAAATTCACTCCGAGAAGGTAATTTATCCAACAACATAGGGCATGAACAACTTCTGCCAACTCGAGATCATGCGTCGGGTAATTCTTCTCATGTGGACGCAACTACTGAGACCTATACTCAACTAATCCATCTCCCTGCATAAGAAAAACTCCCATCCTGATACATGAAGCGTCCCAGTGAACAATACAACTCTTTCTTATCTTTGGCAATACTAGTATCGGTGCTGAATTAAACCTCCCTTTCAGCTCTTGAAAGGTTGACTCACAAGATTTTTACCATAAGAACTTTTCACCCTTTTTAGTCAAAATCATCAGTGGTGCTGCTATGCATGAAAAGTACTGTATAAAACGTCTGTAGTATCCAACCAGCCATAGAAATATCCGCACCTCAAAGATGTTCTTCAGCTGCTCCTAAAAAACTACTGCTCTCACTTTCTCTAGGTCTAATGATACTCTTGTCTTTGAGATTACAAGACCCAAGAAGTGAATCTAGTCCATCCAAAAGTGACACTTTGAGAGCTTAGCATATAAATGTTGCTTCCTCAATGTAGTCAAAACGATCTCAAGATGGGTAGCATGGTGGTGTTGAGTGTGAGAGCACACCAATATATCATCCACAAAGACCACTACGAACGAATCCAAGTATGGATGGAACACTCGGTTCTTCAGTGCCATGAAAATTTCTGGCACGTTCGTGAGACCAAACGGCATAAGCGTATACTCGTATAGACCATACCTACTCCGTAAGGCTATACGAGGTATATCTGATGGTCTAACGCGCAACTGATGGTAACCAGACCTTATATCGATCTTCGAGAACACTCAGGCCCCTCAAAGCTTATAAAATAGATCATCAATCCTCAGTAAGGTATATCTGTTATTGACCGTCAACTGGTTCATCTTCTGATAACCCACATAGAGCCTAAGGGTGTCATCTACCTTCTTTGCAAACAGGACATGCGAACCCCAAGGAGAAGTACTGAGTCGGATGAAACATTTTGCCTACAACTCCTCTAATTACTTCATGAGCTCCTGAAACTCAGGTGTAACCATCCTTTAAGGAGGAATGGACACCAGTTCCACTCTTGGCATAAGATCAATAGAAAAGTCTACCTCACTCTCCGGAGGAAAACATGGAATTTCCTCTAGAAAAACATCTCTGAAACAATCCACCACCGGAGGAAGGTCTAACTGAGAAGTCCCATGATTATCCAGATACATACTAGAAATATGGGATGTAACGCCTCCTAACCCATGATGCTCTAGACCTGCTCTGATTGCCCGGACATCCCAATCACCCTTATGAAGAAACGATATGCCCTCTGGTAATTTGAAACTCACACTACGACAATAACAGTCGACGAATACCTAGAAGGGAACTAGATAGTCTATTTCGAGAATGACATCATAGCCTGTCATCTCTAGGACATTGAGGTCCCATAAGAAGTGACACCCACTAACCTCTAGAGGGCACTCCTTACACTGATGTACACTTTCCATTCTAGTCCCCAACGGTTTGTCTAGTGTCATGATATCATGAGAAGAAAATATACAGAGACCAGGGCTCTCCATGACAACAACATATATAAAGCTATGGGAAGCCCCTGTATCAAAAAGAGAAGAAGATAAAACCAAGGAAACTAGGATCGTAACTTGAATGGTAGAAGGTCCGAGATCCTCCTCCTGCTGGGGATGCTCCACTGCAAATGTCTGGCCAATACCGCAACCATGTGACCCTTCCTGACTACTCTCAGCTGATCCACTCTGCTGTCACTGAAAACCGGACGACTGGATACCATGACCATGACCTCCACCTCAGCCTGAACAGCCAGAAGAACTCAAGTTGCCTGACTGGTGAGAAACTAGTGTTGATGCTTCCAAATGAGGATTCATAGAAGAACCCATGTCACCAGATACTAGTGAAAAGATCTGACAGGGGCACTGAAGGTGACCCATCTTGCCACATAATCGGTACTCCACTGGGTCTCTCGGGTAGTGTGGCCTCATATTCCCGCTCCTTCCACACCAGTAGCACACCACCACACTACCAGAAGAAATGTATCACCTCCTTGAATCACCGTGCGAAGACTCCATGTGGCGCTTCCTACTGTTAGTAGGAGGGATGATAACTCCAGATGCCGAGACGCCGTGAATCAAAACTCCAGAATCCCTCAGATTTCACTCCATGATCAGCGCATGGTTGACGATATAAGTGATAGAATTCAACTGAAAGATGTTCACCTATGATCGGATGTCGTGCCTCAGACCATCCTCAAACTTCCTTGCCAGGAACAACAGATAACCTTCTGAAAAAGTCGTGAAGCGATGCATCTCAGTAAAGAAGGAGGAATACTCCATAATAGAAAGAGTACCCTGCTCCAAACTCATAAACTCTCAGGCTCGGTCGGCCCTCAAGGTCTCTGGATAGAAGTATTCATAAAATATGCGTTGAAACTCATCACAAGCCATGACCTACTGGCATCCCTCCTACGAGATCACATCCCACCACCTCTTGGCGGAGTCCTGATGCATATAGGTAGCGAGCTTGACCCTCCTCTCTAGAGGAATATTCAGATTCTCAAAGATCGTCAGCATGGCTTTGAGCCATGACTCTACAACCTGGGGTCCTCCATACCCTGAGAATGTGGGAGGATGCTGCTTCTGGAAAACCCACGTCAAATCATCCATCGACGGGGTAGGAGGCGGTGCTCCCTGAAGGGTCTGCATTATCCTCATAAATTCCTCCCTGAACTGTGCTTCCGCACTTATATCAGGTACAACGGCAGGTGCCAAGGCTGCCACAACTAGAGGATCTACAGGTAATCCCTGATCAGCCATGTCTGGTGTCTGATCGCTATCTGGAAATGGGCAAACAACCGGAGGACGTCTCAGTTGCATAAATATAAATGGTCAAGCACACACTTTTATATCAAGATCATCAAGGACTGAAAACAAGGATTTTAAGAAGGGAATAGGAGAATGAAGGCATTCAAGTTTTATAAAACATGACAACATGGCGTGTGCATTTCCTACACGTCATGTTCCCTTAAGTCATTCACATGGGCATGTACTCCTTCCTAAACTGATCGTGTAACACCCCAAACACACGACGTGTTGTCTTAACACTCAACATGTACTTGAATCCTATTCCCCTTCTTGATTCCTTATACACGGTTAAGACACACAACTCCCATAAGGAAATACTACATGGCGTGTTCAAGATGGACATGACATGTACTAGAAAAGCTTCACCTAGCCTGTGTTGTTAGCGACAGGGCCAGACACATGGCTCACACAATACAATGTGTTCAAGGTGGACACAGCGTGTATGAAAAAGGATTGCACCGACCCATGTGGTTCGTGACACAGCCGGGTACCAAGGTTAGACTACACGGCGTGTTCATCACTGACATGGAATGAATTGCTTAATGTCTTATCCTTCCATGTTGTTGGATACATGGGTGGACACAGGGTCGACACTACATGGCATGTCCGACAGATACACGGCGTGTTCCCACTAGACATTCCCCATCCCATGTCTCTTCCAACATGGCATACGACACGATTAGAGACTACACGACATGTACATAATGTACACAGCATGTACTTAAGAAAAAATGTTTCTTCCTGAACAGAAGAACCCATGGAGTGTACTTAACACTACATGGCACGTATTCTCAGTTTTTCCAGACAGAAAGCCTCAGAAACTACTACGGAACCCAGAAAACACTAAAACAAACACTGAAAGTGCCAAATTCTGATCCGTGAGGGCCCATACTCCCCGCAAATCAAATCCTGGAATCTTAAAAATGTTATAGAAAAGAAGATAATGCAATGATCCACCAAATTATGGTCCATGAGGGCCCATAACACCTCAATAACCAAATTTTTTCGCTCATTCAAAGAAAACCTTACACAAACAATACCTTATCAAACAGTACGCATTTTATCAAGGAATCTATCTCAAAAACATGCATATTATACACAAAATCTATCATAACAACATGAAATCGCTAATGCATCCTAAATGGCATGGTAAGAATGCATGACATGTGATTTCTAGAAAGTTCCTATATGATGCATGATATGGAATAACCTCATCTTATCAAGTTGCGACAGAAATAGAACCTCAATAACATCAACCATAATAGCACAAATCATGTGAATCACTCAAGGTGAAATCAAATCAACTGTAATATTGAAAAACCAGAAAATTGAAATAAATGAGGTAGATTGGATTTTCCCTATACCCGGGTCAGCTAATCCCAGGCAAAACTTATTACCAAGTACCTATTCCTTCCGATCCCTTACTATAGGCTCCAAATAGTAATTCAAGAGAAAAGAAACCCTCTGATACCACTTTGTAACATCCCGGTTCCAGAAGCCACCCAGAGGCGCCCCATACCCAGTTGGTCACATGGTCTCAAGCGCATTTCGCCGAATGCCAGATGTTGCCGTCTAGTAGTGAGGGCCTTGGGTTTCATAGTGGGAAAACTATTCCCTCATTGGAAGAGTACACAACAGAAGATAAGAAAATAAAAAATAGCGGATGCAGTAAACAATCCATACAAAAGTGAACAACGGAAGACTAAATGATAAATAGCTAGAGCATATACATATAAAATAATGCATGATACTTATGTCTAGGAAAGTATCCAAACAAGTCACAATGATGAATACAATAGTACTAAACCAAAAATACAATGAAAATAGATAAAATATCTTTTGCATCGCAAGTCAATGCTTGGTCCCGTGCTCTCCAGCTCTACAACAAGTCAAGTACCTAAAGAAGAAGGGACCTTGCCCTTATCTATACATACAGTAATATAAACTATTTGGGCCCAAAAGCATGCCCCAAATAGGTTGTGGGACTAAATTATAGTAGGTAACCACCCCAAGATATGTGCCTAATAGTCAGTGAATATATAGCAAAAAATGTACCGAAAGTAGTAAATAAGAAAGTACTCAACAGTAAACAATCCAAAGTTTCAAGAATTTAATTCACAAAAAAGTAATCAGCCACTCAAGACAGTAGAAACAAATAGGTAACCCTCTAGGTAGTTCTCACAGCTTGGCCCCTATGGTTAAACTGATATGTACTAGAAACCCTCTGGGAGGCATACACAGCCTCACCCCAATGGTTCAACAAAAGTATAGACTCTCTGGGGAAGCACTCACCATCAATTCCCCCTATAGTCTCGTATCGTACTGAAGGCACCCTAGAGAAGCACTCCACATCTCATTCCCCCTGTGGTCCATGTCGAGGAACTAAAAACACTCTAAGGAAGCACTCAACATCAATTCCCCCTGTGGTCTCACATCGTAAAATTATAAAGACTCTCTGGAGAAGACCTTACGTCCATTCTCCCTGTGGTCTACTACACTAGGTTCTTACGACCCTGTATAAGTAAAATAAGTATAGCTCATGTAACGGCAAATGTGAACCTCAAGAACTAATTGGATATCATTCTATGACATATCAGAACATTAGAACCATAGTCATACCATCCTACAATACTAGGCATGGAAAGTAAACAGTAGCTAAAAAGGCAAACTAGACCCAATGGTCCAGACAGGAAAAACATACATGAAAATCATTTATAAAGAATAACAAATACACCTATTTACATTTAGTATCCTCTACACTAGCATATAAGCAAATCAGGAAAACAGTAGGGATAAAACGGTAAACACGCAATACCCCGTTCAAGGGTATTGGTGGAATTTTCACAAAATATTCAATGACTTTCAATGAAAAGGCACAAACCACCTACCTTGGCATTTGAAGATTAATATACTGGAACCTCAAGGATTGAATCACCTTAGAAATCCGTAGATTAATGAAAACACACAAAATTTTCAACCCACGGTAACGTTAAAATTAAGGGGAATCAGGAAATGAAGCTCCAGGATAAGGAAAAGCTTACCGCTGCGGTTCCAATGCAATCGACGACAGTTGATTTGGAAAACGGACGTACGATCGGGGGCTTAGGGAAGTCTAGGTGTCGTATGGGTGCTCCAGAACATTTCAGCCAAAGAAGAAGACACCCCTATCCATTAGACGTGACCCCAGTCTGTTTAATGAAAATAAAACAAAATACATGACATGTACTTTTGAAGTACACAATGTGTACACTCCTTTTCTGTACTCCGCTTTAGGCGGCCTCCACATCACCGCACATGATCGTGTGTATGGCCATGACATGGCCAGCACACGGCCTCATGCGGTAATCCAGTACATGACATATACTCATAAAGTACATGGAATGTACTTAAAAAATTTCTAGAAACTCCTTTTTTCTCAAAAACACCAGGAAAAAGAGCAAAAACACCAGGAAAAAGAAAAACATACCTGAAAAGAAGATCCGGGTTCTTATAGTATTTAAGGTAATTATATTTTTACTAAAAATTAAAAATAAATTACCATGATAAATAAAGAAATTTCTGGTTTTAAATAAGTATTTATAGTTGAATTTATCTTCTCTGTAAGCTTATATAAAAAATGGTTTATTTATTAAAATTTGCGTGAGTCATATTTAGATTTTCATTAAATAAAATAAATTAAATGTATTAATATCATCCAAGTATATCACAAAGGATACCATTTAGAAAAAAAGATGATTAAGGTCTAAACACAGTCATCTAATGATATTAATACAAGTTTTTGGGTAATTTTATAATAATATTCTTACCCTTAATTACTCATTTTACCATTTTACTTCATTAATAAAAATTACCGAAGTTACCATTAATAATGCCCATAAAATAAAGATATTTACATAATTTGGGATAACTTATTCGAAATATGGAATCCATTTTTCAAAATTCAAAACATAGAAGTTACAGTAATTAATTTAAAATTATTGTCGTTGTCGAAAATAGAGAACCTTTTTCATAAAAGAATAAACATTATAAAAGATTGAAAGGTTTATACATATGAATTCAATGTAAAATTAATTCTAATGACTAAAATTATATTTAATGGTAAAAAATTATTCTATTTACTTGAAAACATTATATTAAATGATAAATGAATCTATTCAGCAATGCTATACCAAAATTTTATTAGTGTGGGGTATAGTTTTATCACCTTTTGATAGAAAACACATTTTAAATCTATTTTTTACACTTTTATAAGTCATTTTTGATAAAATAAACTTTTTATTTTGAATAGGGACATGAAAATTTATTTAGTTCGAGTTTTTGGTATTTTTTGATAAAATATATATTTGAATGAATAATGGAAAATACTACATTTTAATTCAAAACTGCATTTTATTATTATTTATTTATATAGTTATATTATCATTTGAAATGGTTTTAAAATACATTTAGATTATATTTTTATAATTTAACCCAATTTTCTTCATTTAAAATAATTTCACATTGAAATAAGATATAAAAGCATGTCAATATTTTGATGGTTTTTACTTTTAAAAACTTGTTTTCTCGTTTTGACCATAGGGATTAATTGTTAATTAATATTGGCCAACTACCTATTTTGAATTTCGAAAAATCGATTCCATATTTGGTATTAGTGGGTCCAAATTATTTAAATCCTACCCTTTTAATTTTTTTGAACATAATGACTAGTAATTTTTGTCATTTGTATTTACTATAGTTAAAGGTAAATTAGGGTACCAAATAATATGACAAGAATAAAAAACTTACCCCGACACCTGATAAAATACCATTAGATGAAAAAAGTATACACTAAACACCTATGGATCAAAATTTATTCTTTTAATGGAATTTTTTCCAGGTAGGTGATGCAATTATTATTTAAACAAAAGAAAGCGACAACATGTCACTCACATATCTCTTATAAGTATAAAATTTTTTGTGTAGTGATAAACTTGATGAAACTACAAACATAAAAAGTCTTCAAAAAAATAATGAAATTATCTACATTATGTAAATTTATTTATAATTTTTTGAGATTAAATAATTAACATTAATATTGACACAATAGTGACATAATAAATATTTTATTACGAGAGATATCAAATAAATGTTATTATGAATATTAAAATAAATATTATACGAAATAATTTAGGACATCCACGATTTTTCTAGGTAAATATGACATGTTATAAGACTATTAAATTCTTTGGTTCGAAGTTATCTCTTTGTAATAATTTTATTTAAATTCAATGAAATGAATAGTGTAAAAATTGAAACTATTGATATTTTATAATAATAATAATTTATTAAATAATTTAACAATATTAAAAATATTTTCTAAAAAGAAATTTATTATGATATGGTCGAAACTTTAATAAAATTAACAAATTAATTAATGATAAATTTAGATATTACATGAATTTAAAATTTTGATATTAGCTTGCGCTATACGTAACAACATATTTGCTTTAGGTATACGCAACACTATGCGTGGATTGTGTTACAAAAAATTTTAAGTTATTTTAATAGAATTAATTTCACACAATGTTGACTATAAGTTAACAAATAAATATTATAACCTAGTTATTATAATGGTGAGTATGAATAACATTAACTTTCTTCAGAAAAAGAATTTAAATGAAAAAAGTGAATCTCTAAAATAATAAAATCACCATTAATGTATTTTATATATAATATATTCAATATAATATTTAAAATTCATTTTATATGTTTTCAAGAAATGATTTAAGAAAAAATTCAATTTTCTGGATAAAAGAATTATTTTTCAAAAAACACTATATTTCCTCTTTTTGATGGCACAAATATTTTAAATTTTGTTTTTGACAATTTTATATATTATAATTAACATAAAAATAAATATTTGGAAGTGGGATATAAAAATTTTCTTGGGAAAAATTTTTGATACGTTTTTGATAAGTTTTAAATTTTGATGAATAGCAGAATTATACTACATTTTAATGGAAAACAAATGTTTTTCATCTGAATAATTTATGTAATTAAATTATATTATTTAATAGTTATACTGTATAAATATAATATATTTTTATTATTCAATATAATTTATTTCATTAGCATTAATTTTACATTGAATACTGATTTAGAAACATCTCAATCTTTTGCAATGTTTTAACTTTTAAAAAGTCATTCTCTCTTTCTAACAACATAAGTAATTTTAAATTAATTAATGAAATTTTTTTGTTTTTAATTTTTAAAAATGGATTGTATATTTGGAATCATTAGTCCCAAATTATTTAAATATATATATTTTATTTTTGGGCATTATAAATAGTAACTTCAGTAATTTTTATTAATATGGTAAAAGGGTAAAACAAGTAAATAAGGGTAATAATACATTTATAAAACTACCCAAACCCTTATATTAATATTATTTTATGTGATATTTTATATTTAAATCATCCTTTTAGTTGATATTGTGTCTTTTTGAAACCACTTGGATGAGATTATGACATTTAATTTACTTTATTTAACGAAAAGTTAAATTTGTCTCACTAAAATTTTAATAACTAATCCATATTTTATATATGGTTAAACAGAAGAAATATTCATATATAAATACATATTTTAATTATAAAATGGTTTTCTTTTTCATAGTGATTTAGTTGTAATTTTTAGGAAATATATAACTTTCTTAATGGCATATACTTTGATTGTGTTCAAATTAATTAATTGATGAAAAATCAATATAACAATTATTATTAAAATACTAATAAACATACAAAGACCCAAAAAAATGACCAATTATTATTGGTATAGTATATATATACCCTAATATTCCATGCTTTGTGTTATTGACCTTTTGGATACATATAGAAGATATTGTGACACTTATATTTTTTTAAAGTGGTGTTATAGTTGTCTCATTCATAATTTAATAAGTATAACATTTTTAATGTTAAATTTTCTAGAAGATAAATTCGACTAAAATTATTTTTATTAAATATAGTATATTTATCTTCCTCATATTATTTTATTTATGTTTTTTACCCATTAAATAAGTATATTAAATAATTACACAAAAATGATGTAGTAATAATTTTATTAATGGAAATATCAAATTATTATTATTAAAAATACTAAAATTAATATACATTGAGATAAATAATATGTCCAATTATTTTTATAGATTACCTATTCCCCATTTAGATATAATAAAATAATTGTTTTTATGATAACATCTTAACCTGATATTTTTAAAAATCCATGAATTGAATAGTTTCAAAATTGTTACTATTGTTGTTTTCTCAAGACAATGTTATTAAAATTATTTACAAATCATAAAACATTTTTAAAAAATATAGAATAATTGTAATATTTTTTAAAATAATCTAAAATTATTATTTATGTTTTAATTGATATCAAATAAATAAATATTACACCCTTTTCATATTGAATTATTTATTTCCCTAGTTAAAAATTAAGTAGAATAACAAAGTGTTAACTAAAAAGAAAAGGTTTATATTGACAGATTTACTTGTCAAAAATATTCACGTTGATGAGATTGAAAACTTATCTAATATAATTTTCAAATTTGGGTCATTTTGGAGATTTTTTATGGGATTTGGATTTATTATAAATTAATATATGTGAGGTTTCCAAATGTTCCCCTCATTTCAATTATAAAAGGGAACCTCATCCCTCATTTCTTCACATAAATTTGCGCCTTCAAGATCAACAATCCCCTACCATTTTCCCTTATCAACTTACCTAGTTAAATTCAATAGGTTCAAGTGTTCTTCAAATACTAACTCTATTCCTCTAAGAAAATATTTAGAGAAATCACATCAAAGAAGAGGAGGTTATGATATATACAATAGATATCAGAACTATGGTAAAGGATAATTTTACAATCTCATTATTATCTGATATTGTTTATTTGTAAGTATTTACTGTGGTATATTTCTCATCGAAATCCATGTTTCATAAATATGTATTATAAAAAATTATTTTTATTCTTGTACAACTATTTAAATTCAATTTTACCCATTGGTGAATTTTTATTAAAAGGTTTGAAAGGAACCTTTTTTCATTATTAAATATAAGGTAATTTTTGACTTTTTCAAAAAAAGTATAAGGATAATTTTTTTTACTTATAAAAAATTAGCATATTTTTATGTCTTTATAACATCTTATTTAGATAAAGTTTCTTCTATATGATTTCATGTTTATTTTAAAATAAATTCAATTCATTTAAAATTGCAGGGAATTTTGAGAAAAAAATGTTTTTAATTGGAAAGGATATTTTCTTCAAGAATTAATTTCAAGTGTTATACCAAAATGATCTTCCATATTATATGGAAATATTTAATAGGTTTTTATTTCAAGTATAATATCCTTATTGTTTTTATGATTTTATTGTGTTTAATATGAATGTTATTTATGGAATCCATTTGTTTTAAATGGATTAATTTATGATGTAATGATGTTTAAGAATCCCATTTTATTCTTTGGGTTATGTTATGATAAATGATTTATGTTTTTTTGGAACATTTAAGAATGATTTCATTATGATATGGGTAGGACCTATATCTCCCTCCAATTAATTGGGTAATGATTTATATCTCATGATATAGACAAGGATGAAATGATATGTAAATCATGTTTAGTAATACCGGGCTAAAATCGCAAGTATAACTGGTTCAGTAATTTAGGGATGGAATGAGAAGTGAACTTGGTTTATTAATGAACTTTGTCCACAATAATGGTTTTGGAAATGAGCCTTGTATTATAGAACCATATTTACTATCCACCCATAATGAGAATCAGGATGGTCGTATGGGTAGTATTTATGTTGCTGACGATGAAGAGACAATAAATGATATATGAGATGAAATAAGTGTTAAGGAATAAAATGATGAAGCTTGTTCAATTGTTTAAGAATATGGTGGAATGATTGCATTTTTATTAAGAATAATGTTGTATAAGTAATTTTATGGTACAATGGAATAAAGAAACATATAAGGATTGTTACACTATTGTGTTCTCTTAAGTATTTGAAAGTATATTTTAATGGTACCAGTAACGATGAAAAGTTATTCATATTTTTTTGGAAAACACATGATATGTGAATAATGATGGGTTATGAAGATAATGAGATGTTTGATAGTATTAATGAACTTGTGACAGATATAAGGATAAAATGATATCATGTATTGAGTATATAGTATTTTTGGTAAGAGTTATTTTTTGATAGGTTGCATGTTTTCACTAAGGTTCTATGAAATTAATGTTATTACAATGCTTTAAGAGAATACATGATTAATGTATTCACATGTTTTGAATGTGACAACAAAGAGCTGACCTGTGAGATATGGTTGATAAATAATAATCTTATTCAGTTCACCTATTTATAATGTTTTATATTTTCAGTTTTTGGAAGGATTATAATGTTATCCATTTATAGATAGTATAATTTATAATATAGTTGATGTTTTTTGGATTAATTTATTATCTCACAATATGTGGACTTATGCATATTTGATAACCGGTGCTAAAATTTTTGTTGAGATAGATGGAATTAGATATCATTCTATTTATGGATCTCATAATCAACCAACACTTCAAGAATGACAAATTCAATATCATTTATTGGAATAAGAGATGAATTGGAAATTGTTCAAGGCACGAACCATGGTTATATTATACCGAAATAAAGTACATATTTACACTAAAGAAAAATTCTTGAACTTTAGAAAAATGATAATGAAACCCAAAATTTCATCCTAGTACCTTCTTATCTGATGAATCAGATGGTCCCTTAAATCATCAAAGAATTATGGATTTCTAGTTGTTAACTTTCTCCAAACCTTGTTTAATATCACCCCCATAATAATATGATGGATAGATTTTTCATCCATATCCATGTATTCAATTCCCAATTATGGTTTCTTGTGTGAAAACCACATGAGGAGTTACTTTGGGTAACCATTATGTTTCTAACATTACATTTTAAAATGATGTTTTAGTAGTCATTTTTATGGTATGGGTTTTTATGAAAGAGAAATTCCATTAGTAAACCTTTTATATCCCCAATTAATTTCAAGGGAGAAATTCTTTTTTATGGGGGGTATAGTGTTACACCTTGAGATTTTATGAAAGAGACTCTTTTTAATTTCATTGATGTCTTGTGTTGTATTATAAACCAAGATTGGCTTGCGCTATAAGTAACACCGTATTAGCATTCATTATATGAAACACTATGTTTGCCTTGTGTTACCCACAATTTCATGTTCTTTTGATATAATTCATTTCATTCAAGACTGAGTATAAGTGAAAAAATAAATATTATAACTTAGTCATTATAGTGGAGGGTATGAATAATATTAACGTCCTTTAAAAAAATATTTAAATAGAAATAATCCATTCTATATCATAATAAAATCACTCTTTATGTATTAAATCTAAGATTTACAAGTAATGTTATATCTTTTCTAGACATGATATAAGAAAAAAACTTAATTTTTTAGATGAAAAAACTATTTGTCAAAAAATAAAGTATTGTTGCCTTTTGATGGCGCACCCATTTTAAATATAGTTTTTGACACTTTTATATTTTCTATTTAATAAAATAAAATTCTACTCTATAACAATGATATAAAATTTTACTTTGGATGAGTTTTTTATATTTTTTTCTGAAGATTTTTGAGTTTGGATGAAAAAAAAATAAACAAAATTTTAATTGAAAATAATTTTTTTTATAAATAAATATATCTGGTTAAATTATTTTATTTAATGGTTTTAAAATATTAATAGAATATATTTTCATCATTCAATATAATATATGTCATTGAAATTGAGTTTACGTTTAATTTTTATATAAAAACTTTTCAATCTTTTGCAATGATTTATCTTCTAAAACCCGTTTTAAATTTTGACGATGTGATTTAATTTAAATTAATTACTAAAACTTCTATGTATTTAATTTTTTAAAATGTATTCCATATTTAGAATTATTTGGTCCAAATTATGTTAATATCAGTCTTTTATTTTTGGGTATTATGAATATTATCTTCAGTAATTTTTATTAATGTGGTAAAAGGATAAATGAGGTAATTAAAGGTAAATATAATAGTATAACAATACATTAAAAACTATCCTAATATGATTGGATGACTAAGTTTAGACTTAAATCATCATTTTATCAACATTATACCATATTAATTCCACTTGGATGATATTTTTAAATTTAATACATTTTATTTAATGAAAATTTAAATATACTTTACTCAAATTTTAAAAACTTTATCATTTGTAAAATAATGTTATATAGAATCTAAATTAGATTATAAATATTCATTTGAAATATAAAATACTTTTATTTGTCATATTAATTTATTTTTAATTTTTAGGAAATAAATAATTTCCTTAAAGGCTAATACATTGATAATGCATTAATTATTTAATTGATGAAAAATCAATAAATTAATTATTATTAAAATTATAATTACCGTTAAAAGTCAAAAACAATATAAGAAATATTATTGTTCAATTATATATTGACAATAATCAAACTTGGTTCAAGTTAATAACCATTTTTAATCCTTTTTAGAAGAGATTATGACTCTAATATTATTTTATTTAGAGTGGTGTTAAAGTTTTCACATTCATAATATAATAAGTATAACATTTTAAATGTTAGATTTTACATAAGATAAATTCATCTAAATATAATACTATAAAATTAAGTATATTTTTATAAATTATATAATTTTATTTTTAGTTTTTATCCAATAAAAATAGTTTTAAATAATTAGACTGAAATGTTGTTGTAATAATTTTATAAAAGGGAAATTTCAAAATAATATTATGGAAAATATTAAAATAGATATAATTTTGGATAATTAATATATCCCATGAATTTGATATATTACCATGAACACATGGGAATATAATAGAACATTTGTCTCGAGTATAAAATCTTATCTTAATATTTGAAAAAATCAATGAATTGAATACTTTCAAAATTGACACTATTGTTTGTTTATAAAAATAATGTTTTATTAAATTATTTAAAAAACATAAAACATTTTTAAATATATATAATAATTATTATATGGTATAAAATGATCTAAATTATTTTTTATGATTTAATTTACATCAAATAGGTACATATGTAACCCTTTTAATATTGAAATAATTGTTACCCTAGTTGAAATGAAATAAAATAACTAAGTGATAAATTAAACTTATGAGGATTAAATGTATCAAAAAACTTGTGTAAAATTTATTTGTTGATTATATTACAACATTATCTCATATAATATTAAAAAATATGTCATTTTAGAGGTTTTCTATATGGTTTTACTTTATTATAAATTATTATTATTGGGGATTCAAAATGTGCCCCTCACCTCAATTATAAAAGGGAAGTTCCTCCTTCATAATTTCAATTAACTTTTCATATTAAATATTGACCATCCCCTATTAATTTACCTTCCCAACTTCTGAATTTACATTATCTATGTTTTTATCTTATTCAATGACAAACTCTACTGCTCTAATAGGATATTTAGAGAAAGCACGTCGAAGAAGAGGTTATCTCCTCTACCGATTCTTTCAAACTTCTTTATTATTATACTTCTTCCTGAGTTGTTTCATTATAATGTAATAACTAGAGTATCAATTATATACTAAGATGTTATTATAATTATTAAACATCCATATTCCCCCTTCTATCAATCCTATGAAAAAAATGAAATCACCTTATGTGCGTACGTACAACTTACACTATCCATGTTGTGGTGTAATATGTTTTCCACTAGTAACTTACTTGAATGGGTATAATGATGGATATAATAATTATATATTATTATTATAACATTTAATTAATTATAAAATACTATAGACCATTCAATTCATTACCATTCAACCAATATGGGGATGATATTGTAGCTCGTGCGTATGTACGACCTACCCTCTCCATGATGCGATCCGATTCATTCTACATGAAGTCCATTAAATATAGATTATATAAATGTACAGAACAAATTATTATGATGTGTATTAGGTAAATATCTTTTTAATGATATGAATATGACATTATAATAAGAACCATAACTTATTCGGAAAAACATGCATATGAAAATAAAGCAGTTTATACCAGATTAATGAGAAATAATTAAATATTATTACCAAACAAGTGATAATATGATCATATATGATATCATAATAATTAAAATAATTCTGGATTAAGTTAAATAAATAATTTAAATAATTATACATGAGTTTCAGATACATACAATGGATATCGATTCTAATGTAGTGGATAATTTTGCAATCTCATTTTTATTCAATATTTGTTTATACATAAGTATTTACTGGGGGTATATTTTTTCAGCCATGTCCATGATTTCTAAAAATTATTTC
The DNA here is from genome assembly GCA_963277665.1 of Viscum album. Classification (NCBI taxonomy): domain Eukaryota; kingdom Viridiplantae; phylum Streptophyta; class Magnoliopsida; order Santalales; family Viscaceae; genus Viscum; species Viscum album. The sequence continues at coordinate 183,701,052 of OY728145.1, forward strand.
ATAAAATTTTTACAATTATTATATATATTTTTAAATTCATTTTTACCACTTTTTTTACTTTTTCTACCTTGTTTGGAAGGAATATTTCTTTCGATTACCATACGAGGCACTTTTTGACATTTCTGGAAGAAGTACAAGGATATTTTTTAACGTATAAGGAATTAATGTATTTTTATATATTCATAATATCTTATTTCCATGAAGATTAATATAAAATATTTCATGTTTATTTTCAACTAAATTCATTTCTTTTAAAATTGCACGACATTATGAGAAAAGAAAACAATATTTAAATATAAAGGATATTTTGATCAAAAATTAAGTTCAAGTGTTTTATCAAAATTATTTTCCATCTAGGATGAAACTATTTAAATAGAGGTATGTTTGTATCCATATTATTAGTATTATTTTATTTTATTTATTGATGGAATGATATTTTATATGGATTATGTTATGATGGAATGAATTTTAAGAAACCCATTTTATTTCATGGGTTATGCTATGAAGAATGATTTATGTTTTTGTGGAATATGTAAGAATTATTTATCTATGATATGGGTGGGAACTATATATACCTACAATTTATTGGGTAAAGATTTATATACCAAGAGATATATATGGCTGAAACATTATGTAAATTTGGTTTAGTACTACAGCACAGAAACAAAATGTAAATTAGGTTAAGTAATACAGGGCTAGAACAAGGGGTGAACATAGTTCAGTAATGGACTTGATACCTCTTTTGAAATGATTTTATTTTGAATAATACTTAATACATTTCACAAATAGATACCCAAAGACCATATTAGTTTATTGTCTTTGGAAACCTCTGAACATATTCTTCTAGCTTAGTGAAGGATCTTCAATATCTCCCTTAAATATCTTCTCCTTTATTTTTCCTACCTAAAACCTTTATTTATATCAAGGGAGAAATAAAATCATAAAATGGGTGTAATAAAATTCTAAGTAAGGTAAAACATAGAAATCATAAAATAAGAGTGTAAAAACATGAACATATATTTTTAATATCAAAATTATGAGTTATAAAAACAATCTTGGAAGTACGTAATACATAAGTCAGAAAAGAACATTAACCCTGATAACATAGCATTGGAAAAAATAATGAACTTGTGAAAAAAATATAGAGAATGATTTCTATATTTGTCTAGGATCATTTCCAATACTATCATAATGGATAAAGTCTATTAATGAATAGAGTTTACTTTGTGTTCCAACCCTGTATTACTGAAGCAGATTTACCTACCCTTCTAGTCATGTCTATATATTTAGATATAAATCTTTAACCAATGAATTATAGGGAGATTTAGTTCCAACCCATATCATAATTAACTCATTCTTACTTGTTCCACAAAAAACAAAAAACAATTATCATAGAATAACCCAAGGAATAAAATGGGAATCTTAAAAATTATTCCTTTATAATATAATACACGTAAAACAGATGGATTTCATAAATTGAATTCAATCCAAAAAATAATACAACCATAAAAAGAATTGAGATAGTGTACTTTAAAAATGAATGTATTAATTAATTCCATATTAGATGTACAATAATTTTGATTGAACACTTGAAATTAATTCTTGAGGAAAATATAATTTCTTCTTCAAAAACATTTTTTTAATAAAAATGTTAGGAAATTTTAAAATAAATGAATATATTTTAAAATAAAATTGAAATAATGTAGAGTAAGATTCATGAAAATAAGTTCATATTTGAAAATAAAAATATGTTCATGCTGTAAAAGTTAAAAAACATTCTTCTTGTACTTTTTTAGAAAAGTAAAAAAGTACCTCGTACAAAAAACTACAAAATATTTTTTTCATACCATTTAAAAATAATTCACCAATGGGTAAAATTGACATTAAAAAAGTTTAGACGGATAGACATAATATTTTAGAATAATTATTTAGGAATCATATACATGGATAATAAATATACCCTAGTAAATACTTATGAATAAACAATCTCAGATAGTAATGATATTGAAAAATTATCCCTTATTTATTGTCTTTTAATTTTAAATGCAGTAACAACATGTTAAGTATTAATAAGTTATAAATTTTATATAAAAGTGGACAATATCTTATAAGTGGACACTTAAATAACTTTTAGACCTTATCATATTCACTGTGTTATTTTAAAATATTTTTTGAATTTTTAAATAATTTAATAAAATATTTTTTTTATAAAATACCAATAGTGTCGATTTTTACACTATTTGTTTCTTTGATTTAAATAAAATTCATACAGAGAGATAACTTAGAACCAAACCATTTAATAGTATTATAGCATGTCCAAGTCACCAATAAAATTCGTGGATGGCATAAATTATTTCATATAATATTTATTTTAATATTTATACTATCATTTATTTTATATTTATTTTAATAAAATAATTAGTGTATCATTGTAGTGTCAATATTTATGGTAATTATTTAATATCCAAAAATTATAAATAAATTTACAAGATGTAATAAATGTATTATATTTCTGCAGACTACTTATGTTCTAAGTTTTATCAAGCTTATCACTACATTAATATTTTTATACTTGTAAGAGATAAGAGAGTGACATGTTGTCACTTTGTTTTGTCTAAATAATAATTATACCAAATTCATGGAAAAGGTTTATTAAATCAATCAATATGGATACTTACGTGTTGAGGGTTGACTTTTATTTATCCAATATGATTTTAAAAGGAGTTAGGGTAATTTTATTGTCCTTATCATATTACTTGTTACCCTAATTTATCAGATTTACCTTTAACCATGGTAAATAAGCATTAACAAAGTTACTATTAACAATGTCAAAAAATGGACCTATTTACATAATTTGGACCTATAGATTCTAAATATGGAATCCATTTTTCAAGATTCAGAACACAGAAATTGTATTAATTAATTTGAAATTAATTCTGATTGTCAAAGTGAGAAAACATGGGTGATTTTAAAGTAAAACCCATCAAGAGATTTACATGTGTTTATATCAAATTTCAATGTGAAATTACTTACAATTAATAGAATTGGATTAAATGATAAAAACATAATCAAAATATACATTAAAACCAACTCAAAATATAATCTTTAAATTCAAATAAATTAGATGAAAATATTGTTTTTAATTAAAATGTAGCATTATTCACTATTCATGTAAGTATGAATTTTCTTATAAAAATACCAAAATTTCAACCAAAGTAAATTTTGATGTCCCACTTCCAAATAAGAAGTTTATTTTTTCAAAAATAACTTATAAAAGTGAAAAAACTATATTTAAAATGGGTATGCCATCAAAAGGTTTTAAAACTATATAAAATCTTGTATATTTTTCTTCATCATAGTATTTTATTTTTTATTTTTACCTAAAAAATAAGTATATTAAATAATTACACAAAACTGATGTAGTAATTATTTTTTAATGCAGGTATCAAATTAATATTATTAAAAATATTAAAAAATATAATTTTACCTAATTAATATGTAATATGATATTTCTAGATGACCTCAACCCCATAGGGATATAATAAAATACTTATTTTTATGATAACATCTTATCTTGATTTTTTTAAAAATCTAGGAATTGAATAGTGTCAAAATTGACACTATTGTTGTTTTTCAAAATGATGTTTTATTAAATTATTTAAAAATCATAAAACATTTAAAAAAAATTTAGAGTAATTATATGGTCATAAATTATATAAGGTACTTATTCATGGAATAATTTCCATCAAATAAATAAATATTGCACCATTTTAATATTGAAATATTGGTTATCCTAATTAAAATTAAATAGAACAACTAAGTGTTAATTAAATTGATAAGGTTTAAATTGACATCAAAAGATTTATCGATTTTATTGGTTGATGATATTACACTATGATAACATATAATATTTGAATATATCTCATTTTGGAGGTATTTGGATTTATTTTGAAATTATTATTAATTAAAAGTTTCTGAAATCCCAAAAGTCCCTCTCACCTCAATTATAAAAGGGCACCTCATCCCTCATTTCATCACATCAATTTGAGACTTAAAAATCGTCCATATCCTAAAGTTTTTCCTTATAAAATTTCACAGTAAAATTCTAGAGGTTTTGGTCTTTTTAAAAGACTAACTCTATTGATCTAAGAAGAGATTTAGAGGAATCACATTGGGGAAGATGTAATCTCTTCTATCAATTCATTCAAAATTCTTTATTCTTATACTCCCTCTTCACTAGTTGTATCATTATAAAGTAAAAAAAATCTGTATAAATAATATTCAAATATGTTATTATAATTATTAAAAAAACATATCCTACCTTCTATCCATCCTACGGAAAATGAAATCACCACGCATGCGTACGTATAGCTTACCATCTCCATGTCGTGGTGTTATCCGTTTTTCACAACCATGTGAATTGGATGGGTATAATGATGGAAATAATAACTATATATGATTATTATAACAAGGTATTTATTCTATAACAATATATATATCAAACACTTTGACACCATTTCACAATTAAAGGAATGATGTCATCACTCGTGTGTACGTACGGCCTACCGTCTCCACGAGGCGATGCGATTCATTTTACATGATATCCATTAAATCATGACTATATAAATTTACAGAATAAATAAATATGATATATATTATGTTAATATTATTTTGGAATTATATAATAATGAACTAATATTTATAACTTGATCTTACTTGACAATGAATTCATGAGAAAATGAAGCAGTTAATACCTGAATCACAAGTAATAATGAAATATTATTACCAAACAGATGATAATATGATCATATATGATATCATAGAAATTACTATGATTCTATAAAATTTCAATTAAATATTTGAATCATTATATGGGATGTTGGGATATATAAAAAGTATAAAATACCTAAGGTAAGGGATTATTTTGTCTCACTTTTATTTCTATGGGACATATGACTTATACACCACCTATTTCTTTTGTGTGGTGTTTATGATTCCCATGGATGTTTTATGATTATTATTAATAATTTTATGATATTTAAATATGAATATAATTTTATATTTTTTAGGAATACGATTACTGATTATAATTGGTAAGGGATAATTTTGAAATATCATTTTTATCTGAGATTGTTTATACATAGGTATTTACTGAAGGTATATTTATCATCCATGTCCATGTTTTCTAAAAATATTTTCATAAATTTGTTACTATTATTATATGTATGATTAAATTCATTTTTAGCCATTTTTAAACTTTACTACATGGTTTGGAAGGAATCTTTCTTTATTTTACCATACAAGGATTTTTTTGACTTTTCTGAAGAAAGTACAAGGATAATGTTATTTTCACTTATATGAAACAGACACATTTTTATACCTTACTTCCACGAATCTTCCTCTAAATGATTTTGAGTTTATTTTAAAATAAATTATTTTCTATTAAAAAATTTCGTCTTTTTGAGAAAATAAAATATTTTTGAAAAAGAAGTGATATTTTCCTCCAAATACAGTTCAAGTGTTTTATAAAAAAATTTTCCATCAAAGATGACATTCTTTAATAGGGTTATGTTTATATCCCTATTATTACTATTATTTTATTGTGTAAAATATAGAATGAAATCTTATATGGATTATGTTATGATGGAATGATGTTTAAGAAACCCAGTTTATTTTATGGGCTATGCTATGATGATTGATTTATGTTTTTGTGGAACCTGTAAGAATGGTTTCATTATGAGATGATTGGGTCATATATCACCCTCTAATGAATTCGGTAAATATTTATATATCCTAAGATAGATAGGGATAAAATGGAAAGTAATTCTGGTTTAGTAATATAGGGATGAAATGGAAAGTATGTTAAGTTTAATAATACATGACTAGAATGTGGAGTGAACTTGGTTCAGGAATAGAATTTGTCCTCTATAATGGTCTTGGCACTGAAAGTTGGATAATATGGAAATTATTTTATATGCTTATGCATTTTCCACAAATCCATGTTTTATGCCAATAATATTTTATCACATTCAATGTTCCTTTATGATTTATGCCTTAAGTACTTACATGATGTATTATATGACACATGATATTGATATTCAAAATATATTTTCATGTTTTTACATTAGTATGTTTATGTTTTGTTTTATGTTCTCTGTGTATAACCTTAATGAGAATTTCAGCTCTCCCTTTTTATGTTTTCATTCCCCTTGGAGATAAAGAAACATTTTAAGTAGGAATACTAAAAGGGATGATATTTAAGGGAGATGTTAAAGATATTTCAAGAAGATAGAAGAATGTGTTTTGAGTTTCCAAATACACTAAACTAATATGGTCTTTGGGGATCTATTTTTGTAATGTATTAAGTATCCTGAAAAAGAAATATAATTTCTAGGTATGTTAGGCTTGGGTTATTAGAGTTGGTATCAGAGTGACGGTTTAATCAACCTTTTAAAACATGGATGCAAAGTTAGTGGTGAGATCCCTAGAGATATTTATAAGGTATTTATAGGTATGTCCCTAAGGATGAGTCTAATTATTGGTTATGATCCTATAATTTTGGTAATGATCATGAATAACCTAAGATTAATCCTAAGATTTCATATATTGAAAGTACCTTCCCTTGATTATGTGGTTTTCTTCTAGTAAAATGTTTCCCACCTTGATCTTTTTAGTCTTAGTTAATGGAGGAAACAAAAAGGAATTGTATTAGCATTGATTTTGATGGAAAATCTGTTGATTATGAGAAATGAAATTGGATAATGACTAGAGAAAAAGATATTGCGATTATGCTGAATCATTTATCCACATATATAATTAACATGTGATCTTTGGTTAGAGAAATATAAACGTTTATAAATGTTGAATTTTTAAGAAGCATAGAGGAAAGATTATTTGGATTCCTACTTTTCAAGAGTAAGGGAAGAAGAAAATTGAGTAATACCTAAAATGGAGGGGAAGATATTTTCTCTAAGGGAAAAGGGTTCATATAGGGACCAATTATTACGGAGTTCAATGTCTCATATGCGGAAATCATAGGCATTACCCAAATCCATTCCAAAACATAATAATCTACTTCTAAACCAAGGAATGAAATATTCCATTCCAACCATTAAATTAGAAGGTTTGAAGTATTTCTGTATTTGGATCCAAGAACTATGAATAGTTAATTATATAAGAAGTATTCATTTTTTTCACTAAGGATTTTCAAGAATATATTAAATAGTAATGATGGAAAAGAAAATTGATTTAATGGTATGATTATATATTTGTAGAACATATGATTACAGTAAAGATAACCCTTAATATGTCCCTTATGTGATGACAATGATTTTTGGATAATGATGTGTTGGATATGAATAAGTAAATTGGATGATACTAGAATCTTGGGAACTCATTGTGGATTTTTTTTCAAGAGGGTTATGCTATCATGGATAAAGTATACAATGTTTTGGGACATAATGAATAATCCACTATGTTTTGGAACAAGGAAACATGCATGTTTTATATAAGGAGATATGATATGTCAGGTTGTTACCATTACTCATGAGAATATGTGATGAAGGTGTTAACTTTTTTTTGGAATGTCACAAACCAGAGATACCTTATGAAATATGGGGGATAAATGTTAATCCGAGTTTGTGAACCATTTTCTAGAGTTTTGGATTTTTCATCTTTCGAAAATATTGTAAGGTTATCAAAATTTTCAAAATTTTATGTTAAACAATATATGATGTTTGTTAGAATAATGTATTATCTCACAATATATTGACTAAGGCAGGTTTGATAACTTGTGATAAATTTTTTGCAATAAAGATATATGGAGTGATCTATCATTTAATTTATGGATCGCATGATATACTAACAATTCATGGATTAAAAATTCAAATTCATTTCTTTTAATAAAATATGAAGTGTAAATTGTTCAAGGAACGACCAAGAATTAGATTTTACTAAAACCAAATAATTATTTCTTCTCATGTTCTGAATCTTTAAGAAAATGATATAGAAAACCTAAATCTTTATCTTAGTACCTTATTATCTGATGAATCATATGGTCTCTTAAATCATTACATATTTATGGATTTCTGATTGTTAACTTTTTCCTAACCTTGTTCTCTATCACTATCCATCTGAATGTGATGGTTATATTATTTCTACCATATCCATGTTTTTTATTCCCACCTATGTTCTTCTATATATAAATCCATCGAGGAGTTACTTTGGGTAACTATTGTGTTTCTAACTTTATTTTTTAAAATAAGGTTTTAGTATTCCTTTTACGATGTGGGTTTCCATAAAACAAACATTCATTTGTTATTCCTTTTATAACCCTAAAGAATTTTTGGGCAGACATTTTAAGGGTCGTAGAATATAACACAATGATATTTTATAAGATCAGTTGTTTTTAATTTCTTTGATGTCTTATGTCGTATGCTACACCAAGATTAGATTTCACTATACACAACACTATATTGGAATGTTGTTTACAGAAAACTATGTTTTAATTGTGTTACACACAATTTCAATTTCTTTTGATAGAATTAATTTCATGGAAGACATAAGTGAACAACTAAATATTATAACCTAGTCATTATAATGGCGGGTATTAATAGTATTACCTTCCATTTTAAAAAATTTAAATGAAAATAAGTGAGTATATATAATAATAAAATCAACCTTTATAGATTCAATCCCATGTTTCAAATTCATCTTATCTATTTTCAAGACACGATATAAGAACAAATTCAATCTTCGGATAAAAATAGTATTTTAAAAAAATGTAGTTTTACCACCTTTTGATGGTGCATCCAATTTAAATCAAAATTTTAACACTTTTATATATTATATTTAAAAAATAAACTTATTATTTTGAATTGGGATATAAAAATTAACTTTGTATGGAGTTTTAATATTTTTATGATAAGTAATAAATTTTTTTGAATAGTAAACTTTTACCAAATTTTAATTGAAAACAAAATTTTTCATCAAAAAAAGTTATGTAGTTAAATTATATCATTTAATGGTTTTAATGTATAAATTGAATATATTTTTATCATCCAAAATAATTTATGTCATTTTTATTAATTTTACATCGAATTCAGATGTAAAAACATTTCCATATTTTGCAATGTTTTAGCTTATAAAAACTCATTCTCTCTTTCCAACAGTTAGAATAATTTTAAAACAATTACTCCAAATTCGATGTTTTGAATTTTGAAAAATGAATTATATATTTGGAATCAGTAGAGTTAAATTATGTAAATTTATTTATTTTATTATTGTGAATTATTAAGAGTAACTTTGGTAATTTTTATTAATATAGTAAAAGGATAAAACAAGTAATTAAGGGTATGAATAATATTGTTAAATTACCATAAAAATTATCATAATATCATTAGATGAATGGTTTTGGACCTAATGTAGGATCAAAATATTATATGTAGATGCTCAATTGGAAAAGGGGGTGAATTGTAAGTTTATGGAATAACATTCTTTCTTAACCTTAAGGAAAAAGTATGTTTAAAAAAGTTAAACATGGTAATTAAAAAACACTCTTTAGTTCATTACTAAGAAAGAAAACTTTTTAAGGGTCCAGAAATATGGATTTAGAAAAGAAATTTATAAATAGTTTACAAAGAGAAATATTATTCCTTAAACCATATAGAATATTTATTATCAGAGTAAATAAAAGTATAAGAAAGTATAAGAATATTATAGTTTATTTCCATAAAAAAATGGAAATAAAACATGAATCAACAATAAAGTAAATAATTATTAAATCTTATAACCCAAAGATTAGGGTATCTAATATCCTTGGATAAAGGTCCCTTGATTTATACGTTCAAGAAAGCCTGTCTTACCCACACTAGTGTAAGCCCTCAATAAGAAAATCAGAGTCTATCTTGTTATCCTGGTAAGACCTAGAACATTATGCTAATATGAGCCTCTCTCTTTCTATCCCTATAAGACCTTGATTGTACTTAGAAATAATCAGAGTCACACAAATAAAGCTGAAAAAGATGTTCAAGGTTGAACAATGTATTCATAAAACTCACAAGGCACAAGTGTCATTCTCTCTCTAGAAGTCACTTCATAGAATGTAATCTCTAGGATCTTGGAATGATAACGAGCTCATTAAAAAGAGATCCTATTTTAGGAGAAATGTTAATGGTCAGATCCCTCCTCCAACGGTCATATTTTTTCTTGAATCTCAGAGAGACTAGTATACATGTCACTCAGCCAAAGGATAGTTAGAAACAAATTGCACGACATCATTTCGTTGTATAGAAAACATAATCATGATTGAGAATCAATAATATAACATGAAAGTAAAGTATCGTAACCAAAACTAAATAATTGGAATTTAGAAAAAATATAATTCTGAGTCTAGAAATATAAACAATCAGATTCTAGAAAATTGAATATTTAAATTTTGTTTTTCAATGAATTCTTAGTCTGAATTCTTAGGAATTAAGAGTCTAAATTCTAAGGAATTTGGAGTCTAAATTTTGAGGATATTAAAGTCTTAATTCATATGAATTCAGATTATAAATCTTGAGGAATTCAGAGCTCGAATTTTATATAATTAGGAGTCTGAATTTCAGATAATTCAGATTTTGAATTTTAGAGAATTTAGAGTCTGAATTTCATAGAATTCAGAGACTGAATTTTAGAGATTTTGGAGTCTGAATTTCAGAGAATTTGGTTTCTGATTTTAAGAGAAATTAGAGTCTTATTTTCAAGGAATTCAGAGTCTGATTTTCATGGAATTCAGATTATGAATTTTATAGAATTATGAATCAAATTTTTCATAGAATTTGATATACAATGAACTATATGATTCCATTTTTTAGATAAAAAACCAATTTTTTTTACTTAGAAAAAGGGTTTAAATTAGTTTTAAGAAGACATTAGAAACCATGATAAAGATAAAACTTTTTTTGGAGAAAGAAAAATTATCCATAAGAAATTGTGTATGGGATTTTCAAAACCTTGAGGAATAGAAAAGTCATAAGGAAACCTTATTGACTCAAAAATCTCCCCCTTTTTGGAAATCGGAAACTACCTTTTGAAAAAGAATATAATGAATACCGATTTTTCTTTTTATAACTTTAAAATAAATACTTATCTCCCTTTACTTATGACTTATGATGAATACGACTAACTCCCCCTTAGGTTTTGAAATCCCTAAAGATCATATTCTTTTATTTATTAGAGAAGTAACTTATTATTTCTTAAAAAGATATTCTGTAAGTTAACTCCCCCTTACTTAATCTCACTATTTCGTAGGGAATTTTCTTCGTTATACATTGTATTATTTTGATCCTTATTTTCTCCCACTATGTTATTTTAAAAAAGGAATGAAGTGAATGAAAAACTTTTTACCTAAAAGATTAGTGATATGCAGGGAAAAACAATTGAAGAATAGAAAAATATTCATTATGATAAGAAAAATTGGTATATGGTAAAAATATAAAAAAATATCAGATTGATAGGAAATAATTCCTCCTTATTTTATTTTAGTATGAGATTTATCAGGGTTTCCTTTAACTTATTGAGCTTTTTGTGATCATCTTAAAAAACTCGAGCAACTGATCCTAATCCTAATTCTTTTTTTCCAGATCCTTGATTTTATCTTGTTGAGACTTCATAATTTCTTCTTAAGGCTATACTAACTCTTCTTGCTGTATGAAATTTTCTTTAGACTCTATTCATAGTTCCCTTTCTCTCTTTAAATTTAATGCAACTGAATTAAACTTTCCATTCAAATCTTTATCATCTTCCATCTGGAAGGATTTGTTTTGATTCAACTTGTCTGAATGTTTTGAAATTAGGTTCTTCATAGTATCATCAGACTAATCAAAAGTGTCTTTTACAGATTCACGAAAATCATCTAAAATATTTAGATCCTAGATTATTGATTTTGACCATTATGTAATTTCCATACATCATATCCTACGAAAATCATATCCAATATGAAATGTTTTGAAATCTTCCTCAATCTTGATAAATCATTCCATGAGCATGCCAATCGAATATGACTTTAGGTTGATAGAATGATGATGTAACTGGAATCTTGAATCATTACTAGGAATCAAATGTATTATGTTAACTAACATCTTCATGTATTGAACAATGAAATCTTATCCCAAGAAAGATGAAGATTCAGAAGATGATTCCCTTACTAGAGAGGATTCTTAGTCTAACTCTTCATCATTTCTCTTATATGATCCACCAATATCCTTCTTATATTTTTCAATAACTACCTTCTTAGGCATATAAAAAAGAACCGTTTTTCCTTTTTCATCATTAGAAATAACCTTGTCATCCCCCTAATACTCATGATCACTATCATAGAGTTGTACTATCTTATATTCAACAACCCCTTATTTCATAGCATATTCCTTAATATATTTTGGATGACTGAAATCATAGTTACTTGTCTCATTATCAGTAGGTTTGTCAACCTATTCATATCCATCATCCTCTTTCCTTTGAGAAACATTTTTGGTTGACTCAGCCTAGGATGTTTGGATTGAAAACATGTAAGAAGGCCTTTCCTTCTCATGATATTCTTCTACTTGTTTTATTACATCTTAAATTTTGTCTCATTCTTCCTCTTGTTCTTATTATAATTTTTCTTCTTGAACTATATCTTCTTCTACAATAGGTTCTAGAATTGAAATTTTCTTTCCTGGAGATTCTAAATGAACTGTTTCTTGGAGAAATGATTCTAGTACCTAAATCTTTTCAGATGCTATCTTAGTATCCTTAAGAAAACTGTAAACAATATCAGCTTATAACATTTTGTCCTTTATCTTCTTCCCTTTTTTCTTTCTTTCCATGTTCTTTAACAGTTTAGATTTACAAGGCCTTTTCCTCATCATGATCTAGTCTATAGGCTGGATCACCAACATTCTTCTTCTTCTTCTTATTCTTCCTCCTCTTCGCCACCACTTTATCATATAAGGTTTTTTTTATTTTTCCGGTTTTGGTGGAGCTGACTTAGTTTCTGTAACTTGACAATTTTATTTTGATTATGGTTCCTTATATTTTCCCTTATTTTTAGTTTTCTTGGAATTTTCTCATACTTCTACATTCTTGATCAAGTCGTGAACTTCACTATCAAAAATATATAAAACTATCTTAATTTGGTACTGAAAATAACTTTTATCCTCCTTAAAGTGTCATCACGTAGCAACATGATCTTGATGGTTCAAGGTTTTGGGCTTTAATGAATTTTAAATGATTCTAAAAAATCACTATGATCTTCAATAATATCACTTGATACATGATTATCCAAGTCTAGAGAGTTCCATTCTTTATGTTGGTGATTGTAAGAAGGATGTACTTAACCAGGTTTACCTTTCTATGATTAAGCAAAAAAATCAATATAAAGATATCAAATTTCTGTTGAGAGTCCTTGTCTCCATTTCTCGAAATAAGGAAACCATGTACCCATATGGATAAAATCTTAATGTTGGTTGAAATATTGTTGATCTTCGGTGATTTTACTCCCTTGATTCTAAGGCACTTAATTTCCTTTTCTTTCTCCATGCTTTCTGACTTATCAGAAAACATATGAGATAAAAATATTTCCTCACCTTGATAAGGAATACTTTGAATATTTGCCGCCATATTGAATGATATGAAATTGGTTTTCCTATAGATTTGAAATGAAAACTTTTTCATTCCTTCTTCTTCATTAAAACATATTGTATCATAAAACTCTATGAGAATGTCAGAATAAACCGGATACTGACTCATTGGATTATAAACACAAAAACCCTCCCATCCATTCAGTTTGATATTTTTCATAATCAATGAATTATAAAGATAAAAGAATAATTGTTCAACCAACCTTTCCCTATTGATTTTATAATCTTGTATTTCCTTGTTTGAAGATATTTGATTTTGCAGGGAAACATCACGCGACATTTGTAATGTAAGAAAATGTGGATAACTGAATGACCAATTTAAAGAGGAGGATAGCTTCAACACAAAATTTATTGAAAACCTGATGTGGGACAAGGAATATAGGGGACTTTATATAGGCTTTGAGGAAATGATTCAAATTCCTGAGTTGATACAATGGTTAAAATAAGAACGATCTGATTTGATGGTTGAGGCTAATGCTGATGAAAAATTTTGTAGGTTCCGATATTTTTAGGTTTTAAGGAATAATAGGATTTTATGGAATGTGAATATGATAGATTTTTTCTTAAAAAAAGATAAAAAAATACCAACAATAATAAAATACAATTACAAATATTTAAGTAAGGAAATATACCTTTTGGAGTACTTAGAAATAATTTTCTGTATTAATAAGGTTCCTTAAAAAATGAATTCAAGATAATTGGTTTAAGGAAAAGAAATTTTTGATTCCGGAATTTTGAGTTCCGAAAAAAATTGGGTTATGAAATTTTATATTAAGAAAGACAAATTTTGGGTTCCAAAGTTTTGATTATGAAAAGAAATGGGTAATAAACAAATGTACTCCCCCTATAAAAAATAATTTCTCAATGTAGAGAGATAGGGTTCAAAAAAAATTTAATATGGAAGGTTACATTATGGAGATCATTCCTAACATTTTTTTAATGTATTCAAATCTATCAGATGGTAAATAATTTTTAAAAATATCAGAAAGTTTGTTCTTGAATTCTGATAAATTAAAAAATAATATCTCATTTAAGAGTGTGATCCCTATGAAGGTAATGAATAATATCTATGTGTTTTGTATGGGAGTGATGTAAAGGTTTTTTTCTCAGTAAAATGGCACTTGTATTATCAAAAAATATCTATGTTTTGGTAAAATTCATTCCATAGTTAGTGAGTGTGTGTTGCATCCACAATACTTGAGAACAATAACTTCCAGTTGCTACATATTCAGCTTCAGCAGTGGAAGGTGCTACCGAGTGTTTCTTCTTGCATGAACAATAAACTAATGAATCTCTTAAGAAATGAAAATTTATGAATGTACCTTTTATATCTATTCTACATCCACAAAAATAAGCATTTTAAAAACTTTTTAAATCAAAATAAGAATAGATTCAAGTCACACTTCATATCCATTTGAAAATGTTTAAAATTAAAGAATGCTGGAATGGAAAGTAGAATATGAATAGATTCAAGTCTAGATACTGTAGAATAGGTTTCATCATAGTCTATTCCTTCTTTCTGATTATAGACTCTAGCAACTAATCTAGATTTATTTTTTTTCTATGATTTCGTTTTCATCACATTTATTTATGAGACCCATTTTACTCCAATTTTAGAAGTTTCCTAAGGTCTTTTAACCAAGGTCGAGATATTTTTCATTTTAAAATAATCTTTCATGGATTTAATCCAATCATTATCACGTAGTGCTTCACAAAGGCTTTTTGGTTCTAATTTGGAAAGGAATTCAAGATTTTCTACTTCATTTCATAAAAATATTCTACTCCTTTCAAGTTGATTTATATCTCCAGTGATACTATAACTAGGATGATTCTTAACAAACAAATGATTTTGGTTTCGTAAAACCTATTCATCAATATATGGTAGAAAATATTCACAGGTAAATGACTTAGATGAATTTTCTTGAGTATTTTCTTTTTAGATGAATCGTTTATCAAAGGATGATAATCAGTTTTTGAAAACACATCTGAGGATATAGGATGGGGCTGTTTAATAGAAAAAGCATCAGTTTCATCAAATTTAAGATGAACTATTTTGTTAATAGTACATGCACTTTTTATAAAATATCTATAATACTTAGAAGTAGTGGAATAGCCTATGAAAATTTCTTTCATTAGATTTGGGTGTTAATTTATGTAATTTATATTTTGTATTCAGGATGAATACTTTTCATCCAAATACTTTGAAGTAAGAATGTCTAGGTTTTCGACTAGTCCACAATTCATATGGTGTTTTATTATAAAAGGTTCTGATTAAAAATTAGTTTATAGTATAACAATAAGTACTAACAACTTTAAACCAAAGGTGTTTAACAATATAGTATTCACTCAACATGGTTCTTGTTATCTCTTGACGAATTCGATTTATTCTTTTAACAACACCATTCTGTTGAGGAGTTCTTGAGGCTGTGAAGTTATGAAAAATGCCTTTATTACTAAAAAATGATTCAAAATCTTAATTTTGAAATTCTCTCCCATGATCAATACGAATAGTTATAAATGGAAGGGTTTTCTCATTTTTAAATTGGGATTTAAAAGTTTTCAAATAAGAAACAGCTTCAGATTTATTTTTTATAAAATATACCCATGTAAATATGGTGTAATCCTCAACTAAAACAAATACAAAGTAGTTTCCTCCAATAAATCTAGTTTGTGTTAAACCAAAGATATCCCTATGTACTATCTGTAATGCATTAGAAGTTGATACTTCACCAATTGATTTAAATCTTCACTTATGTTCCTTTCCAAATTGGCAAGGATCACAAACTTTTGAAGAATCAAATATAAGATCATGTGGATCCATAAAAAGTCCTTTATTTGAGATTTTGCATAGGTTCCTAAGGTTACAATGTTCTAGTCTTATATTCCATAAGCATGATTGATCTTACATTGCACTATGTCAAGGTAGGTCTTGTCTCCTAAAGTATTCTTTATTAAGTGTATAAACATTGTCAAGCATATGGGAAGAAACAATGAACTCTTCTTTGGGATTGTATACTATGAATTTATCATCCCTAAAATTCACAAGGTAACATTTATCATTTAATTGGATAATTCTAATGAGGTTTTTCTTTCGACCTTTAACCAATAAAACATTTGAAATTAATTTTTTTTTCAAGAAGAACAATGTTACCTATTCAAATAATTTCTATCTAATCATTATCTCTGAAAGTTATTTTTTACCCTTCTGTATTAATAATTTTTTAAAATATGTTTTTATTACCAGTCATGTTTCAGGAACATCTAATATCCATGTACCATATATTTTTTTAGTACATTATTTATTTTCATGAAAATAAAAGAGTATGTCTTTCGAAATCTAAACATTCTTGGATCTAGAAATTTCAGAAAGAAAAATCTTATGAATCCCAATTTTTGATGAAAATTAAGACATATGAAAACCTACAGATTAGGTTTTATTTAAGTAAAAATTTCTCCAAAAATGTCAACCACACTAACATTTGGTTCCAAAATTCGGACATTGGGGTACAAAATAATTACTACTGAAAACTAGTTTTGAAACCAAATCCAAATCAATTTGTTAGAGGACGAAGTTGTGAGTACATTTTATCAAATTCTTTCCATCCAAAAGTGAAATTTGATTAAATTTTATTCAAAGAAAAATTTCAGATTTTATTCTATAGACCAAAATCATATCTTCATAGTAATTATTTTTATAACTTGAGTTATTCTCAAAAACATTTTTCAAAGAAATAAAATTTTCAAGATACTTAGAAAGTTTATCCTTCTCAAAATTAACTTCTTAAAGGTTTTTAGAAACACTTTAGAAATAAAAATATTTTTTTAACAAGATCCTTATAAATATTTTATACTTCATATTTTTAAAATAGAATTTCTAGAATTTTATTTCTCTACCTTCTTTTTTATCTTATAGTTTTCATTTTCAAATAATTTAGAAAATATTGAAAATTATTCAAATGAAGGTAAATTATTATCTTCTGATGAAGAAAAATCATCATCTAAAAATTGTAATATTCTTCATTAAGAAAATTATAATTTAAGGGAATATTGGTTAATGAATCAACATTTTTTACCTCATTTGTAAGATAATGATTTTTAATGGGTATTATGGCTATAATAACTATATTATTCTGACCAGAATATTCAAATTTTAAAGATTCATTTGAGGAGTCACATCCACTGGAACTCTAGGTGTCATTTCATTTTAAAAATTTTTTAGACTTATATTTATAATACACATTTATGTTTCTATCATAATGATTTTCCTTCTTGATTATTCTCTTTAGCATTGGACAATCGAGTCTGATATGTACAACCCTTTTTTATTCATAATAGGTTACTTTTGAATATTTTTTTTCCTTTCTATCTTTCTTTTTATATATGCACTGAAAATATTTCCTTCCTACAATCTTATTCATCCTTCAAGAAAGTTTGGATAATTTATTCTCAAACTTTTCACTTTCCCTTGATTCAAAAACAACAACCACTTTTTTAGCTTTTGAGATGGTTACCCTTTTCAGAGTATTGGATTTAGATGGAGTAGTGAAATCTGCACATCCATGAACATTCTGCTTCATGTTGAAATCAGAATCTCTCTTCATCATTGTTTCATTCTAATGAAGAGTTTCAAATAACTCTTCCAGAGTAATGTTAGATACTTTTTTATTCACATAAATAGTTTTCCTTTTAGATTCCCACTCATTGGGCATGATTTCAATTATCTTATCCACAATAATTTCATCATCAAGACCATTCTCTCACATTTATTGGAGACTACTGAAAAGGTCATAAATATTTTTTTGTACATTACAAACAAGTTCTCGATAAGATAATAAGAATCCATGATATTCAGGTCTCAATAAATTTCTTCTAGTTTCTATCAATTTATAAGTATTAAAATGTGTAACTTAGAGTTTATTTTAAATGATGTTGGTAGCTTAACAATAAGATATCTCACTATATATATTCTTGGTCATAGAACACAAAAATATATTGTGTACCTTATAATTTAGTTTATATTCTAATTTCTATAGGTTGGTGAAGGTACTGAATTCCTTTTATGGAAATTTTTAATCCACAGGGATCATAAAAAATTGTCTAATCTAGAGTTAATGACAAAATCCTTCATCCGATCTCTCCAATAATCAAAATCATTACCATCAAATATAGGTTCTCTAATTGGATTAAGGTTATCTATAGAACCAATATCCATCCCTAAAATTTTATAAGAAAAATACTTTCCAGAAAACATTTTAATAGTAAATGTTTATAAACAAAGATAAAAATATTTAAGAAAAACATGACCAAGAAAAATTAAGAAGGAAAATTTAAAAAAAACTAGAGAAAGAAAACTTATATATAAGTGTAGGTATTTCAGAACCTTGATTTGATATCACTTATAGAATCAAAATAGTATATAGAGATTATCAATTAAAAGAGGGGGGTGAATTGTAAATTAAAAAACATTCTTTTTTAACATTAAGGAAAAACTATGTTTAACAAAGTTAAACAAGGTAATTCACAAAACCTATTTCGTTCTCAACTAAGAAACAAAACATCATTCGGGTTTAGAAATATGGATCCGAGAAACAAACAGAAGAATAGTCTACTTAGAGAAAAATTATACCTTTAAGTCGATAGAATCTTATTTATTAGAGTAAGTAAAAGTACAAGAATGTATAAGAAAATTATACTTTATTTCTTTAACAAAATATAGAATAAATAAAATGTGAAAAATAATCAAGTGAAAAAGTATAAAATCCATTAACCCAGAGATTAGGGTATCCAAAAACCTTGGATAAAGATGTCTTGATTTATGCTATCAAGAAATTATATCTTACCCACACAAGGGTAAGCTCTCGATAAAAAATTAGAGTCTGTCTTTTTATCTCCTCAAGCCCTCAAAACATCTCATTGTCTTCAACCTTACTCCAAAATAGTAAACACTAGGTAGGAACTCCCCCCTAATGATTTGTGGTGTTATTTCACTCAATAATGGCCAGTCACTTAAATTCTTGGCCTGAAAAAATCCTTTCGCATGATAAAAAACTATTAAACACCAAAAAAACATGCAACGACATGATCTTACGGATTAAAGAAACATATCTTAAATCTCCACCAATACTCTAAGATACATCATCATTTAAGAATATAAATATATCCACCTTTAAGACTAGATTTGGTTCACCATGAGAACTAAAAATATCCTCTCAGATCGTAAATACTTCCAACTATATGCATAATATATATATTTCAGCTTGTTTTAGTAAGTATTAATAAAAAAATCATTTAGACATGCATATCAAAACCAATCTCACATTAATTTCCTTCAATACCTACATTTAGTAAGAAAGGGTATTATACCAATAAAAATAAGAACAGTCTTCTAATAAAAAAACCCATCTCACCAACGTCCTTAGAATCCATTCCATTCAAAAAAATTAAGGTGAATTATTATTTTTATGATTATATGATTATTTAGGTTACAATCTACCAAAAATGTTTTTTGTGTTTTTATTGAAAATCCCTTTAAAATCATGAATTTATTTTCATGTTCGAACTTAATTTGTAATGTACCTTTGTCATCTTATTTTCAGGTCATAATACTTATTTTTTAGTGAAGGATTTTTTTAAATGGTTATTAGTATATATATATGTATATATATATTTTGATTTATTATTTTTTAAAATATTTCAAGGGTTATTATTAGAATATATATATATATATATTTATTTTTAATAAATATGAAATGGATTTTTCATTTTAATTTTTTTCAGAGGTTTAACAATTTTACAGGTTGCGTTTTAGTTTACTTAAACAATTTATAAGAATAATATCCTAAGATCATAGGTTATTGATAAAGCCTTGATATTATATACATAGAAAACATTATTTTATTTAGTTTTTAAAGGTAATTGTTATCATTTTATGTGCATCAGTTTTATCGGCACACATGTATGTCATTTGCATTATAAATTATGTCAATTTCCTATAATATGTGACACATAATTCCTGAATTAGTGTTTATCTGTAATATATAAATATGTTTTATGAATAAAAATTCTTTTTTTAAAATAATTTAATGGGATATGTGAATGCTAATTTCTCTTATATCATGCAATGACAAGTTGAAAAGAGATTTTATTATTTAAAATCCAGAAAATGTATATGTTTTTTTCGTAAAAGTATATATATTTATATATATGATTATGTAAATATAAATATAAATATATATATATCTAAAATTTCATTAGTATTTTAACTATGAATTTCTAGTAAAAAAATGTATATATATAGAGAGAAATCATAAAATGATTTTCAAAAAAAGTCGACACTTCAATGTTGCAAATAGAGTATGGAATTGGGGAGTGAACCCATCCCTTGGAAGGTGAGTAGGCCCAAAAAGGCCTTTATCATTACATGTTTCCCGGAAATTTTTTTTCTCAAAATATTGTTTAATATTTAATGAATCCCACTATATTATTTTAAAATACTTTTCCTGGTGTAAATGTTTTACAATTGAAAATATTTTTCAAATTGTAAATTTGATCAAAGTATTAGTGTTTTCAATAGAATTTTCGATATGTTTTTCAAAATAATTTTACGGTTTCTTAATATATGTTTTTTAGAATAATGATTTTCTTAAAAGTTATTTCAATGGTTTTAAGTCCCCTTACTGGGAAAATTAATGCTCGCCTATTATTTTAAATGAATTTTATAGGTATCGTAGTTTTTATAGAGTTAGTGCACACGGATGCATAGTGGACTTATTGCTTGGTTATATTTCACTCTAATAAATTTGAAAATATATTCTTATTTTTCCAAACCTAGTTAAGGAAAAGCTCCTATATTGTATAAAAAAGGTGTAATTTTTGTTTAGTCATCTTTTATAAAAAATATAAATATCATGTTTTAGCACCGAACTCGGAAAAGGGGGCCCATATGATTATAATTGGTATCAGAGGAATGGTCTAGATAATTTTCGAAAATTATAACCCTTAAATAGATTTGTATCCTTTCATAGTTAATGTTTCTATTTGTAATTCTCAGATGGAGGGATAGATAACTCAAACAAGTCACTTATTCTTTCTTGATTAATTACATTCAGTGATCATCACAAAATATTTTGATAGAGATTCTCAGCTATACGAAGCCATGCAGATTTCTTGTAAATGGCTTTACAATGTATCAAGTATATATGATATTCTTTATCTTCATCACAACTCAGGATTTGTTTTAGAAGACATCAGACATGTACAATTTTTCATTTATAAAGGACAAGAAGTATATACTTAGGGTCTTTTTAGCTGCATAACCCTATATGATCAACCCAAATCAATCACAACCATTTATAGAGAGGCATAAAATAGAAATCTTAAAGAATCTTATATGTGCCAACTCTTATGTTTTTGTTTCATGGTACAAATTTATAATTACTTTGAAATGTTTGAGGATAAAGCAATTAGGCTTTCCTATAGAAATAAAATTCAAAAATACCTTCTGGAGTATTATTTTTTTTATCCTTATCTATGGACTATCATCATAATGTTTACATCCCTATAACATTACATGCACAAGCTGCATTTGGGTGAAGAAAGTGGAGGAGTTTGAATGTACCTTTAATTTTATTTTAATAGGGAGATATGCTGGTAACCATGGATGTCAACATTACTAACCTTGGGTTGGGTCTTCGATATCAAGCTAGAATTAGGGTGGATGAAAATTGGAGGTGATGAGTGTCACATAATTGAGAGGGAGAAATTCAAATAAGAGGGGGAGAATATAACACCACATTTTTCATAGTGAGTTTTATCTATTAAGTATTCTTCGTAAATAAAAAAAATAAATAAATCTCAGAATGAAAATATAAAAATTGTAAATAATTTATTTATCCATCACTAATACCCCACTCAATATAAGAAGGAACCCATAAAACCAACTGATATTAAAAATAAAACAATAATAATTCCTCCAAGAAACACACCGAGGCCAATTAGGTAGTCCACATCTATTGGATCTGTTATAAAGAAATAAGTCATAGAAAGAGAAATAACAACAAAACTGAGAATGATAGGAAAATATAACACCATTTATAGAGAAATAAAATGATCTTTGATGAATTATATGTTTTTTTGATTTCCCTTAAATACAGATATTTATAAGCCTTTTTGTTACCATTATAAATTTGTCTATTAAAATTTTAAATTGAAGTTGGAAATGATGTATGAAAATGGTTACTATATATATGTGCGAAAAAAATAAGAAGTATTATATATTATTATTCAATTTTAAATTTTTTTCAATAAAAAATGTATGATTTTGTTTTCAATTATTATTTCTATTTTAAAAAAAGTAATATAATCTTTGAACTATAAGTAAGTTTTATATTATTATTAAAACATAAAATTTATAAAATTAAAAATATCTAAACTTCTATTTGAAAATTAAAATAAGATATAATAAATAATATATTTATAAATGTTTGAAAATCAATCAGAAATATGTGGTTGGAAATGTAATATTATAACCATTTATATATGTGTGCGTAAAAACAATAGTGATTATATATTTTTATTCAATTTTTAATTTTTTGCTATAAAAAATGATTTTTTGTTTTCAATTATTATTTTCAGTTTAAAGAAATTAATAGAATCTTTTACCTATAAGAAAATTTTAAAGTATTATCAAAACAAAAAATGTATAAATTTAAAATATAAAAACTATTATAAGAAAATTAAAATAATATATAAAGAAAATTTTGGAAATTTATCAGAAATATGCAGATCCCATTTTTCACAAACAGGCCGCTCCTACCTCCTCATCCATCTAATTCAAAAGACCAACAAATCCACACCATTCATCAACCTTTACAAACCTTTATTTCGCAACATGTTACGATTGTGGCTGTGATATTCTTGGTCTTCGATCTCATATGGGATCCTCCTTACTACCATGAACCGTCGATTTAATTTTCAGACCATATTTCATACCCCATCAAGGTCTAATCTTAACTATTCTTTCCATTTCAAAACATCCCATCTTCTTCAAACTTACTCGAAAATAGAAAACCCTATGTAGGACCTCCCCCCCACTAATTTGTGGTGTTGTCTCACTCAACGATGGCCCATCACTTAAATTCCATGCTTAAATGAATCCATTAGAAAGATAAAACACTATTAAACTCCAAAAAACCTACAATGACATGATCTTACAGTTTAATGAAACATATACAATAAATCTCCATCACCACTCCACAATACATCACCATTTCAAAATATAAATATATACCCCTTTAAGATTAGATTTGGTGCACCCTGAGATCTATCAAGATCCTATCAGATCCCATATACTTCCAATGATATACATAATATATATATATATATATTTATATCAGTTTAAATAAGTGAAAATAAAACAAATCTTTAGCTAGACATGAATATTAAAACCAATCCAGCATTATTTTTTGTCAATACCTTCCATTTGTAAGCAAGGCTCTTATACATATTAAAAGGATAACACTCTTCTATTAAAAACACAAATCTCACCGGAATCTTGGAAGTCCTTTCTAGTAAACAAAAATTGTAAGGGAAATTATATTTTTATGCATATTTTATAGTTCATCTTACAATTTACCAAAATGATATGTGTTTTGTTTATTTAAAAACCATTTAAAATCATGAATTTATTTTCATGTTCGAAATTAATTTGTAATATACCTTTTTTACGTATTTTAAAGCTATAATATTTATTTTTTTGATGAAGTATATATTAATTTAAATGGTTATTAATATATATATATATATATATATATATATGGATTTTAATTTATTATTTATGAATTTTTTTCAAGTGTTATTGTTAGATTATATATATATATATATATCGATTTTTAATAAATATGGAAATTTTTTTTGATTCTTTTTCAAAGGTTTAATAATTTTATAGGATGCATTTTAGATTAATTAAAAGTTTTATGGGTTTAAGACCCTACGATCATAGGTTATTGCTATAGACATGATCTTACATATGTAGAACACCATTATTTTATGAAGATTTCACAATCCATTGTTATCATTTTTTGTGAATCAATTTTATCGACACAAATTAATGTCATTTTCATTATAAGTTATGGACATTTCCTATAATATGTGACATGTCATGCATGAATTAGAGTTTATAATTAATATATAAATATGATTTACGAACATACATTCTATTTTAAATTTTTTTTAAATGGATATGTGAATGATAATTTCTCTTATATCATGCAATGACAAGTTGACGTGATATTTGATTATTTAAAATCTAGAAAATGTATATTTTTTATGGAAGTATATATATTTACATATGTGAATACATAAAAATATATATCCTAAAAATTTATTCATGATTTTAAGTATGAATTTCCAGTAAAAAATATACATATATATAGAGTAAGCTTAATATGATTTTCATAAAACCAGACACATGAATGTATTAAATAGATTAGAAAATTGGGGAGTGAACTCATCCCTCCATAAGTGGGTTGGCCCAAAATATCCTTCAATGATACATGTTTCCTAGTATTTTGTTTTCAAATTCTTTCTTAATATTTTTGGAAACCAATTTTATTATTTTGAAAGAATTTTCATGGTGTAAATGTTTTCAAAGTGAAAATATTTTTCAATTTGTAAATATGTTCAATGTATTAGTGTTTTCAATAGTATTTTCAATACGTTTTTTAAAATAATTTCATGTTTGTTTAATCAAAAGTTTTTTTTTCAGAATAATGACTTTCCTAAATGGTATTCAAAAGGTTTTAAAACCCCTTACTGGAAAAATGAATAATCACCAGACATTTTAAATGATTTTCAGAAGTATCATAGTGATTATAGAGTTAGTGTGTGCTGAAGCATAGTGGAAATATTTCTTAGTTATATGTCACTATGAAAAATTTGAAAATTCATTATGATTTATCCAAAACCAAGATGGGGAAATTTTGCTCTATTTTATAAAGAAATGTGAATATTTTAGTTATCTTTTATAAAAAAATACACAACATGTTTTTGTATCGAATCCAGAAGAGCGTTATTGGGGTGTAATAAGATTACTGTGACAGAAATGAAATAAACTTGTTACATAAATAGTAAATCATAAATTTTATTGATTACAAAAGGGTGATATCAAATGATCAGTAAGGATAATCCTATTTTAATTAAATATATATATGTAAGGAAACCTTTTGGAAACCTAAAAAATATATTTAAGGGGATATTTGGTAACTAGGTATGTTTAGAAGGTAATAGAGCAGGGGATGTCTGAGCTTAAAATCTCAAATTGATGTGATGAAGTGAGATAATTGGTTCCCTTTTATAATTGAGGTGAGTGGAACTTTTGAAAACCTCAAACATATTAATTTATAATAAAATAATCACCCCATAAAACCTCTAAAATATACCAATATAGAAGATGATATGATATATAGTTGTAATATAATCAACTAATAATTTTTATACATGTTTTTATGTCAATTTAAACATTATCATTTTAATTAACATTTAGTTACTCTCTTTAATTTTAATTAAGATAAAAAATATTTCAATATTAAAAGGGTAAAATATTAATTTATCTGATGTCAATTAGACCATACACAAGTACCTTAGAAAATTTTAGACCATATAATATTAATTATATATTTTTGAAAAATATTTTATTATTTTTATATAATTTAACAAAACATTTTTTTGACAAAACAACAATAGTATCAATTTTGAAACTATTCAATTCCAGGATTTTAAAAAATATCAAGATAAAAAGATATCATTGAACCAATTCTTTATTTATATCATTATGGATTAAAGGTCATCTATAAAAAAACTTCACACATTAATTATGTCAAAGTATACTTATTTTAATATTTTTAATAACATTAATTTGATATTTCCATTAATAATAAACAATTACTACATCAGTTTTGTGTAATTACATAATATATTTATTTGTTTGGTAAAAAATAAAAATAAAATACTATTTTTAAGATAAATATAATATATTTCATAAGAATAAATTTAGTAAAATATTTCTTCTGTCAAATGAATCATTGAAAATTCTATACTTATTAAATTATGAATGATACAACTTTAACATCACTTTAAATAAAAAAATATATGTGTCACAATCTCTTCTATATGGATATAAATGGTCAATAAATCGGCCCTTGGATTATTATGGATGGTATATACTCTACCAATGAGAATTTAGCATGTTTTTTGGTATTTTGATGGTTATTATAATTTTAATAATAATTTTTATTTTTATTTCTCTTCAATTAATTAATTTTTAGATCATTAATGTATAATTCTTTAAGGTGATTATATATTTCCAAACAATTACAACAAATTAACTATGATAAAGAAAAAAAATTCCATTAAATATGTTTTACTTATTGAATTTATCTTTTGTAAAACTTTATATAAAAAATGTTTTACTTATTAAGATATGAGTGATACATATTTAACTTTTCTTTAGATAAAATAAATTAATTGTCTTAATATCATCCAAATAGCTTCTAAAGGACACCATTTCAACCCAACGATGATTTAGTTTTAAGAAAACTCATCCAATGATATTAATACAAGTGTTATATTGATTTTATAGTAGTATTCTTACCCTTAATTAACTGTGTTTCCTTTTACCGTATAAAATATAAAATTACTGAAGTTACTATTTATAATGACATTAAATAAAATAACTAAATTTAGATCATTTTGGACTATTGATTCCAAATATTAAATCCACTTTTAAAAATTTAAAACATTGAAGTTACAGTAATTAATCTAAAATTATTCCCATTTTCAGAAAGAGAGAACTAGTTTTGAAAAGTTAAAACATTGCAAAAGATTGAAATGTGTTTACATCTGAATTCAATGTAAAATTAATGATAATTATATAAATTATATTGATTGATAAAAATATATTCTATTTATAATTTAAAACCATTCAATAATATAATTTAATTACATAAATTAATTCAATGAAAAAGTTGTTTTCAATTGAAATTTATTATAATTTTACAATTCATCCAAATTTAACAATTATTTGAAAAATATCAAAAAATCATCAAAAGAAAATTTTTATATCTACATTAAAAAAAATGTTTTTTTGGAAATTATGATATATGAAAGGATAAAAAACTATATAAAAATGGTTTCTCTATCAAAAGGTTGAAATACTTCATTTTTAAAAAAACTTCTTTTATCTGAAAAATTGAATTTTTTCTTATATCATGTCTAGAAATCATATAAGGTGAATTTTAAATATTAGATTCATTATATTATATATAAAATCGATAAAGAGTGATTTTTTTATTTTATAGATCCACTTATTTTCATTAAAATATTTTTTCATAAGAAAGTTAATACTATTCATACGTGTTATTATAATGACTAGGTTATAATATTTAGTTGTTCACTTATACTCAGTCATGTGTGAAATTAATTCTATCAAAATAACTTGATATTACCAGTAACACAAGCCAATCATATTGTTGTGTATACCAAACAAGATGATAAAATATGTACAGTGTTACTGGTGAATAACATAGTGTTTTAAAAGTGAAAAACATATTACACCACATCATATGAACCAAATATCATTTGTGAAATATTTATTTGTTATAGATATTTGAAATAGTTTTCACTCGTGCATACATACAAGCATAGTGTTGCGTATACCCAAATTAAAATTCAGATGTCAACTACTTTCAGATTCCTCAGATGAGTGAAATATTTTGTCTAAAACTTATATTATTATCATTGGATGAGTGTGTTTTTACCTGAATCATCCTTTGGTCAAAATGGTCTCCCTTATAAGGCACTTTTATGGAAGTTGTACATTTAATTTATTTTAATTAAATTAATGTTAAATATGTATCACTCAAATTTTATTAACTAATCCATTTTTTATATAAGGTTATATAGAAGATAAAATCGATTATAAATACTTATTTGAAATGTAAAAAGTTTTTATTTATCATGGTAATTTATTTTTAATTTTTAGGAAATATATAATTACCATAAAGACTTATACTATTATAGTGTTCAAATTAATTAATTCATGATAAATTAAGAATTTTTTTTTATTCAAATGATAATAAAAATAAAAAGACCCAATAACTTTTCTAATTATTATTGGTCATGTATATATCAACCATAATCATCCAAGAGTCAAGTTATTGACAATTTGGATCTATATTGAAAATATTGAGTAAATTATATTATTTTATTTAATGTGATGTTAAAGTTGTCACATTCATAATTTAATATGTATAAATTTTGTAATGTTACATTTTCCAGAAGATAAATTCTACTACAAGTATTATTATGAATTATAGTATATATATATATTCCTCATAGTATTTTATTTTTAATTTTTACCAAAAAATTAATATATTAAATAAGTATACAAAACTAATGTAGTAATTATTTTATTAATGGAAATATCAAATTAATGTTAGTAAAAATACCAGAGTAAAAATAATTTGAGCTAATTAATATGTACAATGATTTTTCAAGGAGAGGTAGACCCCATATGGATATAATAAAATAATTGGTTTGATAATTAATTTTACCCTAATATTTTTAAAAAATCCATTAATTAGATAGTGTTGAAATTGACACTATTGTAGTTTTATTAAAACAATGTTTTATTAAATTATTTAAAAATCGTAAAACATTTATAAAAAATATAGAATAATTAAAATATAATATAAAATTATCTATTTTACTTATTTATAGTCTAATTTAAATAAAATAGATAAATATTTCATGCTTCTAATATTTAAATATTTGTTATCTGAATTAAAATTAAATAGAATAGTTAAGTGATAATTAAAATGATAATGTTTAAATTGACATAAACACCTGCCTAAAAATTATTGGTTGATGAGATTACGACCCTATGTGATATAAAATTTTAAATTAGGGCATGTTTTAGGTTTTAGAGTGGGATTTGATTTTATTATAAATTAATAATTTTGAGGTTTCCAAAAGTTCCCCTCACCTCAATTTTAAAATGGAACCTCCTCCCCAACTTCTCCACATCAATTTAAGCCTTCAAGCATAGCCATCCCCTGCCCTTTTCTTCTTAACTTCCCTAGTTAAATTATAGAGGTTTTGGTCTTCTTACAAGGCCATATCTAGTGCTCTAAGAGGTTATTTAGAGAACACACATCAAAGAAGAGGAGTTTTAGATACATACAATGGATAGACGACATAAGGTAAGGGATAATTTTGAAATCTCATTATTATCTGAGATTGTTTATAAATAAGTATTTACTGGGTTATATTTATCATCCACGTCCATTTTTCCTAAGTAGGTAATATTATTTCTATTCTTATAAAATGGTTTAATGTTAAATTTACCCTTTTGTGAATTTTTATTAAATGATATGAAAGGAATCTTTTGTCATTATTCGATACGAGGTAATTTTTACTTTTCCTAAAAAAGTATAAGGATATTGTTTTTTTAACTTAATGGGAATGATTAGATTTTTCTCCATAACACTTTATTTTCATGAATCTCACTTTACACGATTTCATGTTTATTTTCAAATAAATTTTTTTCTTTTAGAATTACATGCAATTTTGAGAAAAGAAAATGTTTTTGAAGAAGAAAGGATATTTTCATCAAGAATTAATTTCAAGTATTTTATAAAAATTATTTTCCATCTAATATGACTTTATTTAAATAGGGTTATATTTATATCATTGTTATTACTATGATTTGATTTTTTAAATGATAGAATTATATTTTTTATGGATTATGTTTTGGTGGAATTATGTTTAAGAAAACCATTTTATTTATTAGGTTATGCTATGAAGATTGATTTATGTTTTCATGGCACATATAAGAATGATTTAATCATGAGATTTGTGGGACCTATATCTCCCTCCAATGAATTGTGTAAAGATATATATGCTAGGATATATACATGGATGAAACAACAAGTAAATTCAGTTCATTAATACAGGGTTGAAATGGAAAGTAAATTTTGTTTAGTAATATAGGGCTGGAACGAGGAGTGAACTCAGTTCAGTAATGGACTTTGTCTTCTATGATGTTCTGGGCTATGAGCCTTGGATAATATTTAAATGATTTTATATGATTATTTGTTTTCCACAAGTTCATGTTTTATTCCAATGCTATGTTTAATGTTCCTTTATGATTTATGCCTTATATACTGCCATGTTTTATTGTATTAATCAAGATTTTTGATATTAAAAATATAAGCTCATGTTTTTACATTCTTAATTTTGTGTTTTGTTTTATGTTCTCCATGTTTATCCTTATTTGGATTTGATATTACCCTTTTATATTTTATTTTCTTCAATATGTAAATAAATGATTTAGGTAGGAAAACTAATTGGTAAGAACTTAATTGGAGATGTTGAAGGTCTTTTACAAACCTAGTAGAATGTGTTCTGAGTTTCTGAAGACACTAAACTAATATGGTATTGGGAGGATATTTTTGTAATGTATTAAGTATTTCTCAATATAAATTTAATTTCCATGTATGTCAATCTTGGGTCATTAGAGTTATGTAACACCCCGAAATATTATGTGATAGATTCTTTTTAATTTATTTGATGTCTTGTGAGGTACACTACACCAATATTAGCTTCTGCTATATGCAACACTATATTAGCTTGTGTTATATGGAACACTATTCTTGGATCGTGTTACACACAATTTCATGTTCTTCTTAAATAATTCATTTCACTCAAGATTGGGTATAAGTTAACTACTAAATATTTTAACCTAGTCATTATAATGGTGGGTATAAATAGTATTAACTTCTTTCAAAAAAAACTATTTAAATGAAAATAAGTGATTCTATAAAATAATAAAATCACAATTGATGGATTTTATTAATTGAAAATATATTCTATATATTCAATAAAAATTTTAAAATTCATTTTATACGTTTTCTAGAAATGATATAAGAACAGATTCAATTTTTCAGATAAAAGAAATATTTTTCAAAAAAATATAGTATTGTCGCCTTTTGTTGGTGCACCCATTTTTAATTTTTGTTTTTGAAAATTTTATATATTATATATAAAATAACGAACTTCTTAATTCTAAGAGAGATATAAAAAAAATTGGATGAACTTTTTATGTTTTTCTCATAAGTTTTAAATTTTGATGAATAGTATAAATTATAATAAATTTTAATTGAAAACAACCTTTTTAAGAAATAAATTATGTTTTGAAATTATATTATTGAATGGTTTTAAATTCTAAATACAAATAATATTACATACTTTGGAATCATGGATATGAATGATAGATATAACCTAGTAAATACCTACTTATAAACAATCTCGGATAATAATGAGATTGCGACATTATCCCTTACCTTAGGCCCTCTATCCATTGTATGTATGTGAACCTCCTGTATAATGATTTAAATAATATCATTGACTTATTTTAGAATCATAGTAATTTTTATGATATCATATATGATTATATAATAATCTGTTTGGTAATAACATTTCATTATTACTCATTATTTATGTATGAAATGTTTTTTGTTCTTATGCATGTTTTGTCCGACAAGTTCATGTTATACTTATTAGGTTATAGTTATATCATTTAAATAATGATATTTGTATAAAATATATCATATTTAGTAATTAAATTCATTTATATAATGATTCTTTAATGGAGATCGTGTAGAATGAATTGCATCACATTGTGGAGACTGTGAGTCGTATGTACGCCTGAGTGATGATATCATTCCTTTAATTATGAAATGGTATCGAAGTGGATGGTATATATATTGTTTTCGAATAAATAAATTTTTATAATAATCATATATATTTTTCATCTCCATCATTATACCCATCCAAATTAAGTGGTGGTGAAAAAAAATATTACACCACTCTATAGAGATGGTAAGTCATACGTACGCATGCATGGTGATTTCATTTTTTTCGTATGATGGGTAGAAGGTGGAATATGGTTTTTTCATAATTATGATAAAATATTAGTATATAATTCATACTATAGTTATTACTTTATATTGAAATAACTCATGAATAGGAAGTAGAAGAAAAATTAATTTTGAAAGAATTTGTAGAGGACATTACCTCTTCTTCGACATGCTTCCTCTAAATCTCCCCTTAGAGCACAAGAGTTGGTCTTTGAAAAAGAAAAAAACCACCAAAATATTACTATGGAAGTATAGAATGGAAAATATCAAGGTATTTCTAATCCTAAAAGATCAAATTGATGTGAATAAGTGAGTGAGTTGGTTCCCTTTTATAATTGAGGTGAGGGGCACTTTTGAAAACCTCATAAATATTAATATATTATAAAATCAAACCCACTTAAAAACATCCAAAATATCCCAATATTGAATATTAAACGATATAGTTCTGTAATAAAATCAACCATTATTTTTTATGAAAAAATTATGTCAATTTAAACATTATCATTTTAATTAACATTCAGTTATTCTATTTAATTTTAATTAAGATAACAAATATTTCAATATTAAAAGGTTGAAATAATTATTTATTTGATGTAATTAAGACCATAAATAAGTTCCATAGATCATATAATACCATATAATAATTATTATATATATTTTCAAAAAATTATTATTCATAATTAATTTAATAGTACATTGTTTTGACAGAACAACGATAGTGTAAAATTTGAAACAATTCAATGCATGAATTTTTAAAAATATCAAGATAAGATGTTATCATAAAAATTATTTTATTATATATATAGGGTCTATGAAATATATAAAAATAATTGGTCATATTAATTATCTGAAATTATGTATTTTTTAATATTTTTATTAATATTAATTTGATATTTACTTTAATAAAAAAATTAGTACATCAGTTTTGTGTGACTATTTAATATAATTATTTGTTGGGTAAAAATTAAAATTAAAATACTATGATGAATATAAATATACTATATTTCATAATAATACTTTATGTATAAATTATCCTATAGAAAATGAAACATTAAAAATTTTATACTTATTAAATTATGAATGTTACAACATTAACATCACTTTAAATAAAATAATATAAGTGTCACAATCCCTTCCATATGGATCAAAATGGTCAATAACTCGAACCTTGGATTATTGTGGTCAATATATACTTGAAAAATAAAAATTTGGAAAGTTTTTTTCTATTTTTATGGTTATTATAATTTTAATAGTAATTTTGTTACTGATTTATCATTAGTTAATTTATTTGTACATCATTTAAGTATAAGTCATTAAGATAATTATATATTTCCTAAAAATTTAAAATAAATTACCATTATAAAGAAAAAAAAATTATATCTAAAATAATTTTTTATAATAGAATTTATTTTCCCTATAATATTATATAAAAATGGTTTTGTTATTAAAATTTGAGAGAGACATATTAAACTTTTCATTAAATAAATCAAATTAAATGTACTAATCTCATCCAAGTAGCTTCCAAAGAACACCATTTCGACCCAATGATGATTTATATCTAAAGAAAATCATCTAATTATATATAAAATGTTTTAGGGTAATTTTATAATAGCATTCATACCCTTAATTGTTAATTTTACCCTTTTACCGTATTAAATATAAATTACTGAAGATACTATTCATAATGCTGAAAAATAAAATAATGCTATTTTCATAATTTGGGCCTAAAGATTCCAAATATTCAATACATTTTTAAAAATTTTAAAAATAGAAATTTTATTGATTAATTGAAAATTATTCTTGTTTTCGGAAAGAGAGAAGGGGTTTTTATAAAAGTTAAAATATTACAATAGATAAAAATATTTTTACATCTGAATTCAATGTAAAACTAATGATAAAGACAGAAATTATATTGTATGATAACAATTTATTATATATATACTTTGAAACTATTAAATAATATAATTTAATAACATAAATTATTTTTATGGTAAAAATTTGTTTTCAATTTAAATCTAGTATAATTTTAGTATTCATCAAAATTTAAAAGTTATGAAAAAAATATAAAAAAATCACTAAATGGAAATTTTTATATCCCGCTTCCAAAGAAGAAGTTTATTTTGAAAAATAGAATTTATAAAATTCTAAAAAACCTTATTTAAAATGGGTTCACCATCAAAAGTGGACAATACTACATTTTTTGAAAAATAGTTCTTTTATATGAAAAAATTTAATTTTTTTTATCATGTATAGAAAACAAATAAGATAAATTTTAAACATTTGATTTAATCCATAAAGAGGGATTTTGTTTTATTATAGACTCACTTATTTTTATTGAAATAGCTTTTTCAGAGGAAGTTAATAATATTCATACCCACTATCATAATGACTAGGTTTTATAATTTAGTTTTTCACTTATACTTGGTCTTCGAGGAGATGAATTCTATCCAAAGAACATGATATTTTGTGTAACACAAGCCAAGCATGGTGTTTCATATACTGCAAGCTAATATGGTGATGTGTATAGTGAAATTTAATCTTGGTGTAGCGTACAACACAATATATCACAGAAATTAAAAATAATTTATCTCATAAAATTTTGTGGTGTTACATTCTACCCGCCTTAAAATTAATTTCTCCCTCAAAATTCATCTGGGTTATATAAGGTAAACTAATTCAAATTTTGTTTTCATAGAAACCCACATTGTAAAAAGGAATAATAAAACATCATTTTAAAAAGGAAAATTAGAAACATAATGGTTACCCAAAGTAACTCATCATTGGGTTTCTACATAGGATAACATTGGTGGGATGAGAAAACATGGATACTGATGAAATATCTAACCATAAAGTTCAGATAGAGAGTGATAAAGAACAAGTTTTGGAGAAAATTAACAACCTTAAAGCCATAAATCAGTGATGATTTAAGGCACCATTCGATTCATCAGATAATAAGGTACTAAGATAAAATTTATGGTTTTCAAGATCGTTTCCCTAAGGATGAAGAACATGACAATAAATACTTACGTTATTTCAGTACAATCTCATTATTGGTCATTCCTTGAAAAATTTACACTTCTTCTCTTATTCAATTAAATCATGTTGAATTTTTCATTTCTAAAGTGTAACTATATCAAGCGAACCATAAATAGAATGACATGTCATTACATATCTATCAAAAAAAGGTTAAAAAATGTTATCAAATATGGATAAGTCCACCTATAGTGAGATAGTACATTAATCTAACAATCTTCAACCAGTGTTTAACTTAATCTTTTCAAAAATCTGTAACCTTAAAATCCTTTTGATATATGAAAAATAAATTTTTTTTATAGAGGTGAACTAAAATGGTTTAACATTTATCTTTCATATCTCATAAGGTAGTCTTGGTTGTCACATTCCAAACAATTGAATACCTTAATCATGTTTTCTCTTTAGTCACAATAACAACTTAAATTATCAGATATCCTTATTGAAAACATGGATGTTTTCTTATACTTAATTCCCAAAAGATGTAATCTTCAGCCAACATAGAATAACCCACATGTCAATAAATCCTTAACTGGTTATAAGGTAAATAATATCGTCAAATTTTCTTATTTATATCCAATGTATCTTTTTCCATATATTATTATCTCAGCATCATGTTCAAATCAAGGGTTATATTTCCCCAAATCATCTGTTTTCCAAAAACACCACCTTATTCCCTAAAACACTTTTCATTGTTACCAATACCACTCATCATATTCATTAAAATAAATGTGGAAAACAACCTTGGACCACTACCTAGATATTTCATTATTCCAAAATACAGTAAAATTGATTCTACAACATTATTCTAGAATCCCATTACATAAAAAATCAATCATTCCACCACTTCATTTTCAGAATGAACATCACCAATAGTGATTTCATGATATTTTCCTTTGTTTTTGGACTTAATAGGTTGTTAACACCAATAATCATTGATAAACCTTGGATTAGGGAATTTTTTATCATAATTCTCCATTTCCTTACACTTGTAGCATTGAAGTGTGGGTAGTTCATTCTCAATATCCTTTTCTCTATTCACATCATTAACTACATTTTTCTCATTAATTTAGAACTCCAATACCCGATGACCTACTTTCCCACATTTAAAACATTTTCTAGTACCTTTAATACAGTATCCATCATGTTTCTTTCCAAACTTTGAGCATAAGTAAACACTCATCTTCATTTCACCAATGTTTTGAAATTTTACATGGAACTTAATCTTTTGTTTCTTGTAAAAACCATGAGATTTATATTTAACACCAACATACATTTCTACCTTGATAGTACAATTCACAATATCTTCATAGAAACTAATGTCTCATATAACTAACACCCTTCGAAGACCTGGTTTGAAGACACTTTAGAATCGATCAACTTTACTTTTAGGATGGATGCTAAGGCCAAAATCATACATTGAAAGTCTTGTAAAATTTTCCTCATATGTAATAGGGGATTCATTATCTTTTTTTCTCAAGCTCAATGAACTCATTTTACTTTTTTGTTTAAGGAATACTAGGAAAGTACTTAGTGAAAAACAAGTTCATGTACTTGTCAAATTCCATGGATTCAATTTCATCTTGTTGCCTCATATTCTTGATTAGAGTCCACTATAGGTCCGCTTCCCCTTCTAAATGATAAAAATACAAAATGCATTTTTCTTGTTCTGAACAATGAGGTATGGAAAATATCTTTTTAATTATACTAATCCATCATTCAACAATAAGTGGATTAGAAGGCCCAACGAAAGAAGGTAGACATTTCTTCATGAAGGTCTCAAAAGAATTTTATTCTCTTCTCTACTCATTTGGATGTCCATAATGATTCATAAATTATGTAAGTATATAGAAAATATTTTTCATTCCACATCTCATAAAATTTGTTTGGTCAAGAACAAAATCGTTGTATTTTCCATTGCATTGATAATTAACACAGTTCCTTTAGGTTCCGACCATTGTCTGAAACCTAAAGGGATTAATGT
The DNA here is from genome assembly GCA_963277665.1 of Viscum album. NCBI lineage: Eukaryota > Viridiplantae > Streptophyta > Magnoliopsida > Santalales > Viscaceae > Viscum > Viscum album. The sequence continues at coordinate 183,738,701 of OY728145.1, forward strand.
GAGAGGCAAAAAAATCATAACAGGAAAACAACATAATCTAAGGGTATGCATCCTCAATATCTAAAATAATAGGTTTAATACACAATAATTCATGATCATTACCATAATTCTAGGAATGTAACATATAATTATACCCATCCTTTGGACATCTCGTAGAAATATCTCTAGGTATCTCACAAAAGTTTTCGCATCCTAGTTTCTAAAGGACGACTAAACCTTTCCTTTGATAACAACTATAAATAACCAAGCATGATGTATAAGAATATTACATCTTTTTAGATGAATATTCAAAAACTTTTACAAATGAAAACCTTAGGATAATAATATTTTAGTGCCATTGGAAACATGGAATACATTCTTCTAACTAGTGAATGATCTTCAATATCTCGAAGAAAGATATTCCCCTTTACCACTCCTACTTAAATAATTTCTTTATAACCCAAGGAATGGAAACCTATGAAAGGGTGAGATTATTTTCTCAATAAGATTAATAAAATAATATATGAACATATTAATGTAAAAACGTGAACACAACTTTTGAAAATCGAAATATTGAGTCAGAAAATAAATCTTAGTAGTTCGTAAGGCATAAATCATAAAAGAACATTAACCATGATTACATAGCATTGGAATAAAGAATGAACTTGTGGAAAACAAATAATTATAGAAAATAATTTACATATTATCCAAGGATCATATCCATGACTATTATATTGGAAAAAATCCACTATTGAACCGAGTTCACTCCTCGTTCTAGATCTGTATTACAGAACCAGATATACTTGTCGTTTTATCCCTGTATTACCGAACCGGATTTAGTTGTCATTATAGTTATGTCTATATCATGAGATATAAATCCTTACACAATTAATTTTAAATATATATAAGTCCCACCCATATCATAATGAAATAATTCTTCAATACTCCACAAAAACATAAACCATTCATCATAGCATAACCCAAGGAACAAAAAATGGGATTCTTAAACATTATTCTATCATAATCCAAAGAATATAAATTGATTTCATAAAAATAATTACATAATAAACATAATAAAATAAAATTAATTATAGGGATTGAAATATTACCTAATAAAAATAATTTCAACTTAGATGGAAAATAATTTTGATAAAATACGTGAAATTAATTTTTGAGGAAAATATACTTTCTTTTTCAAAAACTTTTTTTTCTCAAAATGCCACAAAATTTGAAAAGATTATAATTTAATTGATTATACACATGAAATATTGTAATATAGGGTTCATGGAAATTAGGTGTTATGAATTCATAAGAATCCATTCATGCCGTATTTGGTAAAAAACATTCTACTCATACTTTTGTTAAAAAAGTCAAAAAAGTATCCTATATCGAATAATGACAAAAGATTCCTTCCAAACCTTTTAGTAAAAATTCAAAAATGTGTAAAATTTAATTTAATTTTATTTATAATAATATAAAAAGTATTACATATTTATGGAACATGGATTTGGATGATAAATATACCCCAGTAAATACTCATGAATAAAAAATCTCGGATAATAATGAGATTGAATAATTATCCCTTACCTTAGGTCCTCTATTTTTTGTATGTATAAGAACCTCTAGTATATTGAAATAAATAATTTAATTGAATTATTCCAGAATCTAGTCAATTTTATAATATCATATATGATCATATTATCATCTTTTTGATAATAATATTTCATTATTACTCGTTATTCTGGTATTAACTGCTTCAATTTCTCAAGTATGTTTTGTCGAATAATATTAGGTTCTCATTCTCTGGTTATAGTTATATCATTTTAAAAATATATTAATATAACATATATCATATTTATTTATTAAAATTATAATATTAGTGAAAAATATTAAACTTTTCTTTAAAGAAAATCAAATGAATGTTCTGATCTTATCCAAGTGGTTTCCAAAGCACACCATTTTGACCGAAAGATGATTTAGGTCAAAACACATGCATACAATGATATCAATACAATTTTTAAGGTACTTTTATAAAATTATTTTTACCCTTAATAACCATTTTTTCCCTTTTACAATATTAATAGAAATTACCGAAGTTAATATTCCTAGTGCCCAAAAATAAAATAAAGCTATTAATATTTTTTTCACCACCACCATACATGGATGGATATAATTATGTAAATAATAACTATATGTGATTATTATAACATGATATAGATTATGGAACAACATATATACCATCTACTTCCATTCCATTTTACAATTATCAGAATGATATCATCGCTCGTGCGTGCGTACGACCTACTGTCTCTATAGTGTGATACAATCCATTCTACAAGATATCCATTAAAGTAGGATAATATAAATATAAAGAATGAATAAATATGATATTTATTATTTTAATATAAATTTTAATGATATATATATTACATAATAAATGGAACAAAAACTTATTCAAAAAAACATGCATAAGAACATAAAGTAGTTAATATTGAATAATGAGTAAAAATGAAATGTTTTTAACAAACAGATGATAATATGATAAAATATGACGACATAAAAATGAATATGATTATAAAATAATTCAATGAAATTATTTAAATCATTATAGAGGATGTTAAGATACATACAAAGGAAATTAGACCGAACATAAGGGATAAATTTTCAATCTCATTATTATCCAAGATTGTTTATTCCTAAGTATTTAATGGGGTATATTTATCATCCAAGTCCATGTTTCCAAAATAAGTATTAAAAAATATTTTCTCCATCATTATACATTCATTTAAATTCAATTTTAACCATTGGTGAATTTTTTTAAAGGGTGTAAAAGGAATCTTTTATTCGTTTTCGGTATGAGGTACTTTTTTACTTATCCAATAAAAGTATAAGAAGAATGTTTTTTTAACTTATAGATCATGAATAGATTTTTATTTTTTCCTAAATACTTATTTCCATGAAGCTTCCTCAACACGATTTCAAGTTTATTTAAAAATAAATTCATTTCTTTAAAAATTGAGACGCATTTTTATAAAATAAAATTTTTTGGAAGAAGAATGGATATTTTCCTCAATAATTAATTTCAAGTGTTCAATCCAAATTATTTTCCATCTAAGTTGTATTTAGTTAATAGGATTATCTTTCAAGTATATTATCCCTACTATTCTTATGTTTTGATTATGTTTTTATTGAATTTGTTTTATTAAATCCATTTGTTTGACATGGATTATGTTATGATAGAATAATTTTTAGGAATCCCATTTTATTCCTGGGGTTATGCTATGATAAATGATTTATGTTTTTATGGCATGCATATGAATGATTTCATTATGAGATGGGTGATACCTATATCTCCATCCAATTAATTGGGTAAATATTTATATCTCATGAGATAAACATGATTGGAATGACAGGTAAATTCAATTCAGTAATATAGGGATGGAAGAACAAGTAAACCCGGTTCAGTATTGGTCTTTTTTTGCTATAATGGTCTTGTAAATTATCCTTTTTTAATATGTAAATTATTTTCTATGCTTATGTGTTTACTAAAAGGTCATGTTTCATTCCAATCCAATGATATAATAGTTAATTTTTCTTTAGGAATTATGCCTTACGTATTTCCAAGATTTATTTTATGACTCAATATTTTGATATTCAAAATTTTAGCTCAAGTTTTTACACTATTATGTTTATGTTTTCCATGTTTTCCCTTACTGAGAATTTGAGCTCACCCTTTTTAGTTTTTTATATCCCCCTTATTCAATCTTGAAGTAAATCTTAGTTGTTTCTAAGGCATAAATCATAAATAAACATTAACCATAATAACATAGCATTAGAATAAAACATGAACATGAGTAAAACACATAATCATTGAAAATAATTTCCATATTAGCAAAGTCTTATATACAAGACCATCATAGAGGAACAATTCTATTACTGAACTGAGTTCACTCCTCATTCAAACCCTGTATTACTCAACCAAACATTCGTGTCATTTAAGCCCAGTATTACTAAAACATATTTACTTGTCATTATAGTCATGTCTTTATCATGAGATATAAATCATTGCACAATGCATTGGACAGAGATATAGGTATCATCCGTATCATAATTAAATCATTCTTACATGTGCCAATAAAACATAAACCATTCATCATAGCAAAACCCAAGGAACAAAAATGGGTTTCTTAAACATAATTCCATCATAATCTATATAAAATAAATTGATTTCATTAAAATAATTCAATCATAAATGTAATCAAATCAAAGTAATAATAGGTATTGAAACATAACCTTATTTAAATAATGTCATCTTATATGGAAAATAATTTTGATAAAATAGTAGAAATTAATTCTTGGGGAAAATAGAATTTCTTCTTCAAAAATGTTTTCTTTTATCTATTATAGAATTACCCATGAAATAAAATGGGTCTCTTAAACATCATTACATCATAACATATTCGATGTAAAAGAAATTGATTTCATAAATATAATTCAATGTAACCACTTTAAAAAAAAAGGAACAATAAGGATATTAAACTTGAAACATAACCCTATTAAATGATTTCATCTGAGATGGAAAATAATTTTAGTATAACACCTGAAATTAATTCTTGAGGAAAATATTCTTTCTTCTTCAAAAATGTTTTATTTTCTCAAAATTACATGAAATTTTAAAATAAATAAATTTATTTTAAAATAAACATGAAATTTTGTAGATAAAACTTAATGGAAATAAAGTTTTATGAAGACATAAAAATCTGTTGAATCCATATAAGTGAAGAAAACATTCTCCTTACACTTTTGTTGGAAACTCATAAAGTACCTCGTATCAAATAATGACAAAAGATACCTTTCACCCCATTTGATAAAAATTCACCAATGGGTAAAATTGAATTTAAAAAATTTTAGAATAATAAAAATAATATTTTAGAATACTTATTTTGAAAATGTGGATGTGGATGATAAATATACCCTAGTAAATATTTACTAATAAGAAATCTTATATAATAATGAGATTGAAAAACTGTCGCTTACCTTAGGTATGATATCCATTGTATGTATATGAACCACATTTATAATTATTTAAATGGTTTCATTGACTTATTAAATAATCGTAGTCATTTTTTTGATATTATATAAGGTCATATTATCATCACTTGTTAGTAACATATCATTGTTACTCATTATTCGGGTATTAACTATTCTAATGCATGTTTTTTTTCAGATAAGTTCTGGTTATCCTTCTTAGGTCATAGTAATATCATTATAAAATGTTATTAACATAATATATATCATATTTATGTATTATTAACATTTATCTAATCATGCTCTAATGGATATCATGTAGACTGCATCCCACCGCATCGTGGAAACGGTAGGTCGTACATATGCTCAAGCGATGATTCCATTTCTTTAATTATGAAATGGTATAGAATAAGATATATATATATTATTATATAATAAATAAATTTTCATAATAATCATATATATCCATTATTTACATCATTATACCCATCCATTTCAATTGGTGGTGAAAAATAGATTACACCACGACGTGGAGACGATAAGTTGTACGTATGCACAAGTGGTGATTTCACTTCAAATAGGATGGATAGAAGGTGGTATATGATTGTTTCATAATTATAATAACATTTAAGTATATATTTGATACTATAATTATAAGTTTACAATGAAATAACTAATTAATAGGAAGTAGAATATGAAAGATGTTTAAAAGAATCAGTGTATGAGATTACCTCTTCCTCAACATGCATTTTCTAAATCTCCTCTAAAATAACTAGAGTGGGACTTTGAAGAATAAAATAACCTCTATAATTTAACTTAGGAAGTTGATAAGGGAAAAAGGATAAGGGATGGACAATCTTTAAATCTTAAATTGATGTGAATAAGTGAGGGAGGTGGTGCCCTTTTATAATTGAGGTGAAGGGACCTTTTGGAAACCTCACAAATATTAATTTATAATAAAACCAAGCCTCATTAAAAACCCTCAAAAACAAACAAAATTAGAATATTATATTATATAAGGTTTCAATATCATCAACCAATAAACTTTTTAAAAGTATTTGTGTCAATTTAAACCATATCGTTTTAATTAACACTTAGTTATTATATTTGATTTTTTCTAGGGTAACAAATAATTCAATATTAAAATGGTCTTAAATTTATTTATATTATGTAAATTTGAAAAACATAAGTACATTAGATCAGTATAGACCATATAATAATTTTTATATATTTTTTAAAAATATTTTATGTTTTTTAAATAATTTAATAAAGCACTGTTTTTAGAAAACAACAATAGTGTCAATTTTGACACTATTCAATTCCTGAATTTGTAAAAATATCAAGATAAGATGTTATCATCAAAACAATTAATTTAGTTTATTACTATAGGGTCTAGATAATCTATACAATTAATTTTACATATTAATTAAATCATATTATATTTATTTAAATATTTTTAATAACATTAATTCTATATTCCCATTAATAAAAAAATTACTACATTGTTTTTGTATAATAATTCAATACACATATTTTCTAGGTAAAAATTAAAAATAAAATAATATGATATAGATAAATATAATTGATCTCATAATAATACTTTTCGTAGAGTTTAACTTCTATAAAATTCAACATTAAAAAAGTTATACTTATTAAATTATGAATGTGAAAACTTTAACATCACTTTAAATAAAAGAATATAAGTATCAAAATCTCTACCATATTGATCCAAATGATCAATAACTCGACACTTGTATGATTCGTGTTGGAATATACTCGACCAATAAGGTTTTGGAAAGTCTTTCTGTCTTATGATGGTTATTAGCATTTTAATAATAATTTTTTTATTGATTTCTCATCAATTAATCAATTTTTATATCATTAATGTACAAGTCTTTAATGTTATTTTATTTTTTTTATGAATTAAAAATAAATTATCATGATGAAAATAAAATTTTAGATTTAAAATAAGTATTTATAATAAAATTTATCTTATTTATAATATTATATAAAACTTTGTTTAGTTATTAAATTTGAGTGAGACATATTTAACTTTTCTTTACATAAAATGAATTAAATGTCCTAATCTCATCAATGTGGCTTCCAAATAACACATTTTTGACCCAAGAATGATTTAGGTATAAGAAATATTTTCCTAATATATTAATACAATTTGTAGGGAAATTTTATAATAGCATTCTTACCCTTAATTACTCATTTTACCCATTTACAATATTAAATAAAAATTACTTATGTTTCTATACATAATGATCAAAAATAAAATAAAGCAATTTAATTAAATTGGGTCAAATTATTGAAAATATGGAATCAATTTTTAAAATTTAAAATACATAATTTTCAGTAATTAACTTAAAATTATTCCCATTGTTGGAAAGAGAGAACATGTTTTTTTAAAAAGTTAAAAAATTTAAAAATATTGGAAAGTTTTTACATATAAATTCAATGTTAAATTAATGCTAATGATGTAAAATATATTGAATGATAAAAATATATTCTATTTATAATTTATAACCATTCAATAATATAATTAAAATAAATAAATTATTTTGATAAAAAAAAATTCAATTAAAGTGTTGTATAATTTTACTATTTATCAAAATTTAATAATTTTCAGAAAAAATATCAAAAACTAATCCAATTAAAATTTAATATACTGCTTTCGAATACGAAGTTTGTTCTGATAAAAAATTATATAAAATTTTCAAAAACTAGATTTAAAATGGGTGCGACAACAAAAGGTGTCAATAATGCATTTGAACATTGGATTAAATCCATAAATAGTGATTTTATTATTTTATAGACTCACTTATTTTCATTTAAATCATTATTCGTAAAAGAAGTTTATTACTATTCAAACCATCCATTATAATTAATAGGTTTTAATATTTATTTTTTCGCGTATACTCGTTCTTCAGTGACATTAATTCAATAAAAAACAAAAACAAATTGTGTAACACATGCCAAGAATAGTGTTGCGTACACTGCAAGCTAATACGGTGTTGTGTATAGAAAAATATAATATTGGTGTTGCATACAACACCAAAGAAAAAATAATTTAAAAATAATCTATCTCATAAAAATATAGGTTTTCACATTCAACCCCCCTTAAAATTATTTTCTCCCTCAAAATTATTCATGGGTAAAAAAGTTTTACTACATAAAAGTTTCATTAATAGAAACCCACATCATAAAAAAGAAACACTAAACCTTCATTTGAAAATTTTTTATAAATATAACGGTTAACCAAAGTTACTCCTCACTATGTTTCCTTATAGAATAACAGAAGTGGGAATGAAAAAATGAATATAGAAGAAAAATCTAACCATCATGTATTGATAGAGTGTGATAGAGAATAAGGTTTAGAGAATATTAACAATCAGAAAGCCATAAATCTGAGATGATTTAATAGACCATATGATTCATCAGATAAACAGGTACTAGGATAACATTTTTGGTTTCAAGATCATTTTCCAAAATATTAAGAACATAAGGATAAATACTTACTTGATTTTAGTAAAATCTTACCATTGGTCATGCCTTGGAAAATTTCTACTTTATCACTTATTCAAAGAAATGATGTTGAATTTTTCATTCCTGAAGTGTTAGTAGATCATGTGATCTATAAATTTAATGATAGTTTCTTCCATATGTATTTATATCAGAAAAACTTATCACAAGTTATCAAATAGGAATAAGTCTATATATCGTGAGATAATACATTAATCTAACAAACATTAACAAGAGTATATCTTATACTATCCATAAATGGATAACATTATAATCCTTCCAAAAAATATAAAATCTAAAAAATTATAAAAAGGTGAACTAAATTGATATAACATTTATCTACTATATATCATTGGGAGGTTCTTGGGTGTCACATTCCAAACATGTTAATACCTTAATCATGTCATTATTTGGAAACATGGTAATAAATTGAATTACGATAGAATAGTCATGAAAACATGCATGCTATCAAAATTAACTCTTTCAACATGCCAAAAATACCAAAATATCTATATGCTCAACCCATGATATCACTTTGTCCTTATATCAGTCCTAAGGTTATTTATAATATCAAACATCTCATTATCTTTTTATCCAATCATTATGCACATATCATGTGTTTTCTAAAAATATCTGAATAACATTTCATGGTTACTCATACCATCCAACATATACATTAAAATACATTATTAAAATTAATAATATAACAATCTTTAAATGTTTATTTATTCCATAGTACCATTAAATTAATTTTACTACATTATTCTTAATAAACATGAAATCATTCCACTATCTTATTAAACCATTGAATGAGCTTCATCGTTTTATTCCCTAACACTTCTTTCATCTCATATATCATTTGTAGTCTCTTCATCATCAACAACATAAATACTACCCATTTGACCATGCTGATTCACTTCATGATATTTTTCCTTAGGGAATCGATTTTCATAAGTCCCATACATTCCACATTTAAAACATTTAACCATCATTGATGTCTTAGGAATAAAATTATTCATGTACATTGTGTTAAATAATCCTTTTTCGTTGCAATTACTAGCTTTGTGTCCTTTTACACACCTAGAGTATCTTCCATTCCCTTTAAAAAATTATCCTTGATGCCTTTTCCCACATGATTTACATGAGGAAAATTGAACTTTCTTTCCTCTGTGGTCACCATGAAAATCCATATTTCTCTTATTAGTTGGGATAGAAAACTCACCAAAGTTGAGATAATTGATCATATTACGAGATTAATGATTAGGAATAATAATGATGTTTCACCTTCCAACCCCCATTTCATTTTGTTTCTCATGAATAATATCATTCCATTGTCCATAATATTCTCCATTAACATGAATCCTCTTGTTTCTATCCATTTTCTAAAACCCAAAAATAATAGTGTGAGAGGAAAAAATCATACAAGTAAAATAACACTATTAAAGGAGGATTACTTTCTCTCTTTATCTTATTAGGTGTAATCCTTGGTTATTGATGATAGTTACCATAATTATAAGATATAAACCTCTAGTTAGGGTTATCGTTAGTGATATCCCAATAAAAATCCTTAGAAATACATCTAGGGATCCCACTTTGCATCATAGTTTCCAAAGGTTAACTAAACATCTGCTCTGATACCAACTCTAATGAACCAAGAATGAAATACATGGACATTACATTTCATTTGAAGAAATATTAATACATTACACAAATAGACACCCAAAGATTGTATTAGTTTAGTGTCTTTGGAAACCCTGATCATATTCTTCTAGCTTGGTGAAAGATCTTCAACATCTCCCATAAAGATCATCTGCTTTATTTTTCCTACCCAAAACCTTTCCTTATATCCCGAGAGGAAGAAAACATAAAAATTGTGACCTCAAATGCATAGTATGGGTAAAGAAGGAGAACACAAAAAAAAATTAACATAAGAATGTAAAATCATCAAAATATATTTTGAATATCATAATCAGGAGTCATAAAATAAATCATTGTTGTACATAAGAAATAAATCATAAAGGAACATTAACCATGATAAAATAGCGTTGGAATAAAACATTGAATTGTAGAAATAGATAATAAAAGAAAATAATTTCTATATTATCCAAGGCTCATTACCAAAACCATCATAGCAGAAAAATTCCTTTACTGAATAGAGTTCAGTCCTCATTCTATCCCTGTATTACTAAACTGTATAAAATTCTAGTTTCATCCCTGTATTACTGAACCAGATTTACTTTTCAATCCATCCTTGTGTATATCATGAGATAAAAATATTTTCCTAATGCATTAGAGTGATATATAGGTCCCACGAATCTCATAATGAAATCATTCATACATGTTACAAAAAAACATACATCATTTATTATAGCATAACCCAAGTAATAAAATGGGTTTCTTAAACATCATTCCATCATCACATAGTCCATGTTAAAAAAATGGATTTAATTAAAAGATATAATCTTAAAATGTATAATATAATTGTAACAATTATTATATTATACTTGAAACATAACCCTATTAAATAATTCCACCTGAGATAGAAAATAATTTTGGTATAATAAAAGAAATTAATTCTTGATGAAAATATCATTTCTTCTTCAAAAACATTTTATTTTCTAAAAATATCATGCAATTTTAAAAGAAATTAATTTATTTTTAAAAAAATTTGAAACTATGTGTAGTAAAATTCCTGTAAATAAGGTTTTATGAAGATGTAAAAATCCATTAATGTCATATAAGTAAAAAACATTATTCCTATAATTTTTCTAGGAAAGTAAAAAAGTAACTCATATCGAATAACGACAAAATATTCCTTTTATAAAATTTAATTATAATTAACTAGTGGTCAAAATTGAATTTAAACCATTGTATAATACTAAAAAGAATATTTTAGAATACATATTTAAGAAATATGGGTGTAGATGATAAATATACACTAGTAAATAGTGAAGAATAATCAATCTCAGATAATAAAGAGATTGCAAAACTATCCCTTACCTTAGGTTGAATATCCATTTTATGTTACTTAACCTTATGTATAATGACCTAAATGATGTCATTGTATTATTCCGTAATCATATTCAATTTTATGATATCATATATGATCATATTCTCACCCCTTTGTGAGTAACATCTCATTGTTACTCGTTATTCAAGTATTAACTATTCTTATTCATGTTTTCTCGGATAACTTATAGTTATCCTTATTAGGTCATATTTATATCATTAAAAAATTATATTAACATAATATATGTCATATGTTTTTATTATTTATTTTTATATAATCATTATTTAATGGATATCGTGTAGAATTAATCACATCACATCGTGGAGACGGTAGGTTGTACGTACGCACGAGTTATTATATCATTCATTTAAAAATACAATGGTATCGAAGTGGATGGTATATATACTATTACATAATAAATACCTTGTCATAATAATCATATATTGTAATTATTTTCATCATTATACCCATCCATGTCAAGTGCTGGTGGAAAATTGATTACACCATAATGTGAAGATGGTAAACCATACATATGCACGCATGGTGATTTCATTTTTCATAGGATGAATAGAAGGTGTAATATGGTTGATTTATTATAATAATAACATATTTGTATATATTTTATACTTTATCTATTACTTTATAATTAAAAAACTAATTAAGGAGATGTATAAGAAGAAAGAAGTTTGAAAGAATCAATAGAGGGGATTACCTCTTCTTCGACATCATTTTTCTAAATCTCATCTTAGAGCACTAGAGTTGGTCTTTGAAGAAGAAAAAAACCTATAGAATATAACTAAGGAAGTTTATAATGGAAATATGGGAGGGTATGTTTGAGCTTGAAAGCTCAAATTGATTTGAAGAAGTGAGAGAGGAGGTGACCTTTTATATTAAGGTGAGGGACACTTTTGGAAACCACATGAATATTAATTTATAATAATACCAAACCTCATAAAAACCCTAAAAAATGACCCAAATTCGAATATTATATTAGATAAGGTTTCAATATCATCAACCTACAATTTTTGGAATGTATCTCTATCAATTTAATTATTACATTTTTATCAACACACTGTTGTTCAATTAAATATATATCTAGGGTAACAAATAATTCAATATTCAAAGGGTGAAATGTTTATTTATTCGATATAAATTATAATATAAATAAGTACCTTAGATCATTTTACACAATATAATAATTCTTATAATATTTTTTTAATTTTTTTATGATTTTTAAATAATTAAATAAATCATTGTTTTTACAAAACAACAATAGTTTCAATTTTCTCTCAATTCAATTCATCAATTTTAAAAAATATAAAGATAATATGTTAGAATAGAATTCTTTTTATTATATACGTATGGGGTCTTGTTCATCTAGAAAAATAATATTACATATTAATTACCTCAAATTATATTTATTTTATTATTTTTAATAACATTAATTTAATATTGCCATTAATAAAATAACTACTACATTAGTTTCGTACAATTATTTAATATACATATATTTTGGTTAAAAAATGAAAATAAAATACTAAGATGAATATAAATATACTATATTTCATAATAATAATTTTATTCTAATTTATCCTTTGGAAAATAAAACATTAAAAATGTTATACTTATAAAATTATGAATGTGAAAAATTTAACAACACATTAAATAAAATAATATAGGTGTCACAATATATTCCATGTGGATGAAAATGGTTATTAACTCAAAACATGGATGATTATGGTCGATCTATACATGACCAATAATAATTGGGTACGTTTTGGGTCCTTTAACGATTATTAGATTAATAATAATAATTGTTTTATTCATTTCTTATCAAGTAATTAATTTGTACATCATTAAAGAATATGTCTTTAATGTAATTATATATTTCCTAAAAATTAAATATATATTACCATCATAAAGAAAAACTTTTTTAGCTTTCAAATATGTATTTATAATTGAATTTATTTTCTTTATTACCTAATATAAAAAATGATTTAGTTTTTAATATTTGAGTATTTAACATTTCTTTAAATAAAATAAATTAAATGTACTAATCTCATCAAAGTGGCTTCCAAAGGACACCATTTCTATATAAATATGATTTGGGTATAAAATCACTCATATAATGACATTAAGATTAGTTTTTGGGTAACCTTATAATTGTATTCTGACCCTTAATTACCCGTTTAACCCTTTTACCATATTAAATTAAAATTATCGAAGTTACTATTCATAATGCCCAAAAATAAAATAAAGATAATTAAATAATTTGGGGATACTGGTTACAAATATGGTATCCATTTTTCAAAATTCAAAACATATAATTGGTAGAAATTAATTTAAAATTATTACTGTCGTGAGAAAAAAAGAATTTGTTTTTTTAAGTTAAAACATTGCAAAAGATTGAAATGTTTTCACATCTAAATTCAATGTAAAATTAGTGTTAATAACATGAATGATTTTGAATGATAAATATATATTGAATATATACTATACAATTATTAAATAATATAATTTAATTACATAAATTATTTTGATGAAAAAAGGTTTTTTCAATTAAAATTTAGTATAATTTTACTATTCTTTAAAATTTAAAACTTATCAGAAAAAAATCAAAAATTCATACAATGAAAATTTTTATATCTCACTTCCAAATAAGTTATTTATATTTTTAAATAGAATATATAAAAGTGTAGAAAAATATATTTATAATTGGTGTAGCATGAAAAGGCGACAATACATTATTTCTTGAAAAATATTTTTTTTATTTGAAAAATTGAATTTATTCTTATATCATGTAAATAAAAAATATAATATGAATTTTAAACTTTATATTGAATCCATAAAGGGTTATTTTATTATTTTATAGAATCAATTATTTTCATTTATATAGTTTTTTTAGAAGGATATAAATATTATTCATACCCACCATTATAATGACTATGTTATAATATTTACTCATTCACTTATACTCAGTCTCAATTGAAACTAATTAAATAAAAAGAACATGAAATTGTGTGTAATACAAGCCAAGAATATTTTTGTGTACACTTCAAACTAATATGGAGTTCCGTATAGTGCAATATAATCTTGGAGTGGCATACAACATAAGAGATTAAAAAAAATTAAAAATATTCTATCTCATAAAATATCGGGATGTTATATTTCACATCGTGGATTAAATCAAAGCATATGAACCATATTACATTAAATTTTTATTAGGTATACGCAATACTATGCTTGTATTATGTTGCACACAATTTCATGTTCTCATAATAGAATTAATTTCACACAAGACCGAGTATAAGTGAATAACTAAATATTATAACCTAGTCATTGGATGATATTAAATCAAGTGTTATACTAAATATTTCACTTTTAAATGGCTTCCAATGTAATTCATTTCATGAAATACTAAGTATAATTGATAAGTAAATCATATAACCTAGACATTATAACGGCAAGTATGAATAGTATTAACATCATTATAAACAAACTATTTAAATGAAATTAAGTGAGTCTATAAAATAATAAAATCACAATTTAGGATTTAAATCAAAATTTTGAAATTCCTATTTTATGTTTTCTAGACATGAAATAATAATAAATTCAATTTTTTCAGATAAACAAATTATTTTTAAAAAAATGTAGTATTACCGCCTTTTGATGGCGCACAGATTATAAATCTAGTCTTGACACTTTTATATATTCTATTTAACAAATAAAAGTTTTTATTTGGAAGCGGGATATAAAACTTCTATTTGGATTAATTTTTGATATTTTCTAATAAGTTTTTAATTTTGATGAATAGTAAAATTATACTGGATTTTAGTTGAAAAAACTTTTTTAATTGAAATAATTAATGTAATTAATTAAATTATTGAATTGTTTTAAAGTATAAATATAATATATTTTTATCATTAAATATTAGGTATGTCATCACCATTAATTTTACATTTATTTCAGATGTAAAAACATTTCAATATTTTCCAATGTTTTAACTTATAAAAAAATCCATTCTCTCTATCCGACAATGGGAATAATTTTTAATTATTTACTAAAACTTATATTTTTTGAATTTTGAAAAATTTATTCCACTTCTAAAATCAGTTTTCCCAAATTATGTAAATATATTTATTTTATTTTTGGGCATTATGAATAGTAACGTCGGTAATTTGTATTGATACGATAAAAGGGTAAACAAGTAATTAAAGGTAAAATACTATTACAAAATTACCCTGACACTTGTCTTCTTAACATTGGATGAGTGTGTTTCTACTTAAATATTCATTGGTTCAAAATGTTGTCCTTTGGAAGCCACTTGGATGAGATTATGACTTTTAATTTATTTTATTTAGTGAAAAGTTTAATATGTCTCACTCTAATTTTAATAACAAAACCCTTTTTTATAAAATTATATATAGAAGATAAATCAATTATAAATAATTATTTAAAATATAAAATGTTTTTATTTATCATGGTAATTTATTTGTAATTTTTTGGATATATATAACTTCCTTAATGACTTATATTTTGACAGCGTACAAATTAATTAATTAATGAGAAATCAATAAAACAAATATTATTAAAATAATAATTATGATAAAAAGACCCCAAAACATTACCAATTTTTATTAACCGAGTATATCGTGACCATTATCATTGAAGGGTTGAGTTATTGACCATTTGGATCTATATAGAAGAGATCGTGACACTTATATTATTTTATTTGAAGTGATGTTAAAGTTTTCACATTCAAAATTTAGTAAATATATAATTTTTATGTTGAATTTTCGGAAGATAAATTCTATTAAAAGTATTATTATGAAAAATAGTATATTTATCTTTAAGTTAGTATTTTATTTTTAATCTTTACCCAAAAAATATGTATATTAAATAATTACAGAAAACTGATGTAGTAATTATTTTATTAATGGAAATATCAACTTAATGTTATTAAAAAAATTTAAATAAATATAATTTTATCAAATTAATTTGACCAATTATTTTCAAAGATTACCTATACCCCATATATATTTAATAAAAAAAATCGATGATAACATCTTATATTGATATTTTAAAAAATCCATGAATTGAATAGTTTCAAAATTGACACTTTTGTTGTTTTGGCTAAATAATGTTTTATTATAGTATTTAAAAATCAAAAAACAATTTAAAAAAATATAAAATTATTATTATATAGTATAAAATTCTCTAAGGTACTTATTTATGGCATAATTTATTTCAATTAAATAAAGTTTTTACCCTTTTAATATTGAAATATTATTTTTCTTCATTACAATTAAATAGAATAACTATGTATTAATTAAAATGATAATGTTTAAATTCAAATAAAATCTTGTCTAAATATTATTGGTTGGTTCTATTACAACCTTATCTCATTTAATCTTATAAATTGGGACATTTTAGAGGTTTTTTAGTGGGGTTTGATTTTATTACAAATTAATATTTTTAAAGTTTCCAAAAGTACCCCTCACCTCAATTATAAAATGGAACCTCCTCCCTCAATTATTCACATCAATTCAAGCCTTCATACATGTAAATACCCTGAAAGTTTCCATTCTCAACATCCATAATAAAATTCTAGATGTTATGGTCTTCTTCGAAGTCCAACTCTAGTGCTCTAAGAGGAGATTTGGAGGAATCATATCGATGAAGAGGAAATGTCATGTACCGATTCTTTCAAACTTTTTTTATCTTGTACTTATACTTCATGAGTTGTTTAATTATATTGTAATAACTCAAATATCACTTATATACTGATATGTTTTTATATTGACGAGACAAGCATATTCCACCTTCTATCTATTCAATAAAAAAATACCCTTGTGTGGCTATGTGAGGCTTGTTGTCTCCACGCTGTGGGGTAATCCATTTTTCACCACCAATTTACTTGGATGGGTATAATAATGAAAATAATTACTATATATGTTTATAATAAAAAGTAATTTATTCTTTAAATATAAATATACCATCCACTTTGATAACATTTCATTATAAAAGGAATGATATAATCGCTTGTGCGTACGTACGACCTACCGTCTCCATGATTCGATGTGATTTGTTATACATGATATCCACAAAATCATGACTATATAAATATAATAAATAAATAAATATGATATATATTATTTTAATATTACTTTGTAATGATATACCTATGACCAAAGAAGGATAACCTAAAATTATTCGACAAAACATTCATGAGAAAATGAAGTTGTTAATACCTGAATAACGAGTAGTAATGAAATATTATTACCAAACAGATGATAATATGATCATATATGATATCATAAAAATGTATATGATTCTTTAATAAGTCAATAAAATTATTTAAATCATTAGACAGGAGGTTTGGATACAAATAAAGGATAGTAGACCAAATGCAATGGATAATTTTACAATCTCATTTTTTTCCAAGATTGTTTATACGTAAGTATTTACTTAGGGTATATTTGTCATCCAGGTCTATGTTCTCTAAAAATGTTTTCCTAAAATATATATTAATCTTATATGCATGTTTAAATTTATTTTTACCCAATTTTGACTTTTACTACAATGTTTTGAAGGAATGTTTCTTTCATTTACCATATGAAGTAGTTTTTGACATTTTTGGAAAAAGAAGGTGGAGCATGTTTTTTTTACTTATATGACATGGACAAATTTTTATGCCTTATTTCCATGAAACCTAATCTACAAAATTTCTAGTTTATTTTCAACTAAATTATTTTCTATTAAAATTTCCCAACAATTTGAGAAAAGAAAACATTTTTATGAATAAAATATAATATCCTCAAGAATTATGTTCACGTGTTTTATCAAAATTATTTTCAATATAAGATGATGCTCTTTAAAGAGGGTTATTTTTTATACCTATTATTACTATGATTTTATTTTATTAATGATGGAATGAAATTTTACATGGATTATGTTATGTTGGAATTATTTTTAAGGAACTCATTTTATTTCTTTGGTTATTCTATGATGAATGATTTATGTTGTTGTGGCACATGTAAGAATGATTTCATTATGAGATGAGTGAGACCTATATATCTCCCCAATTAATTGGATAAAGATTCATTTATGATGATATAGACATGACTATAATGGAATGCAAATCTGGTTTAGTAATACAGGGCTGAAATGGAAAGTATACCTCGTTCAGAAATACTGGGATGGAATAAGGAGTGAACTCAGTTTAGTAATGGACTTTTTCCACTATTATGGTCTTGGCTATGGGACTTGGATAATATGGAAATTATTTTATATACTTATGTGTTTTCCAAATGTTCATGTTTTATTCCAATGCTATGTTATTATGGTTAATTTTTCTTTACGATTTGTGCCTTACGAACTACTAAGATTTATTCCATGACTCAAGATTTTTATATTTAGAGATATGTTCATGTTTTTACATTCATATGTTCATCTATTGTTTTCTTACCCTTACCAATCATATAAACTCACCCTTTATTATGTTTCAATCCCTCAGGTTATAAATAAATAATTTAAGTAGGAGTACTAAAGGGGAATATCTTTATGGGAGATGTTGAAAATCATTCACAAGTTAGAAGAATGTATTCCATGTTTCGAAATACACTAAACTATTACAGTCTTCAGGTGTGAATTTATAAAATTTAATTAATATTCATCTAAAAATATTTAATATTCATATATTTCATTATTGGGTCATTATAGTTAGTATCAAAGGAATGGTTTAGTTAACCATTGTAAACTAGTATGTGAAAAATTTAGTGAGATCCCTAGAGATATTTCTAACGAATGTCTAAAGGATATGTATAATTATAGGTTATAGTGCTAGAATTATAGTAATAATCATGAATAACATAGGATTAAACCTATGATGTTAGAGAGTGAAAATACACCCCATAGATTATGTTGTTTTCCTAGAATAAATTTCTACCTCTCACACTTTTCTTTTTGGGTTTTAGACAATGGTTGGAACCCGAAGGAACTTTTTTAATAATCAATTCAATGGGAAATGCAACGATTTTACACATGAAAACAAATATTTATGGGATATTAAATGAAAACTCTAATCTCTATACTCAAAAAATTAATGAATCATTCTGGACTTTCAAATGATCATAGAAGGGAATAACAATTTGTTGACTCCTTCATTAGGCAACGTCCATCTTCTTTCAGCGAGTCTTCTGATCCACTTGTTTCATAGCAATGTACCGGTACCGTTTTAAACATATTTTCCATCCTTCTATTTTTGTAACATGAATAAGTCATTTTTGTTATTTATCATTTATAAGGTGAAGCGGGCTAGTGGTGGGACCTAATCAAGAGTATGAGGCAACAGGATGAAATTAAATCCATGGAATGGGACGAGTTCAAGAAGTTATTTTTAAATAAGTACATTCTTTTTATTCTTTAAAAAAATGGAAAAGTAGTTACCTGAGCGTAAGAAAAAGGATGATGAATTTTTTGGTACACACGAGCCAAAGTTTAGAAGACTTGCATGGTATGATTCTGGATTTATCATCCAACCTGAAAGTAATGTTAATTGATTATTTAGTGGCTTGAAACCAAGTCTTTGAAGAGAGTTACCTATATGAGACTTTATTTGCTATGAAGATATTATTCTTTGTGATATCAAGGTATAAATGGAAATTGGTGTTAAATATCAACCTCTTGGTTTTGAAAAGAAATGAAGGATTGCGTTCAAAGGACAATCTCAAAACAATGGTGAAAATAATATGACTTTTTTATTATTCTTAATGTGTGGAAAAAATCATGGTGGAGACTATATAAAAGGAAGTAGAAAATTTTTTAAGTGTGGAATATAAGTTCATCGAGAAACTGAGTGTGGATGTAATGCAAAAATGTAGCTAATTATGTGAATAGAGAATAGGCTATAGAGAATGCACCACTTACACTTCAATACTACAAGTGCAAGGAAATGGGGCATTATGCTAACCAATGCCCTAATACAAGGTATATAAATGACGATCGACGTCAAAAAACAATTAAGTCCAAATAAAAAGGAAAATCACATGCAATCACTATTGGTGATTTTGAGTATGAAAACGAAGTGGTGGAATGATTGAGTGTTTATCTAATGGGATTCTATAATAATGTTTTAGAGTTGATTTTATGGTATTATGGTATAATGAAATTTCTCCATAGTGGTACACTAGGGTTTTCCAAATGTATTTGAATGTATATGCTGAGTGGAACTACTAAAAATAAAAAGTTATTAAGGTAATAAGGTGATGTTTTTGGAAAATATATGATTTATATGAACATGATGTTGAGATAACTATATTTTGATAAAGTTATGTTGGATATGAATAAGTAAGAAGGACGATATTAGTTACCTTAGAACTGGTTAAGGATCTATTGCCATGAGAATTATGGTAGCTTAGAGAAATATTATATCTTTTGTATATAAGAATAAGAAAACATGTATGTTTTCAATAAGGAAATCTGATAATTCAGGTTATTACTGTGTCTCAAGAGAATACATGAATAAGGTTTTCACATATTTGGAATGTGAAAACCAAGAACTACCTTATGATATTTGATAAACAAATGATAAAATAATTTAGTTCAGCACTATCTAATGTTTTGGATTTTTGGCTTTCAGAAGGATTGTAAGGTTACCAATTTATGGGAAGATAAAGTTAAACTTCAGTTGAAGTTTTATAGATTAATGTATTATCTCACTATAGGTGGACTTATTCATATTTGAGAACCTATGTTAACCTTTTATTTTGTGACATATATAATGAACTATGATTCCATTTATGGATCGCATGATCTGATAACTCTTTAGGAATAAAGAATTCAACGTCATTTCTTTGAATAAGATATTATGTTAAAAAAATTCAAGGAAGGACCAACGGTGATATTGTACTGTAATAAGGTAAGGATTTCTTCTCATGTTCTTAAACATTAGGTAAAGGATCTTGAATATTAAGATTTTTATTTTAGTACCATCATATCTGATGAATTAAATGGTTCTTTAAATCATCACAGATTCATTGATTTTTGGTTGTTAACATTATCCAAACCTTATTCTCTATCACTCTCCATCAGAACTTGATGGTTATATTTTTCTTCTCTATCTATTTTTTATCATCCCAACTATGTTTTTCTATATGGAAATTCAATAATTAGTTACTTTGAGTAACCATTATGTTTCTAACTTTCCTTTTTAAAATGAAGTTTTAGTATTCCTTTTTACGATGTTGGTTTCTATGAAAGAAACATTGAAGTAGTAAACCTTTTATAACCCCAATGAATTTTGAGGGTGAAATTAATTTTAGGTGGGGATAATGTAATACCTTAAGATTTTATGAGATAGATTCTTTTTAATTTCAATGATTCTTGTGTTGTACGTTACAACAAGATGAGCTTGCACTATATAAAACATCGTATTAGCATGCAGTACATACAAAACTATTCATGGTTTTTTACACACAATTTCATGTTTTTTGATTTAATTCATTTCATGCAAGACTGAGTATAAGTGATAACTAAATGTTATATCCTAGTTATTATAATTTTTTTTAATAGTATTAACTTTATTCTAAAAAGACTTTTTAAATAAAAATAATTGAGTGTATAAAATATCAAAATCACTATTTTTATATTCAATATAATGTTTCAAATTTATCTTAAATGTTTTCTATACATCATATAAGAACAAATTCAATTTGTTTGGATAAAATAATTATTTTTCCAAAAAATGAAGTATTACTGCCTTTTGATGGCACACCAATTTTGAATCAAGTTTTGACAATTTTATATATTATATTTAACAAAAATAACTCTTCTTTTGAATGGGGATATAAAAACCTTCTTTGGATGTTTTTTTAATATTTTATGATATGTTTTAAATTTTGATGAATAGTAAAATTATTCTAAATTTTAATATAAAAACACTTTTTCCATTAGAATGATTTATCAAATTATATTATATTATTTAATGGTTTTAAAGTATAAATAGAATATATTTGTATCATTAAATATGGTTTATATCATTATCATTAATTTTACATAGAATTCAGATGTAAAAACATTTCAATCTTTTGCAATGTTTTAACTTTAAAAAAATTTTGTTCTCTCTTTTCGACAACTGGATTAATATTAAATTTATTCATGAAACTAATATGTTTTGAATTTTAAATATTGGATTCCATATCTTTAACTGGAAGGCCCAAATTATGTAAACAACTTTATTTTATATTTTGGCATTATGAATAGTAACATCGGTAAATTTTTTAATTGGATAAAAGGGTAAAATGGGTAATTAAGAATAAAAATACTATTGTACAATTATCCTTAAACTTGTCTTAATATCACTGGATGAGTTTGTTTCTACCTAAATCATCCTTGAGTTGAAATAGTGTGCTTTTTGAATCCACTTGGATGAGATTAAGATATTTAATTTATTTCATTTAAAGAAAAGTTAAATATGTCTCACTAATATTTTAATTACTAAACCATTTTTTATATAAGGATATGTATAAGATAAATTAGATTATAAATTATTATTTCAAATATTATTATTTTTCTTTATAATGGTATTTTATTTGTAACATTTATGAAATATATAATCACCTTAAACACTTATACTTTGATGGCGTACAAATTAATTAATTGATGATAAATCACTAAAACAATTAATATTAAAATATTAATAACCATCAAAAGAACCCAAAACATGCCCAATTATTACTATTTAGGTATATATTTACCATAATCATCCAAGGGTCCAGTTATTGACCATTTAGATCCATATGGAAGAGATTGTGGCAATTATATTATTTTATTTAAAGTGATGTTAAAGTTGATACATTCATAATTTAATAAGTTTAAAATTCATAATATTTCATTTTATAGAAGATAAATTCTAATAAAAGTATTCCAATTAAATATAGTATATTTATGTAAATATTATTTTTTTATTTTTTATTTTTACCTAATAAATAAGTGTATTAAATAATTACACAAAATTGATCTAGTAATTTTTTATTAATGGAAATTTCAAATTAATATTTTTAGAACTGTTAAAATAAATTTAATTTGAGCTAATTAATATGTCTAATGATTGTTATATATGACCCAAGCCCCTTAATGAGATAAAAAAATATTTTTCTGATGATAAAATCTTATCTTGATATATGTAAAAATCCCTGAATTGAATATTTTAAAATTGAAACTATTATTATTCTGTCAAAATAATGTTTTATTAATTTATTTAAAAATAAAAAAACGTTTATAATATATATAATAATAATTATATGGTCTAAAAGTCTATAAGTTTCATATTTATGGTCTAATTGACATTAAATAAATAAATATTTCACCCCTTTAATATTGAAATATTTGTTTTCTTAATTAAAATTAAATAGATTAACTAAGTGTTAATTAAAATGATAATATTTAAATAGACAAGAAAACTTGTCCAAAAATTATTGGATGGTTATATTAAAACCTTATATCATATCATCTTATAAATTATGTGATTTTTGCGGTTTTTGAGTGGGGTTTGATTTTATTATAAATTAATATTTTTGAGGTTTTCTAAAGTGCCCCTCACCTCAATTATAAAAGGGAACCTCCCCCCCAATTAATAACATAAATTTGAGCATTCAATATCATACATACAATATTTTGTCCCTTATAAACATCATTGGTTACATTCTAGAGGTTCTGTTCTTCTTGAAATGACAACTCTAGTGCTCTTAGGGGTGATTTATAGGAAGCATGTCGAAGAAGAGGTAGTATCATCTGCCGATTCTTTCAAACTTTTTTATTCTTCTACACCCACTTAAAAAGTTGTTACATTATAAAATAATAACTCAAATATCACTCAAATATTTATATTTTATTATAATTTTGAAAAAACCATATTCCTTCTTCTATCCATCCTATGAAAAAATGAAATCATTATGTGTGCCTAATTACGTATGACATGGAGATGGTAAGCCATATGTACACACGTGTGGTGATTTTATTTTTAATAGGATAGATAGAAGGTGGAATATGGTTTTTTAATAATTATATTTAAATCTTAGTATATATGTGATACTTTATATGTTACTTTATAATAAAACAACTAGTTAATAGGAAGTAGGAGAAGAAAGAAGTTTGAATGAATCTATAGAGGAGATTACCTCTTCTTCGACGTGCTTTCTATAAATCTCCTATTAGATCCCTGGAGTTGGTTATTGAAGAAGAATATAACCTCTATAATTTAACTAGGGATGTTTAGAAGGGTAAAATTCAGAGGATGGATGAGTTTTAAGTCACAAATTGATGTGGGGGAGGAGGTTCCCTTTTATAATTGAGGTGAGGGGAACCTTTTTGAAACCTTGAAAATATTAATTTATAATAAAATCAAAACCCACTAAAAAACATCCAAAATGTATCTATTTAATTTTTTAGATGATATAGTTTTGTAATCTAATTAACCAATAAATATTATATAATTTTTTATGTCTATTTAAATATTATCATTTTAATTAAAACTTTTTATTCTATTTAATTTTAATTAAAATAACAAGTATTTCATTATTAAAAAAGTGTAATATTTATTTATTTTATATAAAATATACAATAAATTAGTACCTTAGATACGTTTATAGAATATTATAATTATTATATATTTTTTAGAAATGTTTTATTAGTTTTAAATAATTTAATAAAACATTGTTTTCACAAAACAACAATATTGTTAATTTTGACACAATTCAATTCAGGTATTTTTAAAAATATCAATGTAAGAATTTATCATAGAAACATTACTTAATTATATCCCTATAGTGTCTATGTAATCTATAAAAATCATTGGAAATATTAAATAGTTAAAATTATATTTATTTTAATATTTTGAATAACATTAATTTGACATTTCCATTAATAATATAATTACTACATCAGTTTTGTGTAATTATTTAATATACATATTTGTTGATAAAAATTAAAAATAAAATATGATAACTAAGATAAATATATTATCTTTCATAATATTACATTTAGTATAATTTATCTTCTATAAAATGCTTTATTAAAAATGTTAGACTTATTAAATTATGAACATGACAACTTAAACATCACATTAAATAAAATTATATAAGTGTCACAATCTCATCTATATGGCCCCAAATGATCATTAACTATTCCCATGGATTCTTATGGTCTAGATATACTCTACCCATAATAATTGATCATATTTTTAGGTCTTTTTCTGGTTATTAATATTTTAATAATAATTGTTTATTTTATTTTTCAGCAATTAATTAATTTGTACCCCATCAAAGTATAAGCCTTTAAGATAATTATATATTTCCCAAAAAAAATTACCATGTTAATGAAAAAATATTATATTTAAAATAATTATAAATTAATTTATCCTATGTATAATATTATATAAAAAATGTTTTAGTTATTAAAATTTCAGTGAGACATATTTAACTTTTTATTAAATAAAATAAATTAAATGTCCTAGTCTCATCCAAGTGTCATGAAAAGGACACCATTTCGACCCAAAGATGATTTAGATAGAAAACGCTCATCCAATGATATTAAAACAAGTATTAGGGTAATTTTATAATTACATTTTTACCATTAATTACTCGTTTTACCCTTTTACTGTATTAATAAAAATTACCGAATTTACTATTCACAATACCCAAAAATAAAATAAATATATTTAAATAATTTTGTCCTAATGATTCCAAATATGGAATCCATTTTTTAAACTTCAAAATATAGAATTTTCAGTAATTAATTGAAAATTATTCCTGTTGTCAAAAATAGAGAATATATTTTTTTAAAATTAGAACATTGCAAAAGATTGAAATGTTTCTACATATGAATTCAATATAAAATTAATACTAATTACATATATTATATTTAATGATAAAAATATACTATATTTATAATTTTAACCCATTCAATAATATAGTGTAATTATATAAATTGTTTCGATGAAAAAATTTGTTTCCCCTTAAAATTAAGTATAACTTTATTATTCATCAAAATTTACATCTTATCAAAAAAAATAAAAATTCATACAAAGAAATATATTATATCAAGATTCCAAATAAAAAGTTTGTTTTTTAAATCTAATATATAAAATTGTAAAAATATTGATTTAAAATGGGTGCTTCATCAAAAGGTGACAATACTACATTTATTTGAAAAATACTTCTATTATATAAAAAATTGAATATATTCCTATAACAAGTCTAAAAACATTTATGATGAATTTTAAACATTATATTGAATATATTAAATATATTTTTCCCTAATAAAATCCATCAAAGATGTTTTTATTATTTTATAGACTCACTTATTTGCATTTTAATAGTTTTTTTAGAAAGATGTTAATACTATTCATACCCTCCATTATAATGACTAGGTTATAATATTTGTTTGTTCACTTATAATAGGTTTTTTGTAATATTAATTATGTTAAAAGAACTTAATATTTTGTGTAACACAATCCTAGCATAGTGTTGCATATACTAAAAGCTCATACAGTATTGCGTAGAGCGCAAGTTAATCTTGGTGTAGTGTACAACACAAGACCTGAAAGAAATTTAAAATAATATATCTCATAATATCTCAGTGTGTTACATTATACCCCCATTGAAATGAATTTCTCCCCCAAAATTCATTGGGGTTATAAAAGGTTTACTACTTGAAAGGTTATTTCATAGAAACAAACATCGTAAAATATAATACTATAACTTCATTTTAAAAAGGAATGTTAGAAAAAAAATGCTTACCAAAAGTAACGCATCACTGGGTTTCCAAATAAGAGAACATATGCGGGATGTGAAAACATTTATATGGAAGATAGAGAACATGTTTTAGAGAAAGTTAATGACCAGAAAGACATAAATCTGTTATTATTTAAGGGGCCATCTGATTCATTGAATAAGAAGGTACTAGGATAACATTTTTTGTTTCAAGATCCTTTTCTGAAATTTTAATATTTTCCATGAGAAAAAATACTAAATTTTTTTAGTATAATTTCATTGTTGTTCGTGCATTGAATAATTCCCACTTAATCTCTTATTCAAATAAATGAACATGAATTTGTCATGTTAGCAGATCATGTGATCTTTAAATAGAATTATAGGCCATTCAATATGTCTCAACCAAAGGATGGAAAAATTTATCAAATATGAATAAGTCTACCTATTTTTAGATAATACATTAATCTAACAAACTTCGACCATAGTATAACTTATACTATCTATAAATTAGAAACATTACAATCCTTCAAAAAAACTGAAAATCTAAAACATTAGAAAGAGGTGAAATATATGTTCTTAGAATTTATCCACTATATATTATAGGGTTTTCTATGGTTTTCAAATTCCAACCATGTTAATACCTTGATAATTTATTATCTTGAAACATGGAAATAACTAGAATTACCATAGAACTTTAGAGAAAACATACATGGTGTCAAAAATCAACTCTTACCAAAAACCAAAAAATTCTATATAGTAAAACCATTGTATCACTTTGTCCTTAATCTGTCATGAGGTCATTAATACCAACTCATAATATTATCATCCCATTATTATGAACATATCATGTGTTTTCCAAAAATATCTGAATAAATTGTCATGGTTATTGGTACCATTCAATATATACTTTCAAATACTTAAGGAAAAACAATAGTGTAAAAATCCTTATATGTTTATTTATTATATAGTACCATAAAATTACTTATTCAAAATTATTCTTGATA
The DNA here is from genome assembly GCA_963277665.1 of Viscum album. Lineage (NCBI taxonomy): Eukaryota > Viridiplantae > Streptophyta > Magnoliopsida > Santalales > Viscaceae > Viscum > Viscum album. Next base: position 183,767,020 of record OY728145.1, read on the forward strand.
AATATGCAATCATTCCGATATCTTCTCAAACCATTTAAATATATTCATCATTTTATTCCTTAACCCTTTTTTCATCTCATTTATCATTTGTAGTCTCTTCATCTTGAGAAACATAAATACTACCCATATGACCATGATAATTTTCCTCATGGGATTTTTACTTAGGGAATTGATTTTCATAATGCCAATACATTCCACATTTAAAACATTTAACTATCGTTGATGTCTTAGCAAAACCATTATCTTTTTCCATTGTGTTAACTGAACCTTTCTTTTACTATTACTAGATTTGTGTCTGTTTTTTCTTCACCCAAAAATAATCTTCTAGTTCCTTTGAAAAATTCTCCTTGATGCCTCTTACCACATGTTTTAATGAATAAAATTGTACTTTCATTCCACTGTGATCACCATGAAACTCCATCTTTCTCTTATTTGTTGTGTCAGAAATCTCACCAAAGATGAGATTATTGATCATATTATGAGATTACTTATAAGGAATAATAACAATGTTTCACCTTACAACTCCCATTTCATTTGGTTTCTCATGAGGAATATCATTCCATTGTCCATCATATTCACCATTAACATGAACCCTCCTATTTCCATCCATTTTCTAAAACCCAAAAATATTAGTGTGATAGGAAAAAATCATACTGAGAAAATAACATAATAAAGGTGTGTACATTAAATCTCTAACATATTTGGTTTACTCCTAGGTTATTAATTATCATTAGCATAATTCTAGAATAGTAACCTATAGTAAGACTTATACTTAGAGACATACCTAGAAATATCATTATAAACATCAATAGGGATATCACTAATGTTTTTGCATCTTAGTTTCAAATGATAAACTAAACCTTATCTATGATACCAACTCTAATGACCCAAGCTTGATGTACGTAGAAATTACATTTATTTTATAGAATAATTAATACATTACACAAATAGAATCCCAAAGACCATTTTAGTTTAGTGTATTTGGAAACTCGGAACACATTCTTCTAGCTTGGTGATAGATCTTCAACAACTCCATTAAATATCTTCCCCATTAGTTTTCTTACATAAAACCATTCTTTATATCATATGTAACGCCCCGACCCCAGCTACCCAGAGTCGGTGCATTACTTCGTAACATTGGCATGATCACAAAGGATCAAGTCTCGAAAGACCGATTAGTTTAGTAGCCTTGGAAACACTAGATACATTCATAAGTCTTTCATTACATCAAAAAGTGAAAAACTACAATAACAAAGTCTCCATAGTCCACACTCATATCCTCTTCCGACTATCCCTGCAGGTCATTCATAAAATACTTCTTCACATCCTGGAAAATATTAAAACATTGAAAGGGGTGAGCTCAGATGCTCAGTAAGGATAACAATAATGCGGAAGCTTTCATAAATAAACATTAACATTTAAGGCAATGTATAACTAAAACAAAAGCCTTTTAAACATGAACTTCAACATAATATGGCAAAAGTAAAATGAGATAATGCCATTTACTTCTTCACATGGATATTCTACTGGTCGAATAATCACATGCAATATCAATAACCACTTTCATAATGATGGAATGTATAATGCCGGACATTCTGAAACATTTTGTCAAGGCCTCGGCCAAGACATCTAAAATGATTAAGGCCTCGGCCAAAACCATAAATCAAATTGGAAAAGGGCCTCGGCCAATTCCACGTCTAGTTGTCTCATGAGACCTACCGATGCATCGAGGAGCTATAGCGGGCTCCACCCGTCACATATTAAGTCCAATACATTCCTCATATGAATAGGTTTAAACATATCATAAACCATAACATAATTGTATCACATAAAACATGCATAATGTAAACATAACATTTCCACATTTCAATCACAAGATATCAATACAACACATTGATATAATAAAAACACTTTCAAAACCATTTTCAATACCAAAATAAAAGAAAGTTAAAACTTTGTATTTATTTTTCGTTAAAAAAATGATGGCTTGTAGAGGAAGCCGAAACTCAAATAATGGTCACGGCGGCGGAGAAGTCGTTGTCGCCGCATAAGTACGGAAAGAAAAACATTCCCTTTTGTCGTTTAGCAAAACGCTTTGTATAAAAAGATTCCTTTTGAATAACCGTAAAAGTCAAAGGGGTTTATACACCGTATAAAAGAAATTTGTGTATAAAACCAAATATGCCTCAATGAAAGGAGATTGAGACGAAGTACTTTAAAAGATAATTTTTAAATAAAATATATCTATTATGTGTATTCACTATAGGTACACATAAATAATGTAAAAATACAAGATAGGACATAATAATATCATGACATAATTTGAAAGTAGGAGATTAACCCAAAGAATGGATGTTGGGTTAAGAAGTTCCCTTACCTTGTGTCCGACTTGACTCAACCGTTCTTTAACCTCCTGAATAATAAACTAGAGTTAATATCTACCTTATTAAGAACCATTTTCAATTTCATTATCCTTTTTATATCACTTATTACAATGTTATGAACATTATGTAATTATTTAAGTTAATAACGGTCGTTTTGTCGATCTTTGGTACATGAGTCAACAATAAACTTCTTATAATTATAAGTTGTTCATGTGGTGAAATATCCATTATATCTAGAATTATATTAATGATGTAGATATCATATATATGATATATATACAGTATATACATTCATTTATAATATTACGTAACATTTAGAGGTAAGAAATGAAATGCACCGTTCATGGAGACGGTAAGCCGTACGTACGCATGAACGCTACTTTCATTTCAATTTCATATTTAATGGAATGAAATCATAATTATATAAATGTATAATATAATTCCAGTATAATATAGTGTATAATACCATTTACTCCATCCTTTATACATCCCACACATGGCATTAACGATTCAAATCACTTTGAGGGGGCGGTAGTCCGCACTTCCTAAAATGAAATTATCGCGTTTTACCCATAATGGAAATCATAAAGTATGCCATAAATGAGAAATACAGAAGCATAAGTAAAACAAAAACATATTATATATCATATATAAAAATAGTGACATCTTAATGGCCACCTTTGGAGGTGTTATATGAGTGTTGAACAATCATCGTTTCGTGAGGCAGAAATTCGCCATCCACAGAAACCATATGTTCTTTAACCATTAGATGTAGGTGTGTGTAAGTGTAGCTCGAATCCTTCTTATAACAACATACTAGTATATTGAGGATACTGGTTTTGTTACAAAAGAAATGAATAAAAAGAGTTTAGGGGGTTGGAGAAGAAAAATAAAACAAAACAACATTAGAAAAGACATTACCTCAAAATCGGGTAACTCTTTTTGATTTGAGCTAAAGGCTTCCTTGGGAAGAGTTCTGCCCAAAGTGAGGTTTCTAGGAGTAAGGAAGGAATGTTGGGAGAGTATTTGGGCAGAGGTTGGCCGAGCCAAATGGCTTGATGGTGTGAATAAGGTGGGAGAGGTGGGGGCCTTTTATAAGTGGAGAGGAGGGGCACTTTTGGAAAGTAATGAAATGTTACATTATTTCAAAATGCTTTTCGGATTCTAAAGGTCCCACATCTATATAATTCGAGGCTAAGGTGATAAGGTTTCGAAATATCTTCATCCAATAGGCTTTGGACAAGTGTAAGCCTCGGATTTTGCATTATCTTCTCATTTTATTTAAATCGTCAAATAATGATGTCATCGCTGCATCATTATTATGTCATAAATACTTTAATTTATTTAATGTCTAAAAATTATAAAACAAATACTATGATGTAGGAAATCTTTTTAGCTTTCCAATGACTATTTATAATCAAAATTTTGACTTGTATAACCCCAATTAAAAATTGTTTTAGTAGAACAATTTATGTTAGTGTCATTTTCACTTTAACATTAAATAAAAAGTAATTTATGTTATTTCCCAACAAAAGTGTATCCATGGGGTCCCCAAGTTAGGCCATGGCTTGTCTTGGTCGGCCATGACTCAACCAATGAGGTTGGGACATGTGTCTAGGTCATTTCATATTATTAATGTATTATTTATACCTTAAACTACACTAATTACCACTAATCGCGATTAAGAACTTAAAAGTTACTATTCACCAAAAAATTATTTTGATCTCATTGAACCACATTTTACTTCTTAATGACAACCATGTATGTCGGATTTTTGAAAATCAAATCACAGAAGTTGTAATATTTCATTTAAACGAAAAATCAGTTATTTAACTACCACTTAGTGGTTTCACTATTCATCAAAAATTGAAGTTTTTCAGAATAAGGCCAAAATTTCACCCTAAGCTATAATTGATATTCCGAATTCAAAAATGATGTCTATTTTACAAAATTCCAAACATATAAGTTGTATTAATTAATTTCATAATTAATTCCCGCTGTTACAACAAATAGCGTGTTTTTAAGAAACAATTTATATCAAAAGTTTGGCAATTGTTTATGTCCAATTTCAATGTTAAATTAATTCTAATGACCACCATTGGATAAAATGGTAAAAATATTTTCTAATTATACCTTAAAACCACTAAATAGTATAATTTATCTGTATAAATTATTTTGATTAAAAAAGTTGTTTTTATGTATTTTTCACTATTCATAAAAAATTAGAAGTTCTCAGAAAAATACCAAAAATTCAACATAGGCTAATTTCGATATTACGAATACAAAAATGAAGTCCATTTTGAAATATAAAATTTCTATAATTTTAAAAAGTGGTTATTACTATTCATAACGGCTATTTTGATTAGTTGCGGTGTGTTAGAACTCGAACTTGCGTACAATGCAAGCTATTGCATTATTGAATGAGAAGCGTATCGTGGAAGCTCGGGGTGTTACATTCTCCCCTCCTTCAATAAATTGCGTCCTCGCAATTTGAAATTTTTCTTTGATAATAAAAGGCTGAAAATAGAAAATACCTTTGTGGAAAACCCACATCGGAAATAAGGTTAATAAATATATAACATTAAAAGAAAGCAGGATAAGTACAAAGGTCACCCGATATAGCCCATTCTAGGATTCTATGAAAATATGGATATGGAGGAGAAACAAACCATCAAGGTCTGATGGAGAGTTATAGAAAACAGGATTAGGAGAATGTTTAACCACAAGAAAATCACAAACTTGTGATTGGTTAAACGGTCATTGAATCCCCAGTTGGAAAAGTTAACCGACAACATTTTTGTTTTAAGTTACCTTTTATAATGTTGAGGAATTTATTTATGAGATTTACTAAGAACGTAGGGGAATATACATACTTGTTATGTATACTTTCATTCGTTAATAAATTTTTACCACAAACCCAACTTTTACTCCAAATGGTAACGGAACTCAAAAATATTCTATTTATCCTAATTGTATAAGGTTCCAAATGTTAACACATACCATTTAGATTAGTAAAACGATTTTGTAATAACCAGGGACTTCCTGTAGGCTAGTGGTAGGAAATAAAGGCTTGTCGCACTATGGTTGTGGGTTCGATTCCTGCAGCTGTGTCCGACGCGACGGGTTATTCCCCACCCTGCAGGTTGTCCTTTTTCTAAAAATATAGTATTATAGTATTCCAGAAATAATCTTCAGAAAAGTTTTAACCTTAAACAATACTATTCAAAGTTCAACTTAATCCATCCCAACATTTATAGTTATCCAAAATACCTCTGTCCAAACTTTCTCTAAAAGGTCTCTTAATTCCAAAATCAATTGTAACATCAGATTCCCCAAACAAAGAAAAGTTTCTCTTATTGTCACATACTAAAAATATGATTACCTTAATCATATTAAAACCTTACTGAAACCAACAAGTACTGCAGTACAATCCTTATATAGATCACATTATTCTAATAACCAGAATATAATCCATGAGTCCGAAAGCATCAATACATTAGTTATTCTGCTTCAACTGTAGTAATAGCATAAGATTGTCCTTGATCCCTTGGCCTTTTCTGGGGTAAGATTCCTTGACGCTTAGGACATTCATTTGCGTAATGACCCATTTCTCTACAATTGTAGCATTCAACTTTGACAGCCTCTTTCTTTCCCTTGCAATCACGTGCCTGGTGACCTTTTTCTCCACATTTATAACAGACTCCCATTCCTTTTAGGCAAGTACCAGGGTGATTCTTCCCACAATTATCACATAATGGAAAATCCTTCTTTCCCTTTTTCCCTTTATCTGTCTCTTGTTCCACCGTTCTCTTCTTCTCTTGCTTTACTTTGTTGTCATAAGACTTAGAGAATTCCTTTTCTGTCTTGATAGCACATGAGACTATATCTTCGTATGATGAGAAGGATTGTGATACTAAAGCTCGTCGGAGAAATGGTTTTAACCCATCAAAGAAACGATCAATCTTACTCCTTGGGTTACGTATATAATCGGCAGCATGCCTCGCTAACCTTGTAAAGTTAGCCTCATACTTTGCGACATTCTCATCCTCCTTCTGCCTCAGACTCAGAAATTGCCTTTCCATATCTGCTCGATGGTCACGAGGAAAGTATTTTTCTAAGAAAAGCTCTTTGAACTCCTGCCATTCCATGTTTGTTAATTCATCATCCTCCTTTGTGTTTTGAATTAGTGACCACCATTGATCGGCATCTCCAGTGAGGCGGTAAACTGCCATGATAACATTCTCCCTTTCACTACTCCCCAAGGCATGGAATATTTTCTCTAAGGAATTTATCCATTGCTCAGCTACTATAGGATTTGTACTCCCATTGAAGGTTGGCGGTTGTTGCCTCATGAAACGGTCTAGCATTGATCCTCCACGTTGCGGATCAGGGTGCTCCATACGAGTAAGGTTGTTATTCATAACCTGCGTGAGTTGTCCCAGTACGGTGAGAAGCTGATCAGCACCAGTTGTATCACTAGCTCCACCATAATTATCCTGAGCAGGAGGGCAATCCCTACACGGAGTGCGTGCATTGATACGGTTTCCATTCCTTCCACTAGGCGCCATTTCTAAATAATGGCATAAACTAGACTAGTTTATGAATCAAAATACATAATCACAAACTTATAAAACACTTAACTTAAATTGAACTATTTATGGATATAATCCATAATCATAAAAGAAATGTTTTCTTTGAGGAAGTATATACTCATAAACCCTTCATAATGATTTGTAAAGAAAATGAGAGTTATCCTAAGCATATCCCCCGGGAGTGTCGTAACCAAGAGTGCAGCAAGGCCCGTTGTCGTGCACCAGTTCCCGTTCGAGTCTAGCTCAAAGCAGTGTTTTCGGGTTTTACCCCTAGGTACATCTGTGCCAGAGCCGCCTCTACCTGCTCGTATCCAGACAGGGATGTATTGCTCGGAAAACTCACAAAATCTCTACAATACCAAAATTCTAGGAAGTTCTTCTATACTAATCCTCAAAGTCTATCTTCGGGCTATGTGCTCTAATCAGAGTTTATCTAAATTTAGCTTCCAAGGTTAGTACTAAACTGCCTCTGATACCAACTGTAACGCCCCGACCCCAGCTACCCAGAGTCGGTGCATTACTTCGTAACATTGGCATGATCACAAAGGATCAAGTCTCGAAAGACCGATTAGTTTAGTAGCCTTGGAAACACTAGATACATTCATAAGTCTTTCATTACATCAAAAAGTGAAAAACTACAATAACAAAGTCTCCATAGTCCACACTCATATCCTCTTCCGACTATCCCTGCAGGTCATTCATAAAATACTTCTTCACATCCTGGAAAATATTAAAACATTGAAAGGGGTGAGCTCAGATGCTCAGTAAGGATAACAATAATGCGGAAGCTTTCATAAATAAACATTAACATTTAAGGCAATGTATAACTAAAACAAAAGCCTTTTAAACATGAACTTCAACATAATATGGCAAAAGTAAAATGAGATAATGCCATTTACTTCTTCACATGGATATTCTACTGGTCGAATAATCACATGCAATATCAATAACCACTTTCATAATGATGGAATGTATAATGCCGGACATTCTGAAACATTTTGTCAAGGCCTCAGCCAAGACATCTAAAATGATTAAGGCCTCGGCCAAAACCATAAATCAAATTGGAAAAGGGCCTCGGCCAATTCCACGTCTAGTTGTCTCATGAGACCTACCGATGCATCGAGGAGCTATAGCGGGCTCCACCCGTCACATATTAAGTCCAATACATTCCTCATATGAATAGGTTTAAACATATCATAAACCATAACATAATTGTATCACATAAAACATGCATAATGTAAACATAACATTTCCACATTTCAATCACAAGATATCAATACAACACATTGATATAATAAAAACACTTTCAAAACCATTTTCAATACCAAAATAAAAGAAAGTTAAAACTTTGTATTTATTTTTCGTTAAAAAAATGATGGCTTGTAGAGGAAGCCGAAACTCAAATAATGGTCACGGCGGCGGAGAAGTCGTTGTCGCCGCATAAGTACGGAAAGAAAAACATTCCCTTTTGTCGTTTAGCAAAACGCTTTGTATAAAAAGATTCCTTTTGAATAACCGTAAAAGTCAAAGGGGTTTATACACCGTATAAAAGAAATTTGTGTATAAAACCAAATATGCCTCAATGAAAGGAGATTGAGACGAAGTACTTTAAAAGATAATTTTTAAATAAAATATATCTATTATGTGTATTCACTATAGGTACACATAAATAATGTAAAAATACAAGATAGGACATAATAATATCATGACATAATTTGAAAGTAGGAGATTAACCCAAAGAATGGAAGTTGGGTTAAGAAGTTCCCTTACCTTGTGTCCGACTTGACTCAACCGTTCTTTAACCTCCTGAATAATAAACTAGAGTTAATATCTACCTTATTAAGAACCATTTTCAATTTCATTATCCTTTTTATATCACTTATTACAATGTTATGAACATTATGTAATTATTTAAGTTAATAACGGTCGTTTTGTCGATCTTTGGTACATGAGTCAACAATAAACTTCTTATAATTATAAGTTGTTCATGTGGTGAAATATCCATTATATCCAGAATTATATTAATGATGTAGATATCATATATATCATATATATACAGTATATACATTCATTTATAATATTACGTAACATTTAGAGGTAAGAAATGAAATGCACCGTTCATGGAGACGGTAAGCCGTACGTACGCATGAACGCTACTTTCATTTCAATTTCATATTTAATGGAATGAAATCATAATTATATAAATTTATAATATAATTCCAGTATAATATAGTGTATAATACCATTTACTCCATCCTTTATACATCCCACACATGGCATTAACGATTCAAATCACTTTGAGGGGGCGGTAGTCCGCACTTCCTAAAATGAAATTATCGCGTTTTACCCATAATGGAAATCATAAAGTATGCCATAAATGAGAAATACAGAAGCATAAGTAAAACAAAAACATATTATATATCATATATAAAAATAGTGACATCTTAATGGCCACCTTTGGAGGTGTTATATGAGTGTTGAACAATCATCGTTTCGTGAGGCAGAAATTCGCCATCCACAGAAACCATATGTTCTTTAACCATTAGATGTAGGTGTGTGTAAGTGTAGCTCGAATCCTTCTTATAACAACATCCTAGTATATTGAGGATACTGGTTTTGTTACAAAAGAAATGAATAAAAAGAGTTTAGGGGGTTGGAGAAGAAAAATAAAACAAAACAACATTAGAAAAGACATTACCTCAAAATCGGGTAACTCTTTTTGATTTGAGCTAAAGGCTTCCTTGGGAAGAGTTCTGCCCAAAGTGAGGTTTCTAGGAGTAAGGAAGGAATGTTGGGAGAGTATTTGGGCAGAGGTTGGCCGAGCCAAATGGCTTGATGGTGTGAATAAGGTGGGAGAGGTGGGGGCCTTTTATAAGTGGAGAGGAGGGGCACTTTTGGAAAGTAATGAAATGTTACATTATTTCAAAATGCTTTTCGGATTCTAAAGGTCCCACATCTATATAATTCGAGGCTAAGGTGATAAGGTTTCGAAATATCTTCATCCAATAGGCTTTGGACAAGTGTAAGCCTCGGATTTTGCATTATCTTCTCATTTTATTTAAATCGTCAAATAATGATGTCATCGCTGCATCATTATTATGTCATAAATACTTTAATTTATTTAATGTCTAAAAATTATAAAACAAATACTATGATGTAGGCAATCTTTTTAGCTTTCCAATGACTATTTATAATCAAAATTTGGACTTGTATAACCCCAATTAAAAATTGTTTTAGTAGAACAATTTATGTTAGTGTCATTTTCACTTTAACATTAAATAAAAAGTAATTTATGTTATTTCCCAACAAAAGTGGATCCATGGGGTCCCCAAGTTAGGCCATGGCTTGTCTTGGTCGGCCATGACTCAACCAATGAGGTTGGGACATGTGTCTAGGTCATTTCATATTATTAATGTATTATTTATACCTTAAACTACACTAATTACCACTAATCGCGATTAAGAACTTAAAAGTTACTATTCACCAAAAAATTATTTTGATCTCATTGAACCACATTTTACTTCTTAATGAAAACCATGTATGTCGGATTTTTGAAAATCAAATCACAGAAGTTGTAATATTTCATTTAAACGAAAAATCAGTTATTTAACTACCACTTAGTGGTTTCACTATTCATCAAAAATTGAAGTTTTTCAGAATAAGGCCAAAATTTCACCCTAAGCTATAATTGATATTCCGAATTCAAAAATGATGTCTATTTTACAAAATTACAAACATATAAGTTGTATTAATTAATTTCATAATTAATTCCCGCTGTTACAACAAATAGCGTGTTTTTAAGAAACAATTTATATCAAAAGTTTGGCAATTGTTTATGTCCAATTTCAATGTTAAATTAATTCTAATGACCACCATTGGATAAAATGGTAAAAATATTTTCTAATTATACCTTAAAACCACTAAATAGTATAATTTATCTGTATAAATTATTTTTATTAAAAAAGTTGTTTTTATGTATTTTTCACTATTCATAAAAAATTAGAAGTTCTCAGAAAAATACCAAAAATTCAACATAGGCTAATTTCGATATTACGAATACAAAAATGAAGTCCATTTTGAAATATAAAATTTCTATAATTTTAAAAAGTGGTTATTACTATTCATAACGGCTATTTTGATTAGTTGCGGTGTGTTAGAACTCGAACTTGCGTACAATGCAAGCTATTGCATTATTGAATGAGAAGCGTATCGTGGAAGCTCGGGGTGTTACATCATAGGGAAAAGAAATCCTAAAAAGGGTGAGCTTAAATTCTCAGTAAGGGTAAATAAAGATAAATCAAACAAAACATGAACAGAAGAATGTAAAAACATGAACATATATTTTTAATATCAAATTTTTGAGTGATAAAATAAATCTTGGAAGTATGTAAGGCATAAATAATAAAGGAACATTAGCCATGATAAAATAAAATTGGCATGTGTAGGGTCCTAAAAAATTTGCATACGGAGAAAAATACTCCCACAATCACTTTGTATAAGGAAGAAAGAATTCTAACAAATCCATTAAAGTGAGTGGATGAAAATTTAGTTTCAAACATCAGAAAAAATGTGAATAAATTGAATTTGTGAAAGAGTTTTAATTGACCCACATACCATCATAGGGAAGGGTTCACATAACACCTGAACCAAGAACTACCAGTATCCAGAAGGACCCATGAGGTGATGGCCTACGAAGCAATGGCCAGTGAACCTAGAAACCCACAAACCACATCATTGGAGGAATCAGGCTTGCGAAGGACATCTGCATATCATCTCGTGAAATTAGTAGTTTGTGGAAAAATCAAATCGGTAGGGTTCTGTAAACCATGACCATGAACCACAGCCTCGGCAAACCTCAGGTGACTGAGTCTTTTGAGGATCAAGATATCTCTTCATGGGATTCCACAACTGGTTTCGTATGCCCATATATTTGTTTTACCAATGATCTAGAAAAGGAGTACGAATAGAATTGATAAAGGATGATTGAGAAAATCATGGAGGAGACCCCATAGGTTGGAAGAATGAATTTAGAGAAGATTCCAGCTTCGGTTTTCAATCATCGATGAAGTTCAAATCCCGAACCACGTTTCAGCAGGTATAACCATTTCTGAAGCATAAAAAGAATGAAATTAAAAATAATGGGAAAACCACAAACCTAATTGGTGTAATCTAGAGCCACACGTTCTTCAGGGATGAACTCCTCGTGAACAACAGGTTCAAGGACCCTCCTCCAATATGGTGTTCCACATAGTGTATCACTATGCAGATTGAATCCCATGCCACCTATTGCATCAATGAATTAATGGAACCCAAAGTGGTGTGGTGGACCATATCCAAGACCACATACCACTGTGGTGCATGGTGGTCCATTACCGACCCCACATACTTCTCATGTACATGGTCGACCCCTCTACATGCATACCACCATGGTATTCAGATCTCCCCCCACCCCACTTGATAAAATAGTACATGGAATGCGTAATCTTTAGGAGTCCTTCCCTCCAGCACCAATCTCACCCCTCTGTTACTGTCCAATCCTCCATATCTTCTCCATGATCCAATATCCCAACATTAGTCCAAAGCCTCCTCCAAATCCGCCTAACCCATGTGATCAGATCATCGGGTGCATCAACATGACCCTTTGAGTCTACATACCCATGGTAAGTGGAGTCATGAAGTCTATCCCCACAATGACTGAGACTCCAAGGATTTTTGTAAGTCTACATTTGCATGGTAACCCAGAGTCCGACCTTGTAATGCTGATGTGAACCTCCCCATTATAGAGATTAAGGGTGATCACATTCCTTTCTTATCTATAAGGAATGGTGATCAGTCAAAGGAATCACATTTGTTCCTCCTTTTGACGAGAGATGACATTCCTCCCCTTTCCCAAGATTAATTTTGGGGCACTCTCACTGAGTTAAGTCAATAATCGTTTAAGATTCAGGCCACATGACATCAAATTTCTTCCTAAATTAAAAGGTTCATTTCCTTGTGCCCTCTTCCACGGTCACTTAGGCTTATTCAACCATAGGACCACCCTCTCCCTTCAGTGGAAGAGGAGGTGTTTGGTTGGTTGGATCTCTCAAATCATCTTATTTCTGACACTGAGTACTACTCATGTGGGATTAGATATTTGTGGTGGTCACAACATCCACACAACCAACCCATTTTGAATAATGAGAACTCTGATTCTTAGTCAAACAAGGATATATAGGATTCCTTCTTGATGGATCAATCTTAAAAGGGGTTCCCTTCCAAAGGGTTCACCCAATCTCGTCCCCTCAAATGGGAAACTCCCAAGCATAAGCCCCCAAGTTTCCCGAACTACGTGGGCTCTGATTCCCCTCCCGAGGATATGTAGGACTCCCATATTATTGGTCTGATCCCAAAATCAAGCCATCTTTCATCCCCCTAGATGATGATAAACTCCAGAGTACCTTATTGCATGGATTAAGTAAGCACTACCTCTATAGCATCAGATCTATGTATTCCTATGACGATCCTGCAAAATAGTGGTAGCCCATGGATACACTCTTCTGGAATAAATGAAGGATTCATGAACATATGAACATGACGTAAATCAAAGAGAGAGTTTTTGAATATGCAATAATTTCCCCCAAAAGGGTGTGATGAGACCGACCTACCATCCAATCGACCAATGAAGTACTTAGTTGTCATTGATAAAATAATTATGATATGAGTACCTAACTTTGGAAGGAATTTCCATGAATCATGGATACATGGGCTGTTGGATGTTTTTGTCTCCATGAATAAACCCACTGCAGACCATCAAAGGAATTTATATCCTGAGAGGACCGATTTCACAAGTACTTAACCCCATGCAATCGCCCTCTGTGACCATATGAACATGGAACCTCCTTTTTAATATAGAAGTGATAAACTGCCCAATTCCCTTGGGGTCATTACAGTCCCCCCTAATGTATACTGAAATGGATGAGGTCAAAAAAAAGGTGGAAAAGGGAAATTTTCTATAATAACAGACGAATGCTCATCACCCGTCTAACCATTATTTACATTTTTTGAAACCCGAGAATGCTCCACCTCTGAGGCCAAAAAAATGGTGAAACCAATGTGAATCCTTAAACAAGGTGGCAGTTTTACCCTACTCAAGGCCCTTTGTCTCATAACAAAAAAATGAAGGAAGGTTGCCAAGCTAAATCTTAAAATATGTATATGATCAAAGGATGATATATAGATAGGGGTTTTTTGTTTGTATATGTCATATATATATATATATATATATATATATATATATATTTCTATGGTTTCTGCAGATCAACCTTCAAACCGAATGAAATCTCGACAACCAGTGCAAACATGCACCTCAGTGATCCCACAGGCTGCTGGGACCACGCTGAAGAGCATGACCACAACACCTACTCAGTGTCTTCAATGATGGGTTTCCAACATGATGATCAAAGAGTACAACCTAAATGGTACTCTACCCATGGTGGAGGCTGAAAGGAAATCCCTCCAGTCTAAAAAATCTCTCCAGCCGCCTCCTCTATCGCGGCTGGCACCCTAGCCCAAGGTGGCCCCGATGGTCATCTTGAACCATTTCAGGAGCCTATCCCTAGAACATGACAAAAATACATCCATTATATTAGGGATGAAAATGATGTTGATGCTGGAAAATTTATCTCATATTTATAGCGGTCCTACTCACAGGACCCTACCAGACAGCGTCACTACCAACACCAGGTGACCATGTCTCCTCATGCTGAAGAGGACCCATTGCTGAGGGAACTTTCTTTTGTCAAGAAGACCCTGGCCCCTTAGGCTACCCACTAAGGGTGGAAAATATTTATCCAGGAATAAGATATCACCATAGTACCTGGGGAGAAAATCAACTATACAAAGACAAACACATTCAATGGGAAGACATACAAATCTTCCCCATACACCCAAGCCTACCATAGAAATATGGTTGCACAATACGAGCACATGCACATTCCTTCTAGTTCTCTCTGGTACCACTGTACAGACAGAGTGGAAAATTATAGGCAGATGAAAATATCTTCAGATACATAAGAAACTCGTCATCCAAATAGGACAACAACCAGCTATAGGCATGCACAAATACATACTAATGTGTATCAAGCCCACCATCCAAATAGGTTGGAAAAAAAAATATGACAAGAGTCAAATTCCTGCAGATGCATAAAAATACTGTGAAAAAATTACAATGGAAAGAGATAAGATGAAAATTCCCTCTCATGAATATGAACCCCACCAGTAAAATATGGTGGGAACTAGAGAGGAAAACTGGAGGTAGACTCGTTCCTCTGTCCTGGAATAGGAGAACTATGAGTATCTACTAGAAACCTATAGGGTACTGGAGCAGGAACAAACTCCTTCTCCGACATCGGAGTGGGCCTTCATACTCGTTCCAACCAAATATGTATCATAACACATCTTGGGAATGATGGAAGATTAGATTTCGAATCTAGACCATATCCTCCAAACATGCCAAGATATCATTGTATCGGTGGAAAAGGCAAGGAACCTGGCACATGAATCAGTTTCCTTGAATGCAATGACTTAGTCACAAAATGGATTAGTCACTCAGGGGCAGTTATGCACCCCTACTCCAGTCTTGGAGGGTCGATGGAAATATAATTTGATACACGAACAATTGGATTAGGAAAAAAATACTTGTTCCAACTAATAGATGTCAGTCCAATGTGGTGGCCACTCCAGGGAAAGAATATATCCCTACCAAAACTCAAGATGTCTGTCGACATATCCCGATGACATAACAAGACCCAAAAATAATGTGAACAATATATGAATGTTGTTACCAATAGTAGGTATCCTCGGTTAATCGCAAGAGGGTTCCCAAAAATGAAATGCGCCAAAGGCGACCAGAAAATGAAGAGCACAAACATGATCCTACGCTATAGGAATATGGAGTTTTAAACACCCTAGAACATATATAAATAATTTATCAATATCCTTTCAGTCCATTACCATGTTATGGAAGCGGAACTAGCAGTTGTAAAAGCCCTCCCTGCGATGTTTCTACCAGCAACTCTAAAAGTCCTCCCTAGAGCACCCATAGGGGATTACTCAATGGACCGGGAATGATCGATCACATGATCCTATCTATTAATGCGTGTCGGGGTATCTCTCCCATTGACGTGAAGATTAGACAGAAACAAGTTCATCCCCTTGCTGTCGTCCACCCTAATGGTCCTACCCAGGGTAAATGCTACAGATATTCTTCTCCCTATAGTCAGACATCGAGTCATTATGGTTGTTCTCGCCATTATGATAGTCATTGCAAAGGCCCTCCCCATAATGACAGTTGCTGGGAAGGCCCTTCCTATAGTAAAATCAAGAAACGAGAAGGTCCTACCCTCATTACAGTATATCCTGAATGTCCTCCTTAGGATTTAAAGTACAGAAATTATACATGTAACCAGATATCAAGCTATGATAGTAGTCCTCTCCATCATAGCAGTCATTGAGAAGGTACTCCCCTCAGTTACATCAAGTAGTAAGATGTTCCTCCACTCATTGTATCTCAACCTATATGTCATCCCTAGTGTATACACCATAGGGACACTCCCAACGGTCAGGCATCGAGTTTCAACGACATCCCTCTCTATTGTTTCACTAATTGTGAAGGTCCTCCCCACAATAAAAATTCACACTACCAAGAACGACCACCCCTTATCGGGAAAAATGTGAGAAATCCCTCATATGCTGGGACACTCAGAAAGATAGAGTCAGAAATATCAGAATCTTTTTCTATGACTAGTTATATCCTTTCTCAATAAGTGGACGGTTTGAGGCCACACTCATCTTTTGAGCAACCCCCGCGCCATTCACATATCAATGAGGCTCCCACAAGCTCAACTTATTGGAATGAAATTATTAATAAGTAGTCAAGATAGGAATATCTTGTAGAGGAGTCCCTAGAAGAGCAGCAGAAGGATATGTTTCTCATGAGAATAGAACTAGCTAAGGATAATACGCAAGAAATTCACCTCAATAGTTGGATGAAACATCACCATCTAAAGGAAAATTTATTTCCTTATGAAGGGTATATAGACCATGTCAACATATTAGGAGTGATTCGCCATTGAATTGACATGGAAGCCCTCCTATATACACCGCAACCACAATCACAAAGGCGAAATTAAAACATTGAACTAAATTTCCTCCATGCACTTCACAATTTGTGTTTCCTCATTGGAGATGCCACGTATGGTGTTCATATTCCGGGACGGAGAGAACATGGAGCTCTTCACATCACCCCACATCCCATACAGAAAAACTCATTGGAAATTACATCTTGCAATGTCATTACCCAAAGGTAGTAATCAAATGAAATACCTACTCAAGAAAGATGGATTAGTAAAGAAAAATCTACCGAGGTAAGTATCAAATGAGTTAGGACTGATGAGATCAAGCCGTCAAAAAGTTTCTGAGATAGGAAACAAAGAAAATCCAGAAGGCTTCCCACCTAAGGGAATTAAAAAATAAATGAGTGTTTGTGTCTTCAAAATCCCATTAATCCCTTCCAGGTCCATCACCATACTCGGCTCACACCCGCGTGAGAGTGCTTGAAATAAAAAAAGTGGCAATACCAACGGCTACCGCCGAACTGTGGGAACAAACCCAACCCGTAGGGATGGGGGAATTTTTAAATCAAAATGCCCCCTGTAAGACCAATAAATCAATGATGTAGTGCATCAAAAAAAAAAGAATAGAAGAAACCCCAGCCCACAGGGATGGGGGAATTTTTACCTCATATTCCTGCACAGTGGACGTTTGTCTTCTCCCATCTGGGAAGAATGATGAGAAAAGTGGTCAACCATTCCACCTCATCTCATGGTTCATACCCTCTGTGTCGAAGTCACATTTCAAGGTCAGATCATGGATCTCTTTGGGTAAATGTTTTACAATAAACCTAATGAATACCTCATAATGGAAGAAGAAATCCTAACAAAGGATACAGAAAAAGTTCCTACCATTCAGCACTAGGTACACCACCCCTAATGAGGTATGAATCGGTGAACATGGTAAACGTAAACCCCATCAATCTCATTGGAAAATGATAAAAAGTGTGAGAATTCAAGAGAAGATGGTTCCCTCCCAGAGGCATCCCACACAGAACCGGATAGTGTGCACACCCAGAACCAGAGAACTGTCTGAAATTTGGGTTCCCCTAGGTTAATCCATAAATAACTCCCTCGCAAAATCCCAATAAGGAGATGAATAAATCCTAGGTTGTATTTAAATCACCTCCACCCCCTGATAATTCGTCCCTTTATCTTGATGAAATATTCACCAAGCAAGAGGAAGAAATGAAAGAGCCTAGGCGAATTAATGTTGAGCTGCGTCGAGGGAGCTATCTCGTCAGATGTGTTCCGTATGTGGAAAGTCCATAGGTGTTTACAATAGAAGTGACCCTTCCATAGGCACTCATTTGTGTAAATGAAGTCATGCTTGGAAGCTCTTCCAATCTAACACTAGGACCATAAACCTACTTAAATCTGACCCTAGAAGGACATTTAGACTTCCCTCCACTGGGAAAGTAGCCAGAGAATATTCAGGCGAACCCACAAAGGATACCCCCAGCTGGGTACCCACCCCAAATTCTAGCAGCACCAGCACACCCAATTTTGTTCCCTACTACACCAGACCAAGATCAATTCCATTAGGATATGCATCAAGGGATCTTGAATACCATGGAGAAACTAACAACTCGACTAGAATCCATGGAAAGCCAGCACACTTTGATACAACCAGAGCGCAATCCCTATACTAATTGGGTGAGAAACGTTCCACCATCTCCAAACTCCAGAAACTCTATATTCCTAGTGTTAAATGGTTCAGGAGACCCAAAATAGAATCTAATGCATTATTCCTCTTACTGTGATCCCATGATGGGAACTCTGGAGCGGCAAGAAGCAATGAGACTTAGGTGATTCATGCGAACTCTGTAGGGTTCAACCTTCGTATGATGTACTATCTTTCCAGCAAACCGAATCACAGGCTTGGAGGACCTTCACCGACAATTTCTTTTCCAATTTAGCTTTAAATTTCCTAAGATAACAGTCATTGATCTCATTAACTACAAGGAGTGAGAGAATGAATGAGTTTCATACTTCATTTGCAGATGGAATGGCCTGACATATTCCCTGAACAGACCACTCCCCCAGGATGAAATGATTGCTATGTGCACCGATAACCACCATGATGAATTGAGAACACCACTCATACCAGTGAAGTTCATGAGTGGGTTCCAAGATTTATCAGCCATTTCCTAAAAGATACAAGGCTCTTTGCAGCATACCAATATTAAGTACCGTGTGGTCCCATCATCCTGAGGAAAAATAACTGGAAATGGTGAAGCAATTTCTATCACATTTAATCCACCCACGAAACGATCTATAGTCAAAAGGCCTTCAGAAAACCATGTGGGACCCCCTAGACACCAAAAGACGCCCCCACCTTGAGAAGATGAGTGAAGTGGGGATAAAATAAATCAGTTCATGGAATGAAGTTATACTTTCTACACATTCTGAGATGACCAAGTCCACAACTACTTCATAGCTGCCATGAATTGCAACTCTCTTTGGATACTAGAGCCAAATTGATCTAATGAAGTGGGTCTCAAAAACCATCCAAATTATTGTCCCTATCCTCGAATACTATGGAACACCATCTAGGAGTGATTCGTCTTAACAGATCTTCTCCAAATGATGGTGGATTCTAGACAAATCATGTTCGGTCCGCTGCCAACACAAGTGGCATATATCTCCTCCTTAGACCTAAGAGTGGAAGACGAGTGGAAAGAGGTCACTAGAAAGAGGGGGAAAATAGACATTTTTATGACTTAGAGAATAGTCAACCGAGCTCATAGAATTTTCTAAGCATAGTTAAAACAACCAACTGTGCCCCCAATAGATCTTGATGTAACACAACCATCTTCTTCCACCCCAGAGTCCTCTAAGGGCCAGAAGGGTAGAAAGTAGAATCAAGAAGAGGAGATATCACCAATTTCAAATATTGTCTTGAAACATTCAGACTTCATGGCTGTAGACTTTGTTAAATAGACGTTGCCCTGCCAAATAGTACCATCAGAAGAAGACAGCCAGACAGAAGCATTGGCGGATCATGAACTGATCTTCAGCTCTATTAATGTCATTCACTTGATGGACCTATTTTCTTATGGAGACTATGGCCAAAACCCCAAATTCTCAGTATCCAAAAATAGATCTAGAGGAAGTGGCTGTAAAGGCCGGGGGTTTCTTAGAAGGCATGATCGAGGTAGGAGTCAAATTCTTAGACACACCTTATCCCAAACCATTAATATTACGATAACCCGTGGAAGGACCCTCTGGCAGACACAGTGGGAACCAGAATGTTTCTACACCCACACCAGATGAAAATTGGGCCTAGTCATCATGGATTATCCATCGGTGGACAAAATATATCCAATCTCCAAAGCCATATAGAAAGACCAGTTTGGCCAACTCAGAATGTACAGTTGCACCGCCAGCTCCTTTTGTAACACCCTAAGATTTCATAGTATGTTTTATCTTCAAAGAATTTCAATAACTTGTGCTACACGCAACACTACTTTTGAGCGCACCACAACATACCAAACTATTTATTAAAAAAGAAATTATGAATAGTATTAACTGAATTTTGAATTTTATATACTCCTTATCATTTTAGAATCCATATTATGTGGTTCTGAGACATAATATAAGAACATATTCAGTTTTATTATGATAAAATAAGTATTTAAAAAAAAATACAATTTTACAGCCTTTTAATGGAGAACCCTTTTTAAAAACAATATTTGAAACTTTTATATATTAAATTTAATGAAATTAAATTATTCTTCAGAAGTGGTACATAAAAAATACAGTTTGTGTAACTTTTTCGTACTTTTCTGATAACTTTTATATTTTGATGAATTGTTTAAAATACTAAATATTAATTGAAAACAATTTTTTTAATTGAAATAATTTATAGTGTTAAATTATTCATTTGAATTGGTTGGATGTATAATCAGAATATATTTTTATCATTTAATACAATTTAGGTCATTAAAAGTAATTTAACATTTAAATTTGACATAATGACATGTCAATCTTTGATAGTTTTTACTTTTAAAAAAATCCACCTTTTGGTTTTGACAACAGAAATTAATTTTAAATTAATTAATTAAACTTATATGTTTTGAAATTGGTAAAATTGAATTCATTTTTGAATTCAGAATATAAAAATTAGCTTAGGGTGAATTTTTTGTACTTTTGTGAAAACATTTAATTTTTGATAAATAGTGAAAAACATTGCAATATTGTTTAAAAAATGACTTTTTATTTATAGAATTATTTATTTAAATTAAATTTATTTAAGTCAAAAAGGATATATAATACCTATATAATTTCAATGAAATTCATTAGTCATTTTATTATAAAATTATATGTATAAAATTTTATTGAACTTTTTAACGTATTTTATCCACCTTCTAGGAAAATTTGCAAATTTGAATAAAATATAATTTTATCACTTTTGTGAATTAAATTTTAAAAATCCAAGAGACACGGTTGACGTCAGAAAGAAAAATTTGGTTCAATAAGATGAAAATAATTTTTGGTGAATAGTAAATTTTGACTTTTATTTACCACTGTTAAAAGTAAATAGGTTTATTAAAGGTAAAAATGATGTTATAATTACCCTAAAACATGTCCCAATTCAATTGGATAAGACTAAAATAAAACATAGGAATAAAATATGAACCTCTTTGATCCACTTGGATTAGATTATGATATTTATTATAATTTTATTTAAAGAAGAGTTGAAAGTGTAAAATTCAATGTTTAATAAGTAATCCATTTTTAATATAGCGTCATACATAACATAAATTTGAATATAAATATTTATTGGAAATATAAAAATATTTTCTAAATTAGGGTATTTTATTTATAATTTTAAGACATTAAATAACTGAATTTATTTATGACACAATCATGAAGCAGTAATTACTTTATTAATAAATGATTAAAATAACTGATGTTAAAAATATCAAAATAAATGTTAATTGAGTCTTTTGAAGCATTAAACAAATTCTATACGTAAATAAGACTTTTAGGGTTGATTAAAGGAATTTATTTTTATGTAATATTGTTGTTATGACTTTCACAAAAACCAAATACTAAATATTGTGAAAATTGACATAAATGAGTTCTTAAAACAAATATTATTTTATTAAATAATAAAACACTCATAAAAATATAAGGTTCGGCCAAAGAACTTTGATAAGATTATATATTTCAATAATTAACCACTTTGGGTTTTCTTGTCTTTGTATAGTATGTTTATTAACCATTTATTATAATAATACAAGAGGACATTGTAAAATTTAAACTATTTAACTATTAGTTAAATCTAAAAGATGGGGTTAATATGGTGACCTAAACTTATCTAAAACCTATTGGTTGAAATGATTTCAACCCATACCCTCCTTATCATATAAATAAATCAATTTGGGGCCATTAGAAACCAAAAATTATTTTATAATAAAATAATATTTCAAACATTTCCAAATGTGACCCTCACCTCTCTTATAAAAGGGGTTTCCCCTTCTCTCAAAGTCACACCTCCAAATCCATTTGGCTCAGACATACCCTACCCAAATATCCTTCCAACTTCCCTAAATTAAATCTAGAGGCCTTAAATTGAGCAAAAATCAAACCTACGGAGCCCGGTTGTTCAAATAAAAAGGAAACACCCAAAGAAGAGGAGGTTAAACGTACCCTCGACCAATGAAAAGTGCAAGGTAAGGGTTAATTCCTCAATCTCATTATTATCCGAGATTTTTTATATGTAAGTATTTTCTGGGACATATTTATTATCTATGTCCATGTTTTATAAAAGACATTTCAAAATGATTCTTTTAAGGTACTCATTTACTAAAACATTATTTTAAATGTTTTAAATATTTATTCTTCTAAATATTCTCTTCAATGCCCATGATTTCAAAATGGTTTTAATTATTTATTTATATAGACATGATTTATTTAGAATTTAAATTCATTTCAAAAGATTCAAAGTGGTATGGGGAATTTGGATTCAAAAATATCTTTTTAATGACATCCTTTAAAATTGTGTCACTTTTAAATGATTTCACAAAAAGGGATATTCCTCTCAAAAGGTTTTACTGATCATTTCCAAATATTTCATCATTATTTAGTAGATATTATTATTGATTATGTATAATTTATTATAATACAATATTCCATATTTTATCGAATGAGTTATGATAGGTTTGACTGTGGATGTGCTATTTTTATACCCTTCATGGTTTATGGTTGAAGTATTGACATTTTTATGCTAGTTTTAATATGAATGTCTATGTTATGTTTCAACATATTCATATGAATAATGCAGTAGACATAGTAAGTGGCGGGTGAGGCCCGCTATATCCCCTCGATGCATCGGTAGGTCTCATGAGAGAAACTAGTGTCTTGGCATAAGGCCTTGACAGAAAATTTATTTGCAGTCATTACATGTGGCCTTGACTATGTGGTAATGATTTCCAGCGTTAGGCATTCCCTCATTATGAAATTAATTTTTACATGTGATTATTTGAATAATATAATAACCATTTTCATGTTTATATGCTAATGTTTGATTTATTTTCTTCATATTATGTTCATAATTATGTTTAAAAGGCTGTTTTCTTTATTACAAATCATGTCTTAAAAGTTTTTAGCTTCCGCTAAATTATTTACCCTTACCGAGAATCTCAGCTCACCCCTTTCTTATGTTTTTTCTCCAAGGATTCAAAGAAGTGTATTATGTTTTATATGAAGGGTTAATCTAGGGGAATAATTGTATTCTCAAAAAATTACTTATGTTGTGTTTTATGTTTCAATGTGTAAAGTAATGTTCATGTATATAATTTATTTTCCAAGACTACTAAACTGATCGGTCCTTCAGGACATGATTCGTTGTAATAATGTCAATGTATTAAAATATTGCACCGGATCCAGGTGTCTGGAGTTGGGGAATTACAGTTTGTATCAGAAATAGTTTATTACAAACCTTGCAAAATAGATTTAGAAAAACTCTGACTAGATAACATTACCCTAATATAGACTTTGAGGATTAATATAAAAGAACTTCCTTGAATTTTGTTAATATAGAGATTTTGTGAGTTTTCCACGAAATATATCCCTATCTGGATACAAGTAGGTAGAGGCGGCTTTGGAACAGATGTACCTAGGAGTGAAAACTCCGACAAAGAGTTTTGGGCTTGACCCGAGGTATCCTGGTACATGACAGTGGGCCTTGCTGCACTCTTGGTTACGACATTACCATGGGATATGCTTAGGATAAATCATATCTTCATTACAAACCATTATTAAGGATTTATGAATATATAATTCCTCAAAGAAAACATTTTTTTGATTATGGATTATATCCATAATCTTTTCTATTTATTTTATGTTTTTCAGAGGTTTGGAATTTTGTATTGTGATTCATAAACTAATCCAGTGTATTCCATTGTTTAGAAATGGCGACCAGTAAGATGAATGAGAACTCTAGTAATACACAAGATCCAAAGAGTAAGAAGGATCATATCATTCATGGTATTAAGCCATCATTAGAAGAGAAACAGTCTCCCACGTATTCTCATCATATGAAGAAATAGTATCATGTGTTAATAAGATAAGTAAATAATTCTTTGAGTCCTATGGTTTTGAAGGGAAGAAAGAGAAGAAAAAGATGGTAGAGAGAAATACGGATAAAGGGAAGAGGGGAAAGAAGGATTTCCCCATATGTGATAAATGTGGAATGAATCACCTTGGTAAATTTTTGAAGGGAATTGGAGTTTTCTCTAAGTGTGGATAAAAAGGACACCAAGTATGTGATTGTAAGGGAAAGAAAAAGGTTTCAAATGTACAATTCTTCATCTACAAAGAGTTGGGACACTATGCAAATTAATGTCCAGATCATCATAGTATACCCCAAATGATGCTATTGGATAATAATCAAGTTATGATACTACCAAAGATGAAGAGGAATCACTATTATTCTTATATTATGTCATTTTAGTATTGTATCGACAATGTACTGGTTATATTAATTATGGAAATAAATAAGGATTGTATTTCAGTGATATTTCATTGAGGATTTGAGATTATATGGTACTATGAAAAGTGACTCAACAATAAGTGAAAATTTTAGGAAAATACATGGTTTAAGGAAAGATAATCCTTAATATTTTCCTAATACTGACTTAGTGATTTTGGAATAAGAGATTGTTGATTTTGATAAATTATATTAGATATTATTGACTACCTTGGAACTGATTACCGATTTGTTTATTCTATCATTGTTGGTGTAGTCAAAATGTTTGGATAAAAGAAATATATCTTGTATTATATTAGTAATAAGGGAGAATTAATGTAATCGATAAGGTTTTATGGTAATTCAGGGTGTTACCGTGTTTTTGAAGAATACATGATGATGGTTTTTACATATTATTACATGGAAAAAAAGATCGTCATTGTGTTTACCATCCTTATAAATTTTTAACTATGAATTTGGACAGAAGTATTTTGGATAAGTATAAAGGTTGGAATAGATTAAGTTTGACATTGGATACTATTTTTAAGGTTAAATAATTTATTAAGATTATTTTTGGATTGTTATAAAAAGGACAACCTGAAGGTCGGGCGATAAACCATCACGTTTAGCAAGGCCACGAGACTTAAACCCACAACCGAAGGGGGACAAGGGAGAATCACCTACCACTGGCCTATGTGATGACCAGGATTGTATATTGTATTTTTTAAAATAGTCTGACAAACGAATTATAAATTCATTATTTTTGGAACCCTATATGATTTGGATAAGTATAGTATTTTTTTTATTCTATTATCTTTTGGAGTGAAATATGAGTTTTTGGTAGGAATAACATGAAGTATGAAACTATACTTGTCAATTATATATATATTTCCTCTTATTATATGAATAAATTAATTCTAAAACTTTGGGGAAGGGATAATAAAACCAAAAATGTGTTATCCAGATATTTTATGTTTTGTTGAACCAAAGATATTTTAAATCATCATAGATTGATGGTTTTGAGGCCCTCGATTTTATATTTGTTTGTGATTGATGACCTCAATTGAACCTTATAATTATTTATGTTATTCATCCAATTATGTGTCTTTAATTTCAACCAATGTTCTCCTAATAGAGATCATAATTTGGTGGTGAATTTGTCATTTCCCTTTCCCCCCTTATTAAGACTAACTTTTATTAACCCAATATCCGATGCGGGTTTTCCACAATGGTATTTTTATATTTTTAACCTTTTTTTGAAGAACAATTTCAAATTGCAAGGATGAAATTTATTTATATAGAGGAGAATGTAACACCCCATGATGTTTTAGTACATTATCCCTTCAAAGTAATGCAATAACTTGTTCTACACGCAACACTGAGTTCGAGCGCACCATGACTTACCAAACTAGCCGTTCAAAACATGGTTATGAATAGTATTAACTGAATTTTTAATTTTATATACTCCATATAATTTTTGAATTAATATAATGTGTATATTAGACATAATATATGAACAAATTAAAAAAATTTCTGATAAAAGAAGTATTTTTCAATAAATGAAATTTTACCACCTTTTAATGATGAAACCTTTTTAAAACCAATATTTGACACTTTTATATATTCAATTTAATGAAATTAAATTCTTATTTAGAATCAGGACTTAAAAATTTAGTCTGGATAATTTTTTTTTTACTTTCTTGACAACTTTTATATTTTGATGAATAATGAAAATACAAAATTTTAATTGAATACAACTTTTTTAATTGAAATAATTTATAGTGTTAAATTATTGATTTGAATGGTTTAGAAGTATAATTAGATTATATTTGTATCATTTAATACAATTCAGGTAATTATAAGTAATTTTACATTTAAATTTTACATAAACACACGTCAATCTTTTGATAGTTTTTACATTAAAAAACCCGCTTTTTGGTTTTGAAAAGGGGAATACATTTTAAATTAATTAATGAAACTTATATGTTTTAAAATTGGTAAAATAGAATTAATTTTTGAATTTGGAATATAAAAATTATCTTTGGGTGATTGGTTTTGTATTTTTCTAAAAAAATTCAATTTTTTATGAATAGTGAAACAAACTGCGTTATTGTTTAAAACCGACTTGTTTTTAAATAATAATTTATTTTATATAAATTTATTTTAATTCAAAAAATATACATAATACCTATATATGTTCAATTTAATTCATTTAATTCATTTTACAATAAAATTAGATGTATAATATTTTATTGAACTTTTTAAAGTCTTCAACCCACCTTCTTGGCACATTTGCAAATTTGAATAAAATGTAATTCTAACGCTTTTGTGAATTGAATTTCAAACATTCAAGAGATAACATTGACATAAATATGTAATATGTGGTTCAATAATATGGAAATATATTTTGGTGAATAATAACTTTTTACTTTTATTTACCAGGGTTAAAAATAAATCGGGTGATTAAAGGTAAAAATGATCTTATAATTACTTAACACATTTCTAATTCTATTGGATAAGTGTTTTTTTACCCAAATAAACCATAGGAATAAAATATGAACATCTTTGATTCAATTGAATTATATTAGTATATTTGTTGTTATTTTATTTAAAGAAGAGTTAAAAGTGTAAAATTCCATGTTTAATAACACTACTAGAGATTGAAGCTATAGCCACAGACCTATAAAAATGTTTTTATAGGTCCATGGCTATAGATATTTTATATCGATGGTTTTAATAAGCCTTCGTGTCTATATCCCTTGTATCTCATGATTGTAATTTTTTTGATCAATACTGTACTCCTCCTCCTCCCCTGATCCACAACCCTATCACCGCGCATCGCCCTCCTCCCCGATGACCTCTCCTTCCTGCCGATATCCCTCACACCGACAACACCCTCCTCCCTGACACTCGACCCTCTCACTGTGGCGCCCTCCTCCCCTGACAACCTCTCTCACTTCACCCTCCTATTTTCCCTATCTTCTTTCCTCTATCACCCTCGCTGCTGTCATTTCTCACCCTCGCTGATGTCCTCTCTCGTTCGTCCTCACCGGCTTCAGTTCCCCCATCCCTTATCTTGGTTTCTTTTTTCGTGGGGTAGACTCTCCAATCATGGCTTGACTTTACTGGGCTTGACTGCTTGTAGGTGGTTTATTTGGTCATTGAAGCTCTTTCTTGGTGTTCTGTATTGGTAATTATTGGTGTTGAAACTTAAGACTACATTTTGGAGCTACGATGGTATCTAAGATTTGTAGTTATTTAATCCTTGGTTGGAAATGTTGTGTTATTCAATATCATTCTCTTTGCAAGAGAGTTCTACAAGAGGTCAATTGTGTAGCCCTATTTGGATCTCATCACAACCAATCAAGCTTTAAATTGATTTGAAAGCCTTCATTGTTTCATATGGTTGTTTAATTTAAATATTCTCTATCATTATTATATTTAATAATTAATTATTGTTATAATTTAATATTTCATCTCACATTTCATAAAAACTGAAATATAATGATTGAATAAAATTGCATAACACTACAACCATCAAGATACTACTACAAAATGGTTTCATGAATTTCCTATAATCTTCTTCCACTTTGAATTTCTTATCATCATTTTCAAATTTGAAACTACAACAATTAGTCCATCTCTTCCACACAGAATTTACCAGCATGGAGATCTCCTTCTTACAGGTGATTTACATTTCAAAAAATGTCATGTAATTATTTAATTTATTTCATGACTTTTTATCCATTAACTATACTAAAGGACATACCCTCCCCCTTATCTACTGAATCACAGTCTGCTGTATATCAGGAATGTGTCACTCACATCATTCAATGAATAACTCAACTTGTTTAATTATTGATAATTGAATATGTATTTTATTCATATAACAATCTTCAATTACATTCCCAATGAAGTTATTTTTTTCCATTAAAATATGAATTACATGTACTATGATAAAAATAGTGGGTTACATGATTATGGGAATCCTTGACAATTACAAATAAAGATAAACAATACAATTCTACAATCCCAATCTAGATCTAGAGTGGTGAGGTTTCAAAAAAGAATACTAAGGAAATAACAACAAATATGTTGACAGATTTGTATTATCTTCTCCTGAAAATTGTTCTGTTATTTATCATTCAACCAGTATATATTTTTACTATATTTTCAATTTTACATGCTCAAGATCTCTTGACAATAAAATTGAAACTAAACTTCTAACACCAACAAGAAGCACACAAAGAGGAACATGCATCCCATTAATGCATGTAACCATGAATGGTTAGTTCCTTATAATGTGAAAGTAACAATTACTTTGATTTTATAATTCAAAACAAAGAACCATATATTAGTGGAACTTATCATCTCTCTGTTTGACAATGAATAAAAAATGTTCTAATCTGTCAACATTATATTGTGCCTTCAAGGACATGTATCCTTTTTTCAGAACCACTACTCCTTGACTCACAACATTAACTCTGCGTGCAATCTTCCCACTATTTAGGCACTCCTCTACATCTCACCAATCTATTATCCTTGACTAAACACTTTAAATTGGTATGTGTAAGGGTATTCTTGAATGATGAAGATACTATTTCATCAAATCATTCTTCAATTTTTGTAGTTGTGGTTTTGATTTCCTGCAATATCTACTTTCAAATGACCATTATGTTGATTATATCTGATTTAATCGAATCCCAAGACACATATTTGTCTCTAAGATGAAAACATCTGAACTAGGACAATTTTACTTCCTCACATTCCATTTTATTTGTACCATTGGGTGGGGTTTATTTGATTAGATATCCTTATCCCCTACTCAAATTTTCATTGGGTAATATTTATAGGTTTATATTTATTTTATTTTTTATTGTTTTATTTTCCTTGGTTATGTTTTAGTTGATTTAAATTATTTCATATCATATAGTTTATTATATTTTTTAATTATTTCTATGGGGTGTAATTGATTTATTCATTTACTCATTTTTTAATCCCTTGTAGCAGTACCCCCCACACAGTGGAAGTAGTTACCAGTGTTCAGGCCATCTATTTGTTACCAGTCTAATGGCTATGATAATTGTAATTTTCATTCAGTAATGTAATATCTTGTATTTGTGATTTTCACATTATTATTTTTAATGTTTCTTAACTCAAATTTTATGAATACCATTTCTATAAATATCAATGATAAGATATTAAAATATCACTCCATCTTGAGTTCAAGCCTTCTAAGGCACTCCAATACAATTTTTAGTTGAAGTTTGTGAACAACACAGTGATGTAAAATATCACCGTAATACTCTATATAAAATTACTGGTGTATTTATTATTGTTTCACATTTTTATAGACATGTAAGAGTATTTTTGTTTTATATTTTCAAAAAATTCAATTGAAATAATGTAAAATATCACATCACACATTGTTTTAAACAACAATAATTTTGTAAAAGTACTGTTTTTGAACAGCAATAATTGCATTTGAATGTTGAAACAGCAATACTCTATAAAAATGTGAACATAAATACTCATAGAATTGTGTTTATAACAACACAACAATACTCTATTTAATATTTTTTTAAATATATTTTGATGTGTTTGCAAGAGTATTGAAGTGAAATATCACACAATTGGAATATAAAATTCATGCAAAAGTATGTACTATTTGTGAACAGCACAACAATACATTGTGATGTGTTTGTGATGTGTTGTTTTACATTTTTTTAATAGTAATACTAAATATAAATATTTTATGTGATGTTTTACTCATTTTTCCATCCCTTGAAGTAGTACCCCTTGGACAGTGGAAGTATTTACCAGAGTCGGGGCCATCTATTTATTACTAGTCGAATGCCTGTGGTAATTTTAATGTTCATTAATTAATGTAATATATTGTCTTTTTGATTCTCACAATTTAATTTTTAAGGTTTCTTAACTCAAATTTTATGAATACCATTCTTATAAACATAAATGATAACCTATTAAATTGGCCCTCCATCTCCAAGTAAAGCCTTCTAAATCTCCCCAACACCAGGAGGGTACTCTCAAATCCCCATACTCTTCTTGACCCATAGTCTATTGCACACAAGTCAAAGATCTCTGGAAATTCTTCACCATATTATCAAAAAACATTAATGTCAAATTCCTATTACTTAAAACATTTCATTGTAAAAGCGATTACATATTGTAATGGCACACATAGTTATCCCATTCCTTTGGAAGGCGCTGAAAACCATTAATAGGTAATGATTTTCATTTTCCTTTTATTAATATTATATTACATTTTCCTTCTTAATTTATAATTTTATAATATGTTATTTGTTTTAAACATCCATTATCTACACTATAACTTGTCCCCTCCCCCTCCACATATCTCTCCCTCCATCATTCTCTGCCTCATTCTCTAATGTGTCCAACCCTTTGTCAAAAACGATACCCATACCATATCTCCCAAAAACCAACTCCTATATTCTATAATGGACTCTCCGAAAAATTGCTCTCCCTATTCAATGCTAGGGATCTTGGAAATCTATTCTCCTTCGATCATGAAATCACTATTCTCTAATCCGTTCTATCAAAATCTCTCCTTAATCAACTATGCTAGCGTTTCACGTAATCCTAACTCCCTTGCCCTGTAATCATGTCTCCCTCATCGACTATTTATCTCCTTTCATCCACAACTCGGCCTCATCATTCTCATACCAAATCTGACTAAATATTGAACATGTCATTCAAGCCGCTTCGACCGACTACTGGAATGCGACCACATCATCCTACAATACCATTGTTAATAAATAATCATACATCATCGCTGGATTTCCATGGTATTTTTATAATACTGATTCCATGTACTTGACCTAGCTTCACAACATAGCTTTTCTAAAAATCAACTTTGATGGTTTTTTGGAATGCGCATTTTCATTCCAAACACAACTCACAATTTTTCTTAAATGCGCGACATGATGATTTTCATTTCAGTAATTAATTTTCTTATGGGTCATTCCACACATTTTCGGCCAAATTTTGTTGAACAGAACAACGGTTTAAAACATCACTACAATACTCTATAAAATTTTATTGGTGTATTTATTGTTGATTCACATTTATATAGGCATGTAAGAGTATTGTTTTTTACTTTTCAAAAAAAAAACAATGGAAATAATGTAAAACAACATATAACATTTTGTTTAAAACAATAATTATTATGTAAAACTACTGTTTTTGTGCAGTAAAAATTTCATTTGAATGTGAAAACATCAATGATCTATTAAAATGTGAACATAAATACTCTTATAATTGTATTTTTAACAACACAATAGTACTCTGTTTAAAATTCATTGCAATAGATTGTAATGTTTTTGTAAGAGTATTACTGTGAAACATCACAAAAACTGAATATAAAATCCATGCCAAAGTATGTACTATTTTTGAACAACACAGTAATACATTGTGTTGTGTTTTTGATGGGTTGTCTTATATATTAGTTTAACAGCAATACTCTATAAAAATTTGTGATGTTCTGTTTTACATATTTTTTAACATTACATACTCATACTTATTTATAATATGTTTTAAAATGTAAGATTTTCAGATATGGGGATGATAAAAACATATTGCTGATTAAAAGGTATATGCCAGGACACAAAGGTAGAAGTAGATAAATAAATGAGTCTAGAACAAAAATATTGTTGTAAAATTTTTCATCGGGTATCATTGTATATTCCAGTCCCCTTTGATTTTGTACTTATTTTCATTGGGTTTCATTCTTAATTCATTTAATCTTTTCTCAATCCATTGCAGCAGTCCCCTCTGATAGTCGAAGCAGTTTCCCAGTTGCTACACATAATTTATCTCCTTTTTTTAGCATCATCAAGAAGAATGTTAATGAAGAATACCCGATAGGTACTTTTCAATAGTTTATGTAACTATTTACTGCACACAATTAATTTTTCATCCATATGTTTCTTCTTAATTTAATTTACAAATGGTAATATTGTTTACTACCAACTTAAGTGCTTCAGTCCCTTATTGAGTAAAATAGATTAATATGTTTGTTTGTATACTGATACTAAAAACAATCACAAAATTTACTCTAGAAAATGTTATTCTTTCAATATATTCATCTTATTTCTGAAGATTTATAGGATTAATATGTATTATTACTGATGTTATATATTATTTCCTATTTTTGTTTCTTTGATTTACCGTAATGAAATCTCAGATTTCATTATATTTTTACAATGTAATAAATACACTTACATCACTTCATAATCATAATTTTCAATAATAATATATCATGCATGATTCCTTTTCAATGAATAAACTTATTCTCAGGTTATGATTTTTCATGTATGTAAAAATGCATAACCACATAACTAAGTGGGTTTGTGGAGTATGTTAATAATGGTTTAGTTTATTAATGACAAACAAGGTAATGTGGAAATTGTTAATGAAGAGGGGAGTATGTCTAGGAGTGGGGGGGGGGGGGGTCTGTCTAGGAGGGGGTGGGGGTCCCGGAGGGGGTGTAGGGGGGGGGGTCCAGTAGGGGTGGTGCAAGGGGGTCCGCAGGGGGACGAGGGGGGGGGGGGGCAGGGGGACAGGGGTGTGCAGGGGGGTATAGGGGATTTTTAGGGGGTGCATGGGGGGAAGGGGTGTGCATAGGGGGGTGAAAGGGGTGTCCAGCAGGGGAGTGCAGTGGGGGGGGGGGGGGTCCAGCAAGGGTGGTGCAAGGGGTGTCTTCCAGGTGGATGTGCAGGGGGGTGAAAGGGGACATGGGTGTGAAAGGGGGTGTATAGGGGGGTCAAGGGGGGTGTGCAGGGGGAGGGAAAGGGGGCATGGGTGTGTAGGGGGGTGTCTGTCCAGGGGTGAAATATTCAATCTTCTAGACATTACTCTATATCATGGTTGGATAGTTGATCACCAAAAATTCACTTATGAATACTATACCATTATATTTTTTTATAAAAAATATCTTTTACATTCACTCAGTTTAAATTTTTATTTCTTCCCTTTTCTTCTTTACTTTTATTAATATGCATGTATATGCATGCATGGGGGTGTAGAGGGGGTTGGGGTGTCCAAGGGGTCTAGTGGAGGGTGTCCAGGGTCTAGTGTGGTGTGTCCGAGGGGGGGGGGGGGGTCTAGGGGGTGGGGGTGGCCAGGGGGGTTCAGGGGGTGTCCATGGGGGGGAGGGGGGTCCAAAGGGTTGTCCAGGTGGGGGGGGGGGGGGTCCAGGGGGTGTCCAGGGGGTTGGGGCAGGGTGTCCAAGGAGGTGTCCAGTGGGGGTGTCCAGGGGGAGGTCTAGGGGGTGTCCAAGGGTGTGTCCAGTGGGGGTGTCTAGGGTGGGGGCGTCTAGGGGGTGTCCAGGGGGTGTTTTGGGGGTGATTTCGAAGAAAGGGAGTGGTGGGATGTTGCAGGGAGGTTTCAAGGGAAGTGGTGGGCTACTACTAGTGGGGTGGGGGCGGTTGCAAGTGGGTGGGCTGCTGCAAGTGGGGTGGGGGATGCTGCAAGGGGAGCGTGGGTTCTATATAGGAATTGGAGTGGTGGGATGCTGTAAGAGGGTGGGGGCTGATGGAAGAGGGTGTGGGGGGGGGGGGGGGTGGGGCTGTCCAGGAAGGAGAGTTGTGGGATGCTGCAAGTGGGTATAGTTTTTTATGAAATAGGGGGATATTTAGCCACGGTTTCTAACCACGGCTAAAGCCCCATAGTTTCGGTTTGAACTGTGGCTAAATCCCTATATCCAGGGTTCTAAACTATGGCTATAGGAAATGTGAGTCTTGATCTTCTTCCACAGTTTGAAACCGTGGCTATAGGGCTTTATCCATGGTTCAAACCGTGGCTATAGTCTTTTATCCATGGTTTCAATCATGGCTATATGGTTTTAGCCACGGTTTCAAACCATGGCTATAATCTAAGGCATATAGCCCAACCAATACCTTCCATGGTTCATTGAACTGTAGCTATAACCTATAGCCATGGTTTTTGGTCTTATAACCACAATTTCAGACCATGGTTATAGCCCAAATTTCGAGAAGTGTAATTAAACCATTTCTAATATAGGGTTATACATAATATAAATTTGACTATAAATATTAATTAGAAATCATAAAATATTTCCTACATCACGGTATTTTATTTATAATATTTAGAAATTAAATAACTAAATTTATTTGTGACACAATTATGATGTAGTAATTACTATATTAATGAAAGATTAAAATAATTGATGTTATAAATTTCAAAATAATTGTTAATTGAGACTTTTGTTGCATTCCATGAATTTTCTAGTTAAATAAGAATGCTGGGATTGATTAAATGAATTTTTTTAAAAGTAATAATGTTGTTATGACATTCAAAAAATAAAATACTAAAAAGTGTCAAAATTGACATTAATGAGTTTTTAAAAACAAATATTATATTATTAAATGATAAAACACTCCTAAAAATAAATGGTTCAGCCAAAATACTTATATATGATAAAATTTGTCAATAATGAACCACGTGGGGTTCTTTTTTATTTTTATAGTAATTTTATATACCATTTATTATAATAATACACGAGGATGTGGTAAAAGATAAACTATTTAACTAAGAGTTAAATCTAAAAGATAGGGTTAATATTGTGACCAAAAATTATCTAAAACCTATTGGTTGAGGATTTTTACCCATCCCCATCTTATCATTGAAATAAATCAATTTGGAGAAATTATAAATAGAAAATGATTTTGTAACAATATAATATTTTAAACTTTTCCTAATGTGACCCTCATCCCTCATATAAAAGGGTACTTCCCCTTCTCTCAAAATGACACCTCCAAATCCATTTGGATTATCCCGCCCCAACCCAAATATCCTCCCAACATACCTCACTTCAACCTAGTGGCCTTCCCTTGAGTAGAAAGCCATATTAAGGAACCATTTTTTCAAATCAAAAGGAAACACCCAAATAAGAGGTGGTTAAACGTACCCTCAACCAAAGGAAAGTGCAAGGTAAGGGTTAATTACTCAATCTCATTATTATGCGAGATCGTTTCTGTGTAAGTATTTTCTGGTAAATATTTATTATCAATGTCCATGTTTCATAAAATAAGTTTCAAAATGATTCTTTAAGGTACTCTTTAACTAAAATATAATTACAAATGTTTTGAATATTTATTCTTCTAAATATTTATAATTAAGGTCCATGTTTTCAAAATGGTTTTAAGGATTTATTTATATGGACAAGATTTCTTTAAAATTTTAATTCCTTTCAAAAGTTTCAATGGGTTATGCGACACTTTGACTCAAAAATATCCTTTAAATGACTTCCTTTATAAATGTGTGGCTTTTAAATGATTTCACAAAAAAGGATATTTCTTTCAAAAAGTTTTACTGATCATTTTCAACTATGTCAATATTATTTACTGGATATTATTCTTGATTAAGGTTGATTTATTATAATACAATCTTCCATTTTGTATCGAATGAGTTATGATATGTTTTCCTGTGGATATGCTATTTTTATACCATTCATGGTTTATGGTTGAAGTATTGACATTTCGTATGCTGGTTTTAATAATAATGTTTATGTTATGTTTCAGCATTATCATATGAGTAATGCAGTGGACTTAGTAAGTGAAGGTTGGGGTGCGCTAGTGCCCCTCAATGCATCAGTAGGTCTCATGAGACGAACTAGTGTCTTAGAACAAGGCCTTGACAAAAAATTTATTTGTAGTCTTTGAACGAGGCCTTGACTATGTGGTAATAATGTTCTGCGTTAGGCATTCCCTTATTATAAAATTTATTATTTTATGTGATTATTAGACTAGTATATTGTCCATTTGCATGTTTATATTGTAATTATTGATTTATTTTCTTCAAATTATGTTCAAGTTTATGTTTAAAAGGCTGTTGTTTTTATTAAACATCCTTCATTAAAAGTTTATAACTTCTGCTAAATTATTTACCCTTACTGTGCATTTGAGCTCACCCCTTTTTTATGTTTTATTTTCCGAGGATTCCAAGAAGTGTGTTTTGTTTGATATGAAGGGTTAATCTAGTGGAATAATGGCGTTCTCAAAGGATTATTTATGTTGTGTTTTATATTTGAATGCGTAATGTAATGTTCATATATGTAACATTTTTTTCAAGACAACAAAATTGATCTGTCCTTCGAGACATGATTCATTGTAATCATGACAATGTTTAAAAATAATGAACAGGCTCTGGGCTTCTGGGGCCAGGGCGTTACACCTTTCACATAGGCTAAAGCATCTACTTACAAAAATCAATCACCTAAAGTTTCAATGAAAGAGTATCCCCGAGCCGGGAAGCATCAAACTTTAGAGAAGAAATATGATATCCAAAACCAGTTAGCCTCAGTACCAACAAAGTTATCACTATTGGATACGTTAAGTCTATCCATGAACCTTAGGTAGGCACTAATAGATCCCTTAATAATTCCCCATAAATTTGATGATGATGTTGCAATGGACATAGTCTATTAAATGAAGAGTAATACCAAAGAATTTCACACTATCATCTCCTTAACAGACAAGGATGAAGACGCCATCATGCCGAGAAACATCAACCCCTTATATGTGTCTGGAAAGATAAACAACATCAAAGTCCGAATAATTTTCATTGACAATGGCTCTAGAGTCAAACTCCTCTCATTGCGAACACTTCATCGGTTGGGTTATGATGAAGACAGTTTAGCACCCAGCACATGAATCTGATGGTATATGAAAAAAGTGAGAAGAAGCCATTGGAATGAATCAATATTAAAACATTACATGGAGACCTTGTGTCTGATTCTGAGTTTCTGGTAGTGCGGCAAAGTATAGCCTTCAACATCCTATTGGGGAGGCCTTTGCTGCATCAGTGTGCTGCAATTCCTTCATTGTTCCATCAGTAAGTAAAATATTATGCTAATGGAAAAAATGGGACATTTCATGTCAATAAATCCCCATTCAAATATTTTAAGCTTCATCATATTTATGTAGAGTTCTATGAATTTAAAGAGAAGCAATCTTTGGTCGAATACATTGACTAGATCACTGCCCCGAATTAATTGGAAATGGCTCCCACCAATCCCCTCCAACATCTTGGGTAAGAGTTTGTATAATCCATCAACCAAGTTTAATGCATAAGTTCAAGATTGGATACAAACACAATTTTCTCCATGATTTCCGTTATGGAAGCCAAGTCCAAGGACATTAAAGTGCAGGTTGGCACCTATAATGTCATGGAAAGCCCTGACAAAGATGCTCTCAGCCCATCCTCAGGACCCCAGATGGTTCCCGCCTTACTCACTAATGTATAAGAAGATGTCTTGTCACATAAATAAATCAAGGGAATTCCATCATATTTTTGGAATTCCCTGTGGTGATTTGGAAAAAATGGAGTTGTTTCGGTTTCATAAATCGGAGTTTCAATTTATCTTCCAACACCGGAGAGTTCATATCAAGAATACTCTCTCCATCAGAAGAGTTATAATATGATTAAGAATATGATGAT
The DNA here is from genome assembly GCA_963277665.1 of Viscum album. Classification (NCBI taxonomy): domain Eukaryota; kingdom Viridiplantae; phylum Streptophyta; class Magnoliopsida; order Santalales; family Viscaceae; genus Viscum; species Viscum album. The sequence continues at coordinate 183,805,625 of OY728145.1, forward strand.
GAAGAAGAGGAAGAAGAAGACCTCAAATAATCCCATCCCATATTCAAAGAAGGTGACTCCACCATAATAAATGAACTTGTGGAGATAATCCTGGGCACTGAAGACGACCTGTGGCCCACTCTGATTAGTATTTCTATGCCTTTCATGGAGGAAGATGCATATACCTCCTTCCTAAAAAATATTCCATATGTTTTTTCCCAGAACTAAACAGAAATATGAGGTCTCGAACTGGAGGTCCCCACTAATCATTTGGGTCGGTTGAATGACCATCGTGGCTATAAGCAAGCAGCTAGAAGGACCCACCCGAAACATACTGACAAAATAGAGGCTAAAGATAACAAGATAATCGAAAATAAATTCATCTGGGAAATCCAATATCTAGTTTGGTTAGCAAACATAGTCCCTATAAGAAAATAGGAATAAACAGATTAGAGTCTACACCGACTTTAGGGACCTCAATCGGCACTTCCCGAAAGATGATTTTCGGGTCCTAGTCACAGAATTGTTGATCGATGTGACCATTGTATATGTAGACCTCTCTTTCATGGAAAACTATTAGGGATAAAACTAGATCTGAAAGGCCCAAGGATATGAAGAAGATACTAATTTTAGTTCCCCTAAGGGAGTGTTATATTATACGATGATGGCCTTTGGTCTAAATATTTTTGGTACTACATATCATCACGCCGTGCATCGCATTTTCAAGCCCCTACTAGGAAAATTAATCGTGTGATATGTCGATGATCTGGTGGTTAAATGCTGACAACACTAAAACTACATGACATATCTTGAAACTATCTTAAAAAAATACAACAACACAGTTTGAAGATGAATACCATAAAGTGTTCCTTCAGCGTTACCTCTAGGAAATTTTTTGGCTTTGTCGTACACCATCGCAGCTTTGATGTCAACCTTGAGAAGACAAAATCCATCCTTGGCATGTCTCTACCTCACAATCTCACTATGTTTTTGGGTCTCAAGGGGCACCTGACCAATATCACACGCTTCATATCCAACCGTGTGGGTAAATTTTTAACTTTCACCAAGTTAATGAATACGGTTGTTACATATGAGTGGGATAATGATTTTCAAGAAGTTTTCAACAATCTCAAAAGATATCTCGTAAGCCCACTGGTTATAATGCCTCCTGTTTAGGGGAGACCACTCATTTTTTACATAACCTTCTTGGAATGGTTATTAGGTGATTTCCTCATGCAGAAGAATGATACTGATACTGAGAAAATTTTCTATTACCACAACCGAACAATGATTGATGTTAAGACTTGATATTCAAAAATTGAGATCTGCCAAGCCATAATCTTCACGGTTTAGAAATTTAGGTATTACCTACAGCACTATGAGGTCCATCTGGTCTCCCACTGGAACCCACTCAAGTATATTCTTTTCCATCCCATGATAAATGGATGCCTATCACAGTGGGTAGTCATCCTATAATAGTTTTACATATGATACGTGGCCCAAAAGGCCATCAAAGGCCAAAAATTAGAAGACTTTTTGGTGGAGTACCCCTCAAAAGAAACAACCTTTTTGGATGTTGAACTTCCGGATGAAGAAGTGTTCTCCATCCAAAAAGACCCCAAAGTCTGGGAAATGTACTTATATAGTAATTCTATAATCCCAATAGGGGAAAGGATAAAGTATCCCAAGCTCAATAAAGTAGGGATGGGAGTTATACTCATATCCCCCTAGAATGACATCTAGCCTTACTCCTTCTTGGCTTTCAGTGGGTTTCACAAATAATGAAGTAGAATACTAGTCCCTCATTGAAGGCCTAGAGCTATAACATCATGCATGATCCAAACACCTAAATATTAAAGGTGACTCAGAGCTAGTCATCCAGAAGGTCAATAGTAACAATTCTATTAAGAATGAATTACTTTCCCCCTTGATGAACAATGCTCGAGAACATATGGCATAATTCCCATCAGAACCATCCCTGATGTATGTCCCTCATTTGCAAAATGCTCAAGCTAATGCATTGGAAAATGCAGCTATAGCCCTGGTTGATGTAGATCAGGATGAAATGGTTATTAGCAATTCCCACTATCGGATGGGTTTTCCATTTATTCAGAACAATATGGATGAAATCGACAAGAATATCCCCATTTGTGAGCCTTATGGTCACATCATTGGATGGATGACTCCCATTGATAATTACTTATAGAGGGGGGAATTCCCACCAAATAGGGTGGAAAGAGCATAGATCTAGAGATGGGTAGTAAAATCTTTCTTGTACAATGACATAAACCAAGAAAAGGTTATCTATAAATGAGGCCCTGATAGAGTCCTTCACAGGTGCATCGATGGAGAAGAGACTGATGTCTTCATGAATGATTTGTATGCATGAGCTTGTGGAGCACACCAATAAACAACCAGGATCTCCCATAAAATTTGAAGGCATGGATACTAAAGTGCACTGTGTTGCATTTGTTGTCAATGAGGCATGAAGTTGTCTTGGAATGAATGGATGTCAAGGAGTTTCAATATGTGAATGACAAAGGATGTGATGGTGATGGTGATGAAGAGATAATGGCCATAGTACTGACATAGGAGATGATGGTTGAAACATTCTCTAAGAACATCAGACGATTGATGAGCTGATCCTTAAGTATAAAGAACTTGTATCAACTGGATACAAAGTCACAACAATGTTTGAAGACCATGCATTGTATTGACAATGCATGAGGAGTTGAAGAATATCCATCCACAAGTACTAAGTGGATGAAGTGAGCTGAAGAAGTCCATGCACTAACACTTAGTGCATGTGAATTAGAAGAAGATCCAACTTGATCTCTGATTAGATCAATGAAGCACTTTGAATAATTTAAGTGATTCAGGAGTTCGGTTGAAGATGAAGATCCTTGAGAATTCTCTCCTAAGTAGAAAATGAGATGATGAAGAAGAATTATAAATTGAGGAGTTGTTTCTAATCAAGAGGATTAATGTTTGAATTCTTAAGAAGAAGAGAAGAGAAGAAATGAAGAAGGGAGAAGTGGCATTTGGCAATTGGCATATTTTATATGGAGGAGAAACTTGTTTTTATACAAAGTCTAGGTTCTGTCCTTTGCCAAAAAATATGCCAACCTCAAGGGCCAGCCTTAAGGGTTCAACCCAAGGCACATGTGGGACCAGGTCACCACGCCCAAGGGGATCCCATGGGGCCAGCCCAAGAGAGGCCAGAGCCGTGTATAAGCCCCGAGGCCACGCGGTGATGAAGCCCGCACAGCGTGGGCGCAGGAGCGCGCCCGAAGGGTGCATAGTGGGCGCCAGTGGCGCGCCCGCAGGGAGCAAGAGTGGGCGCAGAGCGCGCCCGTAGGGAGAACACGGTGCGGGGCGGCACCGTGGAGGGAGGAGATTCAATTGCTGAGTAGCGGAGAGCGCTGGGGTAATAAGCCGCGGATAAACCGGGCTTCGTTTCGATGTGGGACGTGGGATTTTCCCGCGGAAGAGTTCCTGGCCGCTCATCCAATCGCGCGGACGATCTAAGCCGCACATCTGATCCCGCGCGAGATCTTCAGATCCAGGACGCCCGATGTATCTCCATCGCCTGATCCGACGGACATGGCTCGTCTTCCACCTCGAGCTCGAGCCGAAGCCTCCCGCGAAGCCGCCGCTGAACCAGGCGCCTCCTGAGTGAAGATTTTGAGTATCCGGCCACCTCCGATCAAACCGAAGTGTCCATTGGGATCGTCTGAGCATACCGAACACAACCATGCCTCAAAGTGGGCTTGCATGTAATGTATGGAGAATTTCGGTCGAGGCCGAGGCAAACGAAGTTGCCAGGCCATTGGGGTGTTCGTGCCTTTGCATGGATTGGGTTTAAACAGAGGCTCTGCATGTTGTTCCATGCACATGCACGTGAGGAAAAATAAAAGAGAGAACCCGCGTGAAACAGAGGAGCAAAATAAAGATTTGGAAAGTTTTTAAAGATCCGAAGATCTCGGGGATTCAAGATTTATCCCACGCGGAAGGCAGAGGCTCTCCTCGCCTATAAAAAGAGAGGCCGAGACCTCTGAATTGCTTGCTGATCCTTTGTTGAAGATCCGAAGAACCGTGAGTGCACCTCTGCCTCGCGAAGTTGAAGCCCCGCGCAAATTATATTTGTGCAGCTGAAGTCCCCTGCGCGCTAATCCTTTGCGCGGCAGGAAGAGCTCGTGGCCACAGCATTCTTGCGCGCCCGAGGCTTGTCCCCTCTCTGCCCGCACCCTTGCGCGGCAAGAGGAAGACCCCGCGGGTGTTGCACTTGCGCGCCCCGCGGGTAGGAGGTCTTGCGCGCCCCTGTGCCGTGCACCTTGCGCGCCCGAAGGCTAGGTGAAGACCCGAGGCTTGTTTGCCTTGTGCTCTACACACATTGTGTGTGTGCCAAAGAAGGCCGAGGCCTTGCCTCGTGTGTGTGGTAAGAGAAGAAGAGAAGGCCGAGGCCTTTGTGCCTTTTGTGTAAAAAGAAAAGGTGGAGGCCGTAGCCCTTGTGTTGGTATTCGGGTGTGTGCAAGAGGAGGCCGAGGCATGCCCTTGTGTATGTGCCAAATTGAAGAACACATCTTGTGTGTGCTAAGTACCCTACAAGCAGTGGGTGTGAGCAAGACAAGGCCATACTTGTGTGTGCATTTGAAGAAGAAGGCCGTAGCCCTTATGTGTGAAAAATGAAGAACCAAGTGTGTGCATAAGAGGATTGCACACTTTGAAGGAAATTAAAAGAACAAGGAAGTGTGTGTGCTTTGCAAGTGAAGTAGGCCAAGCTCAAGTGTTTGCCAAAGTGAAGAAGTTTTGTGTGCAAAGAGACATGAAGGCCGAACATAGTGTGTGCACTAAAAGTGTATACACTTAGAAGAAGAATGAAGAGGACATCCACACTAGAGTATAACACACTTGTGAGTGTGTAAACAAAAAGAATAAAGTGTGTGAAGTCAGTGAAGGTGTGTGCTTAAAGTGACTACACCCTTTGTGGGTCTACTGCACCAAGAGGAAGAAAAGGAGAGTTCATGCATGCATGCATGCACGTGCACACGTGAACAGTGCTAAATCAGTGGTGTGCAACTGAGACTGGACCAGACCGAAGATAAAGATATCAGTTGTCTGAGCATTCAGTAGTTGAAGAAAGAAGGCCAGGTCATCCTTAGAAGAAGGTGATAAATCCTGAGCAAGACGAGAAGACCTGATCAACTCAAGTGATCAGAGGTACAGAGCAAGGCCAGCAGTCCTTATCCCAGACTGCTGAGGATACTTGAAGAACTTAAAGTGAAGAAGAGCTACTCGTGTGACTCGAGGAGCCAGGAGAAGACCCTGTGGGACTCAGGGAGAAGAAGTCTTCAGTGGGATTCTGGAGCAGGCCAGTGGGAATCTGGTAACACTGTGGGACGCAGTATAAAGACCCTCCTGTGGGACTCAGGAGAGATACAGTGGGACTCTGTATCGACCATTGTAATTTTAACAGGTTATAATGGAGAATCCATGCTGGGAGAGCATGGCAAGGATGTAGGCCTTTGGTGCCGAACCTTGTAAATCCTTTTGTCCTGTGCCTTTTCATTACTGCATCATTCGGGAGAGGTTGAGAGATACAAGAAGAGTGGATCGAGGCTTTAACCAGCCATAGAGGTTTAATTGATTAAGAATCAATTAGTAAAAAGTTTTAAGGGATCACTGATTCACCCCCTCCCCCTCTCAGTGATTCACACTGATCTGGGCACTTCAATTGGTATCAGAGGGAGGTTACCTCTAAACGATCCAAGAGAGTCTATATGGAGTGGAGATTTGAGGAAATGAAAGAACAGCCTCAAATGGAGATATCTGCCAAGACTCTGAAAAACAGAATGAAGAAACATGCAAAGAAGATGAAGAAGAAGGTTGCTGCAATCAGAGAAACTCCTTCTATGGAAAGAAGTGTGAAAGTCACATCAGATGACAATTCCTTTTATCATTCTTCTGATGAAGCCTGTCCTAGCTGTGATGAAGATGGAAGAAACAATGATCTTCTAAATGCAATCAAATATCTTCAGAAGAGAGTCCCCAAGGAAGTTGCAATGTGTATAGCTACAGGCCTCCTTGATCTTCAAGAAGAAAAATTACAGCTAGAAGATGAAGCCAATTCTCTGGAAGTCCAATTGGCTAAAAGGGTTGGCATAACCAACACTCTCAGAAAGCTGGTAAATGCTAAAGATGAAACAGTATCTCTTTGCAATGAAAGATATGAAGATACTTGTGAAGAATTGCAAAGAAGCCTTTCTGAGAAAGAATTCTTTAAGACTGTGGTCAAAGATGTTTTCCATGCACTGGAAAAGAGGCATAAAGTATCAATGGTTGTCAGAGATGCTCAACTTGAAGAAAAAGTCAAATTGGTGAAGGAGCTGGACAATTCATTGCAAGAATTAAAGAAGGTGCATGAAGACCAGATAAAACAGCTGGAAGAGAAATGGGAAGGAAGGCTAAGAACTGTTGAGGATGAGAATAACTCCCTTAACATGAAATGCTTAGAACTAGAGGTGATATTGAAAAATCTGCAATCACCCAAAGCTGAAGCCTCCCAGTCAGCTGAAAGGAGAAATGTTACTACTCAAGTATGCATTGAGTAGGATGATTCTAAAAGAAAGACATCCTCTAATGAAAGGGCAACTTCTTCTAAAAAGAAGGTACCATCCATACCATCTTGTACTGATACTTCTAATTGTGTTTCCACAAAAAGTGCAGGATGGAAGAATAATTCCAAAAAAATATGGATGAAGACAATAAAGAAGCAGAGCTCTCCTGAAACAGCACAACAGGTCAAGAAAAGTACCCTACAATCAGAAGGACTGAAGAGGTCAAGATTCGTGGGTCAGTGTTGGTGTTGTAACAAGTATGGGCATTGTGCAAAGGATTGTTGGTACAATCCACTGAATTCCAAAGCACAGAGAAAGCCCATGCCTAGGGGGAGCAAGCCAGAAGAAAAGAAGAAGCATCCACAGGTCCAGAGACATCTGTTTACTGCTAACAGATTTGGATTGCTTGACAACATCTGGGATGTTTGCAAAAGTGGTCAAAATGATACATGTCAATCTCCAACTGTATCCAAAGATGAAAAGAAGAGAAGATCACTGAACCTGGCTAAAATGGAATCCTTGGGAAGCAAGAAGAAAGTTGAAAATGCTCCCAAGAAGAGTTTGAAGAATGAAGAGAAGTCCTTGGAATTCAAATCCAAGAAGGGTGATGCATCAAGAAGAGCCACCAAGAAGAAGTGCTTCTACTGTGGAAAGATTGGTCATACCATGGATCTTTGTAAAGAAGCCATGAAATTTAATAGAAGCCAACTGGACTCAAACAGACAATCAATCCAAAAGAAGCAGAAGGGATTGATTGAAAACAAGTTGCCTAAGAAAGGTAGCTTGACAGAATCAAAGGAACCATGTGGAATATCCAGAACTGAGGCCACACTTCCAAGTGACTTACTAGTCATATGGCCAAATCAGTTGCAACTTGCCAAAGATCTGAAAAGAGCTGAAGATGAAGTTCTGGCAATTGCTAAGTCAAGAGGTAAGAAGAATATTTCACATGAAGATGTTTTGAGAACCACACTAGCACAATCATTATTGAAGATCAAATGTGCAAGTGTGAAGAATGGTGAAAATGGGACATCTCGGTTGAGAGAATCTTCTCAACCTTGTTGTTCACATTGATGAACCAAGGAGGTTCCATCTTATTCCCTTATACTATTGGTATTTACATGTGCTAACATTACAGGGAATTGAAGATGATGATCATTCTCAACTGGAGAGTGGTTTGGACAGAATGGAGTGCACCCCTTGAGGGGGAGCAAATCTGAAGAAGATGATGTTCTGAGATTAATATCATCTTGAGAAAAGTGAAGGTATTCCAATCATACTTTCATCCCTTGTTTCATAATTGTATTCATCATGAAAATTAAGGGGGAGTATTGATTGAAGACAAATGGTTGAAAGGGGGAGCTTTATCTTTGCACCTGAACTTTCTAATGAGTTTTGTGAAGTTGTGCAGGATTTAGCAAATTCATAGTTATATCTGAAAACTTTCAAACCCCTAAGCATGATCTCACATGTGTAGAGAATTTTGGACAGCTTTGAATTCCTTGGTCATATCACTCTTGTTTTCTACACCGGGTTAGCCCAAGTAGACTTAGAGCTGATTTACTAAAGGTTCTTTGCTAAAGAAGAACATGTGGCATCATCCCTCTCTTAGTGATTTTCAAGAAGATGCTATTCAAAGGGAGGAAGAGATATTGTGGAAGAGAACCACACCACACCTTTGCATTTGATTGCCAATAAGGGGGAGAAAATATTGGCACACATATTGACCCATTCATATGTGCTAAAGGAGTGTATTGACAACAAATACAAAGGGGGAGATTGAAGTGCACTGTGTTGCATTTGTTGTCAATGAGGCATGATGTTGTCTTGGAATGAATGGATGTCAAGGAGTTTCAATATGTGAATGACAAAGGATGTGATGGTGATGGTGATGAAGAGAGAATGGCCATAGTACTGACATAGGAGATGATGGTTGAAACATTCTCTAAGAACATCAGACGATTGATGAGCTGATCCTTAAGTATAAAGAACTTGTATCAACTGGATACAAAGTCACAGCAATGTTTGAAGACCATGCATTGTATTGACAATGCATGAGGAGTTGAAGAAGATCCATCCACAAGTACTAAGTGGATGAAGTGAGCTGAAGAAGTCCATGCACTAACACTTAGTGCATGTTAATTAGAAGAAGATCCAACTTGATCTCTGATTAGATCAATGAAGCACTTTGAATAATTTAAGTGATTCAGGAGTTCGGTTGAAGATGAAGATCCTTGAGAATTCTCTCCTAAGTAGAAAATGAGATGATGAAGAAGAATTATAAATTGAGGAGTTGTTTCTAATCAAGAGGATTAATGTTTGAATTCTTAAGAAGAAGAGAAGAGAAGAAATGAAGAAGGGAGAAGTGGCATTTGGAAATTGGCATATTTTATATGGAGGAGAAACTTGTTTTTATACAAAGTCTAGGTTCTGTCCATTGCCAAAAAATATGCCAACCTCAAGGGCCAGCCTTAAGGGTTCAACCCAAGGCACATGTGGGACCAGGTCACCACGCCCAAGGGGATCCCATGGGGCCAGCCCAAGAGAGGCCGGGGCCGTGTATAAGCCCCGAGGCCACGCGGTGATGAAGCCCGCGCAGCGTGGGCGCAGGAGCGCGCCCGAAGGGTGCATAGTGGGCGCCAGTGGCGCGCCCGCAGGGAGCAAGAGTGGGCGCAGAGCGCGCCCGCAGGGAGAACACGGTGCGGGGCGGCACCGTGGAGGGAGGAGATTCAATTGCTGAGTAGCGGAGAGCGCTGGGGTAATAAGCCGCGGATAAACCGGGCTTCGTTTCGATGTGGGACGCGGGATTTTCCCGCGGAAGAGATCCTGGCCGCTCATCCAATCGCGCGGACGATCTAAGCCGCACATCTGATCCCGCGCGAGATCTTCAGATCCAGGCCGCCCGATGTATCTCCATCGCCTGATCCGACGGCCGTGGCTCGTCTTCCACCTCGAGCTCGAGCCGAAGCCTCCCGCGAAGCCGCCGCTGAACCAGGCGCCTCCCGAGTGAAGATTTTGAGTATCCGGCCACCTCCGATCAAACCGAAGTGTCCATTGGGATCGTCTGAGCATACCGAACACAACCATGCCTCAAAGTGGGCTTGCATGTAATGTATGGAGAATTTCGGTCGAGGCCGAGGAAAACGAAGTTGCCAGGCCATTGGGGTGTTCGTGCCTTTGCATGGATTGGGTTTAAACAGAGGCTCTGCATGTTGTTCCATGCAAATGCACGTGAGGAAAAATAAAAGAGAGAAACCGCGTGAAACAGAGGAGCAAAATAAAGATTTGGAAAGTTTTTAAAGATCCGAAGATCTCGGGGATTCAAGATTTATCCCACGCGGAAGGCAGAGGCTCTCCTCGCCTATAAAAAGAGAGGCCGAGACCTCTGAATTGCTTGCTGATCCTTTGTTGAAGATCCGAAGAACCGTGAGTGCACCTCTGCCTCGCGAAGTTGAAGCCCCGCGCAAATTATATTTGCGCGGCTGAAGTCCCCTGCGCGCTAATCCTTTGCGCGGCAGGAAGAGCTCGTGGCCGCAGCATTCTTGCGCGCCCGAGGCTTGTCCCCTCTCTGCCCGCACCCTTGCGCGGCAAGAGGAAGACCCCGCGGGTGTTGCACTTGCGCGCCCCGCGGGTAGGAGGTCTTGCGCGCCCCTGTGCCGTGCACCTTGCGCGCCCGAAGGCTAGGTGAAGACCCGAGGCTTGTTTGCCTTGTGCTCTACACACATTGTGTGTGTGCCAAAGAAGGCCGAGGCCTTGCCTCGTGTGTGTGGTAAGAGAATAAGATAAGGCCGAGGCCTTTGTGCCTTTTGTGTAAAAAGAAAAGGAGGAGGCCGTAGCCCTTGTGTTGGTATTCGGGTGTGTGCAAGAGGAGGCCGAGGCATGCCCTTGTGTATGTGCCAAATTGAAGAACACATCTTGTGTGAGCTAAGTACCCTACGAGCAGTGGGTGTGAGCAAGACAAGGCCATACTTGTGTGTGCATTTCAAGAAGAAGGCCGTAGCCCTTATGTGTGAAAAATGAAGAACCAAGTGTGTGCATAAGAGGAGTGCACAGTTTGAAGGAAATTAAAAGAACAAGGAAGTGTGTGTGCTTTGCAAGTGAAGTAGGCCAAGCTCAAGTGTTTGCCAAAGTGAAGAAGTTTTGTGTGCAAAGAGACATGAAGGCCGAACATAGTGTGTGTACTAAAAGTGTATACACTTAGAAGAAGAAGGAAGAGGACATCCACACTAGAGTATAACACACTTGTGAGTGTGTAAACAAAAAGAATAAAGTGTGTGAAGTCAGTGAAGGTGTGTGCTTAAAGTGACTACACCCTTTGTGGGTCTACTGCACCAAGAGGAAGAAAAGGAGAGTGCATGCATGCATGCATGCACGTGCACACGTGAACAGTGCTAAATCAGTGGTGTGCAACTGAGACTGGACCAGACCGAAGATAAAGATATCAGTTGTCTGAGCATTCAGTAGTTGAAGAAAGAAGGCCAGGTCATCCTTAGAAGAAGGTGATAAATCCTGAGCAAGACGAGAAGACCTGATCAACTCAAGTGATCAGAGGTACAGAGCAAGGCCAGCAGTCCTTATCCCAGACTGCTGAGGATACTTGAAGAACTTAAAGTGAAGAAGAGCTACTCGTGTGACTCGAGGAGCCAGGAGAAGACCCTGTGGGACTCAGGGAGAAGAAGTCTTCAGTGGGATTCTGGAGCAGGCCAGTGGGACTCTGGTAACACTGTGGGACGCAGTATAAAGACCCTCCTGTGGGACTCAGGAGAGATACAGTGGGACTCTGTATCGACCATTGTAATTTTAACAGGTTATAATGGAGAATCCATGCTGGGAGAGCATGGCAAGGATGTAGGCCTTTGGTGCCGAACCTTGTAAATCCTTGTGTCCTGTGCCTTTTCATTACTGCATCATTCGGGAAAGGTTGAGAGATACAAGAAGAGTGGATCGAGGCTTTAACCAGCCATAGAGGTTTAATTGATTAAGAATCAATTAGTAAAAAGTTTTAAGGGATCACTGATTCACCCCCTCCCCCTCTCAGTGATTCACACTGATCTGGGCACTTCAGATACTATTGACCTACTATGATAAAGAATTGTTCCATATTCACCAAGAAGTTCCATTCCTGCCAAGTTCATGAAAATTTTATTCACAAACCCTCGGAGCTACTTCACACAGCTAAGTACTCCTGGCCATTTCCTTCGTGGGGGAAGGATGTTGTGGGACCATATCTCCCCACCATAGCCATAAAATTCATGTTTATTCTCACATCAACCGACATATTTTCAAAATGGTCTGAAGCCATGCCCCTTAAACAAGTCAGGGTGAAAACTTTGTTAGCTTTGTAAAGGTCAACATCATTACCAGATTTGGTGTCCCTCCTACAATACTAATGGAATGAAACACCAACATCTACTATATTGAGTAGGAAAAGTTATACCAGGAGTATGGAATCAAATCCAACCACTCATCCCACTACCATGCATTGGCCAATGAGAAAATAGAGGCTTTCAACAAGAATATGTCCAATATACTCCAAAAGATGGTATATAAGGATAAGAAATCGTTGCCAGACAAGATCCTACATGATTTATGGGATTACCAAACCACGACCTGCACTTCCACCCAGGAAACTCCGTACTCACTAGTATAAGGGGAAGTTGTGGTTTTGCCTATTAAAATTCTAGTTACATCACTCCATGTTCCTATTTGCGATCTATTTTCCATGGATAAGAAATACTAGAGATGTTTTGTTCATTTGGAGCAGCATTATGAGAAAAGGCTACACACTTTTCACTATTTGGAAGTCTACCAAAATCAGATCGCATGTGCCTTCAACAAAAAGGTTCGCCTTTGGTATTTCCTCGAAGGAGAGACTGTGTTGGTCCTCATAACCCCAATGATACTCGGGAAGAATCCCCCAAATCCTGAGTCAATGTGGGAGGGTCCATATGTCATTAAAATGTTCTATTCCAATGGATCACACACCATGATATCAATGGATGGAAAACTCATCATGACGCCTTCCAGTGAAAGGTTTCTAAAGAAGAACTTCATGTAACAGTGATGCCCATAGTCCAAACTCTATGACCCTAAACTATGAGTCATCATCCTAACCACCTGACATTAAACTGTATGGTAGAAGTCCTTGCAACATGACATTAAACCAGGATGCCAATGTCCTCACTACATGACTCTAAATAGCATAGTATATCATCCTCGCAACAAGAAGCTAAAATGCATAACATAAATTGTTCTAATCACACGACGATAAACTTCAAAATCCACAAATAACTACATATGGATTGATTCTCTCCATAAGTGGGATATGTAGCGACGCCTAAACCCTCAATCTTAGTCTAACGCCCACAAAATAAATTTCTCTATCTATCCTCTATCTTTCCACATTACAAGGTAAATATTTATCACTCTTTATTTCTCACATCGGGTGGAACTCCTGTGAGATTAGGATCGGTCGTAGGGATTCCCTTACATAAACAAATAATAGAAGAATATGATAGACCCTACATCTTTTGCAGATGAAACCAAAATTTCCCTACCCCGACATGTGAGTTAGATCGGTACATGGGACATTCAAAACTATGTATGGAATCATTAATTCCCTCGTAGGATATGTCGTGACACCCAGATTTGGCATCCCAGCCCAACCATCAACATTAAAAATTCCCTTTCATATCCATACACAAGGACCAAACCATTATAGGGAACTTTCAAAACTAGGTATGGCTTGATTCCTACCCTCAAATGATATGTAGTGATGCCTATATATGGCTTCCCAACCCAGCCACCAACTAAAAAAAATTCCCTTTCCTCCTTGCACATGTCATACTTTTATGAGGTAATCCATGAAAGGTCTTAACTGCATGACATCAAACTATGAGATTCCTCAAGAGTTAGGTGCGGACCTATTATCAATGTCACGAGAACCCGCACATTCCCCTAATTTCCTGTGAAAAAAAATTATAGAGAGGATGAAAATTCCATGTTTTAATTACGACACTCATAATGATTCAAAAGATCATGATTCTCCATATGTATGAGTCATATCTATGTGGAATATTTATTAGTTCCTAGCTGATCACAGTCTAGTTAATTCTTACATTCCTAGACACATCTTTCCCATTTTTCAAACTCCATACTATGGGAAATGTTGGGTCCTCATAAGAATTCATAGCCATCAAAGATGGAGGTCCAGTGTCCTGTGGACACCTTCATTTGACTATTTACATCATACCCTAGTTTCTCTGTATATGTTTCCTACAAAAAAGTCATCAACCAAAGGAAAATAATTCATCAGGATAGTCCTCTCCTACCTCAGTATGCCCAATGTATTTCGGGACCAATGTCATTATTTCTGATCCAAGCCCCCCTCTCCCCCGTGGATATGGTTTACACCTTCTATCATCACTCATGTCTGAGGAATTATAGAATATCACAACCACAATTAACTCAAAGATATTTGTGGTCTTTGTGATTGCATAATTTCCTCACTGCGTGAAACTAAATTGCACAACATAACGTCTTCACTGCATGACTCTAAACTGCACATCATAATGGCCTCACTGCATTAATCTAAGTTGTACAGCATAATTTCCTCATTGCATGGATCTAAACTGCACAACATAACTTCCATGCCGCACGATGCTAAAATGAAAGTCCATAATTTTGCTGACTATATGACATTAAACTACATAGCATTGATTATGTGTAAAACACACCCTACTATTTCTAAGTGTTGATCCAGAATCCTTCTAATCCCTTGTTTCTCACATCGAGAATAGCTCATGTGAGCTTAGGGACCTCAGTGAGAGATCCACCATGACATCATGGAAAGTCAGCCTAGGAATTTGGTCCTAGCAGCATGAACCTAAAATTCAGGTAATCGTTCCCTTCCCCATAATGATCCCCATGTTCTGGTGGTACAACATTAAACTACAGGGTACTCCAAAGATAGGCCAAATGCCTCCCCCTCCATATGAGTTAGATCTACATAGGGGATACCTCATCCCCTGAGTGAATCACATCCCAAATATTTCTAAGGTGTCTAGATACACTCTTTCCATACCTCAACCTCGGTGCATTGGGTAATCCTGAATCTCCATAATTTTCCAAGGCCATCGAAGATAGAAGGTCAGTGTCTTGTGGACCCCTCTGTTTTACTATACACATCATGCCCTAGTAGTTCCACATATTTCACCAACAGAATAGCCATAAACCAAAGGAAAATTCTTCCTCAAGAGAGCCCACTCTTTCCTCGTTACACCAGATGACTTCCAAGCAGCATGAAATCCCTCCTTATTCATGAACCCTCAGAGTCATGGTTGATATTCTCTTTCCTATCCATGTCTTGGATGTATCAGAAAATTATGGCCTGATTCACCTCTAGTCACTCATGAGGTTTTTGTAAAATAAAGATACCCCACCTATATGCGTGATGCTGAACCGTGTATACAAATAAAATTCGCCCACTAATTTCTAGGTTTCCCATAAAAGTTCAACCAATGAAATCCCCCCTTTCATGCTTAGACACACCCCCTTTTAAAGGCCATATGTTGTATTAAAAAGGATAACAATCTCCATAATCCTTCATAGCCATCAGAGATGTATGGCCAGTGTCCAATGAACATATTTTTTAACTATGCACATCATGCCCCGATGGATTTTCATATGATGAAAAAAACCACCATTGATAGAAGGAGAATTCATCCTCATGTGAGTTCTTTCATGTTTCTATATTCTCTTATGAAATTTATGTCCTGTATCACTCCCCATATTTCGAAAACACCACTATATAATGGATTACATATCTTCCCCTTTTCAACTGCACAAACATAAAGTAGATTTATAATTGAATTGACCAATCACCGGCTCTCCATTAGGCATGTAAGAATCATGTGGGAGTGGTTTACCATCCATAGCCAGTACAAATTTCCCAAATACTTCAGAAAATAATCCCTAAGATAGGTGAACCACTATGGTCCCCAACCCCAAAACAAATTCAATGTGTTGTAAATCCTACCAGGATATCGGAGATGGAAGGTCATTGTTCGATGAACACCTTTGTTTGACTATGAACATCAGGACTCAGTGGCTCTGCATATGAAGCCTACAAAATAGTAGTCAAACAAAGTCAAATTCATCCTCAGGAGAGTCCTCTCCCACTATCATACACCTAAAATGGTTCCCAAGCCTCATACATGTCCAAAATTCCCAAATTCAAGGTCCAGAAAAATCCTTTATTCATTTATGATATTATTAGAAAATTCCCAGCTGATGAATCTAAAATTGGGGCACCTGACCCATCAGGATTTTTCAAAACACATTGACTTAAAACATTAGTAATAAGTATGATTGGCAAGACTATAAACCACCAGCGAAAAAGATGTAATAATTTCTAGAGTGAGAAAAAACAAAGGGAACCCATGTATAAATGTTTTGTATCATATTTTTAAACCAATACTATGTATGATTTATATAATAGAAAACATGTTTAACTATCAAAAGATATCTAAATCTTGTTAGATCAGAAACCCACAAATGGAGGACTAATAAAAATTATAGTTTTACCCACTAAGCCTGTATCAAACGAGCTTAGGAAAAAATTAGGGTGAAAAGTAAAAAGAAAACAAGGTTCAGAAGGTTTTCCATAAAACCCTAGAAATAATCAAACTATGCTTTCTGAGTCACATGGATTAGGAAAGAATAATTTCTCGATTTTATTATTTTAATTTATGGGTTTCGAATCGCGATTTAAAATTAATACCTGATCAAAATTTAGTTTATATTATTAATATTGATTAATTGACATTATAGAAGAATAAAGAAAAGAATCATTTTAGGGAAAAAAATCCATTCTATTTTATAATGATATGGTGGGAATCCAAAACCTGGATCCTCTCCTTGCAAGTGGTACATGATCATTACAAGGTATTTTTGGGAGAGTCGCAATATTTCATCAACTATTGATGCAACTCCTCAATGTCTTTGTGAAGCTTTAATAAATTCATTGTCTCATCCTCTACGATTTCCCTTAGTTCCTCCGCATCCCTCATAGCTTTTATGTCTGTCCTTTCTCCATCTTTCATTTGTTATTTCCCCTCCTCAATGGAGAGTGCGGCTCGAGACCACTCTGGTTTAAGCCATTCCTGCTTCTAGCTCTATTATTCCACATCATGTTTGAGTTGTTCCACCAAGGAAAATTGCTTCATGAGTTCATTTTGTAACCTCACAATCGCTCCATCTTGATTGGCAGATTCATCAATAATAAGTTTCCACATAGAAGCAAGATGAACTATCGACTCTTTCGTTTAATGTTAGGACTCAAGTGTACCAGGTTCATCTTGAGCAGTGACCACCTTTATCACTATATCATGTATTCCATGATAGATAAACCCACCAAAACCTATGATCCCAAACAGACAGTGTAATATTGGGAACTTTACTAGTATCTCATCTAATGGAGTCTGAGATATTAACCTCCAAATGTCCCTCCTTGACTTTTCATGGATGGGACAATGTTCGACCATGCCATCTTGGTCAGTCTCAATGTCAATCCTTGATAATGAAATATAGCCAGGGATGAATGTCACAAGAGAGAGACTCGATTCATTGGATATAACTTGACTCAACCCTTCAATAGCCTCGTCTCTAATAATTGTGATGGAGGATAGAGTGGGATAATCCTCCACTATTGTTAATGATTGTGGTTGAAATTTTTATAATCGATAGGAGAAAACTTTGATACCTCCCTCTTCCATAACTATATCTCTACCAATAATAGGTGGTACCACATATTCAATCATCAGTTGCACCCCACGGTTTCCCAGGATCACTAATGGACCGAGACCATACCTAAACAAAATAGGAATCCTTGAGAAAACTCTCAAAAGGTTTCTCACTAATATCAGGATTTTAAGGATTTTCATTCTAGAGAAGGGTACTGATCTCGAGATCCTGGGGGAAGAAAACACAACTTCTCTCAGATATGGAGAAAAAGGTTTAATGGACCGCTCCAAATTTTCATGGGATGGGACATCGTCCTCCCTGATGATTGTGACTTATACTGAGTTAGCATGTGTAGGATGAGTATCAATCTTTGAAGGTACTCCCCCAATATGGGTAAAGATTATTTTATCATGATTGATTGGTTCCTCATTATTTAAATCCCCTCAAAAATCTAGTAGGGCTTAGGGATCGCCACTGGATTCGACGCTTTCCTTAAAATTATCTTATCTCTCCCCATGGGAACCTGCTCAACATGGCCAAATGAGCCCTGAGCTTCTGGATGTTCATCCACTATTGAGGCAGAGATCATTTGAGTAGCAGCATGCACACCTGAAGGGTCGACAGTACCCTCAGTCTTCTCAGATGGCCCTTATCCCCAGATTCGGTCAATCACAATAGTTGGAGACCCTTACTCTACCATAAAGGGGATGATATTCCCTAAATGCATGAGCAAACACCTTCTGGATACCGATATCCCTATGTAAAAATACACACATGCAATACTCAGTCAACAAGATAAGGGTACTCGATTCAAACACCAAGTGAACAGGCAATTACTAGATATTCCCCACATAATGTGTCTTAAAAGTTGAGAGGCCTAATATTATTTCTTCGATTGTCACAGATATGGATCCTAAATAAGAGTACCCAGAGGAGATGGAGGGTGAAATTTCTTGGAAGGGTCTATGATGACCACTTTTAGGTGTTCTCAGGCTCTAGGGAATCCTTCTGTAGCCCCCCCCCCAATTAGTAGGGAGTGCTCCCCAGATACGATGCCCCCAGGGGAATAAATTGGTGAAATAATTATTTCTTGAGACCTTGTGGTCTCAAGAAAAATAAAAAGGGTGAGACATTTAGTGTCTCCAGAATGAAGAAATTTAAAGACAAGGATTTTAGATAGAAAATACTCTCCCATCGATCATGGGAGTACTACCATCAATTCAACATGGTCAGACTAGTCATGCCTATATGTGGGGGCATGAAGACACTTATCTATTTCATTCAAGTAGGAAGCCACCTCATCAGGATCTTCTTTGACTGAAATACCGGTAAGAGAACTAGCTTCCCAAAAACCAAAACGGTCAAATGTCCTCCCTAATGAATCCTCCATATATCTTCATTAGTAGTGTTCACCCTCAGTTCATCCCAAACCCACCAGGCATCTGGAAATGTAGTAGTGACTGGGATGGATAGCACTAGAAGGTTAGTATAGGGGAGAAGAGTGGGTTTCAACAGCCTCAAATGCTTCATGGGTGATCCTGCAAACTCATGACCCCAAGGAGATGAACTCTTATTATATATTGGGATAAATTAAGAAGCCTTTTCAGTGGCAGCCACAATAGGTGAGCCAGAGACGTCATCATCCTCATCATCAGTTTCTGTTTGTATCATGGAAAGTACTCGATGTGAGTATTTGCAGAAACTACACCAGGAATGGATGAGGATATCAAGGTCTCCATGGTAACAAAACATCTTCTCAGGATCCACATCAAATGAAATTGCAGCAGATGCTATCACGTAACCAATGCCAGTAAGAGAAACTTCCCTAGTTTAGAGGAACGTCTATAAAGAACAAGGGTACTGGTCACAAGTAGATGTGTGGCCTTTCAAAAGGTCACATTGAATTCATTCCACTAGGAAATCAGCCTCAGGGGGGTGCTAGATTGTGGACACCCAGCAACAGATTTCGGAAATCGTTCAGCTTCCCATGAGGTCATAACCCCGTCGTTCACAAATTTCCTCAGGGGGGAGCCGTGAGGCATTCAAAGGACATTTCCTGGATGATAATGTCTAACAAATCCCTTTTTCTTCTCCTTCCCCTTAGCCCTAGATTCCTTGGATGTTGTCCCGATAAAAACCAAATCAGCTAATTGTCTATCAGGATAAGATTTAACTCAGGCCCCAACATAGATTTTGGTGAGGAAGGGTAACGAATCCCTAGAGTCTTGAAGTCCGACCTAGAACTGAGTGTCCTACTGGGTGAACACTATCCATAGTTGATGTGATATCATCAGATGATTCTCTTGATGGGAAATGTTGAGGGTGGGAGGACACAACTTCTAGACACAGTTAAATTGATGACTAAATCTGATGGGTCCATATCCGTTGCAAATAAGCTCTGATCTGATGTGGGAAACCAAGACGCCTTCTCTCAAAGAAAAAAGTATCCTCGGTTAAAAAAGTCTTCAGATACATTATATGTAATATTACCGGTAGGGGAATCATAAGGATGATATGAGAAACATTAATGGATGTTGAGATACTTCTATATGTCTTTCTTGTCCTTTTTTGTATGCTCCTCTCACTTATCAAGTGAGGCTGAAGTCATTGCCATCACCCTTCTGGTACGCTGGAGATATTTTCATAGGATGGAATGTGGAATTATCAAAAAAATGATAAAGGTATAAACTCTTATGTGGTCTATTATCCAGCCCCAATGAATTTGGAAGGGCCCAGTCACTCGGTAAGGTGGTCCCCCATTGCCGATCCAAACCAGTAGGCGATAAATCTTGTCCAACACTAGCATAGAAAAATTTATACATCTACTAGTGGATATATGTGCATCCATGATGAAAGTTGAGGCTCTCACATGACTATATTCTCGTACTGGTAAGATCCACCTGCTCAAAAACATATCCCAGAATGCCACTAGTCGAAATAATCGGTCAAAACCAGGGACAATCCCCCATCCCCGGTCATGATATTTTTCATCTTCTATGGTGGGACAATAGGTACATGCTCGCCTCTAGGGTGTTTTGGTAGGATAGGCCCCAGGTCTACTTGGATTTGGCTCCAAACTAATATTCTTAACTAAGACACCAAACCACTCATTAAAAAGGAATGTCCTGCTTCAGACAAGGATCGATTTCCTTCAAAAGTGCATTTGTCTGAATGGTGATTTTCTTGGCCATAGGAGGCATTCTTTCTTCATCATCCCAAGTAGAGGATGGGGGTAAGAATTCATCATACATATCCCCAACAATAAGGATTTCTGAAATTTTTTGAATTCCCCAAATACTAATGCCAACCTCCCCATTGGTTAAATGAAAGGTATTGGTGTCTGGGATCCACCTACTCGAGAGGTGTGAAATTCGAGAGATAGGCTTGTGAGTGTATGCCTGAGATACCCAAGTAGCCTCATATAGTCCCAGAGCTTGTATCTTGGCCTGTAATTCTTTTCAATTTTGGAGAACCCAATAATTCCACCCCTAATCTATGATAAATGAACCTCTAAAGAGAAGATCCTGACTGGATGACCAGCCATGACACTCATTACTTGTATCTTTCTACACAATGTTCTAGTATCAATGGGTTGTCTTGTCAAGCTTCCACTACACGTCCTCTAATTTTTGAGGGTTTTAGATCAGTATGGACGTAGTAGAAATATCATTATGAAGGTACTGCCCCTTGGAAGAAATCATGGCCATCATGATAGTGGTGTTAGTTATCCAAGAAGCAGGCTGATCTGTTGGATTTGGTGCTGGAATTATTGTATCGGACAATAGTCAAAACCCATAAGATGTAAGCCTGTCTGAAGCCATGTATTCCCTTTGGCTCACCGCAAGCAGGTTTTCCATAGATTGATGTAATGGAACGACCAGAATTTTTTCATCAACCAAATCTGCCATGTTCATCAATATTTCATTAGTAGTAGAAAGAGGGGCAATAAGGGTACCCTCAAAAGGAACATTTACCTTAGTGGAAGTCTGTGAAATAGCCATTACAGCCTATAGATAAAGATCCAATAGCACAAAAAAAGTCATTTCAATGAAATTTCTTGGATGAAGGCCACAAAAAATGGCCAAAGGACTTAAAAGAGTATCCCCATGGGGCTCCACACACTATTACCATAAACGGAATGAGGTAGCCAGTTCCCTCATATTGAATGATACACGGATGTAATCCTTGCATACTACTATGGTACGTAGAAACATTATACGACGTATAGCCACGATACATGAAATTCCCGTGAGGTGCTGGCCCACAGAGTATAGTCCAAAAATCAGAAGGATTTGAAGAAAGATGAAACCATGAACTAAGGCCTCACTATGCAAATATTCAAAGTTTATGTTTGAATTATTATGTTCAGATTATTAAGGATTAAAGTTTAGTTCACTGGTTTAAGTTTGGTGTGTGGGAAATGAATACCACATAGCATTTTTCTATACGGAGGTCTGGATTTTAGTTTTAAATTCCCCAAGACATTTCATGAAACCCAAAATCTGATTAATAGGTAGAAGAAATTGTGAAGAGTTCTGTTTTCATCACATAAAACTGGTTCGAGAATACAAATTTCTTAAAAGAGACGGTATGTGTATGAAGAGAAATCTGAGAGAGAGATGAGAAAACTTTTTTCCATGAGAAATGGTAAAATATAAATGACCCAGGACCTTATATATATGGGTGGTCCCCTCTTAATGGACCTATCTATTCTACCACAAAACACTTATGTTCAGTATTGCTTCTACATCAGAATAGTATCCTCTTCGTACTGGATGGACCCCATTCGGATGGGGGAAATTCGTAAGGTCCTAAAAAAATTCACAAATGGAGAATAATACTCCCAAAATCAATTTTCCGAAAGAAAAAATCATTCCTACAGGTCCAGTAAAGAAAATGGGTGCAAATTGGGTTTCGAACATCTGATTAAACTTGAAGAAATTGAATTTTTTGAAGCGTTTCAAGTGAATTACGTACCATCACCAGGTAGGGTTCACAGACCACCTGAACCGTGAACCACCAGTATAAGGAAGGACCCATGAGGCACGATCCCATTGAGCAATTTCCAGTGAACACAAGAACCCATTAACCACATCACTAGAGGAATCAAGACCACGAAGGCCATCTGCATAAAATCTCATGAACTGAGCAGTTCGTGGATGATGCAAATCGACAGGGTTTTGTGAACCATGACTTGGGAACCGTATCATCTACAAACCTCGAGAGGCCGATTCTACTGCAGATTGAGATATCTATTAACATGCTTCCCCAACTAGTGTTGCATTCCAATAGTTATGTTATTTAAAATTCTGTATAAAAGGAGCATAGAATTAATTGAGAATGGATTGATGTAAAAAAGCACAGAAGAGAACCTGAAGGTTGGAAGAAAAAATTTAGGGAAGATTCCAGACTCTATTTCAAGTCATCGACAAAGTGAAAATCGTGAACCAGCTTTCTAAAGGGATAAAAATCCGTGAAACATAAAAAAGAACTTAACAATAATGGAAAAACTGTGAACTTATTCAGTGTAATTTCGAACCACACATTCCCCGTAAATTTACTCTCCATGAATGGTAGGTTCCATGACACTCCTCCATTAAGGTGTTCTGCATATTGTATCATTATACGGGTTGAATCTCGTGTCATCTACTGAATTAGTATGCAGATGGATCCCAAAGTAGCATGGAAAACCTTATCCAGAACCACATACCACTGTGGTGTGTGGTGGTCAACACTAAAACCCACATATTGCTCTGGTACACGGACAACCCCTCTACCTGCATACCACCATGGTATGTAGAGCTCCCCCCATCCCGCATGAGAAAAAAGTACACGGAATGTGGCATCTTCGGTTGATGTTCCCTATAGCTCCAATCTCTACCCTCCATTACTATCTAGTCCTCTATAGCCCCTCAGTGAACCTATACCCCGATATCATGCCAAATCCTCCTTCAAATCCACTGGACCTGTATGATCAGATCATCGGGCACCTCAACGTGCCCATTTGATTCTACATACCCATGGTAAGAGGAGTCATGAAGGCTATCCCCACAATGGTTTGGACTCACGGGATGTCTTTAAGTCTACATTCCCATGGTATCCCAGTGTCCAACCTTGAGACACTGACGTAAACCTCCCCGTTCTAGGGATTAAGGATGATCACTTCTTATTCCACACAATTTGGAACGATGATTAGTCGAAGGAATCATATGTATTCTTCCTTTTGACGAGAGACGACATTCATCCACTTTCCTAGAATACGTTTTGGGTAACTCTCACTAAGCAAAGTACCTAATCTTCTGAGATTCGGTCCATATGACCTCTAATGTCATCCCACATTGAAAGGTCCATCGCTATGCACCATCTTCCACGATCGCCTCCACTTCTTCCCCCGTTGGCCCGCCCCCTCCCATCAGTGGGAGAGGAGGTGTGTGGTTGGTTGGATCTCTCACATCCTCTTATTTCTCACACCATGTATGACTCACGTGGGGTTATATATCTATGTTGATCACAGAATCCACCAAAATAACCATTTTGTAACTATGAGAACACTGATTCCTAGTCAAACCAAGATACGTAGGAGGCTTTCTTGAAGGTCCAATCTCAAATGGGGTGCCCTTCCAAAAGATTTTACCCAATGTAAACTCAAATGGGTAGCTCCCATGCGTAAACTCCAAGTTTTTGAAACTATGTGGGTTCTGATTCCTCTCTTGAGGATATGTATGAATCCCATCTTATGGGTCTTATCCCAACTTCAAGCCATCATCCATCCCACCTGGATGATGATAAACATAAGAGTGCCTTATTTCATGGATTAATTCAGCATTGCCTCCGTAGAATCAAATCCATGTATGCCTATGAAAATCCAGCAAACCAGGGGTAGCCCATAGGTACACTCTTTAGGAGTGAACCAAAGATTCAAGAACATATGAACGTGACTTAAATCTATAACAGAGTATCAGAATAGGAAATAATCCACCCAAAAGGGGTTGATGTGCCCGACCTCCCATCCTCTCGACCAATGGAGTCCTTCAGTGTTGTTGGACAAATAATTATCCAACGAGCACCTACCTTTGGAAAAAAGGTCCATGAATCAGGGATACCAAAAACATTGGGTGCTTCTGGCTCCACGAATAAACCCGCTAGAGGCCATCCGAGGAAAGTTATATCCTGAGAGGACTGATTGCGCAAGTAATTAACCCCATCCAATTTCCCACTAGGACCATGTGACTATGGAAACTATTTTTCAATATGGAAGTGATAGACTAACTAATCCCCTTAGGGTCAATTTAGTTCCCCCTAAATGATAACGATGTGGATTGGGACTAAAAAAAGTTAGTGAAAGGAAAGTTTCTATAATAATGAACGAATGATCGTCACCTATCGAACCATTCATTGAATTTTTTCAAAACCTAATAACGTGCCATCTCGGAGGCTAAAACATCATAAAACATGGGATTGTGTCAAATGCATAATCATAGAAAATAATTTCCATATTATCCAAGACCATCATAGTGGACAAGTTAATTAATGAACTGAATTCACTCCTCTTTCCATCCCTGTATTACTAAACCAGATTTACATTCTGTTTCAACCCTATAAAACAGAACCAAATTTACTTACCATTTTATCCTTATATATATATCATGAGATATAAATATTTACCCAATTCATGGGAGGGAGATATAGTTCTTACCCATCTCATAATGAAATAATTGTTACATACACTGCAAAAACAGAAATCATTCATCATAGCATAACCCAAGAAATAAAATGGGTTTCCTAAACATTGTTCCATAATAATATAATACACATAAAATTTAATTCCATCATTAAAAAAATGAATTATTATTAATAATAGGGATAGAAGTATAACCCTATTTAAAGAGCATCATTTTAGATGAAAAATAATTTCGATTAAACACAAGATCTTAATTCGTGAAGAAAATATCATTTCTTATTCAAAAACATGTTCATTTCCAAAAATGAAATGAAATTTTAAAATAAAATAATTTATTTTAAAATAAACTTGAAACCTTGTAGTGGAATCTTCACAGAAATAAAGCATAAAAATATGTCCCTGCTTTATATGTTAGAAAACACATTCTCCTTGTATTTTTGCCGAAAATGTCAAGAAGTACCTCGTATGGTAAATGAAATAAATATTCCTTACAAACCATGTAGTAGAAGTAAAAAAATGGGTAAAATGACTTTAAACATACATAGAAGAAAATTACACAATTTATGAAAACATTTTTAGGATACATGGACATGGATGATAAATATCCCGCAGTAAATATTTATGTATAAGAAATCTCAGCTAAAAATGAGATTGAAAAATTATCACTTACCAATTATAATCAGTCGAATCATATGCCTAATAAAATAAATATAATTAAATTTATATTTATATATCATAACCTTAATATTAAGAATCATAATACATTCATGGTAAGCATAATCACCACACAAAAGAAATAGGTGGGGTATAAGGCATATGTCCCACAAAAATAAAAGTGAGAAAAAATAATCCCTTACCTTAGGTCCGCTATCAGTTGTACGTATATAAACCTCATGTATAATGATTTAAATAATTTTATTGACTTATTCCAGAGTCATAGTAATTTTTATGATATCATATATGATCATATTATCATTTTTTGGTAATAATATTTCATTATTACTCGTTATTTGAGTAATAACTAATATATGTTCTTATGGATATTTTGTCAGATAAGTTCAGGTAATCCATCTTAGGTCATATTTATATCATTAAAAAATGATATTAACATAATATAAATCATATTTATGTATTATTTTCATTTATATAATCATTACCTAATGGATATCATGTACAATGAATCACATCAGATATTGGAGATGGTAGGTCGTACGTTCGAATGAGGGATGATATAATTCCTTTAATTATGAAATGGTATCAAGGTGGATGGTATATATATTATTAAATAATAAATAGTTTTTCATAATAATCATATATAATTATTAGTTCCATAATTATACCCATCCATGTCAAGTGGTGGTGAAAATATATTACACAACGGTGTGGAGACGGTAAGTCGTGCGTACGCACACGTGGTTATTTTGATTTTCATATGATGGTTAGAAGGTGGAATATGGTTATTTCATAATTATAATAACATATAATTATATATGTGATAATATATATATATATTATCTTATAATGAGACAACTAATGAAGATAAATTTTAAGAAGAAATAAGTATGAAATAATCGATATTGGGGATTACCTCTTCTTCGACATGCTTTCTCTAAATATCCACGTAGAGCATTAGAGTTGGTCATTGAAGAAGAAAAGAACTTATATAATGTAACTATGGAAGTTGATAAGGGAAATGGTCTGAGGATGGGAAATCTTGAAGTCTAAAATTGATGTGAATAAGTGAGGGAGGTGGTGCCCTTTTATAATTGAGGTGAGAAGCAAATTTGAAAACCTCAAAAATATTAATATATAATAAAATCAAACCACATTAAAACATCCAAAATGTCCTAATTTTAAATTTTAGAAGATATGGGGTTGTAATATCATCCACCAATATTTTTTAGACAACTTTTATGCCAATGTAAACATTAAAAGCTTAATAAACACTTAGTTCTTCTATTTAATTATAATTATGATAAAAAATATTTCAAAATTAAAAGGGTGAAATATTTATTTATTTAATTTCAATTAGACAATAAATAATTACCTTATATAATTATATAAAATTTTATAATTATTATATATATTTCAGAAATGTTGTATGATATTTAAATAATTTAATAAAACATTGTTTTAACAAAACAAGATTAGTGTCAATTTTGACACTATTCAATTCATGGATTTTTACAAGTATCAAGATAAGATTTTATCATCAAACCAATTATTTTATTATAACTATAAGTGGTATATGTCACCTATAAAAATCATTTGAAAACCTAATAATCTAAAAATTATATTAATTTTATAATTATTAATAGCATTAATTTATATTTCCATTAAAAATTAATTACTACACCAGTTTTGTGTAATAATTTAATATACTCATTTGTTGGATAAAAATTAAAAATAAAATACTAAAATGAATATAAATATACTAGATTTAATAATAATACTATTATTTGAATATATATTTAGGAAAACGCTTAATTAAACATGTTATACATATTAAATTATGAATGTTACAGCATTAATATCACTTTAAATAAAATAATACATGTGTCGAAATCTCTTACATATAGCTCCAAATGGTCAATAAATCTACCATTCCATGATTATGGTCGATATATACTCTAAAAATAATAATTAGTCAATTTTTTGCGTCTTTTATGGCTATTAATATTTTAATAATAATTGTTCTGTCTATTTTTCATCAATTAATTAATTTGTACACCGTCAAAGTATAAGTATTTAAAGTAATTATATATATTCTGAAAATTAAAAATAAATTACCATGATATAAAGAAGGAATTTTTTATTTCAAATAAGTATAAAGAAATTTATATTCTTTATAACCTTATATAAAAAGTGTTTAGTAATTAAAACCTGAGTGATACAAATTTAACTTTTATTTAAATAAAATAAACTAAATTCCCTAATCTCATTAAAGTGGATTTCAAAGGACACAATTCCAACCCAAGGATGATTTCGAAAGAAATTCACCCATCCAATGATATTAATACACGTGTTAGGGTAATTGTATAACTGTATTCTTAACCTTAATTATCTCTTTTACCCTTTAATTGTTTGAAAACAAATTGTCCAATTTACTATTAATAATTCCAAAAAATAAAATAAATCTATTTGAATTATTGGGCCTACTGGTTACAAATATAAAATAAATTTTTCAAAATTAAAAATAAATTAGTTTCAGTAATTAATTTAAAATGATTATTGTTCTGAGTAATTGAGAACATGTTTTTTAAAACTTAAAACATTACAAAATGTTTAAATGTTTTTCATACGATTTCAATGTAAAATTAATGCTAATGAAATAAATTATATTAAAAGATTAAAATATTTTTTTTATTTAAAACTATTCAATAAAAAAATTTAATTTTGAAAATTACTTCAATGAAAATAGTTTTTTTAATAAAATATATTATAATTTTACTATTTTTTAAATTTTAAAACTTATCAGAAAAATATAAAAAATCCATCCAAAAAAAGTTATATATCCTATTTCCAATTAAGTAGTTTGTTTTGTTAAATAAAATATATAGAATTTTCAAAAACTAGATTAAAAATGGGTGCATCATCAAAAGTCGACAATACAACATTTTTTTGAAAAGTACTTCTTTTATTCGAATAATTGAATTTTTTTCTTATATCATGTTAGAAAACAGATATTATGAATTTAAAAAATTATATTGAATATATTACATATATTTATCATTAATAAAATCCATCATGAAGGATTTTATTATTTTATAGACTCACTTATTTTCATTTAAATAGTTTTTTTAGAATGAAGTTAATACTATTCATACCTGCCATTATAATGAATAGGTTATAATATTTAGTTTATCACGTATATTAGGTCATGTGTGAAATTAATTATATCAAAAATAACTTCATATTGTGTGTAACTCAAGCCAAGAATAATTTTATGTATACCACATGCTAATATGGTGTTGCGTATAGTGCAAGCTAATCTTGGTGTAGTGTAAAACACATGACATCAGAGAAAATAAAAATAATCTGTCTCATAATATCTTAGGGTGTTACAATAATGACCCAAGCATGAAGTAAATGGATGTTACCTTTCTTTTTATCAATAAATAATACATTACAAAAATATACCACCAATTATTTTACTAGTTATGTGTCTTTGGAAACTCATAATATATTCTTATATCTTGGTGAAGGATCTTCAGTGTCTCACATAAAGATATTACTGTTAGTTCTCCTACCTAAAACGATGCATTATATCCTTCGGAAACAAAAACATAGAAATTGTGAGATCAAAATATTATTATGTGTAAAAATGGAGAATATAAAACAAAACACAAACAAAATAATGTAAAAACATTAACATATATTTTGAATATCAAAATCTTGAGTCATAAAATAAAACATGGTAGTACACAAGGCCTAAATCATAAAGGAGCATTAACCATGATAACATAGTATTGGAATAAATCATGAAATTATAGAAATCAAATAAGCATAAGAAATAATTTCCATATTAGCAAAGGATCATTTCCAACACCACCATTGTGGACAAATTCAATTACGGAACCGAGTTCACTCCTCATTTTAGCCCTGTATTACTAAAATGAATTTACTTGTCATTTCAGACCTGTATTACTAAACCAGATTTAATTTTCATTTCATGCATGTATATCTCATGAGATATACATATTTACCCAAAAAATTAGAATGATATATAGGTCTCACCCATCTCATAATGGAATCATGCTTACATGTTCCACAAACAACATAAATAATTCATCAAAGCATAACCGAAGAAATAAAATGGGTTTCTTAAACATCATTCCATCATAATATTTTCCATAGAAAATATTAATACATAATAAACACAATACAATCATGGTAATAAGAGGGATAGAAACATAACCCTATTTATAAAGAGCCATCTTAGAAGGAAAATAATTTTGACAAAACACTTGAACACAATTCTTGAGGAAAATATCATTTCTTCTTCAAACATATTTTCTTTTCTCAAAATACCGCACATTTTTAATAGTAAATAATTTATTAAAAAATAAAATGAAAATATTATATAGGAAAATTAAAGGAAATAATGTGTTTTAAATATGTAAAAATCCATACATTCTGTATAAGTTAAAAAACATTCAACTTCTACTCTTTCCAGAAAAGTCAAAAAGTAACTTGTATGGAAAATGAAAGAAAGATTCTTTCCACACCATTTATATAGAGACCCGAAGCTTGACGTACATGGAAATTACATTAATTTTGCGGAATACTTAATAAAAAACAAAAACAGACACACAAGGACCGTAATAGTTTAATGTCTTTGGAAACTTGGAACATAATCTTCTAATCTTGGTGAAAGATCTTCAACATCTCCCATAAATCCACTTTTTGTTTCCTTAACTAAAGCCATTATTTTAATCCTGGGGGAAAATAAAACATAAAAATGGTGAGCTCAAATGCTCAGTAATGGTAAGCATGGATAAAATAAAACATACCATATACATTTGAACGTAAAAACATGAACTTAATGTTTAAACATAAAAATATTGAGCAATAACATAAAAAATGGAAGTACATAAGGCATAGATCATAATGGAACATAAATCACGATAATATATCATGGGAATAAAACATGTAATTGTGGCATCCATTAAGCACATGTAATGATTTCCATAGTATCCAAGGCATTGCAGCCAAGACCATCTTAGTGGACAAAGTCCCTTTCTGAATCGAGTTCACTCCTCGTTCCAGTCCTATAATACTGAAACAGATTAACTTACCTTTCCAGCCATGTATATCTCATGAGATATAAATCATTACCCAATGCATTTGAGGGAGATATAGGTCCCACGCATCTCATAATGAAATCATTCTTACTCGTGCCACAAAATAAACATACATCATTCATAAAAACCCAAAAAATAAAATGGGTTTCATAAAAATCATCCCATCATCACATAATACATATAAAAGAAATGGATATAATTTCATAACAAGAAAAGTGAAACCATGTAAATCATAGATACATGATACTTGAAGCATACACATATGATATAATGTCATCTTAGATGAAAAATGGTTTAGATAAAACACTTGAAAAGAATTCTTGAGGAAAATATCCTCTCTTCTTCAAAATCATTCTCTTTTCACAAAATGTCATGAAATTTTAAAAGAAAAGGATTTTGTCGAAAATATTCATGAAATATTTTGGAGATAGCTTCATGAAAATAAGGCTTTATAAAACCGTAAAAATCCGTTCGTGCCGTATAAGTTAAAAAACATTCTTCTCGTACTTTTGACAGAAAAGTAAAAAAGTACCTCGTAAAAGAATGATTTCATACATACCAAGTTGTAAAAGTAAAAAATGGGTAAAAAGGACATTAAAAATACCAAAAAACACTTTTATAAAACATGTACATGGATGATAACAATAACCCTAGTAAATAATTACGTATAAGCAATCTTGGATAAAAATGAGATTTGCGAAATTATCCCTTACCTTAGGTCTGATATGCTTCGTACGTATCCAAACTGTTGGAACCAGGTTCTTCAAAGCTTGATTTGGTGTATGGTTTGTGTTTGTTGTCAATCCTCAGTGGAAGTTCAGGGTGTGAACCAACAAAGCGATCATACCGTTCAGGAAGAAAACAGTAGTGAAGGTGGCGCTGTTTCCCAATGTTTGCCAAATTTTTGGGCCTGAAAATCCGTAAATAAAGTAAAGTGTTTTTTGGCAAAGATACTTGCGCGCCGAGCTCTTGGAGGATGAAAGACTTGCGCGCCGTATGTTTTTGAGGATCAGAACATCATAAATTGGCTAAGGAAAGAAGGTCGCGCAAGTGTTGGTTGGGTCGCGCAAGTAACTTTCGCGACAGAGGATCTGGAGACAGGACTTGCGCGCCATCGAGGGACTTGCGCGCCGCCGCGCAGGGGGTCCAGTTTGCCTATAAATACTGGACCACCCCTCCTCATTTTTAACGGAGTTCAAGGCCGAGAGATTGTTCGAGCTCTCGTCGCGCAGGTGGTTGAGTCGCGCAGGTGGTTGTTTTGTCGCGCAAGTAGAGCTTGCGCGCCGGTGTTTGGCTGTTCTCCCAAGGCAGTTTGGAAGAGAAAGGAAGTGGATCGCGCAAGTATTTAGTTCAAGAAGGCAGTGTCGCGCAGGTGCTTCAGCGACACTTGCGCGCCAGTTTAGTCTTGCGCGCCTGAGACTTGCGCGCCGCCGGGAGACTTGCGTGCCGGTCTTGAAGAGGAGACCTAGACACTATTGAAGCACGTCTGCCTTACTGGAGCTGCACGAAAGCCGAGAAACTACTCGGTTCATTCGGGGAAAAGTGATATTCTTCTTCTGGTGAGAATCGGACTTCAATAGAGCATCTACATTCAACAAAGGATGCACTCTTATGCAAATGAAGAAGAGACCTACACGTCTATAAACTGAGTGGGACTTCACCAACGGCAGTGAGCCAGGGGGAGTCAACGGGAGTGACCCGAGGGACGCAGTGAGCTATCCCTGAACTTTTGTAAAGGCAGTGTGCCTGGGACAGAGTGTCTGTACCCGAACTTTTGTATCCGCAGCTAGTGAAACTTAGTGGATTTAGGTAAGACCGGCAACCTGTCGGCGTATGCTCCTTGGACGTAGCCCTTAGTGGTGAACCAAGTAAAAATGACTGTGTCTTCTCTGTGCATGTGAATGTTTTCATTTTGATCGTAATCATCATACAGGTTCAACAAGTTCCTACTAACGTGGGAACAAGATCCAACAAATTAAAAGAAAAAGTGGTCACCCTGATTCACCCCTCCCCTCTCAGGGTGTCCCGGGGTCCTTCAAGTGGTATCAGAGGGTAAAGGTTGCTGGTGTTGAATCTGACCTTCTTCATCATGGAAAACGCCGTCAATGTCAGGGGAGTCCCTCACTTCGATGGAAGCAATTTCCAGATCTGGAA
Organism: Viscum album; assembly: GCA_963277665.1. NCBI lineage: Eukaryota > Viridiplantae > Streptophyta > Magnoliopsida > Santalales > Viscaceae > Viscum > Viscum album. The sequence goes on from OY728145.1 coordinate 183,838,603, forward strand.
GAACAGAATGAGATCTCATCTAAGATCTCTTGGAATGGAAGTTCTTTTTTCTACTATGCAAGGAATACATGTCACTGATCCAACAGGTCTGGCTATGACTGAAACAGACAGGAAACTTCTTGATGCAGATGCTAAAGCACAGAATGCTCTCACTGCTGCCCTTTCTGATCAGATTTACCTGAAGGTGATGAATTGCACCTCAGCAAAATCCATGTGGGATAAACTTGAGAATATTTATGAAGGTGATAGCAAAGTGAAGGAGGCGAAACTACAAGTGCTACACAATCGGTTTGATGATCTGAAGATGCATCCAGACGAGAATGCAGACTCTTTCTTCAATCGAATTACTGAAGTGGTTGGAGCAATTCGGGGTCTAGGAGAAGAAATCAAAGACATTGATATTGTAAAGAAAATTTTAAGAAGACTTCCACCTCTGTATAATGCGAAGGTCTCAGCTCTTGAGGAAAGAGATCTTTCCAAACTTTCTCTAGATGACTTACTGAGCAGTTTGGTAGCATATGAAATGAGAGTCAAACCAGAAGATGCTACGACTCGGGTGAGCAAGGAAATGGCATTCAAGGCCATGGATAAATTGAAAATCTCAAAGGATAGTAGCGGTGATGATGACGAAGAGAAAGAAATTCTTTCTCTCATTGCAAAGAAGTTCCAGAAGGGGAAAGGGAAATTCAAAGGGAAGTTACCTCTCGCATGCTTCCGTTGTGGAAAAGTTGGGCATATTGCCTCTCAGTGCTTGAAGAATATCAATGATGATGACAGTGAAGATGAAAACTTCAAGAAGCCTCAAAGAAGGTTCTTCAAAAAGGGAGACTTCAAATCTGGTAAGAAAATGCAAAGGAAGAGTTTTGTCTGTGAAGAGGAAGAAGATGACAATGAATTCTGTGATGAAGAAGAACCAGAATTCAAAACTGGGAACCATGCTTCTATGATGGCCACTGTTGAAAAGTCAGAAGATACTGATGGTGAAAAACAACTGAGAACTTGTGTAGATCCTGAGGTGCAACTTAAGGATGCAGTTAGTAAGCTTAAGATTAAATGTAAGAGCTGCAATAAGTGGAAATCAATTGTAGAAGAATCAACTGAATATGTTGATCAACTTGAAGCTGAAATTGAACGACTGGAAGAATTTGTGAAGGTACAGTCTAAAATAATTGAAAGAAATGATGATGCAGTTGATCTGAAGCTGAGAATTGAAGAGCAAGCAAAGGTCATCAATGACCTCACATCCAGACTGGATGAAAAATCCAAGACTGTTGAGGGTCTTGAGGAGGAAGTAGTTACTCTGAGGAGTAAAATGGAGACAGAATTTGTTCCAAAAGAATCGAGGAAGAAAATACAGTTCGGAAGATTCTCAGATGCAGAATTACTTGCAAGAGCCAAGTGTGGTTCAGATGGGGTTGGAAAAGTCTTGAGTGATCAAAGACCTGCTTGCATGGGAAAGAGTGGAATTGGCTGTGAGGCTGAGTCATCAACTGCTGGAAGTGTAAAGATCCAAAAGAAAGATAAGATGAAAGTTGAACATGTTGAAATGTTACCTAGAGTGCTGAAAAAGGAACCCTCAATCCAAACTAAAAGGAGACCTGAAAATTATCCTCAAACTTTCAAAAATGGCAGACAGTCCTACTATTCTCCCAAGGAAGAAGCTATAAGGAAAAATTCAAGTGAGAAGACATTTCTTCTCATGAAGTGTCAGTTCTGTGGCTATCTGGGCCATACCATGTCCTATTGTGAAGAGGCAAGAAGCTATCTGAATGGAGAAGATATAGATGCTCAACAAAGGAGAACAATTTCATATCCTAATTCTTATAGAAGAAATAATTTCTATGGATATTGTTTTCATTGTTCTAACTTTGGTCATAAGGCCATTAATTGCAGGCAGAGAAGGGACATTGACACCTCATACAGAAGTTCCAGACATGTCAAGTCTCGTCAGCAAGACGATGTTTCTCTTTCAAACAGGTTCTCACCTCTTAAAGAAGACTTTGACTATGAAGAACCTGGGTTTGCGGAAGAGATAGTTGAAAGGCCATCAGTTCTATATACTCAATCTAATGTCTCATGGAAGGAAAGGAGGAAGATTGAGAAATCAAACCTTGCAGAGGTAGCTCTCAAAGCTACAAAGAACAACAGTACCTGGATTCTAGATAGCGGTTGCTCATCTCATATGACAGGTAATGCCGGTCTACTAACAAATATCATAAAGAATGTTGATGGTACAGTAAGATTTGGTAATGATGGGGCTCTGAAAATCAAAGGGAGTGGAAGTACCAAATTAGCTAATGGAGAACTAAAGAAGACTGAAGTCCTTTACGTAGATGGCCTACGTCATAATCTCCTCAGCGTGAGTCAACTCTGTGACTCAGGACTTGTTGTTACTTTTAATCAGAAAGGCTGCACTATCAAGGGAAAAACTAGCAATTCTCTCATGAAGGGATGCAGAACAGAAGGAAACTTGTATCAGGTTGATAGTGAAGAGAATGTATGTTACATGACTGTTGAAGAAGAAAACAATCTGTGGCATCGTAGATTGGGACACATCAATCAACAAGACATGGAGAAAATATCAAAATTGAGAATTGTCATGGACATTCCCAACCTGAAGCGTGAGCGTGAAAAATCCTGTGATGCTTGTATTCGTGGGAAGTTGGTCTGCAGTTCATATCGGCCAAAGAAGAAAAAGGCATCTCACCTTCTTGATCTGATTCATACAGATGTTTGTGGTCCAATAAATGTTGCCGGAACTCATGGAGAAAGGTACTTTGTCCTTTTCATAGATGATTACAGTCGAATGGCATGTGTGATGGTCATTCACCGGAAACGACAGGTCCTTGACTGCATGAAAACATATCGGCGAATCGCCGAGAATGATACTGGACGAACAATCAAAGTGTTGCGATCTGACAATGGAGGAGAATACACGTCCATTGAATTTGAAAATTATCTGGAGAAGCATGGGATACAACATGAGGTAGCTGCTGTGAGAACTCCACAACAAAATGGAGTTGTTGAACGAAGGAATCGACAGGTGAACAACATGGCACGAACTATGCTGATTGAGAGTCGTATTCCACGACATTACTGGAAAGAGGATGTTCAAGCTGCAGTGTACATTCAGAATCGAACAGGACTTTATATGGGTGAGACGAAGACACCATATGAATTGTGGCATGGACAGAAGCCTTCTCTAAAATACTTTCGTGTTTTTGGAAGTAAGTGCTTCATCAGGAACAAAGAAGGAAATCAGGGGAAATATGGTGACAACGCAGATGAAGGAATCTTCCTCGGTTACTCAATGAACAACAAATCCTACAAATGTTTCAACAATCGTTTGGGAAGGATTGTGGAAAGCAATGATGTTAAGATAATTGAAGAGAAAACCACAAATGCTTCACGGACGTCATATGCTGATGTGATAGAAAGTCATGAAGAATGTGGACATGAAGAAACTACAAATACAGAAATAGAGGAAGCTGTTCAAAACACACATCAATCACATAATGATGTTGACTCAGAAGAAGAATCTGAAGAAGAAACTATGGCTGAAGAGAATACTACTGAACCTCGCAGGAGAAATCGAAGAGCTGAGATTGATCCATCCAACATAATTGGGGATAGGAGTGCACCCACACAAACCAGAAGGATGAGGAATACCACGCAATCTGCATTTCTATCAGTTGTAGAGCCATCCTCATTCGAAGAAGCTGCAAAAGATGAATCTTGGGTGAAAGCCATGAATGATGAATTAGATCAGATTGATAAGAATCAGACATGGGATCTTGTCCAGAGACCTGAAGGTCACAATGTGATTGGTACCAAATGGATTTTCAAAAATAAGTTTGATGAGCATGGAAGTGTTATCAGAAACAAGGCACGACTGGTATGTAAAGGATACTCCCAGATTGAAGGTATTGATGTTGAAGAAACCTTTGCTCCAGTTGCTAGACTGGAATCAATCAGGATTTTCCTTGCCATGGCACTCCAAAGAGGATATAAAGTATATCAAATGGATGTTAAGACAGCATTCTTGAATGGTGTACTCGAAGAAGAAGTCTACATTGAACAACCGGTGGGGTTTGTCTTGGGTACCGATGAAACAAAGGTCTGCAAACTAAACAAAGCTCTATATGGTTTGAAGCAGGCACCACGGGCATGGTACTCACGGCTAGATTCATATCTCAAGAAGTTGGAATTCAAAAGAGGAGGAGTTGATCACAATCTCTATGTGAAGAATTCTCCAAAAGATCAGTTCATGGTTCTTGTCTACGTTGATGATATCATTTTTGGTGGCAGCAGGCAGAAATCAGTGGATGAATTTGCCAACCACATGAAATCAGAATTTGAAATGTCTATGATTGGGGAGCTCACATGTTTCTTGGGGTTGAAAGTAATTCAAAAGGAGGAATACACTTTCATTTCTCAGGAAAAATATGCAAGAGAGTTGCTGAAGAAGTTCAATATGCAAGACTCCAAACCAATGTCAACTCCGATTCCTGTTGGAACTAAACTTGGAAAGCATGAGGATGGGAACTCTGTTGATCCCACCATGTACAGGAGGATCATTGAAAGCCTACTGTATCTGACAGCGACAAGGCCAGATATTGTCTTTGCAACATGCCTTGCGGCCCGCATTCAGAGTAATCCAAAGGAGGAACATATGTCAGCAGTAAAAAGAATCATGAGGTATATTCAAGGCACGCATAACTTCGGGTTATTTTTTGTTGCAGGCAGGGACAGTGAATTATCAGCGTTTTCTGATGCTGACTGGGATGGGGATGTAGTAGACAGAAAGTCCACTAGTGGTGGAGCTTTCTATATTGGGCATAAATGTGTTGGCTGGTTGAGCAAGAAGCAAGAAAGTACTTCTCTTAGTACTGCTGAAGCTGAATATATCTCCGCCACAAAAGCATGCACTCAACTTCTTTGGATGAAGCAGCAGCTAACAGATATTGGTGATAAGGTGCAGCAACCAATGGTGATTTATTGTGATAACAAAAGTGCAATTGATCTTACGAAGAATCCGGTTCAGCATTCTCGTACAAAACATATTTAAATACGGTATCATTTTATCAAAGAAAAGGTGGAACAAGGCGTGATTAAAATGGATCATGTTGGAACTAATGAGCAAGTGGCTGATATCCTAACCAAGCCATTGTCCACGACTGTGTTCGAGAAGCATCGGTTGAACCTCGGTGTTCGACCACCTCCTACTACATAAGGAGGCTCCGGAAGTCCCCTCTCCCTGTTTGTTTTAACTGTTTTTATCTGATTATGGCTGTGATGAAGGTTTATGGGGGAGATACTATCCAGGGGGAGTATGGCTTGAGCTGAACGTTGAACAAACTTTTCGGTCTTTGGTTTTATTGTCAATGGGGGAGAAAGGAATAAATTCAAGGCAAGAAATTCTTCTGTGATGAGAAGTGTAAGCTTGTGATGAGAAGTTTAATAAGGATAACATCGGGATGGAGATTTTCGTGTACGATTTCAACACACTAAGACTAAGACCCAATTCAAGCTTTCTCTCTTGTTTTCTACACCGAGCCTTTCTCACGTAGACTTAGAGTGTTAGCTGAGTTGATTCTTGCGTTTTGGTTTTGCTCATGGGTGGAGATCTATTGAATTTATTCTGATTTCCAACAAACCCAAAGAGGGAGATTGTTGGAACCAGGTTCTTCAAAGCATGATTTGGTGTATGGTTTGTGTTTGTTGTCAATCCTCAGTGGAAGTTCAGGGTGTGAACCAACAAAGCGATCATACCGTTCAGGAAGAAAACAGTAGTGAAGGTGGCGCTGTTTCCCAGTGTTTGCCAAATTTTTGGGCCTGAAAATCCGTAAATAAAGTAAAGTGTTTTTTGGCAAAGATACTTGCGCGCCGAGCTCTTGGAGGATGAAAGACTTGCGCGCCGTATGTTTTTGAGGATCAGAACATCATAAATTGGCTAAGTAAAGAAGGTCGCGCAAGTGTTGGTTGGGTCGCGCAAGTAACTTGCGCGACAGAGGATCTGGAGACAGGACTTGCGCGCCATCGAGGGACTTGCGCGCCGCCGCGCAGGGGGTCCAGTTTGCCTATAAATACTGGACCACCCCTCCTCATTTTTAACGGAGTTCAAGGCCGAGAGATTGTTCGAGCTCTCGTCGCGCAGGTGGTTGAGTCGCGCAGGTGGTTGTTTTGTCGCGCAAGTAGAGCTTGCGCGCCGGTGTTTGGCTGTTCTCCCAAGGCAGTTTGGAAGAGAAAGGAAGTGGATCGCGCAAGTATTTAGTTCAAGAAGGCAGTGTCGCGCAGGTGCTTCAGCGACACTTGCGCGCCAGTTTAGTCTTGCGCGCCTGAGACTTGCGCGCCGCCGGGAGACTTGCGCGCCGGTCTTGAAGAGGAGACCTAGACAGTATTGAAGCACGTCTGCCTTACTGGAGCTGCACGAAAGCCGAGAAACTACTCGGTTCATTCGGGGAAAAGTGATATTCTTCTTCTGGTGAGAATCGGACTTCAATAGAGCATCTACATTCAACAAAGGATGCACTCTTATGCAAATGAAGAAGAGACCTACACGTCTATAAACTGAGTGGGACTTCACCAACGGCAGTGAGCCAGGGGGAGTCAACGGGAGTGACCCGAGGGACGCAGTGAGCTATCCCTGAACTTTTGTAAAGGCAGTGTGCCTGGGACAGAGTGTCTGTACCCGAACTTTTGTATCCGCAGCTAGTGAAACTTAGTGGATTTAGGTACGACCGGCAACCTGTCGGCGTATGCTCCTTGGACGTAGCCCTTAGTGGTGAACCAAGTAAAAATGACTGTGTCTTCTCTGTGCATGTGAATGTTTTCATTTTGATCGTAATCATCATACAGGTTCAACAAGTTCATACTAACGTGGGAACAAGATCCAACAAATTAAAAGAAAAAGTGGTCACCCTGATTCACCCCTCCCCTCTCAGGGTGTCCCGGGGTCCTTCACAAACATCCTATATAATGACTTACATAATGTCATTTACTTATTACAGAATCATATTCATTGTTATTGTATCATATATGGTTCACTTAAGACTTTATATTACCCGTTCTTTTGTAAATTCATCTTAAAGTAGGGGTTTGGGTAAAATCGTTTCATTTGTCATTCGTGTTTTAACTTCTAATTATTCATATGATTACATAGATCATGATTACTTAAATCCAGAATTTAAAACATGATTTATATATAATATATATTCAGAATATACTTATATATAATAGATCGATAAATGGAAATAAATACACCGTTTATGGAGACGGTAGACCGTACATACGCATGAACGCTGTTTTCGTTTCCTTATTGAATTGAATGGAATTAAGTAGATGACGTAAATATATATATACATAAATAAAATAGCATTATTATGTAATATATTTAATTATTACTTATTGTATATACTTTATAATCATTCTTGAATGGTTAACATGGAGAGTGAATCTCATCGCGTTGTGGAGACGGTAGTCCGTACGTACGCACGAGCGATGATATCATTCCCATGATCGTGGAATTATATTAAAGTTTATGTATAAAATTATAGAATCAATATCACTTTAAAATAATCATATATATTCATTACTTTCACCATTATACTCATCCAAGTAAGGTGGTGGTGGAAAATAGATTACACCACGGCATGGAGACGGTATTCCGTACGTACGCACGTGCAGTGATTTTGTTTTCAGTTGCATGGATAGATGGTGAAATATGGTTGTTTCATATTTATAATAACATATTAGTATATTATTGATACTGATGTTATTACTTCATAATGAAACAACTAAAGAAGAATATGTGGAAGAAGAAATAATGTTGAAAGAATCGGTAACGGACATTACCTCTTCTTTGAAGCACCTCATTGAGACCTCGTCTTAGGGGCCTAAAATTGGTCTTTGAAAAAGACCAGGACTACTAGGTTGTTTCTAGGGAAGTGGAGAAGAGAATTTGGTAGGTTTTGGATGAGCTTTAAGGCTCAACGTGGTGTGAGGATGAGAGGGATGAGGTGCCCTTTTTTAATGTAGGAGAGGGGAACCTTTGGAAATATAAGAAATATTAGTTTATATTAAATCCCAAACCCACATAAAAACTTCAAAAATAACTCATATCTGAATATTAGAAGCGATATGGTTGTAATATAATCAACCAATAATATTTATACATGTTAGGAATTTTTTGTAAACATTATCAACTTGATTTATCCTTATATACCAATTTAATTTTATTTGTGGTAATCATATTCTAAATTTTAAATTATTATAAATAATTACATATGTGTTGTGAATTTTCAATAATTTGACACTGTATGTCATTATAGACCATATAAATTTTAATTTATAATTTTTAAATATTTTTGTGATTTTTAAACAATTTTATAATATGTTATTTTTATAAAATAACGATAGTGCCAATTTTGACACTATTCATTTATTTGATTTTAAATAAAATAAATACAGAAGATATGTTCGAACTAAAAGATTTAATAGATTCATAAAATTTGATATGTATCTAGAAAATTAATGGAGCACATTAAATAGTTAATATAATATTTATTTTAATATTTTTAAAACCATTTATTTGATATTTTAATTAATAAAATAATTTCAACATCACTATTGTGTCATATTTAATGATACTTATTTAATCCCTAAAAATTCTAAATAAAATCCTATGATGTAGAAAATTGTATTATCTGTCTGGAGACTATTCATTTTCTACGTTTCATTAAGTTTATCACTAAAGTAAAATTATTATACTCATAAGATTTAAGAAAGTGACATGTTGTCACTTTCTTTGGTTTTAATAATAATTAAATTATTATCATGGAAAAAAGTACATTAAATGAATCTAATCCAACCCTTAGGTGATATGGGTCGACTTTTAGTCATCCAATAGGATTTTGGTAGGTGTTATGGTAATTTTATAATCTTATATTTACCCTTAATTACCCGATTTACCTTTAACTATGGTAAAAACAATTTACCGTAGTTACTATTCATAATGCACAAAAATAAAAAGTAACCTATTAACATAATTTGTACCCACTGATTCCAAATATGGAATCCATTTATCAAAATTCAATACACAAAAGTTGTAGAAATTAAATTAAAATTAATCCTGTTGTCGAAAGAAAACACGTTTTTGTTTAAAACATTGCAAAAGATTGAATTGATTTAACCAAAAAATTCAAGGTAAAATCATTGATAATGACATACATTATATTAGATGGAAAACATATATTCTATTTACACTTTAAAACCATTCAATATTATAATTTAACCATATAAATTATTAAGATGAAAAAAAGTTGTTTTTAATTAAAATATAGCATGTTTTTACTATTCATTAAAATATGAAAGTTATCAGAAAAATATCAAAACATTATCCAAAAATAATTTTTATATCATAAATCCAAGGAAGAATTTTATTTTATCAAATTTAACATATAAACATGTCAAATACAAGATTTAATGTGGGTGCACCATCAAAAGGCGGCAAAACTACATTTTTTGAAAAATACTTATTTTACTCGAAAAATTGATTTTGTTCTCATACCATGTTCTGGAAAATGTTTAATATGAATAATAATGTTATAAAATTCAAAATTTAGATGATACTATTCATAACGGGTAGTTCATATAACATATCGTTGTTTAGAAAATCTCAGTATTGCGTACAACACACGCTATCATGGAAGGTCGTGATTGTGTGTAATTCAAGCCAAGTCTGGGATGCGTGTTGTGCAAGCTCCGTTTAGTGTAGTGTACAACACAAGATATTAATGAAATTAAAAAGAATATTTTTCATAAAATCTCAGGGTGTTACATTCTACCCCCCTTAAAATGAATTTCTCCCTCAAAATCCGTCAGGGTTATAAATGGTTTACTAGTAGAAAGTTTCTTTAATAGAATCCCAAATCATAAAAAAGAATACCAAAACTTGGATTTAAAGACTAAAGTATGAAACATAATGGTTACCCAAATTATCTCATCACTGGGTTTCCATGTGGGAGAACATAGGTGAAAATATGGATATGGAAGAAAAATCGAACCATCAAGTTCTGATGGAGAGTGGTGGAGAACATGGCTATGAAAAATCCATCAATAACAAAGCCATAGATTTGTGATGATCTAAGGTACCATCTGATTCATCGGATATAAGGTCACTAAGACAACATTTTTGGTTTTCAAGATCATTTCCCTAAAGATGATGAAATTGAAATTAGAAGAAATACTTTCGTGATTTTGGTACAGTCTCACCATTGGTCATTCTTTGGACAATTTTCACTTCATCTCTTAAATAAATGAAGTTGAATTTTTCATTCGTGAAGTGTTAGAAGATCATGTGATAGAATGATGGGTCATTCCATCTGTCTCAAACAAAATGTTATAAAAGTTATCAAAAATACATAAGTCCATCTATAGAGAGATTAATCATATATGGTTCCTAAAATGGACTTATACTTCATATAACTTACTGCTTAATATAATAAAACTAGTTTATACTAAACAGGGACTTCCTGTAGGCCAGTGGTAGGAGATAAAGGTCAGTCGCACTTCAGTTGTGGGTTCTATTCCCACAGCCTTGTCCGATGCGATGGGCTGTCACCCGTCCTGCAGGTTGTCCTTTTTCTAAAACTACATTACTATAAAATCCCATCAATAATATCGAAAAAAGTACTATCCTTAAACAATACTAACTTATGTTCAACATAATCCGTTCTAATCTTTAGGCTTATCTAAAATACTTCGGTCCAAGCTCATAGTATAAAGAAAATGATTACTTGAAATGTCATCAACCAAGCATGTGAATACCATCATTTATCCCCCATATATCTTGTCGGTCACATTCCAATCATGTGAATACCTTAATCATGTATTATATTGAAAAATGAATACCCATTGAATCTTAGTGAAAACATGAGTGCTGTCAAAAGTTAACTCTTTCCACATACCAAAACCCCAAAATTCTCTATACTCAAACCATGATATAACTATTTCCCTATATCAGTCATGAGCTCATGAATACTGTCAAACATTTCATTTTCTCTTTATCCCTTCATTATGTGCATACCATCTTTTTCCCAAAAATATCTCAATCACTTTCCATGGTTACCGGTACCATTAAATTATAGAAAATCACAATAGACCAATAAATAAATATTCCAATATTCCACGATACTATATACAACATTATTTTGGAATCCCATAACATAAACACTTAATCATTCCAACACATCGTTGTCATATTCAACATTGCCAATAGTGATCGCATGTGACTTCCCTTTGTCCTTTTCCTTAAGTGGTTTCTGATGTCGATCATCAGTAACCCTTGGATTAGGGCATTTATTGGCATAATGCCCCATTTCCTTCCACTTGAAGCATTGAAGTGTTGGTGGTGCGTTCTCTAAAGTCTTTTCTTTATTCACATCATTAGAAACACTTTTTCCATTACTTCGACACTCAGCTGCTCGATGACCTTCTTTTCCACACTTAAAACATTTTCTAGTACCTTTAAGACAATCTCCACCATGATTCTTTCCTCACTTTGAGCATAAGGATACATTCATCTTCTTTTCACCATTATTCTGAGATTTCTCCTTGAACTTCATATTTCATTTCTTGTCAAAAAAATGAGATAGATAAGTAACCCCAAATTCCATTTCTACCTTGATAGCACAATGCACAATTTCTTCATAGCTACTGAAGTCTATTATAGCTAATTCCCTTCGAAGATTTGGTTTTAAGCCACTAAATAATTGGTCAACTTTACTTTCATGTTGGATGATAAAGCCAGATGCATACCCTGCAATCATTGTAAAATTCTATTCGTATACACCAACAGATTCATCATCCTTTTGCTTTAGTTCAAGAAACTCCTTCTCCATCTTTGTTTGAAGAATACGAGGGAAGTACTTATTGAAAAATAAGTTTTTGAACTCATCCCATTCCATGGACTCAATTTCATCTCTTGGCCTTATATTCTTGATAATATTTCACCATTGATCAGCTCCACCTTCCAAATGATATACTGCTAAGATGACTTTATCATGTTCAGAACATTGAAGAACTGAAAATATCTTTTCCATGGTACTGATCCATTGTTCAACAACAAGTGGATCAGAAGACCCACTGAAAGAAGGTGGACGTTGCCTCATGAAGGACTCAATAGAATATTGTTCCCTTCTATGCTCATTTGGAAGTCCAGAATGATTCATAGCTTGTGTAAGTATAGAAATAAGATTTTTCACTCCATCTCCAATAACATTTTTTTGTTCAGGAGGACAATCATTTCATTTTCCATTGCATTGATCAACACGGTTCCTTCGGGTTCCAGCCATCGTCTAAAACCCAAAAAGAATAGTGTGAGAGGAAAAAATCATGCTAGGGAAAACAACATAATAAAGGGGGAGTACCTTCAATATCTAACATCTTAGGTTTAATTCTATGATCGTTACCGTAATTCTAGGACTATAACCTATACTTATACTTAACCTTAATGACATCCCTAGACATACTATATAAATATCTCTAGGGATCTCACTAAAGTTCTCGCATCCTAGTTTCCAAAGGTTGACTAAACCTTTCATCTGATACCAGCTGTAGAGACTCGAAGCTTGACGTACAAGGAAATTACATTAATTTTGCAGATACTTAAAACATAACAAAGACAGACACACAAGGACCATAATAGTTTAGTGAATTTGGAAACTTGGAACATAATCTTCTAATCGTGGTGAAAGATCTTCAACATCTCCCATAAATACACTTTTTGTTTCCTTACCTAAAACCTTTCTTTTAATCCTGGGGGAAAATAAAACATAAAAAGGGTGAGCTCAAAGGCTCAGTAAGGGTAAGAATGGATAAAATAAAACATACCATATACATTTGAACTTAAAAACATGAACTTATTATATAAACATCAAAATCATGAGCAACGACATAAAACATGGAAGTACATAAGGCATAGATCATAATGGAACATAAATCATGATAATATATCATGGGAATAAAACATGTAATTGTGGCATCAATTAAGCACATGTAATGATTTCCATAGTAGCCAAGGCATTGCAGCCAAGACCATCTTAGTGGACAAAGTCCCTTTCTAAATCGAGTTCACTCCTCGTTCCAGTCCTGTAATACTGAACCGGATTAACTTACCTTTTCGGCCATGTCTATCTCATGAGATATAAATTTTTACCCAATTCATTGGAGGGAGATATAGGTCCCACCCATATCATAATGAAATCATTCTTACTTGTGCCATAAAATAAACATACATCATTCATAAAAGCCCAATAAATAAAATGGGTTTCATAAACATCATCCCATTATCACATAATCTATATAAAAGAAATGGATGTCATTTCATAATAAGAAAAGTGAAACCATTTAAATCATAGAGACATGATACCTGAAACATACACATATGAAATAATGTCATCTTAGATGAAAAATTGTTTTGATAAAACACGTGAAAAGAATTCTTGAGGAAAATATCCTTTATTCATCAAAATCATTCTCTTTTCACAAAATGTCATGCAATTTTAAAAGAAAATAATTTTGTTGAAAATAGTCATGAAATCTTTTGGAGAGAGCTTCATGAAAATAAGGCTTTATAAAACCTTAAAAATCCGTTCGTGCCGTATAAGTTAAAAAAACATTCTTATCGTACTTTTGCCAGAAAAGTCAGAAAGTACCTCATAAAAGAAAGATTTCATACATACCATGTAGTAAAAGTCAAAAATGGGTAAAAAGGACATTAAACATACATAAAAACACTTTTAAAAAACATGTACATGGATGATAACAATAACCCCAGTAAATAATTACGTATAAGCAATCTCGGATAAAAATGAGATTTACGAAATTATCCCTTACCTTAGGTCTGATATGCTTCGTATGTATCCAACCTTCCTGTATAATTACTTAAATAATGTCATTGACTTATTACAGAATCAAATTCATTGTTATTATATCATATATGGTTCACTTATGACTTTATATTATCCGTTCTTTGGTAAATTAATGTTAAAGTAGCGGTTTGGGTAAAATCTTTTCATTTGTCGTTCATGTTTTAACTTGTAATTATTTATATGATTAAATAGATCATGATTACTTACATACAGAATGTAAAACATAATTTTTATATAATATATATTCAGAATATACATATATATAATAGATCGATACATGGAAAGAAATACACCGTTCATGGAGACGGTAGGCCCTACATACGCCTGAACGATGTTTTCGTTTCCATATTGAATTGAATGGAATTAAGTAGATGACATAAATATATATATATATAAATACAATAAAATTTTTATGTCATATATTTCATGATTACTTATTATATATACTTTATAATCATTCTTGAATGGTTAACATGGAGAGTGAATCTCATCGCGTTGTGGAGACGGTAGTCCGTACGTACGCACGAGCGATGATATCATTCCCATGATCGGGGAATTATATTAAAGTGTATGTATAATATTACAGAATAAATATCACTTTAAAATAATCATATATATTCATTACTTTCACCATTATACCAATCCAAGTAAGGTGGTGGTGGAAAATAGACTACACCACGGCATGGAGACGGTATTCCGTACGTACGCACGCACGGGGGTTTTGTTTTATGTAGGATGGATAGATGGTGAAATATGGGTTTTTCATATATATAATAAGATATAAGTATATGATTGATACTGATTTTATTACTTCATAATGAAAAAAGTAAAGAAGAAGAAGTGGAAGAAGAAATAAAGTTGAAAGAATCGGTAACGGACATTACGTCTTCTTTGAAGCACCTCCTTGAGACCTCCTCTTAGGGAACTAAAACTAGTCTTTGAAGAAGACGAGGACCTCTAGGTTGTTTCTAGGGATGTGTAGAAGATAATTTTCAGGGTTTTTCCGAGATTTAAGGCTCAAAGTGGTGTGAGGAAGAGAGGGAGGAGGTTCCCTTTTATAAGGTAGGGGAGGGGCACCTTTGGAAATATCAGAAATATTAGTTTATATTAAATCCCAACCCCACATAAAAACATCCAAAATGACTCATATCCAAAGATTAGATGAGATAGGGTTGTAATATCATCAAAAAATAAAATTTAGACATGTTAGGAATTTATTTTAAACATTATCAACTTGATTTAGCCTTATATACCAATTTAATTTTATTTGTGGTAATCATATTCTAAATTTTAAATTATTATAAATAATTACATATGTGTTGTTAATTTTCCATAATTTGACACTTTATGACAATTTAGACCATATAAATTTTAATTTATAATTTTTAAATTTTTTTGTGATTTTTAAACAATTTTATAATATGTTATTTTTATAAAATAACAATAGTGTCAATTTTGACACTATTATTTTATTTGATTTTAAATAAAATATATACAGAAGATATGTTCGAAATAAAAACTTTAATAGATTCATAAAATTTCATATGTATATAGAAAAGTATTGGATCACATTAAATAGTTCATATAATATTTATTTTAATATTTTTAAAACCATTTATTTGATATTTTAATTAATAAAATAATTTCAACATCACTATTGTGTCATAATTAATGATACTTATTTAATCCCTAAAAATTAAAAATTAATTCCTATGATGTAGATAATTATATTAGATTTCTGGAGACTATTCATGTTCGAAGTTTCATTAAGTTTATCACTAAATTAAAATTATTATACTTATAATATTTAAGAAAGTTACATGTTGTCACTTTCTCTGGTTTTAATAATAAATAAAATTATTTTCAAGGCCAAAGTCCATTAAATTAATCTACTTCTACCCTTAAGTGATATTAGTCGACATTTAGTCATCCAATAAGATTTTGGCAAGTTTTAGGATAATTTTATAATCTTATATTTACCCTTAATTACCCGATTTACCTTTAACTCCGGTAAATAAAATTTACCGTAGTTACTATTCATAATGTCCAAAAATAAAAATTAACCTATTAACATAGTTTTGACCCACTGATTCCAAATATGGAATCCATTTTTCAAAATTCAATAAAAAAAAGTTGCAGAAATTAAATTAAAATTAATCCCGTTGTCGAAAGAAAACAGAGTTTTGTTTAAAACATTGCAAAAGATTGAATTGATTTAACCTACAAATTCAAGGTAAAATCAATGCTTATGATATAAATTATATTATATGGTAAAAATATATTCTATTTATACTTTAAAACCGTTCAATATTATAATTTAACCATATAAATTATTACGATGAAAAAAGTTATTTTTAATTAAAATATAGCTTGTTTTTACTATTCATTAAAATATGAAAGTTATCAGAAAAATATCAAAACATTATCCAAATTAAAATTTTATATCCTGAATCCAAGGAAGAATCTTATTTTTTCAAATTTAACTTAAAAACATGTCAAAAACAAGATTTAAAGTGGATGCGCCATCAAAAGGCGGCAAAACTACATTTTTTGAAAAATACTTATTTTACTCGAAAAATTGATTTTGTTCTCATACCATGTTCTAGATAATGTTTAATATGAATAATAATGTTATAAAATTAAAAATGTAGTTGATACTATTCATAACAGGTAGTTCATATAACATATAGTTGTTTAGCGAATCTCAGTATTGCGTACAACACACGCTATTGTGGAAGGTCGCGATTGCGTGTAATGCAAGCCAGGTCAGGGATGCGTGTTGTGCAAGCTCCTTTTGGTGTAGCATACAACACAAGACATTAATGAAATTAAAAAGAATATTTTTCATAAAATCTCAGGGTGTTACAATTTAATAAAAATTTACAAATGGGCAAAATTTATTTTAAAATTTGAATAACAATATGAAGAATATTTTATAAAATATATGTATGAAACACGCACATGGATGATAAATGTGCCCCAGTAAATACTTATGTATAAACAATATAAAAAAATGAGGTTCCATAATTATCCTTTACCTTAGGTCCTATATCCTTTGTATGTATCTGAACCTACTGTATAATGATTTAAATAATTCCATTGACTTATTCTAGAATCATATTATTTTTTTATGATATCATATATGATCATATTATCATATGTTTTTTAAGAACATCTCATTGTTTCTCATTATTTGGGTATTAACTACTTTGTGTTCTTATACATGTTTTGTTAGATGAGTTCATGTTACACTTCTTAGGTTATAGTTATATCATTTAAAGAATTATATTAGTATAATATATATCATATTTATTCATTCTATAAATTTATATAATCATTCTTTAATTAAGATCATGTCGAATGAATCCCATTGCATTGTGGAAACGGTAGACCGTACATACGCATGAGTGATGATACTATTCCTTGAATTATGAAATGGTGTTGAAGTGGATGATATATAAATATTTTCTGAATAAATAAATATTTATAATAATCATATATACTTATTATTTCCATCTTTATACCAATCCATGTAAAGTGGTGGTGAAAAATAGATTCCACTACTGCGTGGAGACGGTAAGTTGTACGTACGCACGCATGGTAATTTCATTTTCTAAGGATGTATAGATGGTGGAATATGGTTGTTTCATAAAAATAATAACATATAATTATATATGTGATAGTGGATTTATTACTTTATAATTAAACAACTCATGAAGAGGAATTATAAGAAGAAATAAGTATGAACGAATCTGTAGAGGAGATTACCACTTCTTCGACGTGCTTTCTCGAAATAGCATCTTAGATAACTAGAGTTGGTATTTGAAGAAAAAAAAACCTCTATAATGTTACTAGGGGGGTCTATAAAGGAAAATTTAAGGGGATGGATGATCTTGAAGCCTCCAAATGAAGTGAAGAAATGAGGGAGGAGGTGCCCTTTTATAATTGACGTGAGGGGCAATTTTGGAATTTTCTGAAACAATTAATTTATAATAATTTTAAAATCAATTAAAATACCTAAAAAATGATATATATTAGAAAATATGATATTATAATATTTTAAACTAATCAACAAATAAAATTTAGACAAGATTCGATATCAATTTAAATATTATATTTTTAATTAACAGTTAGTTATTCTATTTACTTTTAATTAAGATAAAAAATATTTTAATATTAAAAATGTGAAATATTTATTTTTTTAATGTAAATTAGACCATTAATAAGTAAATTAGAGTATTTAAAACTATATCATAATTATTAATTTTTTTATTTTTTAATTATTTTCAAATAATTTAATATATCATTGCTTTTACAAAATAACAATAGCGTCCATTTTGAAACTAATAAATTCATGGATTTTTAAAAATATCAATATAAGCTGTATCATTGAACCAATTATTCTATTTTATCGATATGGGGTATAGGTCATCTATAAAAATCATTTTATATATTAATTAGCTCAAATTATATTTATTTTATTATTTTTAATAACATTAATTTGATATATCCATTAATAACATAATTACTACATCACATTTGTGTAATTATTTAATATACTTAATTTTATGGGTAAAAATTTAAAAAATTACTATTATGAATACACACACACACACACACTAGATTTTATAATAATACTTGTAGTTGAATTTTTCTTCTGTAAAATTAACCATAAAAATGCTATACTTATTAAATTATGAATGAGACAACATTAATATCACTTTAAATAAAAAACTATAAGTGTCACAATATCTTCCATATGGATCCAAATGGTAAATAACTCAATAATTGGATGATTATGGTCAATATATACTCGAAAAAAAAAGAATTTGGATTTTTTTGGGTCTTTTGATGGTTATTAGCATTTTAATAATATTTTTTATTGATTTCTCATCAATTAATAATGTTTTACACCATCAAAGTATAAGTCTTTGTGGTAATTATATATTTCTTAAAAATTAAAAATAAATTACCAAGATTAAGAAAAACCTTCTAGATTTAAAGTAAGTAATTATAATATAATTTATCTTATGTATAAAATTATATAAAAATGGTTTATTTATTGAAATTTTTGTGAGGAATATTTAACTTTTCACTAAATAAAATAAATTAAATGTCCTAATCTCATCTAACTGGATTCCAACGGACACTTTTTCAACCCAAGGTTGATTTAAGTAGAAAAACCCCATCCAATGAAATTATGATAAGTGTTAGGGTAATTTTATAAAAATATTATCACCCTAAATTACCTATTTTACCCTTTTACCGTATTAATAAAAATTACCAAAGTTACTATTCATAATGCCCAAAACATAAAATAAATATATTTACATAATTGGGGCATACTGATTCCAAATATGGAATAAATTTTTAAAAATTCAAAACATAGAAGTTGTAGTAATTAATTTAAAATTATTCATGTTTCTGGAATGAGAGAACACGTTTTTTTAAAGTTAAAACATTGCAATAGATTAAAATGTTTTTACATATGAATTAAATTTAAAATTAATGATAATAAAATAAATTATATTGAATGAAAAATTATATTATATTTATACTTTAAAACTAATCAATAATCTAATTTAATTACATATATTATTTTGATGAAAAAATGTTTTTCAATTAAAATTTAATATAATTTTAGTATTCATCAAAATTTAATACTTATCCGAAAAATATCAAAAATCCATCCAAAGAAAAGTTTTATATCGACTTCCAAAAAAGTCATTTGTTTTGTTAAATAGAATATATAAATGTGTAAAAAACTATATTTAAAATGGGTATGCAATCAATAGGTGGAAATACTGCATTTTTAAAAAAATACTTCTTTTATTTGAAAAATTTAATTTGTTCTGATATCATATGTAGAAAAAATAAAAAATGATTTTTAAATATTATATTGAATCCAAAAAAATTGATTTTATTATTTTATAGACTCACTTATTTTCATTTAAATATTATTTTTAGAAGGAAGTTAATACAATTTATATGCACCATTATAATGAATAGGTTATAATATTTAGTTGTTCACATATACTTTGTCTTGCGTGAACTGAATTTTATTAAAAGAAATTTAAATTTTATGTACCCCAAGTCAAGCATATTATTGTGTATACAGAATAATGAGTAAATATTTAGTCTAACATTTGTCACCAATGAGCTGGATATACATTATATTTACTCTTGAATCACATCGCATCACTATGCTTTGATTAATCATTTTTAAAATAATTAATTTCAGTTATTTTCTAAAGGAATATTTTTCCATTTTTCAATAAGAGTTACTTTTTGAAATTTCCAAAAGAATATGCATAAGAAATGGAATACACTTTGTAAAATGCAATAAGGGGTAGAAATATCATTTCAACTATAAAAGGTCACCTCATCTTAGAGCATACTATTAGCCGCATTAGTTTAATATAACACCTTAATATATTATGAGATAATTTGTTTTTAATTTCATTGATTTCTTGTGTTTTATTCTATACTAAGATTAGTTGGTACTATACGCTACACTATATTATCTTATGGTATACGCAACACTAGGCTTGGCATGTGTTACCCACAATATCAAGTTCTTTTGATATAATTTATTTCACTCAAGATCTAGTATAACTAATCAACTAAATACTATAACCTAGTCATTATAATGATGGGTAATAATATTGTTAACATCTTTCTAAAAAACTATTTAAATGAAAATAAGTGAGTCTATAAAATATTAAAATCACTTTAAATGGATTTTATTAATGAAAAATATATGTAATATATGTAATATATTGTTTAAAAATAATATTTTATGATTTCTAGACATGATATATGAAGATATTAAATTTTTTAGATAAAAGAAGTATTTTTAAATAAAATGCAGTATTGTCGCCTTTTGATTGCGCATAGATTTTAAAACTATTTTTTTGAAATTTTATAAATTTTATTTAACAAAACAAACTTCTTCTTGGGAAGTGGGGTATAAATATTTTCTTTGGATAATTTTTTGATATTCTTTCTGATAAGTTTTAAATTTTGATGAATTGTAAAATTATAATAATTTTAATTGAAAACAAATTTTTTCATCCAAATAATTTGTATAATTAAATTATATTATTGAATTGTTTTAATGTATAAATAGAATTTATTTTTATCATTCAATATAATTTATGTCATTTTAATTAATTTTACATTGAAATTAGATGTAAAAACATTTCAATCTTTTACAATGTTTTAACATTTAAAAAACACGTTCTATCTTTCTGAAAATGGTAATAACTTTTAATTAATTACAAAAAATTCTGTATTTTGATTTATGAAAAATGGATTCTATATTTGGAATCAATAGAAACAAATTATGTAAATATTTTTTTGGAAATTATGAATAGTAACTTTGATAATTTTTATTAACATGGTAAAAGGTGAAATGTGTAATTAAGGGTAAGAATACTATTATCAAAATACTGTAATCCTTGTATTAATATCATTGGATGAGTGTGTTTCGACCTAAATAATCCTTGGGTTGAGATGGTGTTCTTTTAAAGCCGTTGTATGAGATTAGGATATTTAATTTATTTTATATAAAGAAAAGTTAAATATGTCTCACTCAAATTATATAAACTAATCCATTTTTATATAAGATTATACAGAAGAAAAATTTGTTTTACTTATTGGAAATATAAAATGTTTTTTTTATCATGGTAATTTATTTTTAATTTTTAGGAAATATGTAATTACATTAAAGGCTTAAACTTTGATGGTGTACAAATTAATTAATTGATAAAACAATTAATAGAACAATTAATATTAAAACCCTAATAACCATAAAAGACCAAAATAAAATGAAAAATTATTATTAGAAGAGTATATGTCAGCCATAATAATTCAAGGGCAGAGTTATTGACTATTAGGATACCAATGGATGAGATTGTAACACTTATATTATTTTATTTGAGGTGATGCTAAAGTTGTCACATTAATAATTTAATAAATATAACTTTTTTGATGTTGAATTTTCAGGAATATAAATTCGACTAAAAGTATTTTTATAAAATTTTGTATATTTATCTTCATAATAGTATTTTGTTTTGAATTTTTACCCATCAAATAAGTGTATTAAATAATTACAAAAAACTGATGTAGTAATTATTTTATTAATGGAATTATCATATTTATGTTATTAAAAATATTAAAATAAAATAAATTTGAGCTAATTAATATTTAAGATGATTTTATGGATTATTTATCCCCCATATGGATATAATAAAATAATAGTTTGGATGATGAAATCTTATCTTGATATTTTTAAAAATCCATGAATTGAATAGTGTAAAAACTGACACTATTGTTGTTTTGTTAAAATAATGTTTTATTAAAGTATTCAAAAATCATAAAACATTTCAAAAAAATATATAATGATTAAAATATGGTCTAAAAATATATAATTCACTTATATATGGTCTAATAGACATCATATAAATAAATTTTACACCCTTTTAATATTGAATTGTTTTTTTCTTAATTGAAATTAAATAGAAAGATAAGTGTTTGTTAACATGATAATGTTTAAATTGACATAAAAACATGCATAAATTTTTTTAAATGAAATTAAAACCCTATATCATCTAAAAATAGAAATGGGGACATTTTGGAGGTTTTTTATTGGTGATTGAATTTATTATAAATTAATATTTTTGAGGTTTCCAAAAGCGCCCATCACCTCAATTATAAAAGGGAACCTCCTCCCTCACTTATTCACATAAATGTGATCCTTCAAGCTCCTCCATCCCCAATCCTTTTCCCTTAAAAACATGACTAGTTAAATTATAGAGGTTCCAGTATTTTTCAATGTCCAACTCTAGTTCTCTAAGGGGAGATTTTGAGAAAACACGCCGAAGGAGAGGTAATCTCTTCTACCGATTCTTTAAAACCCATTTCTTCATATAATTCATCTTCATTAGTTGTTCCATTATAAGGTAACAACGCCAGTATCACATGTATAGTGAGATTTTATTATACTTACGAAACAACAATATTTCACCTTCTATCCATCCTATGAATAAAGAAATCACCACACGTGCGTACGTAAGACTTACTATCTCCACGTCGTGGTGTAATCTGTTTTTCACCACCACTGGACATGGATAGGTAAAATTATGGAAATAATAACTATATATGATTATTATGATAATTTATTTATTATATAATAATAAATATTCCATCCACTTTTATACTATTTCATAATTAATGGAATGATCTCATCTATCGTTCTTACGTACGACCAACCCTCTACACGATGCTATTAATATGACCTAAAAAATATAAGCAGAATTTATTTGACAAAACATTCATAAGAACATAAAGAATTTAATACCCGAATAATGAGTAATAATAAAATAGTATTACTAAAGGGATAATAATATGATCATATATGATATCATAAAAATGACTATGATTATGGAATAAGTAAATGAAATTATTTAAATCATTATACTGTAGTTTTATATACATAAAACGGATAACATACCTAAGCTAAGGGATTATTTTATCTCACTTTTATTTCTATGGGACCTATGGCTTATACACCAGCTCTTTCTTTTGTGTTGTGTTTATTCTTTCCATAAAAGTTTTATTATTCTTATTATGAAGGTTATGATATTTTAATATTCATATAAGTTACTTTATTTTCTGTGGAATATTATTCGACTGATTTTAATTGGTAAGGGATAATTTTGGAATCTCATTTTTATCTGAGATTGATTATATGTAAGTATTTACTAAGGGTATGTTTATCATCCATGTCCATGTTCTCTAAAATAATTCATAAATTTTTTACTATACATATATGTTTGTTTAAAGTCATTTTTACCCATTTTTACTTTTACTTCATGGTTTGGGAGTAATCTTTCATTCGTTTACCATACAAGTTACTTTTTGACTTTTCTTGAGAAATTACCAAGAGAATGTTTTTTAACTTTTACAGCATGAATGGATTTTTACACCCTATTTCCATGAATCTTACTCTAAATTATTTCAAGTTTATTTTCTACAAATTTTTTTTTAAACTATGTTGAATTTTGAGAAATTAAAATGTTTTTGAAGAAGAAATGATATTTTCCCCCAGAATCAAGATCAAGTGTTTTATCAAAAAAAATTTAATCTAAGAAGACACTCTTTAAAAAGTGTTATTTTTCAATCTCAATTATTACTATGATTTGATTTTTTTAATTATGGAATGAATTTTTATATGTATTGTAACACCCCAAGCATCCAAAGTACACTTCTTAATAATTCAACAGATTGCGCTGCACGCAACACCAAGTTGAAGCTTACCACAACCTATCAAAATACCTGTTAAAAAAGAGGTTATGAATAGTATGAACCAAATTTTGAATTTTAATTATCCCATATAAATTTGAAATTCATATTTTTTGTTTATTTGAAATAATATAAGGGTAAAATCAATTTTATAGATTAAAGATATATTTTTCAAAAAATACAGTTTTCTTCCTTTTAATAGAGATCCCTTTTCAAATCCAATATTTGACAATTTTATATATTCAATTTGATGAAATAAAATTATTATTTATAATAAGGACATAAAAATATATGTTGGATGATTTTTTATACTTTTCTAATAACTTTCATATTTTGATAAACAATAAAAATACTAAATTTTAATTGAAAACAACTTTTTTAATTGAAATAATTTACAGTGTTAAATAATAAATTTGTGCAGTTTTAATGTAAAATTATATTAAATTTTTATCAATTAATATAATATAGGTCGTTGTAAGTAAATTCAAATTTAAATTGGACTTAAATACATGCCAATCGTTTAATAGTTTTTACTTCTAAAAAACCTGCTTTCTGGTTTTGAAAATGAAAATTATTTTTAAATTAATTTTTGCCAATTATGTATTTTGAAATTGGAAAAAGGGATTAATTATTTTTAATAAAAATTTAAATATTGTGTACATATGTACCTTTTGTTTTTTTATATTCTGAATAGTATCTTCAGTAATTATTTTTATTTACTATGGTTAAAGGATAAATCTGCAAAAGAAAATTAAATAATATAATATTATAATAATATAAAACAACCCTAACATGTATCATAATCCTAATGGATGATATATATTCGGCCATGAGAATCCTTAACCTGAAATTTTGTAATTTGGGAGCAAATTTTGGGGTAAAATTATATTTTCGAATAATTAATTTAAAGAAAAGGGAAATATAACATAAAAATGTATCTTTTTTCTGAATAAAATATTAATAAAGGGTTTTATAAAAGATTTCAATATCTCTAATTTTTCATTATAAATATAATGGTATTTTCTTTAATCATGTCTTTTTATTTATAATTTTTAAGGATTAGATAAATATATTTATTTATGACACATTTATGATGTAGTGATTCCCCCATTAATGAAACATTCAATTAAATGAATTTGTAAATATTAAAAAAAATTAATTTGAACATTTTTATTCAATAAAAAAATATATTGATTAAACTTACATATGAGTTTTTATTTAATGTCTATTATTTGAAATAATGATGTCGTTACGACTTTAACAAAAATCAATTACTAAATAGTGTCAAAATTTACATAAATAAGATTTTAATAGAAATACTATTTTATTAAATTATATAAAAATCCTAAAAATATAAAAATCAAAAAAATAACTTTTATAGTGAATAAATTTTCATAAAGTATCCACTTTAGGTTCTATTGTAATTTTATAGTTACGATATTAACCATGTAGTATAAAAATACAAGAGGGCATGATAAGAGTTAACTTATTTTACAAAGCGTTAAATATAAAAGATAAGGCTACTTTTATGACCTAAATAGGTCTAGAACCAATTCGTTGAGAGGATTTCTACCCATAATCTTCTTATCCTAGAAATAAATCAATTTCTGGATATTAGAAACCGAAAATATTTTTATCGTAAATTAATATTTCATGATTTTTCCTAAAGTGCCTCTCATATCTCTTATAAAAGGGAACCTCCCTTTCTCTTTAACTAACACCTCAAAAACCTTTTCGCTCGGCCAAAAACTACCCATTTCCCCTCCAAACCTCCATCAATTCATCATAGATGCCTAAATTTAGTCATAGAGCCATCCTATGGATCCATTTTATTCAAATTCAAATGAAACACTCGAAGAAGAGGTAATCATTTTATCCCTTATTTCAAAGTTCTTTTCTTCTTATACTTATTCTATCTATATTATTTAAATAACAAAGTTATAAATCCAGTATCTTCTATATAATTATATGTTAATATAATAATGGTAAATTTATATTCATCATTTTATCCATCATACTAATAATAATATCACCATGCGTGCGTGCGTACAGCTTACCGTCTCCCCGCCATGGTTAATATGTTATTCCACATTACTATATTTAGATGGGTATAAAGATGAGTATAATAGATATAAATAACTAATATTTCATGATTATGATTCTTTATAATTAATATACCATCCATTTTCATACAATTTAATCATTAATGTAATAATATCGTCGCTCGTGCATGCATACAACCTACCGTCTCCACAACACGATGAGATTCATTCTCGGTTTTAACCATCCAAGATTGATTATATAAAAATTAATATTATTCATAATTATGAAATATATTACATAATAATTCTACTATAATTATATATATATATATGTACATATATTCAATTCACTTACTTCTATTCAATATGATAAGAAAAAGGAAACAACTTCCATGTGTACGTACGTCATACCATCTCCAGGAATGATGTATTATATTTTATAATCTATCTATTATATATATTTATATTATGAATATATATGTTATATAAATCATATTATATTTTATGTATGTAAGTAAATCATGTTCTAAATAATATTATCATGAATAACAAGTCAAAACACGTACGACAAACAAAGCAATATTACCCGAAATGTTTCATTAACTTGGAATTGTAAACAAATGGTTAATATAAAGACATAAAAGAATAATATATTATATCATAAGTATCATTATTATTCTGAGATAAGATAATAATATGTTTAAAAACATTATACAGGTTTTTCGGACACGTACGAAGACTATCAGATCTAAGGTAATGGTTAATTTCACAATCTCATTATTATTTGAGGTTGTTGATGTGTAAGTCTCTACTAAGACATCTATATCATACATGTCCAAGTTTCTAAAAATGTTTTCATAATTTTTTTACAATAATCATATGGATGTTTAAATTCATTTTTACCAATGTTCGCGTTTTTATAAAATGTTTTGAAAGGAATATTTCATTCATTTTCCAAATGAGGTACTTTATGACCTTTTCGACAAATTAAGGAAAGAATGTTTTTTAACATATAAAGTGTGAGTGTCTATTTTCCACCATTATGTCACCTTAACATTTATAATCATCCCTTAAAATCATACAAGGTTATTTTCAAATGAAATGTTTTATTTTAAAATTGTATGACTTTTAAATGTTTTAAAGTAAAAGGGTAATTTTACTCAAAGATTTTTAGAGAATTTATTAATATATTTTCATATATGTGAACATCCTTTGTTGGATTTTATTATTATTTGAAGTTGATATATTATGATACATTCTTCCATTTTGTATTGAAGGTTTTGTGATATGTTTGACTATGGATGTGCTATTTTTATACCTTTTATGGTTTATAGTTAAATTATTAACATTTCATATGCTAGTTTTAATATGAATGTTTATGTTATGTTTCTCCCTTTTACTATGAGGAATTTATTGGACTTATTATGTGATAGGTGGGGCCCTCTATAGCCTCTCGATATATCGATAGGTCTCATGAGACAAACAAGTTTCTTGGAACAAGGCCTTGACAGAATATTTTAGAATGGTCTATGCACAAGGCCTTGACGTAGTGGTTATGATGTCCGACATTATGTATTCCCTCATTATGAAATTAGTTATTACATGTGATTATTAGACTACTATAATATATATGTTCAAGTTTATATGGAAATTTTTGATTTATTTTTTCCATATTATGTTTATGTTTATGTTTACAGGGTTGCTATTTTTATTATACATCTTACCTTAAAAGTTTATACCGTTCGCTGAATTATTGACCCTTACTGAGCATCTGAGCTCACCCCTTTTTATGTTTTATTTTCCCAAGATACCAAGAAGTGTATTTTTATTGATATGAATGATTAAACTAAAGGAATAATGAATTTTTAAATGAATTTTCATTGATATATTTTATGTTAGTAATTGTATTGTAAAGTTCATGTGTGTAATATATTTTCCAAGACTGCTGGATGGATCGATCCTTCGGGAATTGATTCCTTGTAATCATGCTAATGTATTAAAATAATGCACTAGATCTGGACTTCTGGGGTTGGGGTGTTATAGTTGGTATCAATGTAATTTTAGCAACGACCTTGGAAATAGTTTTAGAAAACATAGATTCAGGATCATATCCCTAAGATAGAGTTTTAGGATATATATAGAAGAACCCCCTATAATTTTGGTAAAGTATAGATTAATTGGATATTCCAAGTAGCACATCCTTGTATGGATACTAAAGTTATACAAGGTTCTGGCATAGATGTACCTAGAGGTGAAAACTCTGACAAGGTCTTCTGGATATGACTCGGGGTAACTCGGTACGTGACAATAGGCCTTACTACGCACTTGGTTTGACACTACTAGGGGATATTATTAGGATAATTTATATCTACTTTACAAAACATTATTAAGTATTTATTATTTATTATATCCTCAAAGAAACCATGTTTATTATTATGGATTAGATATGCATAAATGTTTTCAATTTATGTTATGTATTTTAATAGTTTGGAATTATGCATTATGATTCATAACCAAATCAAGTGCATACCATTGTTTAGAAATGTATCAAAATGGAAGAAATTGAAATTGTATTAACGCCTATAATACATGTATGGATTGACCTCCTATGAAAGATAACGATATTAGATATGGTAATACAACTGGAGCAGAACAACTTATAACCATATTAGGACAACAAGCTCCTGTTATGAATTATAACATTACCCGTATGGAGCTTCCTGATCTAAAAAATGGAGGATCAATGTTAGACCACTTCATGAGACAAAAACATACAACAATCAATGGGACAACAAATCTTTTTGTAGGTGAGAAATGGATATGCTTCTTAGAAAACATATTTCTTGCTTTGGGGAGTAATGAAAGGGAAATGTTTTTATGTCAATTTATAGTCTTTCAGGAGATGTAGATCAATGTTTGTCCTTGATTCAAAACATGAAGGGGTTTGAATTGGTCAAAATATGGAATAGAGGGAATTTAAATAACTGTTCCTAGAAAAGTACTTTCCTTGTGATCTACGAACAGATATGGAAAGGCAATTTACGAGTCTAAGAAATTTTTTTTTGAGAATGTTGAGAAGTATGAGGATAATTAAAAAGGTTATAAATTCATGATACACACTATATGTAACCCAAGAAGTAATATTGATCCATTCATTTATGGGTTAAAACCATTCCTCTGATGGGCATTAGTCATACAATATTTCTCATTGTACAAAGGTATAGTCATGTGTTCTATCAGGATGGGAAAAAAATTCTCTAAGTTTTATGGAATTAAAGTAAAGTATGAGAAGAAGAGAACAGAGGATAAAGATATAGATTAATGGAAAAAGGGAAATAAGGATTTTCCCTTATGTGATAATTGTGGGAAGAAACAACCTAGTAATTTCCTAAATGGAATGGGAGTCTATTACAAAAGTTGAGAAAAAGGTCACTAGGCTCTTCATTATAAGGGAAAGAAAGAAGGTGTGAAATGTTATAACTGTATAGAAATAGGAAATTATGAAAATTATTGTCAAAATAATCAAGTAAATATAGCTGATAATAAGCAAATGGATCAAGATCAAGCTTAAGTAGTTACTACGGTCGAAGTGGAATAATTGAGGTATTTGTGTTTTTTTATTCAAGAATTATATTCTCGTTATAAGAAGAATATGATATATATATATATATATAAGGATTTTAATGTAGTAATTTTTTTTAATTATTGTTTTAATATGATTTAAGTAATTATATATTCATAATGTGATAATAATATCAACATTACGTTGTTTGGGGAATATTATGTTACAATTGATTTTGAAAATTTATAGAACTTTAGAGAGAGTTTTGACAGAAGTATTTTGGATACCTCAAAAGGTTGTAATGGATTAATTTGAACTTTGGATAGTACTATTTATGGTTAAAACATTTCTTAAGTTAATTTTTTGAATGTTATAATACAATAGTTTTTGAAAAAGTACAACCCGTAGTCTAGGTGACAACCCATCGTGTCAGACAAGGCTACGAGAATCAAACCCACAACTGAAGTGAGACAAGGCTTTATCGCCTTCCACTAGCCTACAATATTTCCTTGGTATTTTTAAAATACTTTTCTTCATTTAAATGTTATATTTATATATTTGGAACCTTATACGATTAAGATAAATAAAATATTTTTGAATTTTATTATCTTTTGAAAAGAAGGATGAATTTTTTCGTAATTAGTTAATGGATGAAGCTATACATGTTAATTAGGATTGCATCTTTATGTTCTTAGTCTGTCAAGTATATTCTTAAACACTAGGGAAAGGACCTTGAAACCAAAAAAAAATGTTATCCTATTCCTATTTTTGATGAATCAAATGGTCCCTTAGATCATAACATATTTATAGTTTTATGACTGTTAAATTTATCCTGATCATGTTCTCTATCACACTCCATCAGAACATGATGGATTGTTTTCTCTACTATATCCATTTTTTCATTCATGGAAACCTAGTACGTGTTATTTTCTATAACCTTCATAATTACCTTTCTTTATTTTAAAAAAGAGGCCTCATTAATATATTTTTCGATGTGGGATTTCAACTAAGATATTTTAAAATTTCAAACCCCATGTCTTAAATATTGAGTTTAAATTGAGATGACACAATTTATTAAAGTAGGGGATAATGTAACACCACAAACTTCTATTTTACGCTTCTTCTTTATAATTCAATAGTTTTCCCTATAGGCAACATGGAGTTCGAGTGTACCACAACCTATCAGACAAGCCGTTTAAAAAGTGGTTAGGAATAAAATTAAACACATTTCAAATTTTTTATATCCCATATAAATTTAAAATTAATATTATTCGTTTCTTATACAGAATATAAGGACAAATTAAAATTTTTATATAAAAGAGGTATTTTTCAAAAAAATTGCAGTTTTTCTGCCTTTTAATGGAGAACCCTTTTGAAATCCAATATTTGAAACTTTTATATATTCTATTTAAGAAATAAAATTATTTTTTATATGTGGGATATAAAAATATAGTTTGGATGAATTTTTGGAACTTCTCTGATAACATTCATATTTTGATGAATAGTGAAAATACTAATTTTAATTGAAAAAAACTTTTTCAATTGAAATAATTTTGAGTGTTAAATTATACATTTGAGTTTTTTTAAAGTATAATTATATTATTACTTTATTATTTAATATAATTTATGTCATTTTATGTAATTTTACATTTAAATAGAATATAAACCCATGCCAATATTTTGATTGTTTTTACTTCCTAAAAACCCGCTTTTTGGTTTTGACAACGAGAATTAATTTTAAATTAATTTCTTCCAATTCAATGTTTTCAATTTTTTTAAATGGATTAAATATTTATAATCATAAGGTACATATTTTTTATATGGGTACCTTTTTATTCTTGGAAATTATCAATAGTAACTTCAGTAATTATTTTTATTTACCATGGTTAAAGGGTAAATCAGGTAAATACAGGTAAAAATAATATTATAATAATATAAAACTACCCTAACAGGTATCTTAATAATATGGGATGAGATATATTCTACCATTATCATCCTAGGGCTGAACGGTTGGCATTTAGGATCTAGTTGGGTGTTAAACTGACATTTTAGAATATTTAATTCTAAGAACTCGTAAATATAACATAAACACGTATCTTTTACTAAATAAAATTTTAATACAGGGTTATATAACTGATATATATGTAAATAAATAGTAATTATAAAGCTAAAAATATTCCTTAAATCATTTTATTTT
Source organism: Viscum album (assembly GCA_963277665.1). Classification (NCBI taxonomy): domain Eukaryota; kingdom Viridiplantae; phylum Streptophyta; class Magnoliopsida; order Santalales; family Viscaceae; genus Viscum; species Viscum album. The sequence goes on from OY728145.1 coordinate 183,870,640, forward strand.
ATTTATAATTTTTATACAATAGATAAATATATTTATTTATGACACAATTATGATATAGTGATTACCTCATTATTGAAAGATTCAAATAAATTAATTTATAAATGTTAAAATAAATGTAATTTTAACATTTTTATTCCATACATGAATTTTTTGGATTAAATTTAAATATTAGGTATGATTTAATGCCTTCTTATGAAGTAATAAATTAGTTATGACTTTAACAAAAATCAATTACTAAATAGTATCCAAATTGACATAAATGAGATTTTCAAATATATACTATTTTATTAAATGATATAAAAATACTAAAAATAAACAGTTAGTAAATATATTTTATAGTAATAAAAATTTCTAAAATTATCTACTTTAGGTTTTCTTGACATTTTATAGTAAATATATTAACCATGTAGTATAGAAAACAAGAGGACATACCAAGAGTTAACTTATTTTACAAAGGGTTAAATCTAAAAGATAAGGCTTAGTTTACACCCTAAACGTGTATAAAACATATTGATTGAGAGTATTTAGACCCATCATCATAATATAATCTAAATAAATTAATTTTTATTAATTATAAACTGAAATTATTTTTATAATAAATTAATATTTCACGATTTTTCTTAAAGTGCCCCTCACCTCTCTTATAAAAGGGCACTTACCTTTCTCTTTAACTAACACCTCTAAAGACGTTTAGTTCATCCAAACCCTACCCATTTCTCCTAAAAACACCCACAATTTATTATATATTACTCACATTTGTTATATATCCATAATAATTAGCCTTTTTGTTCAAATAAAATGGAAACACCTGACGAAGATGTAATCATTTTATTCCTTCTTCCAAAGTTCTTTTCTTCTTATACTTCTTATCTCTATATTGTTTCTATAAAAATGTAATAAATATAGTATAATACATATAATCATATGTTAATATAATCATGGGACAACTATATTAATCATTTTATCCATCCTAAAAATAATAATATCACTATTCGTGCGTAAGTACGACTTAACGTCTCCACGTCATGGTGTAATTTGTTATTATACATTACTTTATTTGGATTGGTATAATAAGGAGTATAATAGAAATAAATAATGAATATGAAATTATTATGATAACTTATAATTAATATAACATCTAGTTCTATATCATTTAATCATTAAATTAATGATATTGTCACTCGTGCGTACGCATAACATACCGTCTCCACGATATGATGAGATTCATTCTCCACTTTAACCATTCAATAATGATTATAAAAAATATATATTATTCATAATTATGAAATATATGACATTATAAGTCTACTGAAATGATATATATATATATATATGTATGTATGTATGTTTGTACATATATGTCATTCACTTACTTTTATTCAATACGATAAGAAAACGGAAACAACGTTAATGCATACGTATGACCTACTGTCTCCATGAACGAATTATTAAATTATATATATATATATATTTATATAATGAATATATATGATATATAAATCATGTTATTAATTCTATAAGTAATTAAATCATGATTTAATTAATATGATCAACAATAACAAGTGAAAACATGATTGATAAACAAACCAATATTACCCGAAATGTTACATTAACATGGAATTGTTAATAAATGGGTAATATAAAGTCATAAAAGAATCATATATGATATCATAAATATTATAATGATTCTTATATAAGTTAATAATATGTTTAAAAACATGATATATGTTTTTTTGGACACATATGGAGGGCATCAAATATAAAGTAAGAGTTAATTTCACAATCTCATTATTAATTGAGGTTTTCGATGTGTATGTATCTACAAGGACATCTTTATCATCCAGGTCCAAGTTTCAAAAAATTAAAAAAATATTTCATTATAATATTTTGGATATTTAAATTCATTTTTATCCATTTTTTACTTTTTACAAAATGTTGTGAAATAAATCGTTCAGTCATTTTCCAAATGAGGTACTTTATGGCCGTTTTGACAAATTCAGGAAATAATGTTTTTTAACATATATGACACAAGAATATATTTTCCCCTATTATGTAACCTTACCATTTTTAAACATCCTTTAAAATATTTCAAGGTAATTTTCAAAAGAAATTTTTTATTTTAAAATTGCATGGATTTTAAATGTATTAAAGTAAAAGGGATATTTTCCTCAAATATTTTTAATGAATTTATTAAATTATTTTCATATATGTCTACTTCCCTTGATAGATTTTATGCTTTTTTGAAGTTTATTTATTATGATACAATATTATATATTGTATTGAAGGTTTTGTAATATGTTTAACTATGGATGTGCTATTTTTATACCATTCATGGTTTACAGTTAAACTATTAACATTTCCTGTGCTAGTTTTAATATGAATGTTAATATTATGTTTCCCCCATTTCATATGAGGAATTTATTGGACATAGTAAGTGATGGCCCAGTTCCGATATATACCCTCGATGAATCAGTAGGTCTCATGATAAAAACTAGTCTCTTGTCACAAGATCTTGATAGAAAATTTGTAAATGGTCTTGGCACAAGGCCTTGACATAGTGGTTATGATGCCCATACTTATGTATTCCCTCATTATAAAATTAGTTATTACATGTGATCATTAAAATAGTATAATATCCATGTTTAAGTTTATATGGTAATGTTTGATTTATTTTTTCTTTATTATGTTCAAGTTTATGTTTAAAAGGTTGATGTTTTTATTATACACCATTCCTTAAAAGTTTATAGCTTCTGCTGAATTATATACCCTTACTGAGCATCTGAGCTCTCCCCTTTTTTATGTTTTATTTTACTTGTATGAAAAGAAGGGTATTATGATTGATATGAAGGATTAAACTATGGTAAAAATAGTGTTATCAAAGGATTATCTATTCTATATTTTATGTTATAAATTCTAATGTAAAGATTATGTATTTAATCTATTTTCAAAGATTGCTAAAACAATCAGTCCTTCAGAACATGATTTATTACAGTCATGATAATGTATTAAAATAATACACTGGCTTGGGGATTGTGGGGTTGGGGTGTTACATGGATTATGTTATGATAGAATTATCTTTAAGAAACCCATTTTATTTCTAATGATATACTATCATTGATGATTTATGTTTTTGTGGAACATGTAAGAATGATTTAAATATGATATATGTGGGACATATATCTACCTTCAATGCATTTGGTAATGATTTATATCTAATTAGATAGATAGGTCTGAAATGGAAAGTAAATATGGTTCAGTAATATAGGGCTGAAATGAAAAGTATAGCAGGTTCAGTAATACTGGGATGAAGGGATGAGTGAACTCGATTCAGTAATGGACTTTGACTGCTATGATGGTATTGGAAAAGATATTCAGATAACATGGAAATGATTTTCTATACTCATCTGTTGGAGAAAATTCCATGTTTTATGCTAATGTTATTTTATCACGGTTAATGTTCTTTATTATTTATGCTTTACGTACTTCCATGATTTATTTTATGGCTCAAGATTTTGATATTCAAAATATATGTTTATGTTTTTACATTCTTATGTTCATGTTTTATTTGTTGTTATCCTTCTTTACCCTTACTGAGAATTTCAACTCACCCTTTTAATATTTTCTTTTCCCTTGAATATAAAGTAATATTTTATATAGAAAAACTAATGGGTATTATCTTTATGGGAGATGTTTAAGATCTATCATCATGTTTGACAAATTTGTTCCTAGTTTCTAAATAAACTAAAATAATATTGTATTAGAGAGTATATTTGTGTAATATATTATGTATTCTAAAAAATAAATGTAATTTTTATGTATGTCATGTTTGGGTTGTTAGAGTTGGTATCATAGAGAAGGTTTTGTTAACCTTTGGAAACTAGGTTTCAAAAACATTAGTGAGATTCCTATAGGTATTTTTAAGGATTCCTCTAGGGATTTCACTAAGGATAAGTCTAATTATAGGTTACTATCCTAGAATTATAGTAATGATTATGAATAACCTAGGACAAAACCTATGATTTTAGAGATTGAAAGAACTCCCCCTTGATTTTATTTTTTTTCTATTATAATTTTTTCCTATCTCCCTAATCATTTTGGGTTTTAGAACATGGTTGGAAACCAGAGGATTCATGATAATAGAGAATATGATGGATAATTGAATAATGTTTCTCAAAAGAAACCAAATGAAATGAGTGTTGGAAGTCAAAACATCATTATTATGCCTAATCATAAATCTCATAATATAATCAATAATCTCATCTTTGATGTGTTTCCTGACCCACGCAATAAGAGAATGGTGGAGTACCATGGTGATCATAGATGAAAGAAAGTTCAATTTTTCCTCATGTAAATTATGTTGTAAGAGGCCTCAAGAATAATTTTTCAAAGGAACTAGAATAAGTTTTGAGTGTGGAAAATAAGGGCACAAATCCATGAAATTAAAAAGCAAAAGGTTCTGTTAACATATTGAACAAGGATAATGGTATTGCAAAGACACCAATGACGTTTTTTATACTTCGATTGAAGTTTGTTAGATTAATGTATTATCTCACTATATATGAAGTTATTCATATTTTATAACATGTTCTATCTTTTGGTTGAGACATATGGAATGAACTTTAATTCAATTTATGGATCGCAAGATCTACTAACATGACAAATTCAACTTCATTTTTTTGAATAAGAGGTAAAGTGGAAATTGTTCAAAGCACAAAAAATGGTGATATTTTATCAAAATAAAGTAAGTATTTATTCTCTTGAAAAAAATCAACTTTAGGAAAAGGATCTTCAAACCAAAAAAATTATCCTAGTACCTTTTTATTTGATGAATCAGATGGTACCTTAAATCATCGCAGATTTATGGCTTTCTGGTTGTTAACTTTCTCAAAACCTTGTTTTTTGTCACTCCTCATCAGATCTTGATGGTTAGATTTTTTTCTTTTATATCCAATTTTTAACTTTTCACCTATGTTATCATATGTGGTAACCCAGTGATGAGTAACTTTGGGTTACCATTGTGTTTCTAATATTCCTTTTTAAAATGAAGTTTTAGTATTCATTTTTACGATGTGGGTTTCTTTGAATGAAACTGTCAAGTAGTAAACCTTTTATAACCCTGATGAATTTTGAGGGGGAAATTAATTTTAAGGGGGGTAGAATGTAACACCCAAAGATATTATGAGATAGATTCTTTTTAATTTTTTTGTTGTCATGTATTGTATGCAACACCAAGATTAGCTTGTACATTACAAAAAACTATATTAGCATGCGGTATATGAAAAATTATTCTTGGATTATGTTACACAAAATATCATGTTATTTTGATAGAATTAATTTCACACAATACCAAGTATAAGTGAACAACTAAATATTATAACACAGTCATTATAATTGTGGGCATGATAATATTATCTTCTTTCTAAAAAACTGTTTAAATGAAAATAAGTGAGTCTATAAAATAATAAAATCAATATCAATGTATTTTATTAGTGAAAAAATCAATTAATATATTCAATTTTATTTTTAAAATTCATATTAAATGTTTTCTAGACATGATGTAGGAAAAAATTCAATTTTTTGTATAAAAAATTATTTTTTTAAAAAATGGATTGTTATCGTCCTCTAATGGTGAATCCAATTTAAATCTAGTTTTTGGATCTTTTATCAATTATATTTAACAAAAAATAACCCTTTTTGGATGAAATATATAAAAATTTTCTTTGGATGAAAATTTGATATTTTTATGATACGTTGTAAATTTTAATGAATTATAATATTATACAAAATTTTAATTGAAAACAAATTTTTCATTGAAGTAATTAATATAATATAATTATATTATTTTATGGTTTTAAATTATAAATAAAATATATTTTTATCATTAAATATAATGTATGTAATTATCATTAATTTTTCATTCAAATCAGATGTAAAAACATTTCCATATTTGGCAATGTTTTAACTTTTAAAAAACTCGTTCTCTCTTTCCGAAAACATGAATAATTTAAACATTATTACTGAAACTTTTTTATATGGTATTTTGAAAAATGGATCATATATTTAGAATCATTATTCCCAAATTATTTAAATATCATTATTTTATTTTTGGTCATTATGAATAGTAACTTTGGTAATTTCTATTAATACGATAAAAGGGTAAAACGAGTAATTAAGTTAAAGAATACTAATATAAAATTACCCGAAAACTTTTCATAAAATATTTGGATTAGTGTGCTTCGACCTAAAACATTCTCAGGTCTAAATGTGGTCATTTAGAATCCATTTTGATGAGATTAGGACATTTAATTTATTTTATTTAAAGAAAGGTTAAAAACATCTCACTCAAATTTTAATAACTAAAACATATTTTATAAAAAGAAAAACAGAGGATAAATTTATTTATATTTATTTTAAATATAATTTTTTTTATCATGGTAATTTATTTATAATTTTTAGGAAATATAAAATTATCTTAATGGATAATACTTTGATGGTGTACAAATTAATTAATTGATGAAAAATCCATAGAACAATTATTATTAAAATACTAATAACCATAAAAGACCCAAAAAATATTAGTTATTATTTTTAGAGTATATATCGACCCCAAACATTCAAGGGTAGATTTATTGACCATTTGTATTCTTATGAAAGAGATTGGGAACTTATATTATTTTATTTAATGTGATCTCAAAGTTGTCACATTCTTAATTTAATAAGTATAACATTTTTAATGATGAATTTTTCAGAAGATAAACTAGACTAAAAGTGTTATTATGAAATATATTATATTTATCTTTATCTTAGTATTTTATTTTAATTTTTATAAAACAAATATGTATATTCAATAATTACACAATAGTGATGTATTAATTTTATTATGAATGGAAATATCAAATTAATGTTTTTAAAAATATGAAAATAAATATAATTTGAGATAATTAATATATATAACAATTTTTATAGATTACATAGACCCAATAAGGATATAATAAAATATTTTTTTTATGATCATATATTATCATGATATTTGTAAAAATCCATGAATTAGATAGTGTCAAAATTTACACTATTATCATTTTGTTAAAACAATGTTTTATTAAATTATTTAAATTCATAATAATTTCTAAGAAAAATATAATAATTATAATATGGTCTAAAAAAATATATGTTGCTTATTTATGGTCTAATTTAAATAAAATAAATAAATATTATACCCTTTTAATATTGAAATAGTTATTATCTCAAAGTAAATTAAATAGAATAACTATGTGTTAATTAAAATAATAATATTTAAATTGACAAAAAAACCTGCCTAAATAAAATTGGTTGATGATATTACATCCATATATAATAAAATATTTGATGTTGGGAAATTTGTGAGGTTTTTTATGGAGTTTTTATTTTATTATAATTTAATATTTGTGAGGTTTCCAAAAGTTCCCTTCTCCTCAATAAAAAAAGGAAACCTCCAACCTAATTTCTTCACATCAATTTGAGCCTTAAAACTCAATCGTCTACTAAAATATTCCCTTATAAAAATACATAGTTACATTATAGAGGTTATTGTCTTCTTTAAAGGCCAACATTAGTATTCTATGAGGATATTTAGAGAAGCATGTCGAGGAATAGGTAATCTCCTATATTAATTATTTCGAACTTCTTGATTATCATACATTCTCTTCATTAGTTGTTTCCTTATAAAGTAATAACTCCAGTATTAAATATATACTAAGATGTTATTATAATTATGAAACAACTATATTACACCTTCTATCCATCCTATGAAAAATGAAATCACCACACATGTGTATGTACGACATACCATCTCCACACCGTGGTCTAATATGTTATTCACCACCACATGAGATGGATGGGTATAATGATGGAAATAATATATATATATGATTATTATGATAATTTATTTATTATGTAATAATATATATACCATATAATTATATACCATTTCATAATCAAAGGAATGATATCATCGCTCGTGCGTATTTACGACCTACTATTTCCACGATGTGATGCAATTTATTCTATATGATATCCATTAAATCATGATTATATAAAATTAAATAATATGTAAATATTATATATATTAAGTTAATATAATTTTTGAATGATATAAATATGACCTAATAAGGATCACCAGAACTTATATCACAAAACATGCATAAGAACATAAAGCAGCTAACACATGAATAACGACGAATAATGAAATATTAGTACCAAACAGATGATAATATGATCACATATGATATCATAAAAATGAATATAATTCTGGAATAATCCAATTAAATTATTTAAATCATTATACATGAGTTCCATATGTATACAATGGATAGCGGACCTAAGGAAATTGGATTATTTTGTCTCACTTTTATTTCAGTGGGACATATGTCTTATACACCACCTATTTCGTTTTACTGGTGTTTATTATTCCCATGAATGTTTTACGATTATTATTATGAAGGTTATTATATTCACATATTCATATAATGTTATTTATTTTACGAGGCATACAATTTGACTTATTATAATTGATAAGGTATTATTTTGTTATCTCATTTTTATCCAAGATTGTATATATGTAACTATTTACTGGGGGTATATTTATCATCCATATCCATATTTTATAAAAATGTTTTCGTAAAATGTTTACAATTATTCTATGTATGTTTAAATTCATTTTAACCATTTATTTACTTTTACTACATGGTTTGGAATGAATCTTTCTTTCATTTACCATACGAGGTACGTTTATGACTTTTTCGAGAAAAGTATTAGGAGAATGTTTTTTTACTTATACAGCATGGATATATTTTTACACCTTATTTCCATGAAGATTAATCTATATTATTTCATGTTTATTTTCAAATAAATTATTTTATTTTAAAATTTTATATCATTTTGAAAAAAGAAAATGTTTTTAAAGAATAAATGATATTTTCTGCAAGAATTAAGTTCATGTGTTTTATCAAAATTATTTTCCATCTAAGATGATGCTCTTCAAATAGGTTCATGTTTATAGACATATTATTATTACAATTTGATTGTGTTAATTATGTAATTAAATTTTATATGGATTATGTTATGTTGGAATGATGTTTAAGAAACCCATTTTATTTCTTGGGTTAGGCTATGATGAATGATTTACATTTTTTTGCCACACGTAAGAATTATTTAATTATGGGATGTGTGGGACCTATATATCCCTCCAATGAATTGGTTAAATATTTATATCTCATGATATAGACAGGGATAAAACAACAAGTAAATCTAGTTTAGTAATACAGGGCTGAAATGCCAAGTATATCTGGTTCAGTAATACAGGGCTAGAATGAGGAGTGAACTCAACTCAGTAATGGAATTTTTACATTATGATAGTCTTGGAAATGATCCCTAGATAATATAGAAATGATTAAATATTCATATGTGTTTTACAGAATTCAATTATTTATGTTAATTCTATTTTATCAGGGTTAATGTTTATTTATGATTTATGTCTTACGTACTTCTATTATTTATTTTATGACTCAATATTTTGATATTCAAAATATATTTTCTTGTTTTTACATTCTTAGGTTCATTTATTATTATTTTTTCTCCTTTTTTACCCTTACTGAGAATTTTAGCTCACCATTTTTCTTTTTTATTTTCCCCAGGATATAAAGAAAGGTTTTGGGTAAGAAAACTAATGGGGAAGATCCTTGTGAGAGATGTTGAAGATATATCACCAAGCTAGAAGAACGTGTTCTGAGTTTCCAAAGACACTAAACGAATATGGAATTTGGGAATATATTTTTTTAATTTATTATGTATTATCAAAAATAAATGTAATTTCTATGTACATAATGCTTTGGTCCTTAGATTAAATCTTCCTCTAAATCTCCGAACCTCCTCTTCTTCAACGTGCTACTTATAAACCTCATGTTAGAGCACTAGAGTTCGCCTTTGAAAAAGAAAAAAAACCGTTAAAATCTAACTTGTAAGTTGATAAGGGAAAATGGTAGGTGGTGGATGATATTTAATACTCAAATTGATGTTAAGATGTGAGGGGAGAGGTGCTCTTTTATAATTCATATGAGGGGAAATTTTTGAAACCTCAAAAATATTAATATATAACAAAATAAAACCCCACATAAAACCCTCCAAAATATAGCAATTTATAAGATGATATGAGATGGGGTTGTATTTTCATCAACCAATAATTTATAGACAATTTTTTATGTCATTTTAAACATTTTCATTTTAATTAACACTTAGTTATCCTATTTAATTTTATTTAATAATACAGATATTTCACTATTAATAGGATGAAATATTTCATTATGTGATTTTAATTAGACTATAAATCGGTACCTTGGAAAATTTCAGACCATATCATAATTATTATATATCTTTTTAAATGTTTTATGATTTTTAAAAAATTTAATAAAACATTGTTTTGAAAAAACAACATTTGTGTCAATATTGAAACTATTCAATTAATGCATTTTTAAAAATAAAAATATAAGATGTAATCTGTTAATGAATTATTTTATTATATTTTTATGGGGTCTAGGTCATCTAGAAAAATAATTGTGCATATTAATTAGCTAAAATTATATTTACTTAAATATTTTTAAAAATATTAATTTGATATAAAAATAATTACTACATGAGTTTTGTGTAATTATTTAATATACTTATTTGTTGGGTAAAAATTAAAAGTAAAATAATAAAATAAATATAAATATTATATATTTCAGAAAAATAATTTCAATATAATTTATCTTTTGAAAAATACAAAATAAAAAATGTTATACTTATTAAATTATGAATGTGATAACTTAAAGATCACTTTATATAAAATAATATAAGTGTCATAATCTCTTCCATATGGATCCAAATGGTCACTAACTCAACCCTTGTATGATTATGGTCGATATATACTTGAAAAATAAAAATTGGACAAGTGTTTGTGTCTTTTGATGGTTATTAGTATTTTAATAATTATTGTTTTACTGATTTCTCATTAATTAATTATTTTGTACACCATCAAATTATAAGTCTTTAAGGAAATTATATATTTACTAAACATTACCAATAAATTTCCAAGATAAAGGAAAACATTTTATCTTTCAAATAAGTATTTATAATTGAATTTATCTTCTATATATCCTTACATAAAAAATATTTTGGTTATTAAAATTTGAGTGAGATATATTTAACTTTTCATTAAATAAAATAACTGAAATGTATTAATCTCATCCAAGTGGCCACCAAATCACATAATATCGACCCCAGGATAATTTAGTTAAAAAAAACTCATCTAATGATATTAAGACAAGTTTTAGTGTAATTTTATAATAGTAGTTTTACACTGAATTACCTGTTTTGCCCTTTAACCGTATTAATAAAAATTACCGAAGTTACTATTCATAATTTCCAAGAGTAAAATAAATATATTTACATAATTTGGGCCTAAAAATTCCAAATATGGAATCCATTTTTCAAAATTCAAAAAAATATGTTTCAGTAATTAATTTAAAATTATTCCCGTTGTCAGAAAGAGAGAAGGAGTTTTTTAAAAAGATAAAACATTGCAATTGATTGAAATGTTTTTACGTCAAAATTCAAAGTAAAATTAATGATAATTACATAAATCATATTGAATGATAAAAATATATTAAATGTATAAATCAAAACCATTAAATAAAATAATTTAATTAAATACATTATTTCAATGAAAAAAGTTGTTTTCTATTAAAATTTATTGTAATTTTACTATTTATCGAAATTTAAAACTTATTAGAAAAATATCAAAAATTAATCCAAATAATTTTTTTATATACCACTTCCAAAAAATAATATTTTGTGTAAAATAGAATATATAATAGTTTCAAAACAAGATTTAAAATGGGTGCTCCATCAAAAAGTGGCAATACTCTATTTTTTGAAAAATGCATATTTTATCCGAAAAAATTGAATTTGTTCTTATATCATGTCTTGAAAACATTTAAAATGAATTTTAATCATTATATTTAATCCAGAAATCGTGGTTTTATTATTTTATAGAATAAATTATTTTCATTTAAATAGTTTTTTATAAGTATGTTAATACTATTCATACACGCCATTATAATGACTATGTTGTAAAATTTAGTTATAATTTATACTAAGCCTTTCATAAAATGATTTATATTAAAAGAACTTGAAATTTTGTATAACACAATCCATGAATAGTGTTGCATATATGGAAATCTAATATGGTGTTGTGTAGAGAACAAGCTGATCTTGGTGTAGCGTACAAAATAAGACATTAACAAAATTAAAAAGAATCTATTTCATAGAATCTAGGGGTGATAAAATGGTTATCTCATGAGATATAAATATTTACCCAATTAATTTAAAGGATATATAGGTCTCACCCTTATCATAATTAAATCATTCTTACATGTTCCATAAAAAAATAAACCTTACATTATTGAATAACCCAAGGAACAAAAATGGTTTTCTTAAATATCATTTTGTCATAATATATATAAATTAAATGGATTTCATATAAATATTTTCATCATAAACACAATAAAATAAAATAAATAATAGGGATAGAAACATAACCCTATTTTGTTATGTCCACAAGGCTGAATATCCTGAGAGGGGGGGGGGGTGAATCAGGGTATGACTAATTTAAAATTAAAGCCCGTTCTGATCTTGTTTCGCTGTTAAGAAAAACATTATTCTCTCTCTTTCCCATTGCACAATATAAACAGAAAGTAAAGTATGCACATGACACAACAATTTTTACTTCGTTCACCCTCACCGGTCTATGTCCAAGGAGTATACACCAGCAATGTGCCGATGTACCAAATCCACTATAAGCACACTTTTGTTTACAAGGTTCAGGATATATCACTTCTATTCCAAGGATCACTACCTTTACAATGTTTAGGGTTATCTCACTACTTTCCCAAGGGTTACTCCCTATTTCTCTCTCTCTATCTCACTACCAAGGGAGAGGATCACCTTCTTCCTCTTCTTTTGCTCCCTGCACTTGAAAGGATCCACTCACAGTTTATAGACCTATAGGTCTCTTCATTACCACTAATGAATACATCCTCTATTGTATGTAGATGCTCTATTGAAGTTCAACCTTCACCCGGAGATGAACCTATCTTTGCACTGAAGGTATTGGGAAACCTTCCAGCTTTTAGGAAACCTTGAATCACTATAGTGAATCAACCTTACCTGGTGCCCTTCTCTAAGCCGACACGCAAGTATCGGCGTGCAAGTTATAACTGGTGTGCAAGTCCACCTCAACCACTTGCGCGACACAAGCTTCTACTACTCCAAACTTATGCGACTCACACCCTTTTATTCCCAAACCAATATTGGAGTGCTACAAACAACTTTCATGTTTCTTTAAAACTAGCGCAAAAGTTCACCTCAACAACTTGCGTGATACCCCGTTATTCAACTCATGACTTGGGCGACTCACTTCCTTCCTCTCCCAAACCACCTCAGGCGTGCAACTATCCCTGGTGTGAAACTTCTACTTGTGTGACCACACACCACTTGCGCTACCATTACACCTATACAACGAGAGCTCTGATCTTTCTAAGTGTTTAACTCTTCTGCGAATGAGGAGGGGTCGACCTCTATTTTTAGGCATTTGGACACCCTGCGCGATGGCGTGCAAGTATCCTCTCGGTGCACAAGTCTCTTCCGCGCAAGTCACTTGCACAACCAACCCTAAAACTTGAGCTACCCTTATCCCATTGCCATTTTTTAATGTTATGAACTTGAAAAACATTAGGTGTGCCAGTTTCCTCTCCTTCAAGTACCCCTTTTCCAAAAACCACTTTTCATCATTTGTCGATTTTTAGACCCAAAAATTTGGCAAACACTTGAAAAAGACGCCACCTTGTATCTTCCCTTTTTGTACCACATCCAGATCATCCATTCCATTGTCGACATTCTTGAATCAAACATAGATCGTTAACTGCACCCCTTGATATCGACATTCCACCATGAAATCCCCTTTGTCAACAAATGTGTATGTCATGGTTTGTTTTGTCAACAATCACAACACAGATGTCCACTTTGTCATCAAACACCATCACCTCAAAAATGATTTAATGATACTTTGAGGGATTTTTCCCAATATATTTAAATAATTTCATCTTAGATTGAAAATAGTTTTGATAAAATAACTGAAATTAATTCATGAGGAAAATATATTTTCTCCTTCAAAAACATTTTCGTTTCTCAAAATTCCAAAAGATTTTAAAAGAAAATAAAATAATTGAATATAAACATGAAATATTATAAATTATTCTTCATGTAAATAAAGAATTATGAATGTGTAATAATCCATTTATGTTGTATAAGTTAAAAAACATTCTATTTGAAATTTTTCCAAAAAAGTTAAAAAATTACCGTGTATCAAATAATGATAAAAGATTCATTTCATACCATTTTGTAAAAATTCACCAATTGGTAAATTTTACTTTAAAAAATTTTAGAAGAACAGAAATATTATTACATATTTAGTGAACATGGATGTGAATGATAAATATACCCTAGTAAATACTTACGAATAAACAATCTCAAATAATAATTAGCCTTAGGTCTTCTATCCATTGTATATATCTGAACCTCCTGTATAATTATTTAAATAATGTAATTTACTTATTCCGAAATCATATCAGTTTTTATGATATATTATATGATCATATTATCATCTGTTTTTTAATAATATTTCATTGTTACTCGTTATTCGGGTATTAACTACTTCATTTTCTCCTTCATGTTTTGTCAAATAAGTTCAGGTTCTTTTTCTTATTTCATAGTTATATCATTCCAAAATTATATTAACACAATATATATCATATGTATTTATGTTTTACATTTATATAGTCATGATTTAATGGATGTCATGTAGAACTAATCACACCGCATTGTGGAGACGGTATGTCGTACGTATGCATTAGTGATGATATCATTCCTTTAATTATGAAATGAAATCTAAGTGGATGGTATATATATTGTTGATGAATAAATAAATTTTTATAATAATCATATATATATATATATATATATATATATTAATTCCATAATTATAACAATCCAAGTCATGTAGTTTTGAAAAATAGATTATACCACGACGAGGAGATGGTAAACCGTATGCACGCACACATAGTGATTTAATTTGTTCGTAGGATGGATATAAGGTGTAATATGGCTGTTTTAAAATTATAATAACATATCAGTATATAATTGATACTAGAATTATTACTTTATAATGAAACAACTCATTAATAGGAAGAAGATGAAGAAAGAAGTTTGTGCCTAAGATAAATACTCATTACATTTTATTAAGTCTATTGCAACATGAGCTTACATTTAATAAGTACAATAAGTCTTAGAAGTGGAAATATACAATGAATAAATATGATATATATTATACTAATATAATTTTTTAAATTATATAACTACAACCTAAGTAGTGATACAATAATTTGTCCAATAAAACATGCATAATAACATAAAGGGGTTAATACCCGAATATTGAGTAATAATGTAAAATTATTACCAAACAGATGATAATGTGATCTTATATGATATCATAAAAATGTAAATGTGACATTTTTTGGAATATTCATATATTATTAACATGTAATACAACCATAATAATATTTATGATATCATACATGATTCACTTATTACTTTATATCACCCGTTCATTTATCAATTCAATTTTAAAGAAACATTTTGGGTAATAATTGTTTTGTTTATTATATGTGTTTTGACTTTTTATTCTTGATCTTATTATGTGTATTTTTAATTACTTACTTATTGAATGTAAAACATGATTTATACACCAAATATAGTCCATATATAAATATATATATATAATACATAGATAAATAAAAGGGAATACACCACTCATGGAGATGGTAGGTTGTACGTATGCATTTGTTTCCTCTAGAATTGGGGATGGACTCTTTGATTGATGGTTCAAACATTTCAATCGGTTTCTAAAGGGTTTGTTTGTAGAACCGGAAACATCCAATGATTCCATATCCATTTGGAACTACATTTCAAAGGTAGGTGCTCATTAGTTGTGGACTGATGAGGCTTAGGAATTTGCATTGGTCGAGAGGATGGGAGGTCGGACTCATCACACCTTTTTTAGGGTAATTATTGTCTACTCTTGGACTCTCTTTATAGATTTAAGTTATGTTCATGAATCCTTATTACATTACCAAGTATAAAATGAGATTTCCTTTTGATCTGACAATCAATGATTGATATGTAGCAGATTTAGAGAATCTTTTATATGTATTAGAGGTTCTTCATTGATAGAGAATCATCTGTATTTGTTAGAGATTCTTAGTCAATGGTATCCTTCAATACATAAAAAGTCTATTGGTCATTATGATGACCATACTGGTTTTAAAGACACTCAGTGGGGCACTTTAAGTTTATTGTCACTCAGAAGGACATGGATTATTTCAGAGTTGGGATCGTACTAACAGATGGGCTACCTACGTATCCTTTATTTAGTAAAGGAATCAGAACCCACGTAGTTCGAGTAAGGGAGTATGATGTTTATTTATGATTGATGGCACAAAGAAAGGTTTCATAATTACTTTTACAATCTAAGCTCACGTGAGTCATGCTCGGTGTGAGAAACAAGAGGTATTGGTAAAACCAGACAATTGTTCCATCATAAGAAATGATATGTGACTTAGGTATATATGACTGCCCAAATAGGTGAATATTAGGTTTCACTTAAGGGAAGAAACCCAAGAACAAGGTCTATAAGGGTATATGAACTTTATGGAGATTTTGGATACTCTAACTTGGGGCTTACTCCTGAGGAAGATGCCCAAATTAAGAGGGGACTTATGAATGGGTTTTATTCATAAGAAGGAAACCTAGATCAAAAGTAAATTAGGACTGGTTAAGAGAAATTATGACTAGGAATTACTCCTAAGGAGGAGTCCCAGGTGAAATGGATTTGAAAAATTAAGGGACTAGGGGATAACTCCTAAAGATTATTCCCATATTTGTAGACTTTGAGACCGGGGCTTACTCCTAAAGAGGATGCCTAAATTTGATATTGGGGCTTACTCCTAAAAAGGAAACCCAGGTTAAGGGAATTAATGTTGGGTCTTACTCTTGAGGAGGATGACCAAATTTAGGAAATTATGACTGGGGCTTACTCCTAAGGATGATGCCCAGATTAGGGGACTTGGACAAGGACTTACTCCTGAAAAGGAGGCCCAGGTTAAGGATTCTCTCATCTTAAAGGTTGAGGTTGAATGAATGAAATCTATGACCTTAGTGACATAAAGATATGTAAATCACTAGATTTTAAGAGTTGCTCCACAGAATTCTTTTCAGATAAGGAAGCCAACAAGGAAAGCATGCCATAGATGGCTTTGGAGAGAGTTCTGAAGGCTTAATCTTGAAGAGGATAGGTGAATAGACATAGGAGGGGTGAAATAAGGGGGAGGGGCACCCAAAAATAGAGGGGCGCGCATGTCCTGGTCGACCCGCAAGTACTGCGTGGGTGCACATGTCTTGGTCGCATAGGTGTACCTGCGCGACACATGGGTACTTGCACGACAGTCAATCCTTTGGGTAGAACTTGGGTGAGATTTGGATCAAGCCTTTAATGCTGCCCCTAGAGACTTCAGAAGAGAGGCGCGCAAGTTATGTTTAAGGGGTAAGGCGGCGCGCAAGTGTGTCCATTTCCCTTAAGGGCTGTCCACCTAGGCGCGCAAGTGTTGATGAGTTTCAACACTTAGGCCTTCCCCCCCTCCTCTTAAGATCTTCCGTTCTAGGTAAGAAATTACCTTAGAAGTGTTCGGTAGCTTTGAGAAGAGACTAGGGCGCCGGGACCTCAAATCTGTGTTTCTGGAATTTTTCATCCCCAAATGGGGGGGCCAAAGGGGGTATTTATAGGCTAAAGAAGACCCTGGGTGAATTTCAAAGAAGGAGCGCAAGTCACCTGCACGACCAATGGGCGGCGCGCAAGTATACTTGCACGACCTTAGTGGAACTTGCGTGAGCCAAGTAAATTTGTATCTTGGTTCATGCCTTTGTCAATTTTTGATGTTTCTTAAAACGATGAATCACTTTGGGTTCAAGGTATTTCCCTTTACATTCCTTTAGACTCTGTGACGAAAAGGATCGTCAACAAAAGTCCCCCCTCATATTTGAATCTAATATAAATGAGGATGTGACTATGAGGAAAATAAGAAAACCATGGATCATGCGGTCACGCACGTGTTGATATCGCAGAGGGCGACACACATGTTTGGATCCGTGTAGGTGTCGGCGCGCAAGGGTGCGGCTTGGCCGATATATACGCAGTCATTCCTTGCGTAATGAACCAAATTTAAAACTTTTGAGCTCGCGCCGTGCATGTTGCTTCCGTCGCGCAAGTTACACTATTTTATGCTTTTTCTTCGCTGACGCACTACTGTCAAGGTATTTGGCCTTGCGTGGTGATACTTGCGCGCCAAATTTAGACTTGTGCCCCTTAATGCCTTTGCCATTTTTTCAAATTTCATCAAAAATTTAATAAAAAATCAACCCATTTAATAGTTAATTTATTCAAACATTGTGCAGATTCAATGGCTCCCAAAGAAAATTAGAACGGATGATGAACTGGATAGCAAGCGTATTGATGACATGATGAAAGTTGTTGGCCATGATTACTATGATATCTGCGACATCGGTCTCCCAGATTTGGCTATGTACTTGAAGAAATATCATGTTAATTTCTCACAGAGCATATACATGGATCTGTATGGGCATGGTTATCTACAAGGAGTCAACGTTCTAAATGAAAATAACTATCTTCCTGAGATGCAACTACACTGTTTCTCCTCTATTTAGGTTATGTTGTGCATTAAGAGCAACAACAATGGTGAAAACTTTAAAATTTTCCTTCCATGCCATTTACTTGCAGATATGAAAATTACAAACCATTGGCTGATATGTTTTCAGATGCTGGATGATGAAGATAAGATTATCATGACATTAGAAACAATATTTGAAAAGCGTAATCTCTCCAAATGGCTCTTTACTTCCAATGATCCATTCTCAAATTGATGTATCCATCTTCCATGTCTCTTGGACAGAAACAAAGTGATTGTTTGATCAGCAGAAAATTTCCTCAAACCGCACTCAAGAACATTCTTTTATAATTGTTCCAAGAAGAGATGGTATCACTGCATCTCTTATTGTATCTAGTAGAATGAATTAATTATAGGAGGCTGCTGTTGAAGCTCGAGATGCCGTAAATCAAATGATGATTTATGTTGAAAGTATTTTGTAATTCTTGAAAAAGAGAAGAGAATCTAGTCTGTGGATATCCTTATAACTCTTGTGCATCAATGAAAAACACTTTCACCCTCAATCATTTTTTCCTCCAATCTTTTGCTTCCTGCTTTAAATTTTTCCTAAGCCAAAGGGCCTAGTAAGCATAAGTTTATTTTTTACTAGGATTATTATTAATAACCCTACAAACTTTGAATCTCTTAATTGCTCAATATTAACTGAATCATACAAAATATATGTTTAGTGAGCTGGAACATGAATTTTATTCATATTTCCCTTGTCTTTTGTGGGAAGTTTAAAGTCATGCACATCAGACATAGAAAGGCTAATGTTTAATGTTGAAATAGCTTTGAACTAATGGGTTAAAATTGACTCAATTCGTTGACAACCTAACTAAAAACATTTTACCACACTCAAGTACGAAGGAAAAACATGTAAACTATAACTTAAGAAATTTTCAATATGAGGAATGATACGAAAAAGGGATAAAAGGCATTAGAAGAAATAGTTCCCAAGAATGAAGTTACCATTATTTATCAAACCTGTTAGGGGGTTGAATTATGTAGGGCCTCCTAAGGTCCTTGGGTGTATAGTAAAATAATAGCATCTTTTAGCTGACAAGTATGTTATTAAGACTGTTTATGAAAGGCCGCCTAAGGGCACGTGCTGCATAGTCAGGAAAATGAACTCTCAGAAATTTACTTTTCTACTGCTAAAGAACCAATGGAAGTTTATGGAGATTAAAATTTTCCAAATCATAGAGTATTCTATATGGAGAGAGGTACTTGAATATGGAGAAGATATTTCCAAGCAATATTCTCTATGATCTAGATGAATGTCACTCCTACGATGGTCTGACCCAAACATAGGGAAGAGAAACATAAACCATAGACTTGAATACTTTCATATCATGAAAAATATTATGAGAAAAATATGTTAAGGATGGCTATTTTTGCAGATCCCTACATATGGTCGTTAAGAAAACTAAGGACAAAAGATGTTTTCTTTCCAATAATGAAGTTACCATTATTTTAGAAACCCATTAGGGGGTTGAATTATGTAGGGCTCCCTAAGGGAATTGGCTGCATAGTCAAATAATAGTATCTTTTGGCTGACAGGTCCGTTATGTAGACTACTTATACAAGGCCACCTAAGGGCACATGCTGTATATTCAGGAAAAAGAACTCTAAAAAATTGGACATTTTGTGTCTAGAGGTCGAGAAAAGGGTTATTAAGATCTGAAAATATTTATGGTTAGGATTATGACACATAAAAATGGGTATTTTCCAAATGTATGTAAAGATACAAAGATCAATTCTAACCGTAATCATGTGGTGTCTTGGTCTTGAATTAAAATGTTGGACTTCACTACGTATCCCATAAGGATGGGAATCAAGCTGTACATAGTTCTTGAAATACAGTTTAATGTAGTGTGGGATGAAAATATGGGAGATTTTAGTTTAGGGTCATAGAGCTTGGACCATTATAAGAAATACACAGTGTGTGTTTTCACGGAGATTTTCAGCCAGGGGACTGAAAGTGGAATTTGGTGTTAGGCCCAAAAGACTTGGGGCTGGATTCGAGGGACGCTCGAACATTCCTTCATATCCCATAAGGATGGGAATCAATCTTCATGTAGTTCTATAAATAACCTTTGTATGGATTTGGTTTGTACAAGTGAAGGGTGAAAGGGGAGTTTAGTGCAATGATGTTTTGACCCAAGATAAAAGGCCCAGGCATTTCCATGTATGCATGTAGTCTTTGGAATATAACATGATTGAAAATCAATATAAATAACAATTCCCTCTCAGGTGAGGGTGTCAAAGAATATTGTATTTTATTATTGTACAAGACAAAATTTTTGTATAGTTTAATGTCGTATAGCAAGGAAGAAGGTGAATTAATGTAAAGATATTTATTTCGGGGGCAGTTTCATGAATCAACATCATATGAGATGGAGGTGAACCGATGTGAAGAGATTGGTTTTGGTCTTGAACCTTGAGAGGTTGCCTATGTACCCAGCCTGGAAGGCAAGGATCAAAGTCCGCTTAGTTCAATTAAATAATGAATTAGTAATCAATTTGTTCTTGGGGACAACAACCTAAAAAATGGTGTTGGTACTTACGCGTGGTTAGTGGCCCAGAGAGGGTGTTATGGTTGAAGTTTTCTCTAAGCTCACGTGAGTCATACTTAGTGTGAGATACAAGAAGTAGCAACAACCTTAACAATGCACAATTTAATGTCATGTAGGACATATGATGGGACTATGCAGTTTAAAGTCTTGTAGTTAGGACTATTAGTGTTGCACAGTTTAGTGTCATGTAGTAGGGACAAAATATAGTTTAATGTCATGTTGGACAAAAAATGGGAACATTGAAGTTTAATGTCATGTAGTAAGGACAAAAGAGGACACCATTTAATGTTATGTTGGTTGTATTGGGGAATTTTTCACAGTTTAACGTCATGTTGGACAAAAAATGGATGATATAGTTTAGCGTCATATTGGACGATGGTGCGAATAGATTAAGGTCATATGCATGGACCATTGTTGTATAGTTTAACGTCTTATAGGATGATGAAAGAGACACAGTTTAACGTCATGTTGGACGAATGTGCGAATAGTTTAAGGTCATATGCATGGACCATAGATGATGATGTAGTTTAACGTCTTGCTGGACGAGAGAAATGCCAATAGCTTAAGATGGTATGCATGGATCGTTGGTTATGCAGTTTAACGTCTTGGTGAACGTAAGGGAATTTTTTACAGTTTAGCGTCATCTAGTTAGGACGTCACAATTTAACGTCATGTTGGACGTAAGTGCCAATAGTTTAAAGTTGTATGCATGGACCCTAGATGGTGCAGTTTAACATCTTGTGGGATGAAAGTAATACGAATAGTTTAAGGTCATATGAATAGACCTTTGATGTATTTTGTGTTTATACAAAATATTTCTTCAGAAATCTGGCATTGGTTGGAGTAGTGATGAGTTCTACATCCATCGAGATTTAAGAATAATCTCCATTGGAATAGACTTTATATATTGAGTAAGGTCCTTCCCATTTTGGCACAAGATTGGGAGGTTTATTTCCTGGTATCATTGGAGTTTTGAGAACTAATACCAATTCTCCCTGAACGAATGAACGAAGAAGAACTTTTTTGTTGAAAGCTTGTGCTATTCGATTCTGATAGACTTCCAAGTGGTGTAAGGTGAATAATCTTTTCTCATCTAACCGTTCCAATTCATCCAATCACTTTTGAGATTGTTCATCTATAGATGACTAGTCACAAATTGCTACTCTAAGCGAAGGTAATTGAACTTCAATGGGAATGACTGCTTCTGTTCCATATACCAGTGAATACGGAGTTGACCGCATTGCAGTACGGGTGGTGGTACGATAAGCCCATAAAGCATGAAATAGTTTATCAAGCCATGATTTATTATCTTTATCCACCATCGTTTGCAGTATATTTGACAGTGTCTTGTTGAAAGCTTCTATCTCGCCATTGGCCGCTACATGATACCAAGATGAATGGGTGGATTTGATGTTGTATTATTGGTACAACTTCCTCACCTCAAATGAACAGAAGTTGGTGCCATTGTCCGTCAATATAGTATGAGGGAAAAATAATCTGGTAATGATGTTAGACTTGATGAAGCTAACAATGAATTTAGAACTGACTTCTTTGAGGGGTATTTCCTATGCCCATTTGTAAAATAAGTCAGTAGCAGTAAGAATGTACTTAAACTGGTTGGATGTAGCCGAAGGATAAGGTCCCACTATATCCATTCCCCATGTGGCAAATGGCCACAAGTATTTAGCTATATGATGAAGCTTTGGGGGTTGATGAATTAAGTTGGCATGTACTGGGAAAGAATGACACTTTGTGAAATCAACACAATCTTGTATCATTGAAGGCCAAAAATTTCCAAGCCTTCGAATTTGATCAGATAGTTTATGTCCAGACTGATGGGTACGACAGACTCCTGCATGTACTTCTTTTATGACAGCCATTGTCTCTTCACCATCAATAAATCTGAAGAGAAATCCATAAAAACCACACTTGTAGAGGATTTAATCTAGGTGATCTATGCTATCAAAAAGGGTGAAATTGACCACATGTCTCTGGACTTGTTCTTTCTCGGCTCTATCAGGCCGAAGTGTTCCATTTTGAAGGTATTCCCTGATAGGTGTCATACATCCTATATTATGACCATATGGTTCAGAGATGGGACTAATTTCATGGATTTACTATATTCTGATTTGATCATAAGGTGAAATTGTATGACGGTGGGAAATACTGATGGTTGTCTCGTCCCGATTTGGATCTGCCAGAGCTGTGGTTATATTAGCCAGCGAATTATCTTGGGAATTTTGTGATTTTGGGACATAAGAAAATGTCAGTTCGAATGGAAAATCCGCCATTAACTCTCTGACGTAATCATACAAAGGGATTATTTCCTATTTTATGATTGCATAATCCCCATTGACTTGTTTGATTACCAGGTCTGAATCACCTTTCACCTTTAAGTGATTCACTTGTGCTTGAAGCGCCAACTCCAATCCTGCAATAAGAGCTTGGTATTCTGCTTCATTATTTGTACCACCTCCCAATAATGAGAAGGAATAATGTAGCAATGCCTTTTCCGGGGAAATGAGTACAACTCCTTACCCAACATTGTTGAACTTAGGATTTTCCATTTTCCTCCCTGTTGGACTTCTGGAAGCACCATCAAAGTACATTTCCCTTTTTTTAAGACTATCTTGAATAAAGAATACTTCCTCATCAGGAAGTTCAATATCTAAAGATGTATCTTCTACTGAAGGATGTTCAGCATGGAAATTAGCCAGAGCTTGGCCCTTTATTGCCTTTTGAGACACATATTGAATATCAAATTGCTAAAAAATAACTACCCACCTTGTCAGACGTCCTGTAAGCATTGGACGACTAAGGATAAATTTCAGAGGGTTATTGTGAGATACTAATTGGACCTCGTGATGTTGTAGGTAGTGTCTCAACTTCTGAATGGCAGATATTAATTCTAGGCAGCACTTCTCAATATTTGAATATCGGGTTTCTGCTTCAAGCATAGTCCGACTGAGATAGTAGAGGTTGTTCTCATTCCCAGCATCATTCTCCTGGGCAAGAAAGGCACCCAATGATCGCTCTAAAGATGTAACATAGAGGATAAGTTCTCTTCCTTCAATAGGTGGAATTAACACCAGTGGACTCAAGAGATACTTCTTGAGAATATCAAATGCTTCTTGAAATTATTCAATCCACTGGTAAGTTACTCCCTCCTTCATCAATTTGGTAATGGGTAAACTTTTTCCTGCCAAATTGGCGATGAAACACCGAATATAGGCCAATTTTCCTTGAATTCCTCTCAATTCCTTTAAATTTTGAGGCGGTGACATACCAAGGATTGAATTTGTCTTATCTGGATCAACTTCAATACCACGATGGCATAAAAAAAGCCAAGAAATTTCCCTGAGGTTACCCCAAAAGAACATTTTAAGGGATTCATGTTCAAATTATGTTGCCTATGTTTGTGGAATATGATTTCCAAATTAGCCAAATGATTAGAACGTTATTTGGATTTAACCACAAAATCATCCACATAACATTCAACAAACATCCTTAAAAAGGGTTTGAAGATACGATGCATGGCATGCTGATATGTTGCGCCTGCATTCTTCAGGCCAAAGGTCATTACCCGATAGCAAAACACACCCTGAGGGGCCCTGAAGGCTATAGATTCTTCATCTTCTAGAGGCATTCGAATTTTATTATATCCAGAATATCCATCCATGAAGGAAAGTTCTTCATAGCCAGCTATTGCATCAATTAATAGTTCTGTAATCAGTACCGGAAAACCATCTTTAGGACAATGCCGATTAAAATCTCTGAAATCAATGAAAACTCTAATTTTCCCATTCTTATTTTTCACTGGGAAAATATTAGTCAACCACTTGGGATATTGAACTTCTCTAACAAATGTTAGCTTTGATGATCTTATCAACTTCAACTTCAATTTTGTAAGCATAGGTTGGGTGTGTTCTTCTAGCGGCTTGTTTGAATCCTCAATGTTCTTCTGGAAAACCCAAAAGATGAGTGGAAACATCAGGATCAAGCCCTGGAATATCTGTATAGTTTCAAGATAATATATCTCGATTTTGCTTTAAAAAGGAAATATACATCTCTTGTTCTTCAAGAGACATGGCCGCACTAATTAAAGGGGGGTGTGGATCTTCTTTTTTACCCATAGTTATTTCTATGAGTTCATCCACGGTGGAAGAGATACCCTCTTCAAATGCTGGAGGAGCATCCCTGATATCTTCCTCTTCTTCTTCAACATGTGTTATTTCTTCTGTTTCTACTTCCACAGTAGATGATGAAGTAGAATTTCCATGATCAAAAGAGATGTTTAAATTTGAACATCCTGAAGAAGAATATTCCATTTCATAACCTATTAATGATGAATGGTCTTCCTTGGGAAATAAAGAGGAGATGATGGATTG
This sequence comes from Viscum album, assembly GCA_963277665.1. Taxonomy (NCBI): domain Eukaryota; kingdom Viridiplantae; phylum Streptophyta; class Magnoliopsida; order Santalales; family Viscaceae; genus Viscum; species Viscum album. Next base: position 183,896,512 of record OY728145.1, read on the forward strand.
AGAATCAACATCATCATTCACATCCGACTTTGCTATAACTTCTTCTGGCCTGGTTGGCGATGTATAGACATGTTGGATTTCAGCAGATGAAATGAAGACATCTCTATTTGAGCTTTCATTATTGCTTGGTGAATCACCAATTTCTCCCATGCTGTCTGGCTTGATTGTCGTAATTGACATTATGGAAGTTTCCATAAGAGTATATTGATTTGAGTCTATCCTATCAATTTGACTGATAGGAAACACATAATCTGTACTCACATGTGTAAATAGGTTTTCTGGAATCTTTTCCAAACCATATAGAGCATTAACTTTGGTAATCTCCCTCATTGTGGATTTCTCATTTCCCTTCATGTGATAAAATTCCACCTCAATGTATTGATATTCACATGTCTTGAAAATGGATTTATCACCATACAATGTCCCAATTTGACCATCGAAACAATATTTGAGACATTGATGGTATGATGAAGGGATAACCACATGTTGATGTTGCCAAGGTCTACCAAGCATGATGTTGAAGGCTGTGTCTTGATCAACAACCATGAAATCTGAATTGGATACAAGATATCCAAACTGAGTTCTGAGTGTAATCTCATCCAGTGGTTCTTGTTCATTTTTATCATATCCTTGTAACATCAAATTAGAATGAGATAAATCAGATTCTGTGAGGCCCAATCGACGAAGTGTACGAATGGGGATGAGGTTGACTCCGGAACCATTATCAATGAAAACCCTTCGGTCGTCTACACCATTGACCATGCCAGATAAGTACAAAGGTCTAATATGTCCATTCACGACATCGTCTTCATCTTCATCAGTAAAAGATATCACTGCATGGCATTCTGTAAGATTATTCTCTACATGGTAGACTTCAGCTGCATCAATTTTAGTTTCAAACTCTTGAGGACTTAACAAAGCCTCGATGAGTTCCTCTCGAAGATCCTTTGATAAATTCAAAGCATCCAGAATTGATAACATGGTAGGTATTTTGGCCAAGTGTTTCAATACACCATACTTTTGATCCAAAGGTCTGTGTTTCCCAACAGGAACATGTGGTTTAGCAGGTGCCTTGGAAGTTGATGCTTTGGAAGTTGATGCATCTTGTACCGAGATAGGAGTTGGTAATACTCTTGGCTTAGGAAGATTAGACCGGTTAGGTCTATTTACATGCTGAGAGGAAGAAGATGGAACCTTCAACCGATCTTCCAGAATAATTGTTCCAGGAATGAATTAGCCTTGTGTATAAGAACTTGCCTTTTCTTGTTGATATCGTTTAAGGGCTCTACCAAGAGTTTCTTCCTCATTCACAGTTCTCGCAAGGGTAGAATTGGAATAGTGGCCTCTGAATGATCCATGTCTTCCCCTGTATCCTGAGCCTCTGGAACTTCCTCTGATTCCTCTCTTTGATACAGGGAATTCAGGCTTATCAAAATTGAAATTGTGCCTAGCATATGGATCTGTTAATTGAATCATATTAACAGAACTGAAGATTAACTCTTTATCCGATGAAGACTCTACCAGATTTTCCTATTTAGGATATGCGGTTTGGTGGGGCGGTGCCGTTTCTTCGAAGTAGATGGCATAAAATCTGCCAAAGTCAAATGCAACTTGGGCTTTGACACATACTCATCTTCTTCTAATTCTTGTTCTTTCATTGAATTATACCATTTCATTGAGGATTTGTTCACTGATGAAGAGGGTTTTGCTGCGGTATTCATGGCAGAAGACACAATTGGTTTCTTCAATTGTGTTCACAAAATAGCATGAGTTTGTTTAATCATTTTTTTGACCATCCAATCATCATATTTTTGTGTATTTTTGTTCTTTACTTCTTGCCACTCGCCTTCCTCTTATGGATATATATCATGAACACATGCTACCTGAGCTGAAGAACCTTTCAGTTTGACATGTCCCAAATCGGCCATTTTTTGCAGGAGGTCCTTGAAAACAAAACACTCTTGAATAGGATGCCCCAACATTTGATGAAACAGGAAATAGTTGGGGCGATCTCTATCTCCCTCTTTGTTTGGCCTCTTAGGCCTTGGAAATTGAACCAAATTATTTTCCAGAGCCGAAATGAAATAACCATGAACTTGTTCATTTTGGAAAGAGTATACTTTGCTCTTCAAATCCTCAAATTGTTTTCATTTTTGATCTCTATGATCATCTTGACGAAACGAACTATATTGTTGGTTCTCAAGAGGTGGAGACCTTCGAGAAGATGAAGGTTTTGAAGTAGAAGCAGGTACAGGTGCTTGTTTATGAATAACTGTAGCAGTCTCCACTTTACCCATTCTCTTTCCTAGAGCTGATGGAATTACACGAGCTTTATCCTTATTCTATATAAGATAATATTCAATCTATTGAGTGATTGAAGTAAGGTCTCGAAACCCTCTTGTGTATTTCACAGGGATCAGCGGTGTGTGCAAATCATCAGGTAAATTCACCACACATATTGGCAACAATTACTCTTGAGGGAGTGCTAGGCTTAGGGAATTTGTTAATCCCTTCCAGCGGGAAATGAAATCTGAGACCCTTTCATTCTCCCATTGCTTACAGTTTGTAAGATCAAAAACTGTTGTCTTTGGCAACGTTGAGCTGAACTAAAGAATGAATTTTCGGTGAAGATCTTCCCATCCGATAATTGACCGGGATTGCAAGCATGTGTACTAGAAAAAAGCAGGTCCTTGTAATGACTCTACAAAACACCTGATCTTAAATGCTTCTTGTTGCTTAAGAATTCCCATCATAGGATCGCAACGAGAAAAAAAATGTGTTAAGTGTTTCTCTGGGTCTCTTGAACTATTAAAGATTGGGAATGTCATACTTGAAAAATTTGATGGGGGAGGAATTGCATCAACCCATTCAGGGTAAGCTAAGTTTTGTGGTTGAATTTGACCTTGTTTTCCCTCCATAGCCTTCGACCGAGCTGTTAATGACTCAATAGTAGTTATTAAGTTTTGAGAAACATTCGGTTGAGCTTGTACTTGAATAGGTGCAATGACTGGAGCTTGGACAGATGTGGCAGTTGGTACTGCAATCGATGGCAGCACTGCCGATTGTTGTTGTACTTGACCCATAGGACTAGACTTGTGAGGGTGTACTGATAAATGAGGATATTCTTGATCCATCTCAATAGCCACAACAAATTCTTTTGGCTGACTGACTCCAACACGCTTAGGAGGAAGACTACCCTGAAGTAGTTCTGCATTCATCCTCCTCAATTCCTTCATTTCTTCCTCTTGTTGTGAAAATCTTTGCTCTAGTGAGAGAAATTGGCCTTCTCTAGAGGAAGGGTATGTAACCTGATTCTTTCCTTTCCCCTTATTAGACACCTTTCAGAGAGGGGGAAGTGGGTTACTTGAAGGATTACCTAGTTTCTGAGTAATCCTTTGATTTCATCTACACACACCTTATTTATTTGTGTCTGTGCATAGAACTTATTGAGCAGGAACTTATTCATCTGATCCGTCCGAGTGAGACTCATTTGGTGGATTGGAAACTATGTAATTGATGACATTGATTGATTCATAACACATTGCATCCCGTATATCGGAATTTCTGTGATATTATCCTTTTCCATGTCCTAGATGAGACATTTCCATTTGTTGATTCGACCCCATAGGAGCTTCATGACGAACCTTAATTTGGAGGGAATATCCTGATAATTTGTCTCTTCCTTACTCTTGAGTCTTCTTCCAAAATCGATAGAATACTGACTTTACCTGAGGAAGGGATTGTGGATTTGAAAAAGTCCCCAGTCTGGTGGACTGGGGTTGTTCATGCTCAACTCCTCGAATCCTATTTGTTGATTCTGAGGGTTGAGTTAAAAGAGTCCCTAGTATGGCAATCTCGGGTGGTTCTTGACATGATATATCTGATAATTTCTTGAAATATCTCCTGATCTTAAAGACTTTAGTCCGAAAATTTGCTGGATGCATCAACCTGCATCCACTTTTATCACCCGGCTCAAAAGACCGTTAGATGATTTCTGACACTTCTGTCACTTGATGATGTTCTTGCCCCAAACAAGAGGCCTATTCAATATTTTTCTTTTCATGATGCAGGAGTAATTCAATAACTTGTTCTCTGTATTCTTGATTTTGAGAGTAACATGTTGAGGCATGTTCTTGGGCAAGATTTTGATTAAAAACAAAACCCATTGACTGTGGTCGTCCATGGGAAATAACATGGTATGAGACCATTTCCGGCAGGCTTTAATGACTAGAGAGCACAGTGAAATGTAGCGCTCCATGAACACCCCATCCCCTGATATGAATACCAGATGGTTCATTGGTAATTAACTTGGGAAATCTTCTTAGTGCGCCAAGGCATGAACGCTGAAGGGTTCTCTGCTGTTTTTCAGCCTTCAGATATCGAGAAATAGAGAGAGAGGCCAAATAAATTTGGCGTTGTAACCCTTATATTATCTTGAAATGATTTTCATATTCATCATAAGATAATATTTTCTTTTTCAACTGACAAAGAGTATTCCATATGTTGAGACGAATATCATGAATTCCATCTTCTGTCAACATTTCTGGAATATCATACTAGGAATTAGCCAAAGGCCAAAACATAACTGGAACTTCACCTTTCGGCAGTGGTTTTCTCATATTCAGTACATCCTCTTTATCATTCAATGATGATTATTCTACCTGATTAGACCATAACTGGTGCTTCCTTGCTGCTTCCTCGGATTCAACAATATTGGTAGAGAATTCACTGATTAAAATAGAAGATGAATGACCCAGGGGTGGTTCGGAGAATGAACTACACCCCAGGCTATCTTCTGATTGAGAAAGTGTTTCACCGGATATTGGTAAAGAATCAGACATGGATGGATTCAAATTTTCAAGTGCCTCAAGATAGAGGGATTTCTCGTCACTACATTGTGTGTTAGATAATTTTCCAATAAATGTGCATTATTAGTGCGGAGATGACTTTTGCAGCTAAATTCATCATCATGGGGAGGACCACCATGGTTGGTTACAGAAAAATATAAAACATTTTTCTCCTTTGTCTTCTGGCCACACAGAGGGTTCTTGAGGATCTCATCTGAAGATGAAACTTCGAGATCGACCGAATCGTCATGAAGCAAGACTTAATGAGGAAGTATCTGATGTAGACCTTCTGAATTAATGTCCCCACTATTTGGAACTGAGAGAGAAGAGTCTTGAGTTGCAACAGATAGTTGTCTGAGTGCATCAAGAACTCTAGCATCGAGTAAGGCCTTATTACAGATTGGCCCTTGATTTCTTGAATGTGTTGGGCGGGTCTTCTTTTTAGATGCCTTCTTACTCAATTTGGCAGGTGTATGTGCCTGCTTAGGAGAAATTATCAGGTTAGGCTTATTATCTCTACTCAAACCAGGTGTATATGCCTGATTTGGTTGTTCGTATGTTATGGGGGTATACTCCCCACAACCCTTTTGTACTGGAACAGATGTGTGTGTCTATTTAGGAGTGAACTGTTGATGTGTCACTCCACTGGTAGGGATAGATTTATGTGTCTTTCCTTGAGATTCTGCTGAAGCTGTTATAATATCCTAGAAGGCATCCAAAATATGAGCATGGATTTTTTTCTACTCTTTCACCATTTACAGAATGTTCTTGGGGTCTTCAGTGGCCGGAACGGGGATATAGAGCCATTCTGTGCCTGGAGTAGGTGTATTTTCCTGCTCCTATCCTCCTTTTCCTGCTAGTGAATTCTGAAAGTACTCATTTTTAGGGGTAGAGAGTTGAGTGTGCCTCCTGTTTTTCACTGGAGATTTTCGACTGAATTCTCCGAATGCTACCAAACGAGACTGTTGGTAGGCTTGATCAATACTAACAGCTGTATGTGACTACTGATTTCTCTCCACCGAATGTGGTTGATGAAGTTACTTCAAAACTGACAGAAGAGGCCGTTGGTAGGATTGATGAGTATAAGCAGGTGTATGTGCATGTTTACCAGTTCTCAACACATTTGGTTGGCGGGCTCCATCGCATGTAGTCAGACGAGCCTACTGACTAGCCGATGATTTATAAACATTTGTATGTTCCTGTCTATAGTACTCCACTGGAATTGCTTGGCGTGATTGGTGTGCTGCTTCTAGAAGAGTCTTCTAGACAACGGAATTAAAACGGACGGGTGTGTGTGCTTTCTCGTTTCTTGCCACCAAGTTAGGTTGGTGGACTTCTCCGGAAATGGCAGAGATAAGAACATGATCACTGTTAACTGGTTATCGTCTCTTGTTGCTCGTCTTGCCTACTCGGGTTTGGGGAACCTGAGCCGAATGTCTGGAGACGACAACCTCATCATGTTGAGGGCGCACTTCCGCACGAGTCTGGCTACGATTATTGGTGGGAGCCCTCGGAAAGGACTCATGTTTCTTTGAATTATGGCCCTGAGTGGCCTTCTAATTCACCTCCTCAGAATATGGGAGGGAATGGTTGTTGCATTCTGGGGATAACGACCCGAAATGGTTGGATACGGTGGTTAGCACCGCCTGCTTCTTGATCACTGGTTGTCGCTGTCCGGATGACCAAGGTGAGTTTTTCACCTGGAAGTCTTGTTGAGTAGCCTCCAGAGATGGAATGGTACTGTGTTGACGGTACTCCTTAACCAGTGCATTCGATACCGATTGTTGAAGACGCTGAGTAGGTGATGTCGCCCTCAGAGAGGACGATGATCGAGCAAGAGTAGCAGCAGATGCCTTCACAGTAGAGGCATTCACAGCAAGGGTATTCATAGGTATGAATTTAAGATAATCCATTCTCATAATGCAGAAGATCTTGGAAAAGAGTGCCTGTTTGATATAACAGTCATAATCTAGATAAGTTCGGCCACTACATCTTTTGGATGAGAACATATGTTATTGATTTTTTTTGGCCTTCACATTGTGTTTTTAATAGGGGCCTAACAAATAAGTAAAACATCATTTTAACTTGGTTAAGGATTCACATCGGGTTCACCATTTTTCGTTTCCTCTAGAATTGGGGATGAACTCATTGATTGAAGGTTCAAACATTCAAATCGATTTCTAACGGGTTTGTTCATTAAACCAGAAACATCCAATGATTCCTTATACATTTGGACCAACTTCCCAAAGGTAGGAGCTCATTAGTTGTGGACTGATGAGGATTAGGAATTTGCATTGGTCGAGAGGATGGGAGGTCGAAATCATCACACCTTTTTTAGGGGAATTATTTTCTACTCCGGGACTCTCTTTGTAGATTTAAGTTATGTTCAGAAATCCTTATTACATTACCAAGTATAGCTTTCATTTAGATCTGATAGTCAATGATTGATATGTAGGAGATTTAGAAAATCTTTTATATGTATTCTAGTTTCGTCATTGATAGATAATCATCTGAATTTGTTAGAGATTATTAGTCAATGGTATCCTTCAATACATAAAAAGTCTCTTGGTCATTATGATGACCATACTGGTTTTAAAGCCACTTAGTGGGGCACTTAAAGTTTATTGTCATTAAAAAGGACATGGATTATTTCAGAGTTGGGATCGTACCCGCAGATGGGATACCTACATATACTTTATTTAGAAAAGGAATCAGAATCCACATAGTTTGAGTAAGGGAGTTTGATTTTTATTTTTGATTGATGGATCAAAGAAAGGTGTCATAATTAATTTTACACTCTAAGATCACGCGAGTCATGCTCGGTGTGGGAAACAAGAGGTATTGGTAAAACCAGAAAATTGTGCCATCATAAGAAATGATATGGGACTTAGGCATATATGACAGCCCAAATAGGTGAAGATTTGGTTTCACTTCAGGGAAGAAACCCAGGAACAAGGTCTATAAGGGTATGTACTTTATGGAGATTTTCGATACTCTAACTTGGGGCTTAATCCTGAGGAAGATTCCCAAATTAGGAGCAGACTTATGATTGGGTTTTATTCCTGATAAGGAAGCCCAGATCAAAAGAAAATTAAGACTGGTAAAGATAAATTATGACTGGGACATACTCCTGAGGAGGAGGCCTAGGTGAAAGGTATTTGAAAAATTAAGGGACCTGGGGATTACTTTAATGGAGGATGCCCATATTTGTAGACTTTGAGACTGGTGCTTACTTCTAAAGAGGATGCCCATATTTGAGACTAGGGATTACTCCTGAAAAGGAAACCCAAGTTAAGGGAATTAAGGTTCTGGATTACTCTTGAGGAGGATTCCAAAATTTAGGAAATTATGACTGGGGATTACTCCTAAGGAGGATGCCCAGATTAGGGGACCTGGACTAGGGATTACTCCTGAAAAGCAGGCCCAGGTTAAGGATTCTATTATCCTAAATGATGAGGTTGAATGAATGAAATCTCTGACCTTAGGGACATAAATATATGTAAATCACTAGATTTTAAGAGATGTTCCACATAATTCCTTTCAAATAAGGAAGCCAATAAAGAAATCATCCATAGATGGATTTGGAGAGAGTTATGAAGGCTTAATCTTGAATATGATAGGAGGATATACATAGGAGAGGTGAAATAGGTAGGAGGGGCACCCAAAAACAGAGGTGCGTGCAAGTCCTGGTTAGCTCTCAAGTACTGTGTGGGTGCGCAAGTCTTGGTCGCACAGGTGTACCTATGCGACACATGGGTACTTTCGCGACGGTCAATCCTTACGGTAGAACTTGGTTGAGATTTGGTTCAAGCCTTTAATGCTACCCCAAGAGACTTCCATAAGAGAGGCGCACAAGTTATGTTGAAAGGGTAAGGTGGCACACAAGTGTGGCCATTTCCCTCAAGGGCTGGCCACCTAGGCACGCAAGCGTTGATGAGTTTTAACACTTAGGCCTCCCCCCTCTTAATATCTTCCATTCTAGGTATGAAATTACCTTATAAGTGTTTGGAATATTTGAGAAGAGACTAGGGCGCCGGGAGCTCAAATATGAGTTTCTGGAATTTTTCGTCACCAAATTGGGGGCCCATAGGGGGTATTTATTGGATGGAGAAGACCCTGGGAGAATTTCAAAGAAGGCGCACAAGTCACCTGCATGACCAATGGGCGGTGCGCAAGTATACTAGCACGACCATAGTGAAACTTTCATGACCCAAGTGCATTTGAATCTTGGTTCATGCCTTTGTCAATTTTTGATGTTTCTTCAGAGGATGAATCACTTTGGGTTCAAGGTATTTCCCTTTACATTCCTTTAGACTCTATGATGGAAAGGAGAGTCAACAACATTAATAATGTTTTAGTTTCCTTATTTAATTGAATGGATTAAATTAAATGACACACACACACACACACACACATATATATATATACACACACACAATTACAGTAATATTATTCTGTCATATATTCCATCACATCTAAGTGGAAATGATATTTCCACTTTTATTTCATAAAATGTTTACTATTCTAATTATTAAAGAAAAAATATATGTAATATATTAAATATAATGTTTTAAATTAAACTTATATATTTTTTAGACATGATATAAGAAGAAATTCAATTTTTCAGATAAAAGATGTATTTTTTTAAAAAATGCATTATTGTCACCATTTGATGGTGTTCCCATTATAAATCAAGTTTTTGGTCATTTTAAATATTCCATTTAACAGAAAAACGTCTTTGGAAGTGTGAAATAAATTTTTTTTGGATAATTTTTTGATATTTTTCTGATGAGGTTTAATTTTTGATGAATAGTAAAATTATACTAAATTTTAATTGAAAACATCTTTTTTCATCAAAATAAATATTATAGTTAAATTATTTTATTGAATGGTTTAAAATTATAAATATAATATATTTTATCATTCAAAATAATTTATGTAATTATCATAAATTTTACATGCAAATCAGATGTAAAAACATTTTAATCTTTTGCAGTGTTTTAACTTTTAAAAAACTTGTTCTCTCTTTCTGAAAATGCGAATAATTTTAAATTATTTTCTGAAACTTATGTATTTTCAATTTCAAAAAAAGTATTCCATATTTCAAATAATCATTCCGAAATTATTGAAATATTTTATTTTTATTTTTGTGCATTATGAATAGAAACATATCTAATTTTTATTAATATGGTAAAAGGGTAAACCATGTAATTAAGGGTAAGAATACTATTATAAAATTATACCAACACTTGTATTCATATAATTTGATGAGTGTGTTTCGACATACATCATCCTTTGGTCAAAATAGTGTCCTTTGGAATCTACTTGGATGAGATTTGGGAATTTTATTTATTTTATTTAATGAAAAGATAAATATATCTCACAAAACATTTAATAACTAAACCATTTTATATATATGGTTATATAGAAAATAAATTCTATTATAATACTTATTTGAGTTATAATTGTTTTTAGTTATCATGGTAATTTATTTGTAATTTTTAGAAAATATATAATTACTTTAAAGACATAAACTTTGATGGTGTACAAATTAATTAATTGATGTGAAATCAATAGAAAATTTATTATTAAAATACAAATATCCATTCAAAGACCCAAAAAAGACCAATTATTATTGGTATATTAAATATTGACCATAACCATAAACGGTTCAAGTTACTGACCATTGGATCCATATGGAAGAGATTGTGACACTTATATTATTTTATTTAAACTGATGTTAAAGATATCACATTCATAATTTAATAAGTACACCATTTTAAAGGTTTTATTTTTAGAATATAAATTCATCTAAAACTATTCTTATAAAATATATTGTATTTATCTTCATTATAAAATTTTATTTTTAATTTTTAGCCAACAAATAATAATATTAAATAAATACACAAAACTGATATAGTAATTATTTTATTAATGGTAATATCAAATTACTGTTAATAAAAATATTGAAATAAATATAATTTGAGATAATTAATAAGTAAAATGATTTTTTAGATTACATAGACTCTACAAGGATATAATAAATTAATTTTTTTGATGATAACATCTTATCTTCATATGTTTTAAATTCTATGGATTGAATAGTGTTAAAACAGACACTATTGCTGTTTTGTTAAACAATGTCTTATTAAATTATTCAAAAATCATAAAACATTTATAAAATATATATAATAATTTTAATATGATATAAAATTCTCAATTTTTCTTATGTTTTTCTAATTTACATAAAATAAATAAATATTCCACCCTTTTAATATTGAAATATTTGTTATCTTAATTAATATCAAATAGAATAACTAAGTGTTAATTAATATGGTAATGTTTAAATTGACATAAAAACATGTCTAAAAATTAAGTTTTGATTATATTACAGCCCTATATCATCTAAAAAAAATTGGGAAATTTTGTTGGTTTTTTAGTTGTGTTTTATTTTATTAAAAATTAATATTTCTGAGGTTTCCAAAAGTGCCACTCAAAGAAATTATAATCGAGAACTCCTCCCTCACTTCTTCACATCAATTAGAGCCTTCAAACTCAGAATTCCCCTGCCAATTTTCTATATCAACATCCTTGGTTAAATTCTATATATTGTTTTCTTCTTCAAAGACCAAATCTAGTTCTCTAAAAGGATATTTAGAGAAAGCATGCCCGAGAAAAAAAATCTTCTCTACCGATTCATTCAAACTTCGTTATTCTTCTAATTCCTATTTATGAGTTTTTTCATTATAAAGTTTTAAATATAGTATAAATTATATACTGAGATTTTATTATAATTATTAATCAACCACATTCCACCTTCTATCTATCCAATGAAAAAAGGAAATCACCATGTGTGCGTACGTACGAGTTGTCGTCTCCACACTGTGGTGTTATATTTTTTTCACACCCATATGACTTGGATGGGTATAATTATAGAAATAATAACTATATAAGATTATATTAACAAGTTTTTTATTCTTGTAAAATATATATACCATCCACTTCGATACCATTTCATAATTAAAGGAATGATATCATCACTCGTGCGTACGTACAACCTACCGTCTTCACGATGCGATGCGATTCATTATACATGATTTTCATTAAAACATCACTATATAAATGAATGGAATGAATAAATATGATATATATTATACTAATATAATTCATTTAATTATATAATTGTAACATAATAAGTGTAACATGAACTTGTTTAAAAAAACATGCATAATAACATAAAGTAGTTAATAACATAATAACATATAATAGTGAAATATTATTACCAAAAGGATGACAATATGATCATATATGATATCATAAAATTGAATATTATTCTATAATAATTAAATCAAATCATTTAAATCCTTATACAGGGGGTTCAGATACATACAACGGATAGGAGACCAAATGTAAGGGATTATTTTGTATCACTTTTATTTCTGTGGGACATAAGCCTTAAACACAACCTATTTATTTTGTGTGGTGTTTATGCTTCCCATTATTGTCTTATGATTCTTATTATGAAGGATATAAAATTGATATATGCATATAATTTTCTTTATTTTTTGAGGCATATGATTCGACTGATTATAATTGATAAGGGATAATTTTTTAATATTAATATTATCCGAGATAGTTTATATGTAAGTATTTATTGAGTTATATTTATCATCCACATCCATGTTTACGAAGTATTTATTATTATTTAAATTATTCTTCACTTTTTTAAATTTAATTTTACCCTTTAGTTAATTTTTATTAAATGGTTTGAAATGAATCTTTTTTCTTTATTTAATATGAGATACTTTTTTGACATTTCTGGAAGAAAGACGTGGAGAAAGTTTTTTCAACTTATACAGAATGGATGGTCTTTTATGCTTTATATCCATGAATCTTCCCTTACAAGATTTATATTTTATTTTCAAATAAATTTTTTTCTATTTAAATTGTGTGGAATTTTGAGAAAAGAAAATTGTTTTGAAGAAGAAAGGATATTTTCATTAATAATTATTTTCAAGTGTTTTACCAAAATTATTTTCCATATAACTTTAAGGATATTATTCAAGTATATTATCCCAATTCTTTTTATGGTAGATTTTGTTTAGGATTGATTTATATTTACAAAATCCATTTGTTTTACATGGATTATGTTATGAAGGAATTATGTTTAAGAAACACATTTAATTTCTTGGGTTGTGCTATGATATATGATTTTGTTTTTGTGGCTCACATAAGAATGATTTCATTATTAGACAGATGAGACCTATATATCCCTCAAATTCCTTGAGTAAGGATTTATATATCAAAAGATAGACATATATGAAATATAAAGATAATTTTCTTAAATCATACAGGGCTAAACGGAATGTAAATCAGGTTCATAAATATAGGGATAAAATGACAAGTATATCTGGTTCAGTAATACAAGGCTGGAAGGATGAGTGAACTCAGTTCAGTAATGGAATTTATCTTCTATAATGGTTTTTTATACGATCCCTGGCTAATATAGAAATAATTTTCAACTCTTATGTGTTTTCTATAAGACCATTTTTTATGCCAATGTTATGTTTAATGCTGTTTTATGATTTATGCCTTACGTACTGCCACTATTTATTTTGTGACTCAATATTTGGATATTCAAAATAAATGTTCATGTTTTTACATTCTTATATTTATGTTTTGTTTTATGTTCTCCATGACTACCCTTACTGAGGATTTGAGATCACCCATTTTATGTTTTCTTTTACACGTGATATAAAGAAAGGTTTTAGGTAGGAAGACTAACCAGGAAGGTCTTTATGAGAGATATTGAATATCTAACACCATGATATAATAATGCATTTTAAGCTTCCAAAGGAACTAAACTAATACAGTATTTAGGAATCTATTTTTGTAATATTTTTATTATTCAAAAAAAAATGTAATGTCAATGTATGTCATGATTAGGTCGTTAATCTTTCCATCAGAGCAAAGGTTTAGTTAACCTTTGGAAACTAGGATACGAAAACTTTAGGGAGATACCTAGAGATAATTCTTAAGATATTTCTAGGGATTTATCTAAGGATACATATAACTATAGTTTATTACCATATAATTAAGGAAACAATCATAGAGAACCTAGGAATAAACCTAATATTTGAGAGATTGAAAGTACTCACCCTTGATTATGATTTTTTCTTAGAACGATTTTTTTTCTCAAACTAATCCTTTTGGGTTTTAGAAACTAGCTGGAAATAGGAGGATTATTTTTAGTGGAAAATATAATGGACTTTGTAATGATATTATTTTTGAGAAACCAAAATAAATGAGAGTTTGAATTAGAAACATAATTACTATGTCTAATAATAAATCTTCTATTATGATCAATAATATCAACTTTGGTGAGTTTCCTGACCCACCTAATAAGAGAAAGATGGAGTTTTATGGAGATAATAGGAGAAAGAAAGATCCATTTTACTCATTTAAATCATGTGGGAGGAGGCATAAAGGATAAGGTTTCAAATTAACTGGAAGATGATTTATGTGTAGACAAGAAGGACACAAAGCAATTAATTGTAAAAGAAAAGGATCAGTTAACACAATAGACAAGGATAATGTTATTGCTAAGACATAAATTATGGTTAAATGTTTTAAATGTGGAATGTATGGGAATTATGAAAATAAATTCAATAAGGGAAAATCTTATTAAGATAATGAGAATGGTCATATGGGTTGTATTTATGTTTCTGATGATGAAGAGACTACAAATGATATATAAGATGAAATGAGTTTTAAGAAAAAAAATGATGAATCTCAATCCATGGTTTAATATGACAGTGGAATGATTGAATGTTTCTCAAGAATAATTTTTTATAAGTACTTTTACAGTACTATGGAATAAGGAAATATCGAAGGATTGTTAGACTATTCATTTTCATTAAGTATGTAATAGTATATGTTGAATGGTACTGGTATCCATGAAAGGTTGTTAAAATATTTTTGGAAAAAAAATGAATTGTGCGCAATGATGGGTTAAGGATATAATGATAGAGTATTAGTGACCTCATGACTAATATAAGGAAAATTTGATATCACCATTTGAGTATATATAATTTTTGGGCTTTTTGATAAGAGTTAATTTTTTATAGCATGCATGTTTTCACTAAGGTTCATTGAGAATTCATGTTATTTACATGTTTCAATAGAATACATGATTAAGGTATTAATTTCATTGGAATTTGACAACCATGAAAATACATGAGATATGGTAAATAAATGATAAACTAATTTAGTTAACATATTTCTAATGTTTTAGATTTTCAGTTTTTTGAATGAATATACGGTTATCCATTTATGGATAGTATATGTTGTACCACAGTAGAAGTTTGTTAGATTAATGTCTTATAGAACTATAAGCGGACTTATTCATATTTTATAGAATATTATAACATTTTTATAATATATGGAATGACCTAGTATTCTATTTATGGAGCTTATGATCTACTAACATGAGAAATTAAACTTCATTTCTTTGAATAAGAGATGAAGTGGAAATTGTTCAAGGCATGAAAAACAGTGAGATTGTACTAAAATCAAGTAATTATTTATTCTCATGTGAAATTATTCAACTTTAGGAAAAGGATCCTGAAACCAAAAATGTTATCCTAGTACCTTCTTATCTGATGAATCAGATGGTCCCTTAAATCATCACAGATTTATGGCTTTCTGGTTGTTAACTTCATCCAAACCTTATTCTCTATCACTCTACATTAGAACATGATAGTTTTATTTTTATTCCATATCATTTATTTCACTTACCACCTATGTTATCCCATGTGGAAACCCATTTATGAGTTACTTTTGGTAATCGTTATGTTTCTAACATTCTTTTTTTAAAATGTAGTTTTAGTATTCCTTTTTAAGATGAGAGTTTCAATGAAAGAAAACTTTTAAGTAGAAAAACCATTCATAACCTCAATGATTTTAGTTGGGGAACTTTATTTTAAGTGGTGTATAACACCCTGCGATATTATGAGGTAGTTTCATTTTAATTTGTTTGATGTCTTGCATTGTATGCTACCCCAAGATTAGCTTGCGCTATACACAACACCGTATTAGCTTTTGGTATATGAAACACTATGTTTGGCTTGTGTTTCACACAATACCATGTTCTTTTGAGAGAATTAATTTCACGCAAGACTAAGTATAAGTGAACAACTAAATATTATAACATAGTCATTATAATGGCAGGTGTGAATAATATTAACGTCATTCTATAAAACTACTGAAATTCAAATAAGTGAGTCCATAGAATAATAAAATCACTCTTTATGGATTTAATTGATAGAAAATATATGTAATATATTCAATACATTGTTTGAAATTCAACATATTTTTTTTCTATACATGATATAGGAACAGATTCAATTTTTCGGATAAAAGAAGTAATTTTCAAAAAAATGCAGTATTATCAGCTTTTTATAATGCACCAATTTTGAATATTGTTTTTCGAAATTTTATATATTCTATTTAACAAAAAAAACTTTTTATTTTATATTGGGATATAAAAATTTTCTTTGGATTGTTTTTTTTAAATTTTTATGATAAGTATTAAATTTTGAGGAAAAGTAAAATTATACTAAATTTTAATTGAATTTTTTTAATGAAATAATTTATATAATTAAATTATATTATTTAATGGGTTTAAAAAATGAATGGAATGTATTTTTATCATTCAATATATTGTATTTCATTATCATTTTTTTACATTGAAATCAGATGTAAAAACATTTCAATCTTTTTAAAAGTTTTAACTTGTAAAAAATATGTTCTCTCTTTCCGTCAACAAGAATAACATTAAATTAATTACTGAAAATTCAGTATTTTTTATTTTTAAACATGGATTACATATTTGGAATCATTAGGGCCGAATTATGTAAATAAATGTTTTTAGTTTTTGGCATTATGAATTATAACATCGGTAATTTTTATTAATACGGTAAAAGGGTAAAACAGGTAATTATAGGTAAGCATACTATTATTATATTACACTAACACTTGTCTTAAAATCACTAGATGAGATTTTCTTGAACTAAATCTTACATGGGTTGATATGGTGTTCTTTTGTAGCCACTTGGATGATATTAGAACATTCAATTTATTTTATTTATAGAAGAGTTAAATATGTCTCAGTCAAATGTCAATATCTGAATCATTTTTATATAAGGTTATACAGAAGATAAATTTAATTATAAATACTTTTTTTAAATATAAAATGTTTTTATTTATCATGGCAATTTATTTTTAATTTTTAAGAAATATATTATTACCATAAGACTTATACTTTGTTGGTGAACAAATTAATTAATTGATGAGAAATCAATAAAAAATTATTATTTAAATGATAATAAAGATAAAAAGAAAAAATAAATTCCCAATTCTGATTGGTCATGTATATATCGACCATAATCATAAATATTTAATGTTATTGACCATTTTGACCGATATGGTAGATATTTTGGCACTTATATTACTTTATTGAAAATGATGTAAAAGTTGCCACATTCATAATTTAATAACTATAGCAATTTTACTCTTAGTTTTTCCAGATGAAAAACTCTACTAATATAATTATTATTGAAACTATTATATTTATATTCATAATTTTAGTATATTTTTTATTTTTACCCTACAAATTATTATATTAAATAATTACAAAAAAACAGTTGTAATTATTATTTTTTTAATAGAAATATCAAATTAATGTTATTAAAAATATTAAAATAAATATAATTTGAGATAATTAATAATTACAATGATTTTTCTAGATTCCATAGACCCAATATTATTATAATAAAATTAGTTTTTTGATGATAAAATCTTATCTTGTTATTATAAAAAATCCATGAATTGAATTGCGTCAAAATTGACACTATTGTTGTTTTGTTAAACCAACATTTTATTAAATTATTCAAAAATCATAAAAAGTTTCTAAAATATATATATAATAAATATAATATGGTCTAAAATTATATAATTTACTTATTTAGTCTCTAATTAACTTCAAATAAATAAATATTTCACACTTTTAATATTTGAATATTTGTTATCTTAATTAAACATAAATAGAATAACTAAGTGTTAATTAAAATGATAATTTCTAAATTTAAATAAAACATGTATGAAAATTGTTGGTTGATGAGTTTACAACCTTATATCATCTAATCATAGAAATTGCGACAATTTGGTGGTTTTTTAGAGGGGTTTGATATTATTATAATTTTTTTTTGAGTTTTCCAAACATGCCCCTTAGCTCAAATATAAAAGGGAACCTCCCCCTTCCCTTATCCACATAAAGTTTATCTCTAAATATCATAAATACCATTAAATATTCCTTTAAAAGCTTTCCTAGTTACAGTATATAGGTTCTTTTATTCTTTAATGACCATCTCTAGGGCTCTAAGAGGACATTTAGGGAAAGCACGTCAAAGAAGAGGTAATCTCCTCTACTAATTCCGTTAAACTTATTTCTTCTAATTCATCATAATGAGTTGTTTAATTATAAATTAACAACTAAAATATAACTAAAATAATTGTATTTAATAATAATTATGACACAACCATATATCACCATCTATCTGTGCTACGAAAAGTAAAATCCTCGTGCATGCGTACGTACGACATTCCATCTCCACGCGGTGGTGTAATATGTTTTTCACCACCACTTGACATGGATGTGTATAATTATGGAAATAATTACTCTATATGATTATTATAAAAAGATATTTACTATGGGAAAATATATATACTATACACTTTGATACCATTTCATAATTAAAGGAATGATATCATCGCTCGTGCGTACGTACGACCTAACGTCTCCACGAAGATCGGTGATTCATTCTACATGATATTCATTAAATAATAATTATATAAATGAATATAATGAAAATATATCATATATTTTATACTAGTATTATTTTTTAAATGATATAAATACATCTTAATAAGTGTAACATGAACCTTTCCAACAAAACATGCATAAGAACATAAAGAAGTTAATACCTGAATCACGAGTAATAAGAAAATATTATTACCAAAAAGATGATAATATGACCATATATAATATAATAAAATTGAATATAAATCTTTTATAAGTAAATTACATTAATTATATCATTATAAAGGAGGTTTGGATATATTCAATAGATATCAGGCCTATGGTAAGAGACTATTTTGTCCCACTTTCATTTATGTGGGACATATGTCCTATACACCACAAATTTATTTTTTGTGGTGTTTATGATTCCCATCAATGTTTTATGATTCTTATTATGAAGGTTATTTTATTTACATATGCGTATAATTTTCTTTATTTTATGACGCATATTATTCGACTAATTATAACAGGTAAGGGATAATTTTTCAATCTCATTATTATCAGAGATTGTTTATATAATTTTTTTATGGGGTTATATTTATAACCCAAATCCATATTTCCTAAGTATGTCACATTATTTTTATTATTATTCAATTTTTAAAAGTTAATATTACCCTTTGGTTAATTTTTATAAAATGGTATGAAAGTAATCTTTGGTCTTTATTCGATACAAGATACTTTATTTGACTTTTTTGGAAAAAGTACAAGAAGAATGTTTTTTGAAATTACACGAAATTGATGGATTTTTTCATCTTATTTTCATGAAGCGTCCTCTAAAAGATTTCAAGTTCATTTTTGAAATAAATTATTTTCATATAAAATTGTGTGGAATTTTGAGAAAAGAAAACATTTTTGAAGAAGAAAGGTTATTTTCCTCAACAATTAATTTCAAGTGTTTTATCACAATTATTTTCTATATAAGATTAAGGAAAGGTTTAACGTATACTATACCTATTATTCGTATGGTTTATTTTGTTTATGATGGAGTTATATTTATGAAATATATTTGTTTTACATGGATTTTGTAATGATGCAATGATGTTTAAAAACCCCATTTTATTTATTGGGTTATGCAATGATGAATGATTTTCTTTTTGTGGCACACATAATAATGATTTCATTATGATATGGGTGAAACATATATCTCACTTTAATTCATTGGGGAAAAATTTATATCTGAAGAGATAGACATGGATGAAACAAAAAGTAAATTCAATTCAGTTATACAGGGCTTAAACATCAAGTAAATATGGTTCAGTAATATAGGGTTGAAATGGAAATTAAATCCAATTCAGTTATACAAGGCTAGAAGGAGGAGTTAACTCGGTTCAGTAATGGAATTTGTCCACTATTATAGTCATGGATATGAGCCTTAGCTAATATGGAAAATATTTTCTATGCTTATGTGTTTTCCACAAGTTCATGTTTTATGTCAATGCTCTATTCAGTGTTCCCTTATGATTTATGCCTTACCAACTTCCAAAATTTATTTTATGACTCAATATTTTGATATTAAAAACATATGTTCATGCTTTTATATTCTTATGTTTATGTTTTGTTTTATGTTCTCCACGTTTACCCATACTGATCATTTGAGATCACCCTTTTTATGTTTTCTTTTCCCTAGGATATAAAAAAAGGTTTTAGATATGTCAAATAATGGGGAAGATCTTTATGGGAGATGTTGAATAACAATAACCAAGCTATAAGTAAGTGTTCTGAGTTTCTGAATACACTAAACTAATACGGTCTTTGGGAGTCTATTTGTGTAATGTATTATCTATTCCTCAAAATTAATGTAATGTCCATGAATGTCAATGTTGGGTCATTAGATTTGATATAGTGTTGTAATCTCATCATCCAATAATTTTTATACAATTGTTTATGTCAATTTATATATTGTAATTTTAATTAAAACATAGTTAGTCTATTTAATTTTAATTATGATAACAAATATTTCAATATTAAAAGGGTGAAATATTTATTTATTTGATGTCAATTAGACCATAAATAAGTGACTTAGTGAATTTTAAACCATATTATAATTATTCAATATTTTTTATAATTGTTTTATTATTTTTAAATAATTAAAGAAAATTGTTTTAACAAAACAACAATACTGTCAATTTTGACACTATTCAATTCTTGGTTTTTTAAAAATATCCAGATATTATTTTATCACCAAAAATATTATTTTATTATATCCCTATAGGGTCAATGTCATCTAGAAAAATCATTTGACATATTTATTTTCTCAAATGATATTTTTTTAATATTTTTAATAACATTAATTTCATATTTCTATTAATAAATTAATTACTACATTATTTTGTGTAATTATTTAATATGCATATTATTTTCATAAAAATAAAAAATAAAAAACTATGATTAAGATAAATATACTATATTTCATAATAATACATTTCAAAAAATTTATCTTTTGGAAAATTCATTTTTAAAAATGATGTACTTATTAAATTATTAATATAAAAACTTTAACATCACTTCAAATACAATAATACAAGTGTCACAATCAATTCCATATAGATATAAATGGTCAATAACTCCGGCCTGACTCTGAAAAAATCTGTACTGATGCTGACATTAATATCCCTTCAATCACCTAAAATTTAATCTCTCAAGAATATGACCATACATACTTCACACCCTTCTATGTCAAGCCCTTCACCGGCGCTTCTAATCATGAGAAGTCATGTATTAATTTTCTATAGTAACCAGCCAACACTAGAAAACACCTCACCTCAAGGAAAATTTTGGGCTTCTCCCTGGTAACTACTTCTCTCACCGTCCCTAGGTCCACTAATACTCTTGTCTCCAAGATGATGTGACTCGGGAAGTGAATCCAATCATACCAGAAGTGGAAATTTGTGATATTAACATATAACTAATGATATCTTATTGTACTCAGAAAAATCACAATATGGGTGGAATGGTTGTGTCAATTATGACAATAAACCATGATATCATCCATGAAGACCACAACAAACGAGTCAAGAAAAGGATGGAACACTTGGTTCATCAGTGCCATAAATACAGTAGGAACGTTCATGAGATCGAACGGCAAGACCAAATACTCATACAAACCATACCTACTATGAAAGGTTGTGCGAGGTATGTCTAAAGATCTTAAATTCACTTGATGATGAACAGATCTCAAATCAATCTTAGAGAATAGCTGAGCTCCCCAAAACGGATCTAATAGATCATCCATTCATGGAAGAGGATACCAGTTATTAGCCATCAATTGGTTCAATTTTTAATAATCCATGCATAGCCTGAGGGTACAATTCTCCTTATTCCCAAAAAAGAACCAATAAAACCAAAGGAAATGAATTAGGTTAGATGAAACCCTTAGCCTCCAAATCCTCTACCCACCTCTTAAGCTCTTGAAACTCTATCATAGCCCTCCTATAAGAAGGAATGGATATCAATGCAGCTACTAGTACTAGTTCTATAGGGAAATAGACCTCTCTTACCGGAGGTAAAACTAAAAAGTCATCCAAGAATACATCCCTCAAATGACCAACCAATGGAGGAAAATCCATTTGACATGTCCCCTAGTTATATAGATATAAACTTGAAATTAGTGTTGTCATCCCACTCAACCCATGATTCTCGGATCTAGCTCAGCTCACCTGGACATCCCATTCACCCTTGTGTAGAAACGATCTTCCGTCTGGTGACATAAAACACAACCTACAGTGATAGAAATCGACAAATTCATGAAACGTGACTAACCAATATATTCTAATTATGACAAAAAATCCGGTCATCTCTATGACATAGAGATCCCAAATGAATTGACACCCACTAATTTCAAAGGCTCGCTCCTTACATTGTCTCACACCTATCATTTTAATCCCTAACAGAGTGTCTAGATTCATGACATCATCATAATTAAAAACTCAGAGCCTTAGCCTCTCCACAATGGAAACATATATGAAATTATGTGAATCCCTTATATCAAAGAGTGCAGAAGCTTGAATATAGGTGACTAGAATAATACCTCTAACAGTAGAAGGTTCGAGATCCTGCTTATGCTGGGTTTCCTGCACTACATATGTCTGACATATACTGTGGACCTTAGACACTGCCTGGCTACCATGTGCTAACCCGCCCAACTGTCATTGAGATATTGGGGTCTAGGTACCATGACCATGACCAACACCTCAGCCTCATTGGCCTAATGTATTCCAGTTCCCTAACTGGTGAGAAGCAGCTGACCCTACTCCTGAATGTGGAGTTGGTGCCGACTCTCTCTCAGTAGATACTGATGGAAACATCCCCCAGAAACACTATAAATGTCCCATATTTCCATAATCTCGACACTAGAATGGGTCCATCGGGAACTGAGGTATACCCTTCCCAACTCTTCCGCATAAGAAGCACCACACCTAGAATAAGGATTATACATTTTGAGTATTATATTCACTACGTGTAAGCTCCAGAAAACGCTTTCTGATACTAAATAAAATAATACTAGATCATGGAGCTAAACCACCCTGGCTAACACCTCGAGATTCCATCTAATTCTACTCAATGATCAGTGCCTAGTTCACTCTAGTAGATATAGTAGTCATCCAGAAGATATTAACCTGTGAGAGGATGTCGTATATGAGACCATCCTTGAATCACTAGGCTTTGAAAAATCGTAAACCATAAGAATAGGTGTGAAGCACTGGAGTATAGTAAAGTGAGTAGAGTAATCCCTAACTGATAGACCACCATACTCCAGATTCATAAAATCCTAGGTTTTGTTAGCCCTCAGCATATCAAGATATTAGTCATAGAAGACTGTCAGAAAATCATATCATTCCATATCTTGCTGACAATATGTCTTTGTGGTAACATCCCACAACCTCATGGTGGAATCACACATCATATAAGTTGTTTTATTTAACCTCCTCTCAGGATGCGTCCCATGATTCTTGAAGATCGATAACATGACCTCAATCCATGACTCGAAAACATATGGACCACCTTCCCTCGAAAAAGTGGGTGGAAGCTACAACTGGAACACACATGTCCATTTTTTCATAGATATGGAAGGGTTTGGTGCTCCCTAAAAGGTTTTCATAAACCTCATATATCCTTCACGAAATGGTGCATCATCACCTGTGTCAGGTATAATGGCCAATGCCGCAACTGAAATTAATGGAGGGTCCACCGGTAGCCTATGGCCTAGCTCCTACGAGGTATAATCATATTCACTCTCCTAAAATACAACTAGAGGTCATCATTGAGTCATGAATCTGAATGTTAATTCACTTACCTCAATTCAAGATTATCAAGGTTCACAGTTCAAGATCACAAGAACTATACATGAGAAGAGAACCCATGAAGTTTGGAAAAATAAGAGTACACAACATATAGAAACCATGTACAATGTGTACACTTAAGCTATAACATGGGCGTGTACCTCTACCTGCCTTGGAGTGTAAATGTATTGGGTAGACGATGTTAAAGACTCACACATGGTGTGTATTATAGTTTCTCCTTCTGACCATGTACTTTTACATAGACAGATTGAAACAGTGTCTGCCTATGTCAAAATCCATGGGGTGTACCTAAAGCACATAGTGTGTTTATCTCAAAACCCCACATCTTGTGTTCTCTCACACACAGTCGGGCACACGGTCATCTACCACACTGTGTGTACTCAGATTACATGGTGTGTACTTTAAAAATTTATTTTCTTCTCAAACATAAGAACACATGGCGTGTGTTCATGGACCCACACACCGTGTTGTATGGGATTCTGGACATTAAGCCTCTTAAACATCACCAGAACCCCTGTTTTGAAATGTAAATCAACAGTATGACAAATTATGATTTTTGGGGCCCATAATCCATATTAATTAATGTTTGGAATCACATATATTAAATAATAACAAACTTTCAGCTCATGGTGGAAACATGATCCACCAAATTTCGATCAAAGAGGGCCCATACTCCTCATGCATCAAAGCTTGGAGTCCATCAAACATCCAACCATAACACATATCAATACACCCATCACAACAATAGGTATATCTATAATGGTACCTATCACAAAAACATTCATATCTATGATGACACCTATCACAATAGCATGTGATCAGTAATGCTCTTAAATGGCATGGTAAGAATGCATGGCATGTTATTTCTAATAAGTGCGTATATAATGAATGAGATGGAATGACCTCATATCATCTGGTTACAACGAAATTAAAAGCACAATAATATCAATAATAATACTTAAAAAAATTGTTTCACCCAATAGTGAAATCTAATTAACTGTAACATCTCAAAATTAGAAAAAAATCACAAGTCAATTCAAGACAATTTTGTCTTTCCCTGTATGCGGGGTAGCTACTCCTGAGCACATCTTAACACCAAATCCCATTACATTTATATCCCTTATTATTTTTTTCCAAAAACCAAATAAACCTAGTAAAGAAACCCTCTAGTACCACTTTGTAACATCCCATATCTAGATGCCACTGAACCGGTGCTCTATACACGGTTGGTCACATGGACTCAAACACATTTTTATAAATGCTAGATGATTCCAATTAGAAGCGAGGGATTATGGTGTGATAGTGTAGAAATTATGCCTTCATTGGCAGATTGTATCACAATGGAACAATAATATACTATAGTGGAAGCAATACAACTGAAACAAACAACATAATACCGATAATAAGGATAAGCAGAAGTCATAGCATGTAAAAGACGATGCTTCCCATAACATGTTATAACAAAGCATCCAAAAAATGTATACTCCACTAATAAACAATATCTGTCTCAAAATCACAAAAGAAAACAAAAGAAAAAGACAATTAATCATTGCAAACATCGGATCTGTCCCGTGTTCTCCTACTTCTAAGAAGCACATAAAGTACATGTACCAGGGAGCCTTCCAAGATCAACAACTGCAATAATATAATCTGTTTGGGCCCAAAAGCATGACGCAAACAGACTGTGAGACTAAATAACAGTAGGAAACCACCCAATGTCTATGCCAATATGTCTGTGGATATATATAATATGTAGTGTAAAATAGTGAAATCAATAAACCAAAAGGTACTCAAAAGTAAGCACACCAGATGTCTCAGAAGACAATGTAACCAAGTACAACTGAATCTCTAATTCATGATTTTTATTTGGATTGTCCAATGCATCATTAGTCATTATATTTTATTATTAAATTCCATTGGATTATATAAAATTATTGAGGTCCGAACTTGGCTCGACGCCCCCAGGAATAAAAGTAACCATCAACTCGTGACATAATAATAATTTAATCATATTCCAATAGATACTAGCAAGGGTACCCCTCAATGTATCCTACGTTTGCTCATCATTTTAGATAATCCTAAATGAGCCCGACCACCCTTTCCCATGGCTCACTCATGTACCTTACATAATTAACCTCTTGATCTCATAAATTTTCTTTTAACTGAGATAATGGTTAACCCAAGGTATATATGGTGAGATTAGTCACACAAGTCTAACCTTTTCTTTTAACCGAGGTTGTGGCTTTCCCATTGCTAATTACCTCTTTTTAATATTTAATTCAATTATACATTCCATCTCAAAATCAAAATATGTGAATTAAACTGTTACATGGATTTAACATAACCAACTCATGTGGGCACAATTAACATAATAACCAACACAAGTAAATTAAAATATTTCTTTTCAAAAGAAAGATAACTCATATGGGAAAAACATATAATATGACTATGATGAAATTTAAACATTTTCAAGGATTAACATAATATGTATTTCACATGGGAAGTTTATATAATGAACAATACATTTTAACAACCCAAGAATGGGAATATAAGTCAAGCCTCATAGGCCTTCTAAGCCAACCAACCATCCAATGGAAACGAACCCATGGGGTGATCCTAAATCAGTGGTTTTAGCCCTAATTTTTTTCAAGTCATCTAATTAATTACCTAAACACCTATAGAAAATAACGGTGTTTATTATTCAATAAAGATACCCCCTAAAAGTTGGCGCGCGACACTTCAACATATATAATCAACTCTAGAATTAGTGAAAGGCACAATACCACCTACCTCGTGTTAATATGACTCTCCTCATCTAGTTTTCATCTTCAATTACACATAAATTAGACTATAACTAAAAAAAGTGTAAAACATCTCAACCCTCAAAAACAAAGTAGAGAGAAAAAATTAGAAATAATGGCTTAAGATAAATCGACTAGTCACTGAAAGGGTTTCAATGGATTCGGTGTTGTTCGAATCCGGTTCCGGATGATGAAATGAGAATAGAATTCCCATTCACATTTTCTTGGGTGTGCAGCTCATCGAAATAGATCGTTCTTGTATGTATTCCAAAAATGACGCTACTTCTCTACTTAATCAAAAGAAAAAAGAAACGTACATAGCGTGTACTTGAAACTACACACTGTGTCTGGACAATTTCTTTCCAGATCATTACATGGCTAGGTACTTGGATTACATGGAATGTAGCCCTCTATACACAGTGTGTACATAAATGTACATGGCATGTAGGCCCTATTCATGACGTGTAATAGG
Source organism: Viscum album (assembly GCA_963277665.1). Taxonomy (NCBI): domain Eukaryota; kingdom Viridiplantae; phylum Streptophyta; class Magnoliopsida; order Santalales; family Viscaceae; genus Viscum; species Viscum album. The sequence continues at coordinate 183,923,850 of OY728145.1, forward strand.
CCAACATCCATCCCTTGACCACTTTTATCTCTATTTTCTAAAGTATACACTAAAAAGTAAAGATATGTACTTCAATGGAAGAACCAGGTTCTTAAAATTACTAACTTACACTATTGTTTCCTACAATGAGTTAAAACTCATTAGGATTAGAGTATTTTTTGATGACTCAAATTCCAATTGGAAATTTCTCTCATTTAAAATCTATGAGTAAAATTGACTTGTGGAAGAGAAAGTGGTACGAATATTTAAAGATGTGAAATTTGAAATTATTCTATTCAAAAAGTGGTTAAGAGACTGAAATGAAATATATAAAAATTTCATGTTTAATAATTAGTAGACATAGAAAATGGTTCAAAACATAGGAAAACTTAAAATAAAAACCAATATATTTTTTAATTAAAATTTATATATGGTTGGCTAAGCCATGATTTCTAGATTCCAACTAATGGATTTTTAATGGGATGAGAAGGAGTGTGAATTAGTGGGAGAGAAAAATCTATCCACGGTTGACATCCAAAAATGTATGGATGATAAGTGACCTTAAAGTCTTATTATCAAAGTGGAATTAATGATATTTCAATGTTCTTTTAATTCTATTGATAATGGGGATGTGGGATGAATACACTAGAAATATAATGTAATTATATTTCCTTGTAGAATGTGTTATGAATAGAAGGAGATGGATTTATGGTAGTATTTTCAAAAAAATACAAAGGGGTGGAATGTTACATCCATAAATATGGATTTTTTGAAAATAATTATTGGTGTAAATAATAGATAATAAAGTTGTTGATAATATATGAAGGGTTTATGTGTTAAAGAATGAGTGTGTATAGAATTATTAAAGACTAAGAACACATTGAAGGACTATAAATATAAAGATACACCATGATATCTATATATATAAAGGCCATGGAATTTGAATTGATATTGTTGAACTGGGAGTACTGAAGAAGGAATATGAATAGAAGGCATTTTGAAAATAAAGAATATTTGATGTTGATTATTGTTTTTTGGTATTAGTAGGAATAGATGGCCAAAAATTTATATCTTTAATAACATCATGATTATAGTTTTTGAATTAATGAAAATAAAACAAAATCATATTTCAAAAGGATAAATCTAAGAAATCAGAAGGTTTTATTGCACCTTGAAATTTAAATTCATGTGATGAATCATCTTCAAAAGAGTACTTGGAAAATTTGGTAAGTTTACTATATTACATGATAACATGGGATGCATCATAAATATTAATTTATTGAAATTATTTCCATGTATTAGAGAACACATAATATAATCATTTCATCTATATGATGTTGAAAATAATAATTGATAATTTCATTTTAAAAATTTGGAAATTTTTGGTTCATGATGTAACATTACAGGTCCTTACACGAAGGCTGGTTGAGTATATCTCAATTTTTCTTCCTCTTATAGTGTCATGTCGAGCAGCTAATTTCCATCCCATGAAGCTCTAGAAATGGATTTCAATTATTCCAAAATTTAGATGATTTAATTATATAGAAGAGGTTCACACCATAAACAGTGAATTGGAAAATTACTAGTACTATATTTATAGAGACCTATCCTCCTGAAATTATGGTAATGTCCTGACATGTTAATGGAAAATTGTTCTATGTTATATAAAGAAATGTATTGTGTTTTGACAAGTTAGTTTAGTCAAGGAGATTTGCAAGGATTGTTTCATGATCCTTTAAAAACTAAAAAATGGTAAATTTAGGGATTTAAACGTATTCATAAGGTCTAAGTATTTATTTATTGGGGAACCATGAATAAGGATATCACGCCATGAACATGTTTTATATTAAATTATTCGCATTACGTAGATATCTCTCATTACATGAAGAAGTTGTTTCTTGGAAATATAGTAGATACAATAAGAAATTAAAACAATTAAGTGTGTCCCATATTTATAGGTGTTGAATTTATTTTGAATTCACATTTATATATAAATTACTTATTTTAGTACACTTGGATGTATTTGAGCAGATTAGGGAGAATATAATTAATATTAACCCTTTAATAATGGGTTGGTTTCAAGGGATCTTAAAAAAATTTATCTTAGAATTTCTAGATATAAATATAAAGAGATTATTAAAAATATATTTTCATATAATAAAAATATTTGATCCAATAGAGTTCCATTATCATATATAGTGTAATTTAAGAATGATGTCTTGAGGGAGAATAAGATGGTTTACATCATCGTATCTGGTTTGAAGAAGTGGAATTCTTCTAGATATTTATATTTCATTAGTTATATTCATCTGTAATAAGAATTACATGATACAATGAATTAAATAATATAATAGATTCAATAATCACATTAAGTTACTGATATTATTTGGAGAAAAAATCATAATAAAGTAGAGCTTAAAGGATAATCTACATGGAAAAAAACATATGTAAGGTATTTTCGCCACCTGTATTGAACTGGAATAGACCCTCATGTTTATAGAATGTTGATTATAATGTTTATAAAATATCTAAAAATTATCTTAATGTATTGAATTAGTAAACAATAATTGGTTTTCCCTTTTATTGGTACTGTGCCTTTCAGAATCTATTTTTAACACTCAATTGACTAGTGTTTCATTATAGTAGCATAGAAAATACAATGTGTACGGTCATTTGATTTTACATTAATGGTGAACCAAGTAAAATATCTATGTTGTTATGATTTAATTTTTTTTTTATTACCATTCATCAAATAAGTAATTAAATAAAAAAATAGATTAAATTCATTCTTTCTAACATGGATTCATGATTCGTAAGGAAAAAATGACCAACTAAAAGAAAAAAATTAATCGCTTAGCACCCTGATTCACCCTCTAGCAGGGTTTTATAGATCTTTATGATCATATTAATTAATCAGTAACATCAAGAATTCATATAAGAATAAAATATTTAGATAATATAATAAATATCTAGAAATCAAAAAAAAAATTTCTTTTAGATTTGTGTTAGTTTTTTCTAAAATTTTGTTTACTTTGACAAAGTTTGTAGGTTAAAATATATATTCACAAGTTTATTGGTCAAAGTTACTATCAATTTTTAATTATATTGCAGTATTCCTTTTAAGATACTAGTTCTCATATTATACTTTTTTTTATGATAGTTCATTTCATACTTGTTAGTTTTGAAATATATAAACATATATTTTTTAGGATTATATATAGAATTAGTTGAACATTTCCTATATAAAAATACCAGACCATCTATAGATTAATAATGGTATGATTTGGGTGGTCAAAAAATATTTCTTAAAATCTATCTTATAGTATGATATTTTTCTATGGAATTGTTCCAAGACCTTTCTACCAGATATCAGAAATAGATTTACTACACATGTTTAACAATGAGGCAGTCTAATATTCGTAATAGTCTAACAAAACAGAATATCCTTACCTTAATAAATATTCCTATGTTTTTTATGTCTCAGTCATGCACTATTTTTATACATAGTTATCCATCAAATTCCAAAATGTCTCCAAAAGAAATTTATATATTATTGGTGCATCACTAGAAATAGGTTCATTCATTTGACCTTTGTAGGATAAAATACCCTTCCTTTTAGTAAATTCACTCTGAATTCCAAAATCTTAATTTTCAAATTCCCCAAAATATTATTCATATTATAAAAAATACACTCATCAAAATTATTAAAAATATTTATCTGACCGTATCATAGTAATTCAATTTTTTTAAAGGATCTTCTCATTACTTTTAACAAATATCTAGTAGATCTTGATTATCCATGATTTTGTAATAGATACTAATTCAGAGTTCATAAAATAGTTTTTAATATGGATACAAACACATTCAATTATCTCTTGAATCTCTTTAGCTCCCTTTGATCTTCTGTTCTAACTATTTTGACCATAGAAATTAATACCTTCTTGAATTAGAAAAATGTATCTAGGGTTTCTTAGTCACACATTAATATGAAAATATTATAATTAATTATATCAAAATCTAATGAGATAGCCTTAAATTTATCTTTAATAATTACTATTTCTTCTAAGAAAGAATATGTAACACTTGTTTAACTATGTTGATTATTTCCCAACATTTTACCTCGAGCCATCAATGTCTATTTGAGCTCATCAATGAATTTTTTTAGTCCATTTGAGAACTAAATTTCTCAAAAAAATCTTAGAAATGTAATTTTATATCTATTCATGTAATTAATCTCTTGCTTCTTTCATATGAATTTTTAACATTGCTATTTATCCCTTTAACTCAAAAAACTACCCAATAAAAAATATGTGGATATTTTCATCAAAAATCATCTGAATTTTATTATTTTCAATTGAGAATGGAAGAAATTATTCACCTCCTTCATTGAAAATAGTTTATGGTATTCCATCATCTAAAATCTACCCATTCCTCCAGAAAAATGACATTATTGCATTCCTTATATTTTCTTCATTAGCTTGGTCACTGACATCTTAATCATGTTTAGCTCTAGTATCCAAATAAGACTCCTAATCCATCACATCATCACTTAATAACTCTTATAAATCATCTTTTCTAACATCAATATCAATTTATTCATTATAAATAATTTATTTTTAATGTAGAGTTTTAATACCCAAGAATTCCATAATTTTTTTTAATAAAATTAAATGGGATTATTTTGAGACCTGGCACTAAGACGATGTGAGATTTCAAGGCATGGAGTGCCAGAATGATCTGTCAAAAAATGTTAATATTTCAATTGCATGTGTGAGCAGTTTTCCTAAAAAATTTGAATAACTCTTAAACAGTTTCCGAGATACGAAATCTGAAGTCAATGGTTTGTTTAGGATGGCAGGTATACCCTATATGCGACGTAAGTTTAGTCAGTGCAGACCTTCAGAAAGAAACCCTGGAAATAGAATAACCATACATAAAATAATTTAATAAAATAATTTTATTTTTAAAATACTTAAAATCTATGAACGGTGACTCGGATTGAAAATATGAGACAACTATTACATTTGTGAGGGTATTCTTTCCTTAGGTTATGCCTAACATTGTCCGACACTTGTCAACATTGGAAAATAGTTTTTGGTCCTAAATAAAATTATTTAATAAAATTATTTTATATTAAAATACATATAAATCCTAAATGGTAACTTGGATCTAAAGTCTGAAAGTACCGTTGTGCTTGTGAGATCATGATTCTCTTAAGAGGAGCTTAACCATGACCGACACTAGGTGAGGGTGAAAGATAGTTTTAAAACATTTTTAAGATCATTTAAATAAATGTGCATGTGGGTTTTTCTATTTTTTAAACTAGTTCTTACATAAAAAATATAAGGGCACTATTGAACTCATAGTGACGAGATTCGCCTAGAGAGGAACCAAATTCAACCAGAGAGGGTTGACCGGAGAAGATTGTTTTTTGTCTTTTAGAAAAAAAATAAAATAACTTAAAAAGTTATTTTTTTGTTTCTCTTCACCGTTGAGCGGTGGCACTCCAGAACTATGGTGGCTATGATGAGGAGACAAAAAGTCAAATAATGTGAATCATATTAATGGGGATCTTAAAGGTACAATGTAATGACTCGTTTTTTATGTGTAACGACGCAACACTAGAGAGTAACAGATACAATGTGATGTGTTTCTCTTTTAAAGAGATAACAAGATGGAAAATCAGAGCTACAATTTCTCTGATGAGCGGTGAAGAAATTATCTCCAACAAAGAACATTGGAGAATCACTAACAGTAACAACACACCTCAATGAATGGGACCAGATAGCGATGAATGATAATGGTTTCGAATGGAATGTGAATCCTCATGGAAAGATAGCTTTAGCGATGAATCTATCTGAGGTTGGGGTTATTTTATTATTTTGAGTTTCCACATTCATCATTATAAAACAAAAAATGTGGATCAAACCAAGAACAGGTGTATCCGCAGATCCAATTTTCACGCGAGAGTGTGATTATACTCAGGGTTTGCATCGGGGTTACCCTATTGTTATAATATTGAATGTCCCTCTTTTTTTACACTCTAATGCAGAGGGCGAGGACCAACACGAACAAGGCCAGAGCCCCTCCACCTTATGTGTTTGTAAGGGATGAACATCCAAGTTGACGGTGAAGTGGAATCAAGGACTTAGGTAAAAATTCGGCACCCCATGGAAGCTGGAGGCACAAAAGGCATGAGGAACAAACCACCGGAGCAGACCTAGTGGTTCGCTGAAGGCACTATCAGCATGCCACGATGGCCAGCAAAATGAGGTTCCATGATGAAGTTGCAGGAGCCGCCAAAACTCAGGTTGGAAGCTAGAGGAGGATAGGTGAGGCCATACAGAAGTGTCAGAAGGGCAGTGGATGCCCCACAGGATATGGTGTGTTTACACGTCGTCCAGTGGGACCACGTGCAGGAGGAAGGGTGGCCGGATCCTACCGGACGCCCAGTGGGCATTTGGGTTGGAGAAGACCATCCCTCCATGTTGTCTAGTCCTTTGGAATAAAACTAAACTACTGGGCATCCCATGATGAAAAGAAACCAGTCTGCCGGTTGCTAGCTGGGACGAAAGGAACTGCGTAACTGGGAGACGTGGGGGGTTGGACAACCGTCGAACCGAGTCCTGTCTAGCAAGGCAAAATGGGCTTGGACCAGTTTTCGGGTCGGATTGGGCCAGCCGAGACCCGAACTAGGTTAGTTCAGATCGGTCGAACCGGGAAGGGGCATGTGGGACCCCCGTACCGGGTTATTCTGGCCGGTCTGACCGAGTCAGACAAGGCCTAGACACGACCGTCCCCCTGTCACTAAAACACCAATATCTTTCAGACCAATTTTTTGATTGACGAGCAATTTGCGGTGTTGGAAGCCTCATGATGAGAAGGTTCTTTTGGAATACTCTAAAGAGGTTTTCATGGAATTTTATATGCGATTAATGGAATGAGGAGTGGTTTCTCGTGGAATTAAGGGCACTACGTGTGGGAATCCTGCGGCTGACTGAGACCCGAAGACCTCTAACAAAAAACCATGTGTGGATCCTCTAAAAGAAACCCTAGGTTGATCTTCTACGATGTCCTAGTGGGAAGAGGATTTGTGGGACCTGGTAGGCACCCAGTGGGGAGCGACTATGTGTGACCCGACAGACCCATAGTAGTCATAAGGGATGAGTACCTTAGTACGATTGGAAAGGTGGGAAGTATCTATGTGTGACCCGGTAGACCCACAGTGAGGGGTGGCTCTGTGGAAGCCAACATACCCACAAAACTCATTAGGGATCAGTACCCCAATAGTCCAAGGTGTTCAGTGTTGTGACTGGTGGTCTTTCTTTCATTACTCTTTATTATACCTATGTGAGCTGGCTTGCTTCATGATCATGCTTCGGGGATTGTTTTGTGGATTGATTTCTGGTATATCATGTAGGATCCCAGGACACCCTAAGATGGAAGGGGTGAATCCGGGTGTCAACTTTTTCTTCTTAAAGTTGTGTATCTTGTTCCCACGTTGGTAGTAACTACATAATCCTATATGATGGATATGATCAGAAATGAATCATTCACATTAAAAGAGATAACACATCAATTTTACTTGGTTCACCACTAAGGGCTACATCCAAGGAGCATACGCCGACAAGTTTCCGGTCATACCAAATTCCACTAATCTTCACAAGTTGTGGATTACATAGGTTCAGGAACAGTCACTCTATCCGAGGCTCACTGCCATTACAATGGTCCATGGATATCTCACTACTTCCCTCGGGTCACTCCCATTAACTCCCCCTAACTCACTGCCCTTGGTGAAGTCACACTTAGTTTATAGACATGAAGGTCTCTTCATCATTGCATAAGAATGCATCCTCTGTTTTATGTAGATGCTCTATTGAAGTCCAATGTTCATCCACTGATGAATACCCATTTTTCTCTTAAACACTGGGAAAACTACAATTTTAAAGTACCTTCGTAAAGCACCCTACTTCGCGAGGCTACCAATTTCGCGAAGCCCAAACAAGCCTTTGCGAATCTCATTCCTTTTCGCGAAGCTCACAATTTCGCGGAGCTCAGACCATCGCAAAGATCAATCCTTCGCAATGATTAGGCCCTCACGGAGCTCAAATCATCGCAAAGTGACTTCTCTCGCGAAGCTCACTGAGCCAATGTGGAGCACATGACTTTCACGGAGCTAGAATAGCCGCCGCGAAGCTCCTCTTTTGTGAAGCACACTTCCTTCACGAACTTCCTTCATGGAATGAGAGAAAATAATTTTCTCTGAAAAATCTCTCTACATCTCTCAAGGGGGTCGGCTTCAATTTATAGGCAATTTCACCGACCCTCGACCCATCCGCGCGAAGTCAGTGCCACGTCATCGCTAATCGTGAAGCTCTGAAGTTTCCGCCGGAATTCTATCCAAATCGCGATGCACCTCGAAAATTTTGGGATCGCGGAGATCGTCGTAATCGTGGAGCATTACCGTCAACATTATTTCGCGCCTTCTCCACGAAGATCCATCACAAATCCCCTCACCGCCGCGATGCACTTCAACTTTGTCGTTCGCGATGCTTTGACGTAATCGCGAAGCATCACCACCTCCATTTTTCTGGTCTTTGCGAAATCCAATCCATGCATCCTCTCTTCGCGAAATTAATTCCTTTTTCATTTAAAAAAATGATCTTTATCGATATCTACCTTTTATCTGCTCTTTTTATACCGCCTCCAGATCATTCATTCCTTTGTCGACGTTCTTGAATCAAACATGGATCGTTAACCACATCCCTTGAACTCGACAAGACACCATGGAATCTCCTTTTCAAAAAATTTGTATGTCGTTTGTTTTCTTTGTCAACCTCAAACACACTTCTTCTCGGTGATTTGTATCCTTTAGCAACTCTTCTGCTTTCATCACAAACTCCACTATCGTGATATGTATTTTTTGAAAGAATAGCTTTAGAATCATCATCTTCTGTGACAATGTGATGTGCATGGCCATCTCAGAGTTCCAATCCCCGCATGGCCATCTTAGAATTCCATTTACTTGCACATTGTCTTCTTCTTCAACCGCCATGATCTACTTCATACCGAGCATATGACTCAATTTGTCAAGAAGCCTCTTGAATGGTTCACATGAAATCATGATTAATTGCATGGTCTTCATCAAAACCCATGGTTCTCATGCAATAATGAGGAATTTCATGGTCTTCATCAAAACCCATGGTTCTCATGCAATAATGAGGAATTGCACGGTCTTCATCAAAAACATCATTCTTCATTAATCATACTAAGATGGATTACTCCTCACTTATTCATTGTTGTAAACAATGTGTCACCTTTGACACATGTTCTTTGAACTTATGATCAGTACAACAATCATATGAATTTCCATTCCTCCATTTCATTTGAGTACTTTTTGATCTCCTTCATTTTTACATTAGTTGACAACTATTGACAAAAAATACAACCTTATACATAAAGTGGTTCCAACATTTAATTTTTGGTTTGGGGTCCCTAGTGAGTATTTTGTTACTAACTCATGCATGGTATTCACCTGCACGTGTTGTGTCTGGAAAAAATGACTGCTGCCTTGATCGAGGACTTGTTGGCCTAGGAGCCAGTGGTTCCCAGTGAGATCAGGAAGGTGAGGTGTACTTCTACAACTTCTGGATGCTAGTCTACACTTACCCATAAGGTGGGGATTTCAGTGGATGGATTTCAGAGATCTTTTTTAATTTAATTTTTTCAATTATTCTTTTTTTGGGTTTTTATTCTGGCCCATTTGACTTACAACTTGTACCTTTAATCAGTGGTTGTTTAGTGGCATGCATTTTTTCCTTTCCAACAGTTTGGGACGTGGTTGTGTGTGAGTGCGTGTGTATAAGTACTCAGGAAAATGCCTCCCACTCATGGGATAATGCCATCATTGTTAGTCTCTATCTCTTGGCCTTTGGTAGGTGGGTTTCGGCTAGACACGACACGGGCCCCAGGGGACATGTCGTGACAAGAGGTCTGGTGGTTCTTCCCTACAATACACTAATATTTTAGTATATATTCTCTTTTAAATAAATACTATATTAAATAGATTGTTTCACATAGAACAATGAACTAAAATGAACCATTTAATAATTTATTGACACAAAATATTACAATTTAAGATTAAAATTAATACATTATGAAAATCAAATAAGAAACAACATTAAGAAATCAATAAGAGGAATAAATCCACATGTTAATAAAATTTCCACAAACACGAAATCCTTTTTCCTCGTGGTTTGATATCATGTTCATAAATCTTATTATAATTGTGGAAATAAGGAAAAATATTAGAAATATAGTAAACATTCCAGGACTAAAGTTAATGAATTTGTATGAATGATTATATAAATATATTTAAGGATATATATAAGAATGTAATCTAATATTTATTCATATGGTCGTTGGAAATATGGTCATTGAACAAATGGTCATTGGATCTATGGTAATTGTATATAATGGTATCTAATTGGTAAGTTTATGTTATGTAATTATTAGTAATAAATTACAATTAATATAATTTAGAAATAATAAATAACATTATAATGAAATGAAAAAAATTAATTAAAGTATTTTCTTATAAAAAATGTATTTTTTGTTACATATTATTATTACTATTTTCAAAAAGAATGATTTTATAATTTTTATAAAATTAAAAGATATATGATAATAAATATGATTTGATAAATTTTAATTTTTATAAGATATATAATTTTAGTAGGTTGTGATTAAAAAAAATTAATACAAAATAAGACATTTTTATTAATGAATTATTGATTCTATGATATTTTTAAAATTTATATTAATTAATTAAATTAATAAAATTTAAAGGATAATTATAAAGTAATTTAATGTTTCAATGTATAAAAAATAGTTTAAAATTAATTTAATTAGTAATTGATATGAAATAATATTAAGAACACTTAATGCTTAAAAGGTCATATTTATATAAAAACTATTTTTTTTATAAATTTAAGGTTTTAATTTAAAAGATAAATGTCAAATATTAGGAAATTTAATTAGAATAAAAAGATTTTAAAAATATAATTAGAACAATGAAATTAATTAAGAAGGTCAGTTTTATTTTTAGGCATAAAAATAATTTACTCGGGAGAATAGTGCATGGAATTAGTAAACAATAAAAACAATAAAATATAGTATATAGTGAAAATGATATATATAACTTATAAAAATAATATTAAAAATGGGTAATGGAGTGAATATAAGAAATCCTTGGTTTTTTCCACATATGGGTCCTCTTTCCATTTAAAAATTACCTTCCCTAACCATTTTGTAATGAGAAATTGTAATAGTTTCACTCAAACTCTCCAATAAAAGGACGTCTCTACCACCCATTACAAATATCTCATACCCTTCAGTTATCTCTTTAATACCTTAAAAATTTACCTATAATAAATTTTTCATAGAAATTTGGTTGATTTTCCCCAATAAAGGAGTTCTAAATCCTTCATTATAAAGGATCTTGTTTGAAGGATCAGATTCATCGAAGTGATTATTTAAGTTCTTCTATAACATTTTAAATTATATTACAATATAAATTGATTAAAAATACCATTATAAACTATAATTATGTTCTATTAATATCATTATACTTATATTAAAATTATATTACTGCTATATAACTCTAAAATCTTACTCATTCATTAATATAGTATCCCTTCTTTAGGTAGATTCAACCACCGACATGAATGATATTGTACCACCATCCAAACATTAATCATGAATAATTATAAAGATTTTAATAATGGTAATATATGATATTAGTAGTAATTCATTTTATTAATGTTGTTCTAAAATGGTGACAAACAAATTAATGGCCATTACAAAGTAACTTATTATTATGCATAAATTATATAAAAGTTTCACATCGTGGATTCCATTATCACAATCCATACCGACCCCTTACATAAAATGGACATGGGAGTAAATAAATCCTGGAAAAATTTATTCCACTAACATTTAAAATAAGATAATTATGAAATTTTAATAAAAACAATTATGATTGACATCTCTATTATGAAACTTTTATGAAATAATCAAAATTTCTAACATATGATAGTAAAAATAAAAAATAAATAACTAATATATGTGTAACAAATGATTATAATTTAATATTATAAATAAAATAGATATGAATAAGGTTTATAAATATGTGATTAATATATTTTTATTTTTAAAACATGAGTTTAAAATTCCCTTTAGGAAATCAAGAGTAAAGGTAAGGGTTTCGTTCTAGTCTCACTTTGAAATCATTAATTTTTATGATTAAATTTATATTTAGGAAAGTTGTATATTATTTCTATATGAAACCCCATATATCTTTTTATCCTCATGTTTTTTGTGTGTTTTAAATGTCTTCATACAATTTCACCTCCCTTTGTTCACAACCCAACCAAAAGGATGCCAGTAAGTGGAGTTGACCTTATCCCATTTTTCTATAAAGATTCTTTCTCATCCATGTTCATATTTTTTATTTTGTTTTATAAATTTATTATACATAATTATATTACTATTTAATTTAATTATATATTTATTTTAAAATGATTTAAAATGTGTGAATGGAATATCTTTTTATAATTTTATGCATAAGTCATTTTCTATTTCATTCCATTATAAAGTGTGAAGGGAATGTTTTTTAACACTTTCGGAAAAAATGATATTTCCCACCATATTATTTATTTTTATTAATGAATATTACTTTACATGTTTTCATGGTTTTATAAATAAATTTATCTTTTCACTATTTTATAAATAATTTCCTTTTAAATAATAGTAATTAAAAATGAAAAGGGTAATTCTTTTTATTTTTATATTAAGGCCTTTGAAATCATGTATGGAATTCTATGGTAGATGAAAATGAAAATAGAAAAAAGGAATAAAATATCGAACAAAGTAATGGTTTCACTTAAGATTTTTACATGAAGAAATTATATATGTTCTTTTTCGCAGCGATATGGACAAACTTGGTGAATATGTAAAGATATCACAAACTATTGTCATTCATAGTAGTGAGGAAGGAAATATACATGACCATGAGGCACTTATCAGGATCTAGGTACTTGAATAATCCTTGAAGACCCCCTAAATGGTTGAGTGTAGCTAACATATCCCTATATTCCCATATATTTTTTTTCTAATATTGTTTTTAACATTTTATGTAAATTTCACAACATGACATACTATATGGGAACTTTTTCCAAAAATAATAGAAACAATTACCAATTTAGAGATACCCTTGTCATTAAATAAATGATTTCAAATTCCTTAATATTACTAAATAAATTATTAAGGATTAATTATTTAATTATAGAGCTAAATAAGTAACATAAATGAATAAAAATCAATGAGTTCCTTTCGTGCGACCAGTCCATGAAGGCTAGTTCGTGATCTCCACCAAAAAGTCTAGTTCATAAGGCCCCTCAGTTGGGGATAGTTTATAATGCCCTATTTTTAAGGACCCTCTATAATGGATATTTTATGAGGGACCATTTATTAGTCCCTTCTTTGAAATGTATTTCTTTTTGTCTCATTCATGATGCCCCTTTATGAAGTCCAGTTTATGAGGGATAATTTCAGAAGTCCATCTCATGAATGCCATTATACAAGGGATCTTATATGGGATAACTTCATAGAGGACGATTAATAAGGGATGACAATTAAAGATCAACCACAAAAAAATCCGTTACAAAATCTTTTAGATCAGTTCCTATATAGTCAATAACACTTCATGTAGCACATTAACCCTATGTAAAACACGGTCTTTCAAGGGTGTTTGTTTACTCCAACCCAATAGAATCAACCATGGGTAAATATTTCTATTGATGGAAAAATCATGGAGTAACAAAACGTTGGATAATGGAGACATTCATAGATCATTTTAAAAACTCATGTGACCTAGCAATGCGAAAAAAATATAATGACTATCTTGGATTCCCTTTTCCAATGTAAAATCCATCAAAAGTTTGTTCAAGAACGGAATCCTCCACATATTATTGAAATAAATGAACAATAAATAAAAATTAGTGCATACCCCTTTGACCATATATTTACTCAATAATAAGCTTCTCTTAGGTTTTTATCATAGACTTACAGGACCCACAAGTTAATAACGACCATTTATTCCCTTGATAATGAGAGTATTTTTAATTAGGATACACTTAAAACACTGGTTGGATAATTGCACTAATATTAGATACCAAGTGTCAAGTTATCCACACCTTTTATCCAGAAAATGAGCTAGGGATCCCATGACTTGGAATTTATATTATGTGTAATTGTAAAATCCTAGAATTTCTATGAAATTTGAAAATAATTATCATAAAATATATTTGTATTTTTTTAAAAAAGTATATCATTTTTTTAAAAACTATTATATTATTCTTTTATAAAATTTATATTTTTAAAATCTTATGTTATAATATTTTTAAAAAATTAATATTCTCAAACAATAAGACTTGATAATAAATTAATACGACTTCTATAAACATGATAATTTTGTATTATAATTATGATTATTTGATTAATTTTTCATAATAAACAAATATTTTATTTAAAAATATTATAAAAAAATACCATAAACAATTATTTTGATAACAATAGAAATATGTTTTGATATAAGAGAATGTTTCAAAAAACTTAAGTGACTTTGAATGAGATAATATTTTTTTATAAATTATGAGAATTTTAATTTTACATTCTAATATGACTTATACCTTATAAATAATTAAATTTACATAAATTAATTATAAGAAAAATATTCAGAATTATAATATTATAATTTATTTTTTTCATACCAATAATATAATTTATATTTTTATAAAAAATTATATTCTGTTAATCATAAAATCATTTTGAATTATGAATATAATTATTTTAAAAACTTTTTATTTATAATATTAATTATTTTTTATTTTAAATAAACATAATTATATTTTTTAAAATATATATTTAAACTATAATAATAATAATAAACATATGGAACATAAAAAAATTAATGAAACCGTTTTGTTTAAAAAAATGGAAAACGTGTTTTGAAGGGGTGGGGTGTGCGTCGACCCAAAGTGACAAGGGGGTCACGATGTCAGGATCAAGTGGCCTTGATGGATTCATGTTGAGAGATATTGTCACGACCCGTCCCCTAGGGCCCGTGCCATGATTACCCGAAGCCTGCCTTCCATAGGCCATGGGCTGGTGACTAGTACCAAAGGCGTAAATCCCAAAAACTTGGAAGGCATTTCCTTTAAAACCTGAAAACTCACACATCAAAGTACAAGCTAGAAGGAAAACACTAAGTAAAACTATATAAAGAAGTATAATAAAAGTAAAAGGGGGAAAAAATACAAGCCCAATTGTAAAGTACAAGGAAACAGAAATTAAAACTGAAGAAAAGAAAAGCTGACGCCGGGTCGTCCTCCAAGTTCCTGCCTGAAGGGTAGGTGGAGATCGCCTCGTCAGCACTCCAGGTCCATCCGTCTCCTCCATGTATCATCACGTCGTATGGTCCACCTCTGGGTACTGTCCGATCTCGGTACTCTCAGCCTCAGTCAGCACTGTTCATCGTCTGTATCCAATACAACGAGGTTCGGGCATAGCCCGTGCAGGGGAGAGTATAACGATGCTCAGTAGGGACCCTGAGACCCTTAAGTTCTCACACAATCCAACAAGGATAAACCACAAAGTATGAAATCAACAGATAACCACACTTAGGTATATGCCCATACAAATACCTAAGTTATCATGTAATACATCTCAATCATGATGAAAACACAAAAGTAACTGACTTAGATAACACGAGTATATAAATTTTATAGAGAGTTAGAGGTGATTAGGAGTATCCACTAAATCATCTATTCTGTCGAACCCACGTTGGATCCTTGTACATAAATCAGAACTGTCGAACCCACACAGGATCTAGGAACAGTAGTCAGAGCTGTCAAACCCACACAGGATCTAGGAACAGTAGTCAGAGCGGTCAAACCCACACAAGATCCAGGAAAAGTAGTTAGAACTTTCGAACCCACACAGGATCTAGGAAAAGTATTCAGAACCATCGAACCCACATAGGATCCAGGAACAGTAGTCATAGTTGTCAAACCCACACAGGATCCAGGAACAGAAATTAGAACTATTGAACCCACACAGGATCCAGGAATAGTAGTCAGATCTGTCGAACCCACACATGATCGAGGAATAGTAGTTAGAGCTGTCGAACCCACATAGGATCCAGGAACAGTAGTCAGAGAGCAGCCAGCCACAGGATTTCTCCACAACCACGCTTGATTCTGGGAGGACCACTCCTCTATCCAAGTGTCGATATATAAACTTCCACTAAATCCCATGAAGAAATAACCCGATGGTCCGCCTCATCATAGGGGTCTCAACGCAACAGATGACGCGTCAATCAGATTCCCGGTTTGAGAGTTATTAGTCTTTTAGTCCTGGGGTCCCGGTTGGATTTGTGCACGATCCAACCTGACCGTATCTCAAATGTACCCCAAAATATAGTGGGGTTTACTCTAAGGGACTATCAGGCTCCATGATTTCTTGCGCCGCTGACGGTTCGTCAAACGGACATTCTGTGCCAAACATATGGCCGAAGAAATTAAATGGGCCGAAGTGGTCCCGGGTCCTATCCGACCCGATCAGATCAACCTAGACCGACCCAGTATAGGTCAACCTAGCCTCTCCCATTGGGTCTGGCTCTATCCGTTGGGCCTGGCCCAGCAGGCCACGAAGGCTATGAGTAGCACGAGGGCACAGACCGGTCGTGAGGGCACGGACCGGCTGCACATCGGTGTAAGGGCGGTTCGGCCCAGAGGCGCCGTGAGGGACGCAGATCAGGTGGCCCAGCCCAAGAGACTGGAGGGCATCCGGGTGGCCGGAGGGTGCATGGGAGGCCAGCAGTGACCGGAATCCAGGAGGTCAGCGGGGGGACGGGTGGCCGGCGGGAGCACGGGAGGCCGGAAGTGGCTGGATGCCGGGAGGCCGACGGGCGGCCGAGTGGTCGGCGGGCGCACGGGTCGCCGGCATCAGCTGGGAGCCGGTTCGGCTGAAGCACTGCGAGGGCGACACGGGTTGCAGAGTCCGCGGGTAGCATGGTTGTTTTCTGTCACCTCTTCATTTTGTCGTCATTCCTAAGAACATCACCAAGAGATCAGTGGAGGGAGTCGGGCCATGTTAGTTGGTCTGGACACTCCACAATTAGGATGATAGCAATCGGTCCATCAAGAAAAGAGAACGATGAAATTCAAAATCTACAACCTCCGAAATGATTCTTTTCCAATCTAAAAAAGAAAATCAAGGAAAGCATTAACATGCAAATAAACCCCCATACCTTTGTTTGATGTTTTTCGACGTTGGTGCAGGGATGAAGATGGATAGTTGGGAAAAGACAGATGTTGGTTTCATCGGCATTTTTCTCGATAGTCGATTTGTGCACCGCCTGGTCATAGTCGAAATCTTCCTATGTTAGAGTAGGTTTTGAGGAAGGAAGTCAAAGTCGCTCCTCACCAACGTTCATTATTGGATAAATGCGTTCTTCATGGAGGATGTGTAATTCTCCAGGTGTTTGGTGTCGTCTCACTTTACCAGCGCTTCGTTGCTTGGTGAAGCAATCCCAAAACCTCTTCCCAAAAATTCTATATATAGGAGAGGGAGGGAAGTAGGTAACCATCATTGGAATTTATGACAGTTCATTTATTTGGATCCTTCCTAAATTCCAACGATGCGGTTATTTAAATTTCAAAAAAGCAAGCTAATTAAAATATGTTGGCTCAATTTAAGAGGTGCGTTGGATATAATTATTCAGATGATACCAAGAGGCTCCCCCCACATTTAATAGGGACTTGATAGGTTTCTCCCAATTTAATGGGAGGGTTCAGGGAGGTTTAAAAACCTGGGTGGTCCCCACCACCATGACCTCTCATGGGAGGTAATGGTTTGGGTGGTCCCCACCACCATATCCTCTCATGGAAGGTTAAGGTGTGGTGGTCCCCACATCCATCTTCAATGTGGAGGTTTAGCTCCGATGGACCGCACCAGAAATATCTACATGGAAGCACAAAATAATATAAAGTGGAGATCATTTTTTTTATTATTTTCCATGAAAAACCAAAAAACTAACTTTCATTCTCTACCCACTACTATCGAGGTGAAAGTTTTTGTAAGATAAAATTGGCACTGCGAGTTCAGTGGTGCCCTCATATTTCTATTCCAATCACAGTTCCAAAATTTATAATATGCCGCTCACGCGTTTACTGAATGCACCCGAAAAAAAGTTCGGAAAATTATTATCAGTCACCCTCAACCTGAACCGGTCGAGGTTAGGCCCTGCCTAGGTGAACCACACCCCAAAGAACCCAACGGTACTCTCGTATTTTCTATCCGAGTTACCGTTTAGAATATATGAATTTTACATTAAAATAATTTTCACTTAATTATTTTATTTGCGGCTAAAAACTATCTTTTTCTAGTGGCCCGCGTTGGCCAAAGTTAGTATCATCTTAAATAAAGCATTCCCTCACTAGTTCAGTAGTGGTCTCAGATTTTTAATCTGATTTACTATTTGTGAGTTATAAGTATTTGAAAAATAAAATAATTTATTTTATTATTTTATTTACAGTTATGCCAAATTTTGGTTTTCTCACAGGAATCCAGTGCTGACTAATCTTAAGTCATGCCTAGGGTAAACCTGCCATCCTAAGCGCAATGGTGCCCTTGGATTACTGACCCGCGCAACCATTTAAGAGTTATTCCACTTTTTAAGGAAAACTGCTCACTCACATTAACATAATCTTACAAAACATCGATGGATCATTCCGGGAACTCCAAGCCTCGGAATCATGTGCCTTTTGATTTCATGGACTCGTAAAATTCCCATATATTTAAAAACAATTACATAGAAATTCCATGTATTTATAGATATGGGGTCGAGCTGCCATGGGGTTTTGACTAAGGAAGGATGAACAAGGAGTCTGTTTTCATCGATCAATGAGATCCAATGTAGATATTGGTTTATATTCAAGATATGGGAATTTGAGCACCATGACTGACCACATATGGGGTGATCAAAGTGTACTTAGGGTTATGACCTTAGATGAGAGTAACTGACCATGGATGGAGTTCTCATTGCTACCCTTATGTTCTAATCTTTTTAGATCTAGAAGTAGGTGTCCAAATCTTATGGTTTCATTGTATTCATCATTTTTCTTCTCTTTTTGTTGTTGTTTATGCTTATTGTTGTCAATTTGGTTTTGTTTAACATGTTGTTAATATTATATTCATTAATATCTATTTGATACAATTGTTTGATAATGATTTTCTGTATCTATCATTTTTTTATGATCTATCTTGATCTCTACTGGTCTAGTTTTAGCTGTAAGGCTTCGATTTAATATATTTTTTTAATACAATTTGGCCTCATGGGATTCTTTTATCATTCCCACTGATGAACATCTTAGTCTCATTTTACTTTTATTCTCAGATCCCCTAATTTTCACACTTACTATGAGTGTATAAATATATACATGAAATATTATATTAACTATTTTAATCTATATTCTCAGTTTTCTATAAAAACATGAATATATATATGTATTGAGATATTTTAGAATCCCCTCTCGTACAAATAATTTGATTTATAAATTTTTTTATATTTTTTTATCAGTGTGTAAAAAGTGATATGTATGGATATAAAAGCATTGATCCAACATGGAAATTAACTTGAAAAAAGATTTTTTTAACCAGAGGGAGAGAGTGTGTGTGCAAAGTAGCAGCAACATAAAATCTTTAGCTTGTGTGTACCCATCAAGTAAGGGATCTGTTTTTTTAATTATATATTTTTATTAATGTATATAGTTTTATTTTATTCTTATATATAAGGGATTAATTATTTATTTTAACATTATTTATTTTTTGGTTCAAGTTGTATTTGTAAGGTGAATTTATTTCAGAAAATTACTATATATAAGTATTTTCCAATCCAATGATTTATACAGAAGTGATCTCCAAGTTATAATTTTGATTTATTATTTGTGTATATATGTAGTTTTAAAGTTTATTATCAACATATATATTTGTTTAAGTATTATTTTTCATACTGCATTTTCCTTTATTTCAAAGTCATAAAGGCGTTATTTTTATGGGTATAATATTTTTTTGTATTTATTATACCTAAAAAATAAATGCATATTCATGTATATATACACGCACACATGATTTATTCAATTTCCAAGATCACTTCACTCCCAATATCTTATTTATGATTATGTATATTTGTGTGTAAATATATATACATCGGTGTGTGTGTATAATTATTACTAAATTTCAAGATTATACATGATTAGTCTATTCTAAGTTTCAATTTTTTTGAACATATGTATATAAGTATTATTTTCAAAACATTTCACAATTTTAATTCGATTATTTATGCAGGTAAAAAAATGTATTAATATATTTAAGGAAATAAATGTTAAAAATTCAAAAAAATTATGAAATAGAATCATGTCAAATGCATATCATCCATAAATCATGATTATGCACAAATCTCATCGATTATCCATGACATCTCATACATTAATATATGTAAATATATATGTATATACATGTAATCATGTGCGTTGAATAAAATTTTTAATTTATCTGAACTACCTACAAAAATGGATTTTTATGAGATTATGAATGAGATTTTAAGTACATGGAAGTAAATTAACCTTCCCTTTAAATATGAAATGTCTTAGTATTAAGATATTTGGTTGTTCTAAGTCTATCAAGTGATTTTACATTATGTTTTATATTTATACATTTATATATAAATATAAGTGTGTGTATTTAATGTTTGTTTATATTTTTAAAACAAAAAATCTAGTGGAAACACAAACACACACATATATATATGTTAGGAAAGCTAAAACGTTTTTTATAAACTATTTACACTTTGAAATTATAATCATGAAAGGGAGAGAGGAGTGAACTCATCCCCCAAGAAATTTCATAGTCCCAGACAGCTTTCAATGTTACAAGTGGCCTCACAGTTTTGTTTTCAGAAACTTTCTTAATATTATTTCCAAATCTATGGATTTGTTTTAAAACATTTTCCATGTATAATTAATTTCAAAGAATTATAATATTTTATAAATCTATTTTACAATGGTATTTTTATTGGCCTTCTAAATAACCCATTACTAGGAAAAATTACTTCTCACCTTATGTTTTAAACATATATTCAAAGGTTTAGTAGAATTTCATGGAGGATGAAGTACACACCTTGTATTTTTGATTAATTTATTTTATTATTTATAGTTTGGTTAAGTTGTAAGGAATGTATCTAAATCTCAAGAACCAAGACCGGTAAAATTTCCTGCTATGTAATAAATGTTGTGTATTTATTCAGTTTCTTTATAAAATACTACCTGACATTTTTATGTGTAGAACCCGAAAGCATGGTTTCAGGTATTTATAGTTGGTAACAGAGCAAGAGTTTATAAAAATTAATAGAATAGATGTTTTTTATATGTAGTAGAGTATAAAAGTTTAGTATTTCTCATATTTCATAATCTTAAATAAGGAAATTCATAATTTTCATGATTACGATGAATTAATTGAGAGGACATAATTATTTTTAAGGGAGTAAGAATGTATTATCCCAGAATTAATATGTAATTAATAAATGAATTATAATAATATATATTTTTATTTTAAAAAAAATATATCACTTTTTTAAATTATTAAATTATTCTTTTATGAAATCTAAATTTTTCATATCATATGTTATAATTTTTTTTAAAAAATTACAATTTGTATAAAATAAATCATGATATTTAATTAATATGGATTTTTTAAACCAGATACTATTGTATTATAAATATGTTTATTTGATTAATTTTTCTTAACAAATAAATATTTTATATAAAAGGATTATAAATAAATATTATAAATAATTATTTTCAAAATAATAGAAATATATTTTGATATAATAAAATGGTTCTAAAAAACAATAGTGACTTTGGATGAAGTATGTTTTTTTATAATTTATGACAATTTTAATTTGATAATTAAATATGAATTATATCTTATAAATAATTAATTTCATATACATTAATTATAAGAAAAAATATTTATAATAATAATATTATAAATTATGATTTCAATAAAAAAAATTAATTTAGAATTTTATAAAACTATATATTTTGTAAATCATTAATTCTTTTTGAATTATGAAAATAATTATTATAATAAATTAGTATTTAAAATCTGAATTATGATTTGTTTTAAATAAATTGAATTACATTTATTTTAAATTTATTTATAAACTATAATAACAATTAATATAAGAATTGTAAAATAATTATTGAAATTATTTTATTTAATAAAATTGGAAACATATTTTGAAGTGGTGGAGCGTGCCTCGACCCAAATCAAGAAGGGGGTTAGGGTGTCAGGATCGAGTAGCCTTGAGGGATTCATGCCAAGTGAGATGGCGTCAAGATGCCATGGGGTTTCGACCATGGAAGGCTGAACGAGGAGTCTGGTTTCATTGAGCAGTGGGATCCTGTGTGGATCTACGGTTTGATTCAAGAACGGGGGGTTTGAGCACCATGTCAGACTGCTTTTGGGGAGTTTCAAGTGTGTTTAGGGTTCCGACATTGGATGAGAGTGACCGAACATATATGAATATCTCATTATCGTCCTTCTAGTCCCAAATTTTCAGATCTTTAAGTAGGTGTCTGAATATTATGGTTTCATTATATTCAGCTTTTTTTCATCTCTTTTCATTGTAACTTCTTCCTAATGTTTCCAATTTGGTTTTTTAACAAGTTGTTAATATTATATTCAGAAATATCTGTTCGATACAATTGTTTGAAAATGATTTTGTGTATTTATCTTTGTTTTTAAGATCCCTCTGGATCTCCTCTTGTTTGGATTCCACAGCAAGGCATCAATTTTATATATATTTTTTCAATCTAATTTTGACTAATTGAATTATTTTATCATTCCCACCGATGGAAAACTTAGTCTCATCCTTCTTTTATTCTCAAATACTACTATTCTATACTCTTATAGTGAGTGTATAAATATATAAATGAAATATTATACTAAATATCTACATATCTTTTTTCAGCATGCAATGGAAGTTTGAATATGTATAAGTTTTGAGATATTTTTGAATATCCTCTCATCTAGATAATTGTATTTAAGAAATTATTATATATTTTTGTTATCGACGATTAAAAATTTATAGTTATGGTTGTAAAATCCTTAATCCAACATGAGAATTTAATTTAAAAAACCATTTGTTTTTTTGGAGAGAGTGAGAGTGTGGGTAAAGCCATAAAAGTAGAAGATGGTCTCTAGCTAGTGTATGCAGATCATGTAAGGGATCAGTTTTTTAATAATTTATTTTTATTAAAGTATATAATTTTATTTTAATTGAAAATGTAATGGATTAATTATTTATTTTAATATGGTTTATTTTAATGTTCATGTTGTCTTCTCAAAGTGAATTTATTTCTAAAAAAATATCATATATAAATATTTTAAAATCCTTTGATTGATTCAGATGTGATCTCCGTGTTATATTTTTTATTTATAATTTATGTGTATATATAATTTTTGTGTTTATTATCAATATCTATATATAAATATATATGTTTATGTTTTCTTCGCGCTCCATTTTTCCTTATTTTAATTTCATATAACAATTATTTTTATGGTTGTAATATATTTTTGAATTTATGGTACCAACATAAATATATGTATATGCGTGTATGTATATATATATATACACACACATGCGAATTATTCAATGTTCCAAATCACTTGACTCGTAATTTCTAGATTACGATTATGTATATTTGGATATATATATATTTCTGTGTGTGTGTGTGTATACACTAATCAATAAATGCGAAGATTATATATTAGTTAGTTATTCTATGTTTCAAGTTATTTTGATAATATGTATATAATTATTATTTTCAAAACATATAACTATTTTATTTTTATTATTTATGAAGGTAAAAACATGTAGTAATTTCTTTAAGAAAATAAAGGTTAATAATTCCAACGTTTTATGAATATGAATCATATCGTATGCATGTCATTCAAAAAACATGATTAGGGTCATATGGAATTGATTACCCATGACATCTAATACATAAATATATGTAAATATATATGTTTATACATGTAATATTGTGCATTGAATAAAATTTTCATTTATCTGAACTACCTACAAAAATAGATTTTTATGAGATTATGAATGATATTTTTAAGTACATGGATGTTAATTAACCTTCCATGTAAATATGAATATTTTATGTTTCAAGAGATTTTGGTGTTCCAAGTCTAACAAGTGAATTTCATTGAAGGTTTGTATATATATTTTAATATTTAAATATATGTGTATCTGTATTTAATTTTTGTTTTTGTTTTAAAAACAAATAATCCAGTAGAAAAAACAGATATATATATATAAGTACGATAAGATGAAATGTTTTTTTATAAAATATTGGTGCTTGGAAAATGTAAACATGGAAGGGAGTAAGGAGTTAACCTATCCCACATCTGTGTTTGTAGTTCCAAACAGCCTTAAATGTTACAAGTGGCCTCGTGGTTTTGTTTTTAGAAGATTGATTAATATTTGTCAAAAATCACTCGATTGGTTTTATAGGGTTTCCAGTGTATAATCATTTTCAAAGAATTATAATATTTTATAATGATGTTTTAAAAAGTTATTTTCACTAGCCTTCTAGAAAACCCCATACTAGGAAAAATGAATGTTCACCTTATGTTTTAAACATATTTTTATAGGGTGAGTAGAAATTCTTTGAGGAGAATGTGAATGAAAATTATTTTTTATTAATTTAATTTTTTTTATAGTTTTCATAATTTTTAATGAATACTTTAATTCTCCAGAACCTAGACATGGAAATTTTCCTCATATGTGATAAATGTAGTGTATTTGTTCAGCTTCTTTATTAAAAAATACACAACATATATATGCATTGTACCTAGAATCATGGGATCATGGATTTACATTTGGTATCAGAGTAATGGTCTACACAACATTAGATAGTAAATATTTTCATCTAAGCATAATATTATAAAAGTTTAATAGTTCTCATTTTTCTTAATTCTAAAGATGGAAATTCCAAATTTTCTTAAACCCGATCAAAAAATTACGAGAGCATAATTTTTTAAGGGGGAAAATTTAACATAAAAAATATTCTATATAATGAATGAATTATAATAAAATATATTTGTAATTTTAAAAAATATATATAACTTTTCTTAAATTATTCAATTATTCTTTTTTAAAATTTACATTTTTCATATCATATGTTATAATATTTTTAAAAATTCTAATATTTTCAAGAAATAAGACTTGATAATAAATTAATACAGCTTTTATGAACATGATAATATTGTATTGTAAATATATTTTCTTGATTAATTTTTCTTAAAAAATCTATATTTTAATTAAGATTATTTAAAAAAATAACATAAATAATTATTTTGAAAACAATAAAAATATGTTTTAATATAATATAACATTTATAAAAATCTAAAGTTACTTTGGCTGAAATAATATTTTTTATAAATTATGAGAATATTAATTTGAACTTTAAATATGACTTATATCTTATAAATACAGAAATTTATATAAATTAATCATATCATAAATATTTATAATAATAATATTATAAATTATGTTTTCAACAAAATAATATGTATTTTATTTTTATAAAACAATATGTTTTGTTAATCATAAAATAATTTTGAAATATTGAAATGATTATTTTAAAAAGTTATTATTTAAAATCTAAATTAGTATTTTTTTAAATAAACAAAAATTTTTAAATCGATATATAAACTATAATAATAATAAACATGAGTAATGTAAAAAACATTGATGAAATGATTATGTTAAAAAGGGAAAAATATTTTGAAGGGGTGGGGTGTACATATACCAAAAGTGAGATAGGGCTTAGGGCTTCAGGATCGAACAACTTTGAGGGAGTCATGCTAAGGGTGATGGGGTCAAGCCACTATGGGGTTTCAACTAAGGAAGGATGAGTGATGAGTCTAATTTTTTCAAGATGCGATATCAAGTGCAGATCTAGGGCTCTATTGATGATAGGGGAGTTTGAGAACTGTATTTAACAACTTTTGGGGATCTCGAAGTGTGTTTGGGGTTCGGACGTTGGATAAGAGTGACCAACCATGAATTGAGATATCATCTCCGTCCTTCTAGTCCGATATTTTCTAATTTACAATTAGGTGTCTGAAACTTATGGTTTCATTGTATTAATTTTTTTCTTCTCTTCTCATTGTCTTCTCTTCCTACTATTTCAATTTTTTTTTGACATTTTGATAATATAATATTCATTAATATCTTTCTGATGTAGTTTTTTTATAAAAATTTTGTGTATCTGTCATTGTTTTAAGATATCTCTTGATCCCCTCTGTTCTGACTTCCATAATAAGGCTTTGATTTAATTTTTAATTTAATCCTAATTTTGTCTCGTTTAATTGTTTTATCATTCCAAATGATGAGCATATTAGTCTCATTATTATTTTATTATCATATCCCTCTATTTTCCACACTTATAGTGAGTGTATAAATATATAAATGAAATATTATATTAATGTTCTTCATCATTATTCTCAGCTTTCTATGCAAGCTTGCAAATGTCTAGAATTTGAGATATTTTAGAATCTTCTTTCATCAAAAAAATTTGATTTAAGAAGTTATTTTTTTTTTATTAGTGTTCACTTAGATATAGGTACGGATATAAATCCTTAGTCCAACATGGAAAATTAATTTTCAAAACCATTTGTTTATATCGAAAGAGTGAGAGTGTGTAAAAACCTATTACAGCAGAAGGAGGTCTCCAAATTGGGTTTTCAGATCAATTAAGGGATCAATTTCATTAATTAATTATTTTAATTAAAGTATATAATTTTATTTTATTCTTTTATGTAATGGATTAATTATTTATTTTATCATGATTGATTTTTATGTTCAAGTTGTATTTTTAAAGTAAATTAATTTCTAAAAACTATTATATATAAGTATTTTTAAATCTCTTTTTTATACAAAAGTGATCTCCATGTTATAATTTTGATTCTTGATTTTATATATATGTAATTTTTATGTTTATTCTCAATATATATATATATTGAATTATTATTTTTTAAACTCCATTTTTAATTATTTCAATGTCATATAAACATTATTTTTATGTATGTAATATATTTTTGTATTTGTGGTACCAACTCTTATATATGTATATGTGTGTGTATGTAGAAACACACACACACAAATTATTCAATGTTCAAAATAACTTGAATCCTAATTCCATGTTTTTTATTATGTATATTTGGATATATGTGTGTGTGTGTGTGTGTGCTCTAATTAATATATTTTAAGATTATACATGAATAGATTATTCTATGTTTCAAGTTATTGCGACAATATGTATATAAGTATTATTTTCAAAACCTATAACAATTTTATTTCAATTATTTATGTGGGTAAAAAAGGTACTTATTTATTTAAGAAAATAAAGGTTAATAATTCCTAAATTTGATGAAATCGAGTCATGTCATATGCATTTCATTCATACATAATGAATATTTCCATACATCATTGATTTTCTATAAAATATCACACATTAATATATGTAAATATATATGTATATACATTTAATCATGTTTGTTTAATAAATGTTTTCATTTATCATAACTATATGAAATAATGTATTTTTTCTATATTATGAAGGAAATATTAAGTACATGGAAGTTTATTACCCTTCCATGTAAATATGAAAAGTATAATTATCAAGAGATTTCGTTGTTCCAAGTATAAGATGTGATTTTCCCTTACGGTTTATATTTATATGTTTACATATAAATATAAGTGTACGTGTATTTAATTCTTTTTTATGTTTTTAAAAAAATCTCTAGTGGAAATGTATATATATATATAAGTAAGGAAAGCATAAAATGTTTTTATAAAATATTGGAACTTATAAATTGAAAAGAGAAAGGGAACGGGGAGTGTCGCGTCCCTCAAGAATTTGGATATTCCTAGATAGCCTTCAATGCTACATGTGGTCTCATGGTTTTTTTTTACAAGCTTGCATTATATTTTACAAAAATCACTCGATATGTTTTAAGGAATTTTAAATGTATATTTATTTTCAAAGCATTATAATATTTTATAAAGATATTTTAAAAAGGTATTTTCACTAGCCATTTATAAAACCCCTTACTAGGAAAATTAATGCTCACCCTATGCATTCCACTTATTTTTACAGGTTGAGTAGAATTTCTTTGGGGATGCAACACCCAAAAAGTATTTTTGTTTAATTTAATTTATTTGGTATAGTTTTGTTATGTTGTAAGGAATGTATCTAATTCTCCATATACTATACTGGTAAAAGTTCCTTGTATAACATAAATATTTTTCTATTTGTATAATTTCATTATAAAAAAATTACACGATATTTATATGTGCAGAACCCAGAAGCACAGGTTTGGGGCTTTACAATAATCCCCAACCCATACATATTGGGGCCTCCTACTGTGTTTATGCCTAAACATATTCATATATATTCCTCCCACTATGTTTATAACCTAATCAATCCCTCATTAATTATATTATCCCAATGATTTATTAGTGATTAAAATTAATGCTTGAGCCTTATATTAAGTGTAAGTCTTGATCGTTACCACATTAATTATCTTATCCATGTGATTTATTAATGAGACATATCTATACTTGGGCCTCCTACTATACATAATCACCAACTCATACTACCATCAAATAATTCATAGATCATGTTAGATGTCTTAGGGATACCTTTATATATCTCTAGTAAATCCATTATTTTCACCACATCAACAAAGAAAAAAATCCTTACGAAATTTTGTTAAATTTCATAATAATTTCCTGTAACATGACCTTAAATTGTTTAAATTGAACCACATGGGATTTGGTTCTTGTTAATTAATATATATTGGACACATCTTTGAGGTTCAAACCCAACAAAAAAACTATACGTTCACCTAACAATATTCTCCACGAAATCCTTTTAAATGGGATATGTTCCCTATGAAGAGAACTTGAATGAAATATCCATTAACAAGTCCCACACAAACTATTTATAAGAACCATTCACCTAGTAGTCAATTCTGTTCTACTTTATCATTATTATAAGTGATGATGGAAACATGGATTTAAAAGGAACCATAATTTTACTAGTAACTTGAGTTTAAAAGGTGTGATGTGTCTCATTAAAAGACCATAAAATAAGTGGGTTATCATTCTTTTTAGGAGGATTTGTAGTATTCCCCTTTCAAGGTCCCGAACATAGTATGATGAACACATACTAACTCCCTTGATACCAGTAAGATTTTGAGTACCAATTTGTGTGGCTTTAAATAATATCATCATTGATCGATAAATAAAACAAGGATAATCGTTGATATATATATATATGATAACCATTTATTGAGAACATCTGATGTATACAGATGTTCACATTGATACGAAGGTTTGATATGATCTCTCGCAGGAAGGTAACCAGTTTTCCATCGGGGATTGTTAAGGATCCAATGATATGTCTTAAATCTATAAGTGAGTCCCATATTAGGAAATAATTCCCCCATAAAGGGTGTTGTTATCCCAATCTCTCATCCCACCAACGAATTCAAATACCATGTTTAATTTTTAAAATCGCATTGATTACCTACCTTTTGAAAGTGGGTTCACATTGAATTAATTCAAATGTGGGCATTGTGCACATCAAGAATGTAATTTTGATCCAAATGATTATTCATAAACTGAAAATAGTTGATTCATGCTAGGAATTGTGTATCACATTCACAGAAAATGCATATTGTGGATATGGAAATGAATGGTGAACCTAATGTGAATCCTTTACTAGTGAAATTGAACAATCAAGCATGCTATTAATTTTTATTATACAACAAAAAACTTCTTGTTTGTGGTTGTGGATACATAAATGGTGAAATTTGGGAACCATTATGAGACACACTTTCAATCCAATGGAATGGAATCATCTAATTCTTTATCACATGTTAATCTGTTAGGATAGACAGATAGTCACCAGGGAGATTCTGGGCCACTTCTTATTAGTTGTGACGAAATAAATATTAATTTTCTACAATAAAGTTAATAGATACACAAACCCAAAGGTTTTTTTTCATTGACATATCACCTTTATAAATAGGTGTTAAACAACTTAGGGTTGGAGTAGCAACTCAATGGAACTATCCCAACCCTAGAGGTAGCTATGGAGATCCTCTAAGCACTAAATCCACATAGACCATCCCAACAAGAATGGACCATGGAAAAGCTAGTTGTTATACTAGAAATATCTATCTTATTCAAGATAATATATTTATATTTCAACAGTAAATACCTCCATAGTTATCTGGTGGTATATGAGTAAAACAAAATCCACAACATTGTTCAGAAGTCAGCCATAAGGGATCCTACCACTAGTCATCATCACCGCTAACATCGCATCACTCCAACAACTTAGTAATTTTCCAAGGAGTTCAATTGAGAGGAACCAACCCTATTCACCTATAAAATGGTTCCTATTAAGTGGTATATTCAAGGGTGGAATACCACTATGGTGAAGAATAATTTTTACATCTCCACTGATAAATCCATATAGCACATCTTGGTATAAGCATTGGGGTGGTTCTATATTCTTACAATCCCTCAACAATACTTCCAATATATCTTGAAAAAACTTATGAACAATTCCAGATAGAAACCATCGAAAAATATCATATTCTTTATTCCATATGTGAATCATATTAGAAATTCATGGAAGTTATAATAGAGCATGATTATATCCCTACTTCCACATACTAAGCTGGCTTGGATATCCGTGATATAGTGGAAGAATCACATCATGAAAGTCCATGTGTAACAAGATCTCCCTAAATCAATTCTTAGGAATGGGTTCCAAAAATTCTATCTCTTGGTTTAGAAAGTACCCATCATTTCTAGAACTCCCAAATGACATACCCCACAAGAGTTGACCATTGAAAAACTACTTCATTGGGAAACTAAGAATGTTTAATGAGCCTCCCACTTGATGAATGTGAAATTTTTAACTATAGAGAAACCTTAAATGGAAATTAGATCATGTTCATAACATGCTCTAGATGGATCTCATGAATGTATTAAATCACAAAAAAAATACAGGGGTGTACAAGTATTTTCCTCAATAGTTTTATCGAAGTATCCTAGCCCACAAACCTGGGTAAATTTTTACCAACACTATTTCCTCTATGTCGATAAAATCCATAGTAGTTCTTAGATGTGATTGGTTTTGAAAATAAATCCCCAACTAATAGGGTTCATGGAATTACTTCCCCCTTATATATGGAAGTTTTTCTTCTTCATATTGGAAGAATTCGCATAAAAAATTACCTAATACTTTATTTCAATTTGAGATATATACAAATAATTGGGAACTTGTTCTATGAGAGATTATGGGGACTCCCTAAGGATTATTCTCTATAAATCATTTTCGAGGGAATATCAAGTAGTGAAAGAAAAGCCTCATAGGGCATGTAAGACAAAATGATCGTTCAAGATGTCTAAGAGTGAGGATGATTGTGATTTTTCTACTAATAAATATTCAAAAAATGACATGTCACCATACATTATAGATGAATATATGATCCATACTATATATTTTACAAAAAGGAAAGTTGTCGATATTATCCTCTCAAGATTATGACATTGAAAAACATTATGAGAAATCCTATATTCAAAATATTGTCCAGATTGAGATGGAGTCGCAGGTCGAGGCATGGGTGGGAAACCCTAGCCCTGATGTTTCTGAACTGCTTGCGAATGATGATTCTGATTCGCACAAGGTTGATCAACCATCAGTTAGGAATTCCGATTGTGTTATTCATAGGGAGATGTTTGGTTTTGAGATTAAGAAACGCCATGTGTTTGTTCCTACCTATGAAGCTTTGAGTGTGAAGAAACATTTCATGGATGTTCTTAAATCCTCAGGTTTCTCCCTAGAGTTTGAGTGCCCTCCTCCTAGCAGGATCATTAAGAATGGGTGCGTTTCTCATGTTGCCTCTAATCAGGATGCTATCGAAGAGCACGTTAATCTCTGTAGGTTTTCAATAATTGCTCGTGTTCTTCTTCCAAAAGGGGGGAGACTGTAGAAATTCAATGATCTTGTGAAACACATCTCAAAAATATGGGTGTTTGCCGATTGGAAGTTGATTTTTATGGGCAGTGGGTATTATGACATTATTTTTTCTTCTAAGGAATCCATGCGCATGGCATGGAGTTTTGTATCTGTCTCATTGAAGCTAGAAATTCTTCGAATATAGAAGTGGGATAGGAACTTTTATCCTGATAATGTCAAGTACACTCATGCTCAGGTATGGATTTGTATTCAGAATATTAATTGGCGGTATTGGCATCCTCGAATTTTAGTGGACATTGCCTCATCTGTTGGCAATCCAATTCGTATGGACAAGAAAAATGAAAATCCAAGATTTGGTCACTTTTTAAGGGTTCTAGTGGCGGTGGATATGGATACTACTTTGTTTGAGGAGTTTTTTTTACAACTAGAGATGATTGGTACAATTTGGAGATTCTGTATGAGAGAAAAACAAATTTCTGTTTGAAGTGTCATTTTTTGGGCATATGGATTTTGATTGAAACCGGAATAAGGTTTCTGGTTTATGAAAAACTAAAGGGCACTCTGATGCTTTCTGTAGGATGAAAAATCTAATGGATCCTCAGCCTTCTAGTGAGCCAATTAACATCATCAATCCGGATAAAGTACATGCTACTGTGATTGGAATTGAACCTGCTGTTAAGGTCACAGTGCAACCTCCTACACAATCTGTTAATTCCTTGTCTACATCGGTTGTCTCAGTTCCAATGCAAGGACGTCAGTCTTTCCCTCTAGCACATGCATTTGTTCTCCTACCCATCACTCCTCTGAGTCTGATCATGTTGCCCAAGCTCCAGCACAGGGAGAACTTGGGTCTGGTCTTCAGGTCTCAGTGCAGGTTCCAACTGTGTCAGTCCCAGTGCAGGTCCTAGCTGGGTTGGCTCTAGTACAGGTCCCAGTGCTGGTCCCAGTGCATGTCCTAGCTAAGTCAGTCCCAGTAAAGGTCTCAGATGAATCGGATCCAGTGAAGGTCCCAGATGAATCAGTTCTTTCTTATTCTTAGCTGGTTTCTCAGGTCCCAGTACTGAACACATTACAGGCAACCCCTGTTTCTGGTATGGTTTCAGTCCAGGAAAATTATGGAAATGTAGTTTCTGGCTCTATGAGCAGGGTTCCGGATGGTAGTGGTGTTTCTGAATCTGTGAGCAGAGGTCCTCTATAGGTGTTGGAGACAGAAAAAAATGAGAATTATGTCCAGGTTCTTGTTTAGCTGGTTGTGAATGATCTGTCTCCCTAAATTGGTAAGACATGATCTGGTGAAATGCTGCAAAATGATGAGGGTTAGTTTTTTCAGGTACCACAATCTAAGGTTGAAAGGAAGAATTCTTCACAGGGAATCTAGGAACCAATTTAATTATTAAATAATTTCACTTCATTGAGTGGATCATTTTGGTGTGATGATAAGGATGATTCATCTGCTGAAGAGTTACCTCAATCTCTGGGATCCCCTCTGGCTGTTTCAGCTCCTACATCACCTGTTGAAGATAAGGGAAAGAAGAAGAAAACTGAGGAAAATATCAAGAAAGTGCAGATGCACCGGGATGGTGGGCCTAACACTAGATCTAGATCTTCCCTTGCATGGATATTTTCCTCTGGAATTGCCAGGGGCTTGGGAATTCTCCCACAGTCACAACCCTTAGGCACTATATTGTGGCCAACAAACCTTTTTTTTATTGGAATTGTTGAGCCTCGTATGCCCTTCTGGAAATGGAAAGCATTTAAGTGGTCGAATCTTGGATACTCTCTCGTTTCCCATAAAGATTTGAATTCCTCTTTAGAGTCGCTTTGGGTTTTGAAGCATGACAAAATTCTGTTGATTTTTTCTCGTTATGATATGCAATTGATCACTTTATCTACTGATATTGATGGTCTGTTATGTATTTCACCTTTGTTTATGCCTTGAATTAGTATATTGGAAGACACGATTTATGGTCAGCTATGGAAAATATATCACTTGAAATGAGGTCAAAGTTGGATTATTTTTGGTGATTTCAATTCGTGCTTTGGCATGAGGGTAAGACAGGGAACTATTTTAACAGACTTGCTTCTAATGAATTCTCTTCTTTCCTTGACACTTGTAATTTGATTGAGGTTCCAATCATGGGAGATTATTTTACATGGAGAAGATACACTATAAATGGGATTCAAGCTAGCATAATTGACAAGTACTTTTGTCATATTGATGAGTAACGTCAAAATATTTCCTTATCTGGTATCACTCTTCCAAGAGTTCATTCTGATCACAATCCTCTCTTAGTGGATTTGTGTTTTAAGAGGGTAAGATCATCTCCCTTTCCTTTTACGTTTAATAATTCCTGGTTATGTATCCCTGGTTGTAGGTAGATTGTTATTGAATCATGGGAGACTACTATCATTGGATGTCCTTTCTACATTATGATTATGAAACTTAAGGATGTGAAGGCTAAGCTTAAATCTTAGAGTAAATAGTATTTCTTAGCTCTTGATCATGATATTCAAAGTGTAGAGGCTAATCTTCTTGCAGTGTCAAAGAATTAATGAGGGTCAAGATGAGATCTCTAGGGACTACCTCCTTGCCCTTTCAAAATTTAATGAGCTTCTGGCCTTAAAGGAAAATCTCTCTCAGACCCAATTTAATTTTAGTTAGTTGAAACATAGTGATAGAAACACAAGATTCTTCCATTGCTTGCATAGAGAAAAGAAGGTGAAAAGTGTCATGAATTCCCTCATGGTGGATGGAGTTCTTTTTAGATCTGATAATGATATTTCTGGTGTGTTTTAAAAATACTTTGAAAATCTCTACAAGGATCCAGGTACTGAAAATACTCATAAAATGTTTGAAAATATTCCTTGTACGGTTCTAGCCTCTCAGAATTACAAGATCACTAGTATCCCTACTGAGGAGGAAGTCAGGAAAGATGTTTTTTCGATGAATGCAGATAGTGTGGTAGGGCCAGATGGATTATACAATAAGTTTTTCATGTCTTATTGGGATATTATTCAAACTATATTTTTAATGCTTTTAGATACTTATTCTATCATATTTACTTCCCTTTTGGTGCCAATTATTGCTTTATTGCTTTGATTCCAAATAAGTGTAATGCTCTTGATGTTCGTGAATTCAGGCCTGTGGAAATTGGAAATACTCTTCCAAAAGTTATCAGTAAAATTTTGGCGAACAGATTGGGAACCATTGCTAAATATCATATCTCCACCAATCAATTTGGGTTCGTTCTTAGAAGAAACATTCAAAACATCTCATTCCTATCTTTTTAATGTGTCAATATTATGAGGAAGAGAGGGACGTATAGTAATATGGCTCTTAAAGTTGATATTTCGAAGGCTTTTGATACAATGAAATGGGGTTTCATTTTTTCAGTATTGAGAATTCATGGGTTCTCTAGTTGGTGTATCAAGTTGATTAGCTGCATTCATAAAATCTTTATGCTCTCTGTTCTTGTTAATGGTTCTCCTAGAGAATTCTTTGGGTGTTCAAGGGGAGTGAGAAAAGGGGATCTGTTGTCTGGAATTCTCTTTTCTCTTGCTGAGGACTATTTGAGTTGTTGTATTTCTGATCTTGTGCATGCTGGATTGTTTCTACAGATGAGTTTTGGAAGAGGCCTTTTTTCTCCTTCGCATCTTTTTTACACTGATGATATTCTATTTTTTGGGAAGGATGATAAGATCACCATTCGATATATTAAGAAATATTTTTAGCATTATGAGGTGGTCTCTAGTCAAGTTATCAGCTGGAGGAAATGCTCTTTGTTTTTTGGGGAGGGGGTGATCATTTCCAAGAAAAAACAATTTCTCGGAGGTTTGGGGTTAAGAGGGGATCTCTACCTTTTAATTATCTTAGGGTTCCTATTTTTTGGGGTGTAGTTAAAAGATGCTAATTTGATAATATTTATCTTATAATTCTTAATCAGTTGGCTACCTGGAAAGGGAAATCTATTTCACAGGCAGGGCGTGTATGTTTGGTCAACTCTGTGATTAACTCCATGTGTGTTTATGTCTTTTCTCTCTACATATGGACTATAAATCTTCTCAAATATTTGCAGAGATTGATTCGTAATTTCATTTGGACTGGATCAGTTTTTGAAAGAAAGCTTGTTACATTAGCTTGGAGTGTTTGTATTAGGCCTATTGAAATGGAAGGTATGGGGCTCAAAGATCTTAAGATTTTTAATGAATCTCTCATTAAGAATTTTACCTCGTCTCTTTTGAATTCTAATGATTTCTATTTGGAATTATTGTGCAATAAACATGGGTCCAGGATTTTAAATGGGTATTCTATTTATGTCCCTTCCTCTATTTGGTCCTCCATCAATCATGCTTATATCAGCCTTTCTCATTCCTGTAAATGGGTGGTTTGTAGAAATTCTACCTCGATTTATTGGCAGACTATCTGTATATCTTCTGCTATTGCTGATGTCATTGACATTCCCCCTTTGTTGAAGAATCTCCCTATTTCTGAATTTCTACATACTAGAAATTCTCAAGAGCATCTTCTAGGTCCGTTGAAGATTGAATTGGACTATTATCATTACCCTTCTATGGATACTATTATTTGGATGCCTAATGTTCTTGGCTCCTTTAGCACTAAGGAGGATTATAGATCTATGTGTTCTACTCCGTTGTTGGTCCCTTCTTGGTTGTTGATGTTTCACACTGCCTTTATTCCACTAGCTTGTTATTTTCTCATATGTAGGATTTGGAAGTGTAGGCTTCCTTTGAAATGGACTTTGCAGAAGGCTGGGTTTTCTCTTGCACCTATTTTCCTCTTTTTTATTGCAGTAGATGAAACTGTTGATCATTTATTCATATCTTGTAAATTTTCATCCTGTATATGGACATATTTGTAGGGAATTTTTGGATCTCAATTGCACATGGAAGGTTTTGGTTAGCTTCTGCAGTCTATGTATCGGGCTGATTGCAGTACTCAGGTGAAAACATTTCTTATCTCTACTGTCTCAGTGCTTGTCTCTTTTATTTGGAGAGCTCGTAATGCTCTTGATTTTGAGAAAAAAATTATCCCGACTCTTGTTGGCATTCGGGAGCTTTATATTCGTGTCATGGCGACTGATTGGGCTTTCATTGGTTTTAAGCGGAATGATTTTTCTGATATGGTGATCTTGAGGTCTCTTGGGATTTCTGGTAGATGTAAAAAACCTCCTGTGATGAAGTATATTCACTGTATACCCCTGATTTCTCAATTTCTGAAAATTAATGTTGATGGGGCTGCCTCAGTTGCTCCAGGACCTTCGGGCTGTTGTGTTTTCTTCCACACATATAGAGGGTTTTTTAAAGGATGTTTCTATCACTTTCTTAAGAATGGTTTGGAAATTGAGGATGAGTTATGGGCTATGATCAAGGTTATACGGTATGCTTCTTTTCATGGTTGGACGTCTTTATAGCTGGAATCTGACTCTACTTTGGAGGTTGACATTCTTAGAAACCGATCAAGGAATGTTCCATCGAGAATGATTTCAGATTGGGATGATTGTCTCAGGCTTGTGGAGCAGTTCTGTTTTCTTTTCACTCATATTTATAGGGAGGCAAATCAGGTTATTGATTCTCTTTCTAAGCATACCATTGAGGAGTTTAGTTCTTTTTGGTCCTTTGTCACACCAAATTTTTGTTGAGATTTTTTGAATGTGGAAGCACATGGTGATGTGTACATGTGGTTTTGTTAGTCCCTCCTATTTCTTCACTCTTGCTGACTTTATAATTTTTTAATAAATTTCTTTGGAATCATTTTTTTTCCTGTTTCTGAGTTTTTTGGTTATGATCCAGATTGATAAACTTGAATAAGGTGTGTTTACCAAACATCACACCCCACTCCAAATCTAGGAGGTCCATAAAATATTCAATTACCACCTTATCAATAAACATTAGCTAAATAAAAAAGGGTAGTGAATAGACACATCCCACCCCCTACATGAGGAAGCATAAATACTCACTGTCGAGGATAAGATATATCAATATGAAATTAAATTAGACCAATTAAGATTAACTAATACTGAATTACTCATTGGATATATTCTTGATTGGTGTAACTACCAGAATGAGGCATACATTTCCATTATAGTGCATATTCAATAAGATGGTACCACTTAGAGTATAATAATCCAAAATACTCTAGTCTTAAGTAATCAGTGTGCCTAAACCCAATGGCCGAAGGTTGTAAAGTGTTTCCTCCATTAGGGTAGAAATAAAAACCATTAAAAGAAAGATACCCCATGATGACTCATATTTAATATCACCATCTATAATATTCAAGCTGATCATATCAATCACCATATATTTTCACAGCTTGGGTGTCTTCCTAGCTTATATCGCCATAATAACTTATTTGCTATATCAAGTCCATGTCTACTCAATTGGAAACTATATATGGGAAGAACTTACCATAAAACATGAGAATTAGTTACATATTAAGTGGGTCTATAAAACTATTCCTATTCTAAACATTGATAATCCTACCTTCCCAATCATCAACAACACTAGTGTGTCAGAGTATCATCTCACACATTTTATCACTCGATGTGGCCCCATAAATTATAAACTAAAAGTATAGGAAGGGGAAAATATCAAGTTATTTTTTTAGAATTTGGAGGCACCATCATCTATCTAGTATAACAACCTACCAATTTTGTCCATTATAGGAAGGGAATACCATTATTGGTAATTACTCAACTAGTTTAGCTCTACATTGAAAAAAAATAAGTCATTGATATTCCAAATTGTAAAAAATATGAGAATGAGAGGGTATCAGATTACATTAATAAATTGAATGGGTGAACTATTCCCGGATTATGAAACATCAAAAAAGTATAAAATAGAGATATGTATTGAAAATATCAATGACGAGTTACATAAACTATAAATTTATCAAAAGGAACTTAGTGGATTTAAGAAGTTTTAAGTTAAATAATAATTCATGGAGGATTCTATACAATGATCAAAGGATGGATCTTGACCAAAACCATCATCCAAAGCAATGAAAACAACTAGATAAGGGACCCCAATCATCATGTTATAACTAAAATTGGGGTCATTTCTAACACTCAAGCAAATGAAATATCATAGGTTACCTCCCTATGAATGGAAGCCTTAATATTAATATTGTCCTCATCAGGAGGGGAAGAAGGATTAGAATTATTGAATGTTTCAGAATAGGAAAAATTAAAATTATTCCTTTCTAAGAGAGAATGTTCCATGGTACTTCATCGCTACTATATATAATAACATTATTAATCTTAAATATTTCAGTAAGATAAATGATGTTTGTCTAAATGAACACCTATTTTACCAACCACTCTAATAGATACTAGAATATTTCTTCTATGATTTCATTATATTCACTCAAATACTCTGAATTATGGTTGAATATTCAAAATTAAAATTGTGTAAGACTCCCAGTATAGGTAACATGAATATATTACATCCCACATGAGAAGGAGAGATAATGAATAATAATTTTTTGAGTAGGATAACACAAAAATTTGATAACTTAATGATAATAAAACCGATCAACAAAAAACATGTCCTACCCATGGCTCAATTGAACTAGGTTGTTGTGTCTCTAGGACCCTCTATGTTATGAAATATCACATCTTCATTTTCAGAACCATATAAGAGTTGATTTAATCATCATTGATAGAAAAATATATAGGAGGAATATCCCTTACTAGTACCCAACCAA
Organism: Viscum album; assembly: GCA_963277665.1. NCBI lineage: Eukaryota > Viridiplantae > Streptophyta > Magnoliopsida > Santalales > Viscaceae > Viscum > Viscum album. Next base: position 183,963,813 of record OY728145.1, read on the forward strand.
ATCTAGACCATATTGGAATTCTTATCACCATATATGGGATGATGAGTTCTATCCCATGAAATTAATAAATGGGAACCCCCCAATAAATAGAAACCTTATCATATAAACTGTCAGAATACAATTCCATCAATATAATCCACTTGGATAACTCCTCGGATGAAGAAATGGTATATAAATTTGAGATTCTAATATATGATATATGGGGTTGTCACATAGGCCTGGAATTTCTAGGAATATGAGGCCAACTTGGACCCCAGTGTTTAGGAAATTTCTTTACTAAATCTATCTATGTGGAAGAATCTTGAAGAAAGTCACATTAGTGATATCAATATGAGAATTAACATACTCTTGAATCACCCAGATCCGATTCATATACAACCATATTAGAAGATTAACTAACTAATTTGAACTTTTTTGGTCAATAACAGATCATAGGAAGGTTTAATGAGACTTAAATGTAAAAAAAATAATCATATACCCAAATTATGGTCACGGAAAACAACCACCAACATAAGCATCCTCCATCCAGGGTTATACCTCATGTTAAGAAAAGTATACATCTATTATAGAATTGTGACATCATTAAATAAATAGATATTTTCTTGGAAAACACTCAATTATAAATAAACTTCACATTTACATAGAGATTATAGAGGAACTCATTGAGGCCCTTTTAATCCAACTACAGTTTAAAGATGAAGTTAGATAAGTAGAGGCATATATATTGGAGAATATTTTCACTGAGTGTCACATGATCATATCCTTCATGGAAAAAGACTAGGAAAATTCTATATAAGGGAATAGTTTCCCCCTATATATATTTATAACACTAGACTACATCTCCATCTATAAATCCTTGATTGATAAAGTATCTTTAATTAATCTCATATCAATTCACACCCTATAACACTTGGGCTATAATGAGGATGACTTTTCCACTCAAACCTGATGATACATGGGTATGATTAGACCGAGAAGAAGCCTCTTGGATAAATCATGCATAGAACCGAAATCGGATTCCACAAATATAACATCGATTTTTTTTTCTACTAATACATGGACCTAAATGATTTACTAGAAAGTTCATGGCTTCATATGAATTTGATAATGCCATTATCATACCATATGTGCCTCAAATACTCAATAAATAAAATAGTTAGGGTAATGTATGGTGATAATTCTCCATTAAAGTCTTTATAATCTCAATATATAGATATAAGATTTTATTAAAGAGAAGGAATACAACTGGATTTCGAAACTTCCATCTATATTACTACTCCCATTGGTTTGAAAGTGACTCTTATCATTCCATAGATTTAACTCTATAAGAAAAATGTGTTTCTAATAAAATGGGTTGAGTAATCTTCCCCTAATAAATGTAATAATTGTGTCATTTGAACTACATTTGAGTGATAAAAAAACTTGATCACCTTACTATCATAAAATTTTCAACTAAATGTCCCTATAGAGTAGTATTAAATAACAATGAAGAACAATACCACACCATCCTTGTAGTTGATTCTCTATTCATGTTCCCTTACATTATAGAAAATCTAACCAATATTCAAATCACACTACTATGGATTTTTGATCAAATATACCTCAACCCTCAGATTATGAGGTGAGCATGGGGCATGGGTATATTCTCCCCCCATCATGATTTTAATGACCAATCCCAAGAATCCCAAAGTTGGTGCATTATTTTAATAGATTGGAATGATTACAAGGAATCGAGTCTCGAATGACTGATCAATTTAGAAGTCCTGGAAAATAGATTACATACATGAACATTACATTTCAATTTCAAACATAAAACACATCATAGATAGTTCATTGAGAATGCCACTATTATTTTTAGGTTAACCCTGAATATCAATCCTAATACACATATTTTAATCCTAAGAAAATAAAACCTAGGAAAGTGGTGATCTCATATGATCAGTAAGGGTAAATAATTTAGTGGAACCTATAAGCTTTTAAGAAGATATGTGTAATAAAAATAACATCCTTTTTAGAAATAAACTTGAAAATAATATGGAAATGGTATATCAAACATCACCATATAAACATGCACATGGATCTTCTACTAGTCGAATAATCACATGTAATAATTAATTTTATAATGAGGGAATGCATAATGTCGGACATCATTACCACATAGTCAAGTCCTTGTGTCAAGACTAGAAACAAAAGTTTTGTCAAGGACATATGGTAAGACACTAGTTTGTCTCATGAGACCTACTGATGCATCGAGGAGCTATAGCAGGCTGCACCCGTCACTTACGAAGTCCATTACATTCCTCATATGAAAAAGTTTAAATATAACATAAACATTCCTAAAAAAACTAGAATATGAAATGTCAATACATTAACCATAAAACATGATTGGTATAAAAATAGAACATTCATAGTCACACATATCATAACTCATTCAATACAATATAGAATATTTTATTATAATAAATCAACCGCAATCAAGAATAATATCCAGTAAAGGATGCTGACAACGTTGAAAATGATCAGAAAAACATTTTGAGAGAAATATCCCTTTTGTAAAATCATTTAAAAGTCACAAGTTTATAAAGGAAGTCATTTAAAAGATATTTTTGAATAACTGTGTTCCATACCAAATTGAATCTTTTGAAAATAATTATCATTTCAAAACATTCATGTACATATAAATAAATCCTTAAAAAACATTTTGAAAACATAGACATTAATTACAAGGATTTAGAATGATAAATATTAAAAAACATTTAAAATTATTATCTAGTTAAATAGAACCTACCATAAAACATTAAAAGTTTAATTTTGAAAATATTTTTATTAAATATTGGTATCGATGATAAATATTTCCCAGTAAATACTTACACATTAACAATCTTTGATAATAATGATATTTAGTAAATAACCCTTACATTGAACTTTCCTTTGGTCGAGGGTACGTTTACCCTCTTGTATAATTACCATAGTATATTATTTAATTATAGAAGAACCATATTCATATTTATTATATCAAACATAATTCATTTTGAATATATACTACCTATTCAATACTGATTTCCATGTTAAATTCACATTTTGGGTAATAATCGATTTCTTTATCGTACGTGTTTTAACTTATTAATCTTGATCGTATCATTTAGACCATGATTCAAATACATCCAGAATATAAAAAATGATTTATATATCATATATATTTAGAATATAAATATTTATAATAGATAGATATTGAAATGGAAGGTACCGTTTATGGAGACGGTAGGTCGTACGTACGCATAAACGTTGTTTCCGTTTTCATATCATATTGAACGGAAGTAAGTGAATAAGATATATATAAGTATATACATACATATAATTATATATATATCCAGTAGAGTTATTATTCCATATATTACATACTTTTTAATAATATATATTTTTATAATCATCATTGAATGGTGACCGTGGGAATGAATCACATCACGTCGTGGAGACCGTAATCCGTACGTACACACGAGCGAAAATATCATTATATTGATGGTGAAATCATATGTAATTGGATGTTATATTATATATATATAATCGTTACCAGGTTATATTTATTATTTACATCATTTATACTCATTATTATACCCATCCAAATAATGATGTGTTTGAATAACAAACTACTCCACGACTTGGAGATGGTAAGCCGTACGTACGCACGTATAGTGAATTTTTCATTTAGAGATGGATAGAATAATGAATAAGGATGTACCATATTTATAGTAACATCAGATTATATAGTAGGTACTGGAGTTATTATTTTCGTATGGAAGCAATAAAGAAAGATGAATTGGAATAAGAAAACAACATAAAAGATGGTGGAGAAATTATTACCTCTTCTTCCGGTGTTTCGTTTTGAGTTGATCAAAAGGGATTTTTATGTTTGATTTATGATCAAATTAAGGAATCTATGTTGATGTGAGGGATTTTGGGAGGATATTTGGGCAGGTTTTGGCCAAACCAAATGTCTTTGGAGGTGTGATTTTGAGATAAGGGGAAGTTCTCTTTTATAAGTAAGGTGAGGGGGTACCTTAGGAAAAGATTGAAATATTATTTTATTATCAAAATAATTTTCTGTTTCTAATGGCTCAAAAAAGATTTAGTTAAAGTATAAAGTGGGTATGGGTATAAAAATGGTCAAAAATTGTTTTTAGACATGTTTAAGTCACCATATTAACCTGATCATTTATATTTAACTCTAAGTTAAATAGTTCAACTTTTACCATGTATTCTTGTATTTTTATAATATTTGATTAATAAACATAATATGAAATGCCAAGAGAACCTAAATTAGTTCATTAATGATATAACTACCATTATATAAGTTCTTGGTAAGAACCTCATATTCTTAATAATATTATAAAATTTAATAATAAAATATTTGTTTTAAAAACTAATTTATGACAATTTGGACACTATTTAGTATTTTGTTTTTGTGAATGTCATCACAACTTGATTACATCAAAACAAATACATTGAACAATCCTAAAATGTAATATTCAGTTATAAAATTCTTGGATGTCATAAATACTTTGAAATTATATTTATTTTAATATTTATAATACCTTTTATTTGATTCTTTCATTAATAAGGAAAATAATGTATCATTATTGTGTAATATATAAATATATTTATTTTTTGTATAAAAAATATAAATAAAATAAAATGATTTATTAAATATTTATATATTTCTAAGGAATATTTATAGTTTACTAGAACAATTATATAACCTCATATAAAAATTGTTTTACTAAAAGATATATGCTTTTTTCATTTTTGTATTTAGAGTAGATTATTTAATATAAAATGTCATTATCATACTCAAGTGGCTTAATGAGGTCACCAAGTCTACCAAAGGATTCCCATGGTCCTATATGTTTCATCAAATAGGAATACAACACATTTTAGGGTAATTTAATATCATTACAATAATATTTGTTTACCCTTATTTACCAGATTTACCCTTTAACCATGGTAAATAAAATATTTTCTGAAGTAAATATACATAATGTCTAAAATTAAAAGTTACCTATGTACACATTTTTTACCTCCTAATTCAAAATATGGAATCCATTCTTATATATTCAAAACAGAGAAGTGGCAGAAATTAATTTAAATGTAATCCCTGTTGTGAACACAAAAAGGGTGTTTTTAAGAAATAATTACAATCCAACTATTGACACTTGATTATGTCCAGTTTAAATGTGAAATTACATCCAATGACCAAAAATTTATAAAACGACAAAAATATAATCTTATGGTACTTAAAAACCACTAAAATGTATAATTTACACTATAAATTATTTCGATTAAAAAAGTTGTTTTTAATTAAAATTTATTATTTCTCACTATTCATTAAAATATGAAAGTTATCAGAAAAGTACCAAAAATATATCCAAACAAAATTTTTATGTCTTAATTATAAAAAATAATTTAAATTTCAATAAATTTAATATTTAAAATTGACAAATATAGGTTTTAAAAAGGTCTTACATTAAAAGGCTATAAAATTGCATTTTTTGAAAAATAATACTTTTATCTGAAAAAATGAATGTGTTCTTATATTATGTCTAAGAAAAACATAATATGGATTCTAAAATTATATGGAGTATATAAAATTTAAAATTAAGTAAATACTATTCATAACTACTTTTTGAATGGTTGGTTGGTATGTCGTGATGCCCTCGAACTTGGTGTTGCGTGTAATGTGAGTTATTTAATTATTTTGAAGAGATAACGTACTATGAAATAATGGGGGTGTTAGATTATCCCCTCCTTCAATAAATTTCTCCTCGAAATTTGAAAAAAAATTCAAAAATAAAAGGTTAAAAATAGAAAAATACTGTTGTGGAAAACCCACATCGGAAATTGGTTTAATAAAATTTATTCTTAATAAGTGGGAAAGGGAAATGTAAAAGTCACCACCAAATTATGATCTCTATTAAAAGAACATCTATGGAAATAAGAGACACATAATTAGAGGAAATACATAAATATATATTAGGAGTGTTTGAGGTCATCAATCAGAAACAAGTGTACAATTGCGAGACTCAAAGCCATCAATATATGATGATTTAAAATATGATCGGTTCAACAAAACATAAGGTATTTGGATAATTTTTTTTGGTTTTATGATCCCTTCCCTAAAGTTTAAGAATTAATTTATTCATTGAACAAGAAGAATATATATATATACTTGACAAGTAGAGTTTAATCATTCAACTAATTCCTACCACAAACTCATCATTCACTCCTAAAGATAATAAAATTAAAAAATATTCTATTTATCCTAATCGTATAGGGTTCCAAAAATAATGAATTTATAATTCATTTTTCAGACTATTTATAAAAAAAATACATTATACAAACCAAGACAGCATGTATTCCAGTGGTAGGTGATTCACCCTTATCGTCCTTCAGTTGTCTGTTCAAGTCTCACGGCCTTGCCGGACGTGACGGGTTGTCGCTCGACCTCCAGATTTCCCTTTTTATGATAATCCAAAAGTAATCTCCAGAAATGATTTAAACTTAACAATAGTATCCAATGTCAATATTAATCGATTCTAACCTTTAGACTTATCAAAAATACTTCTATCCAAACTCACAGTCCAAAATTTATATGGAAGCTAAACACACTTATGATCCATTTTTTCAGGTAATAACATGTAAATACCTTCATCATGTATTATTTTAAAACACTATAACACCCTGAACTTCCATAAAACCTTATTGATTAAAATCATGAACCTTTATTCCTTATAGAATACCGGATATACTCCTTCTATCCAAAAATGTTGTAAACTCCAACAACGATAAAATATACAAATCATTAATCAGTTACCAGGTAGTCAAGAATATCTAATATAATTTATCCAAATCAATTATATATTATTCCATAATCACTACCTCAGTATCAGAACCATATTATGGTTTATCATTCTCTCAACCATATATTTTCTAAAAAATTTAACATGTTATTGAGTCACTTTTCTTAGTTCCCCACAATCTCAAGTCCTTAATGAAATATTACTGCAATACAATCCTTATATACTCTATAATTCTGATAACATGTAAACCATTAATAAAATATTCAAATAGAACAACAATTTAATAACAACGGAAGAACTCCAATCATCCATATTCATCATCAGTAGTTTCATAACATCATTATTTTCCAATAGAATTATTTGGGGTATACTATGATGATTTGAACAATGATTCGCGTTGTGTCCCAACTCCTTGTAAATGAAGCACTGTAGCGGCGGAGGAACTGTTGGGGGATACTGTAGCGGTGGCGGGTACTGTAGTAGGTATTGTAGCTGCACAGGTACTATAGACGTACTGTTCACCGAGGGGTCCTTTGGGCCAAAAAAGGGGCTTTCAATCCTTGTATTCAAGCCACTTGGCCTTGGGGCTTTGGGCTATGTATTGGGTCTCCCTCTACACTCTAAAAAGAGGTCTTTTCATTAATAATAAATTGAGTCTTTGGCCCCAACCTTTAAGAAAAGCAAGGCGATTCTTTACATATTTATCACATATGGGAAAATACTTCTTTCCATATTTCCCTTTATCCATTGTTCTCTCTTCCATCCTTTTCTTCTCTTGCATCCCTTAAAAGCCATAGGACTTAGAGAATTATTTACTTTTTTTATTAACACATGATACAATTTATTCATATGATGAGAATGTACGGGATACTACTTCCCTTGAAAATGATGGCTTAATACCATGAAAGATATGATCCTTATTAATATTTAAATCATGCATATTGATGGAATTCTCATTCCTTCTAATAGGGACCATTTCAAAATAATGGCATACACTATGTAAGATAATAAATCGCAGTGCATAATAACAAACTTGTAAAATACATAACATAAATTACAAAGATTATGCATATAATCTATAATCATAAAATTTTTTCTTTGAGGAAGTATTTACACTTAAATCCATCATAATGGATTGTAATAAAAATGTGAATTATCCAAAGCATATCCCTTGGGAGTGTCGTAACCAAGAGTGCAGCAAGACCCATGGTCGTGTACCAGGATACCCTGGGTCAAGCCCGAAACTCCTTGTCGGAGTTTTCAATCCTAGGTACATCTGTGCTAGAGTCACCTCTACCTGCTCGTATCTAGATAGGGATGTATTGCTTGTAAAATACATAAAATCTCTACATTACCAAAATTCTAGGATGTTCTATACTAATCCTCAAATTTTATCTGAGGGTAATTTTATCTAATTAGATTTTATCTAAATTTTTTTTCAAGGTTTTTGCTAAATTTATATTGATACCAATTGTAATTCCCTGACCATAGAATCCCAAAGTCGTTGTATTATTTTAATACATAGGCATAATTACAAGTAATCAAGTCCCAAAGGACCGATCAGTTTAGACCTATCGGAAAATAGATTACATAAATGAAAGTTACATTTCAATTTCAAACATAAAACACATCATAGATAATTCTTTGATAAAACAATTATTACTTTTATCTTAACCCTTAATATCAATCATAATACACATCTTAGAATCCTAGGAAAATAAAACATAAGAAATTGGTGAGCTCAGATGGTCAGTAAGGGTAAATAATTTTGTGAAAGCTATAAAATTTTAAGGCAATATGTTTAATAAAAATAGCAGCCTTTTTAAACATAATATGGAAAAGTAAATAAAAAATCACCATATAAACATGCACATGGATATTCTTCTAGTCGCATAATCACATGTAATAATCAATTTCATAATAAGGGAATGCCTAATGCTGGACATCATTACCACAATGTCAAGGCCGTGTGCCAAGACAAAAAATAAATTTTTTATCAAGGCCTTATGCAAAGACACTACTTTGTCTCATGAGACCTACCGATACATCAAAGAGCTATAGCAGGCTCCACCCATTACTTACGAAGTCCACTGTATTCCTCATAAGAAAAATTTGAAATATAACATAAAGAATCATATTAAAACTTCCTTATGAAATGTCAATACATTAACCATAAACCATTAATGGTATAAAAATGAAAATTTACATTCACACATATCATAACTCATTCAATACAATATGGATGATTTTATTATAATAAATCAACCTCAATCAAGAATAATATCCAGTAAGGGATGCTAACATAGTTGAATATGATCAGTAAATATATTTGAGAGAAATATCCCTTTTTGTGAAATCATTTAAATGTGAAATGTTTATAAAGGAAGTAATTTAAAATATATTTTTGTATCAAAGTTTCCCATACCACTTTAAAATTTTTGAAAAGAATTATCATTTCAAAACATTTATGTCGATATAAATAAATCCTTACAACCATTTTGAAAACATGGACATTATTTAAAAGTATTCAGAAAGATAAATCTTTAAAACATTTAAAATGATTATCTAGTTAAATAGAACCTCCCATAAAACCTTAAAATATTCCTTTTTGAAAAATTTAATGGTATTTTAATATCGAAGATAAAATTTTCATAGTAAATACTTACACATAAACTATCTCAGATAATAATGAGATTGAGGAAATAGCCTTTACCATGCACTTTCTTTTGGTCGAGGTTATGTTTATCCTCCTGTATAATGACCATAGTATGTTAATAAATTATAACAGAACCATATTCATATTTATTATATCATACATGATTCATTTATGACTTTATACGACCCATTTAATAATGATTTCCATGGTAAATTAGCATTTTGGGTAATAATCATTTTCTTTAACATTCATGTTTTAACTTGTTTTTCTTGATCATATCAATTAGATCAGCATTTAAATACTTACAGAATATAATCCTTGATTTATATATTACATATATTTAGAATATAAATATTTATAATTGATAGATATTGAAGTAGAAGGCACCGTTTATGTAGACGGTAGGTCGTACGAACGCCTAAACGTTGTTTCTGTTTTCATGTCGTATTGAACAGAAGTAAGTGAATAAGATATATATAAGTACACACAAACAAACAGTTATATATATATATATATCTCCAGTATCATTATTATTTTATATATTACATACTTATTAATAAAATATATTTTTATAATCATCGTTGAATAGTGAATGTGGGAATGAATCTCATCGCGTCGTGGAGACGGTAATCCGTACGTACACATGAGTGACAATATCATTATATTGACTGTGAAATCGTATGTTATTAGATGTTATATCATATATACAGAATCATTAACATGTTATATTTGTTATTTCCATCAGTTATACTCGTTATTATACCCATCCATTTAATGAAGTGTTTGAATAACAAACTACACCACAACTTGGTGACGGTAACCCATATGCACGCACGTTTGGTGACTTTGTCTTTTAGAGGATGGATTGAATAAAGAATATGGTTGTAACATATTTATAGTAACATAATAGTATTTAGGAGGTACTGGATTTATTATTTTGTTATGGAAACTACAATGAAAGGGGAACTAGAAGAAGAAAAAACATTTAAGAGGGTGGTGAAATTTATTACCTGTTCTTCGGGTGTTTCCTTTTGAGTTGATCAAAAGAGCACCGTAGGATGGATTTATGATCAATGTAAGGAATATAGGTTTATTTGAGGGATGTTGGGAGGATATTTGGGAAGGTTTTGGTTGAGACAAATGTCTTAGTAGGTCTGATGTTTAGAGAAAGAGAAGTTCTTTTTTATAAGAGAGGTGAGGGGCACCTTAGGAAAAGATTGAAATATTATTTTATAATATAATTATTTTCTATTTATAATGGCAGAAAAATAATTTTTCTCTAGGATATGGTGTGGATGGGTCGAAACCTTCTCAACAGTAGGTTTTAGATAGGTTTGTGTCACAATATTAACCTTATTATTTAGATTTTACTCTTAGTTAAATATTTTAACGTTTACTATGTATTATTGTATTATTATAGTAATTGGTTAATAAAAATACTATAAAGTTCCATGTGAACCTAAAGTGGTTAATTAATAATATATATATCACAATATATGTTTATATCGTTATATGTTTAGGAATATTACATAATTTAATAATATAATATTTGTTTTAAGAACCCATTTATGTCAATTTTGACACTATTAAGTATCCAGTTTTTGTGAAAGTCATAACAACATCATTATTTCGATCCAAATACATTTAATCAACCCTAAAATGTCATATAATCCTCTAAAATTTGTGGATGTCAAACAAAACTTTGAAATTATATTTATTTTAGTTTTTATAATACTATTTATTTGATTCTTTAGTTAATATGGAAAATACTGCATCATTATTGTGTCATATATAAATATGTTTATTATATGTATAAAAATTATAAATAAAATATCATAATGTAGGAAACCGTTTTATATTTATAATGAATATTTATATTCTAATATATCAATTATATAACCTCATATAAAATTGTTTTACTAAAAGATATATGCTTTTTTTATTTTTGTCTTTACATTAGATTATTTAATATAAAATGTCATTATCACTCTCAAGTGGCTCCATGGGGTCTCCAAAATCGACCCAAGGATTCCCATGGTCGAACATGTATTATCCAATAGTAATAATACAAATTTTATTTTAATATAATATCATTATAATTATATTTTTCTACCCTTATTTACCAGATTTACCCTTTAACCATAATAAATAAAATATTTACTGAAGTAAATATTCATAATGTCTAAAAATAAAAGGTACCTATTTACACAGTTTGTACCTCATGATTATAAATATGTAATCCATTTTTTTAAATTCAAAACACCAATGTGGATTAAATTAATTTGAAATTAATTTCTGTTGTCAAAACAAAAAGTTTGTTTTAAAAAATAATAACTATCAAAATATTGACACTTGTTTATGTCCAGTTTAAATGTTAAATTACATAAAGTGACCTAAATAATATTAAATGTTAAAAATATAATCTAATAATACTTTAAAACCACTCAAATGTATAATTTAACACTATAAATTATTTTGATTAAAAAAGTTTTTTTTAATTAAAATTTTGTATTTTTCACTATTAATCAAAATATGAAAGTTATCAGAAAAGTACCAAAAATTTATCCAAACTAAATTTTTATGTCCCTATTCTAAAGAATAATTTATTTTCATTAAATTTAATATATAATAGTGTCAAATATTTGTTTTAAATGGTTTACCATTAAATGGTGGAAAAATGCATTTTTTGAAAAATACTTCTTTTATCTGAAAAAATGAATTTTTCTTATATTATATCTAGGAAACAAATAATATGGATTATTAAATTATATGGAGTATATAAAATTCCAAATTCAGTTAATACTATTCATAACCGCTTTTCGAATGTCTAGTTTGGTAGGTCATGGTGCGGTCGAACTCGGTGTTGCGTGTAACACACATTATTGAATTACATTGAAGAGATAACATACTATGAAATCTTGGGGTGTTACAATGATGATATCCATAGCATCCTATGAATCCATCAACATAGAGGATGTATTTATTTTTTGAAATTGTGATAAAATCCATGGTAATAATATCCCTAGATTATATCCGGATTATTAGGATGTCATCACATATTCTCCCCTCATTGACAGTAAGAAGAAATAGAAGATTTATATGATGTCCATGATAATGGATCCCATAATTCAATATCTTTGGGATCTAAATATGCTTTCATAATGTTTGACAAATCCCAAAACACCACTTCATACTTTATTTTTGATAATAACATGGTTAAAAAGAATAATACAAATAAGATATAAAATACTCCCATAATGTTCTTGAGTATGGCATCTGAACCAATGTTCATGAGATACGGAAGCTTAATATTTGTAAAAATGAGGATCTAAATCCTATAATGATTGGCAACACAATAAATATCTTGAAATATGATATTTTTATCTCTAAATTTTAAAAGGCTCTATGATTTATTTTCCTAGAACTATATAAAAATTCATAGAGAATATCTTTGTGTTGTTACCCATAACATTGGTATACATGACAAACATTGAGGTTATAAGTAAACATTTTAGAGAATGCATCGAACTCATGCTATAAAGGTAAAAGTAAATTTGAAAATCTCATCAATTAATGATTCATTAGAGAGGTTTAATAACCTAAGATTCTCACAACGTCATCCCTATTAACAAAATGAATAGGCATGTCATATTTTTCATAGACATCAAGGATCTCATCCGAAACTACCTAAAGTATGATTTCATAGTCTTGATCATGGTAATATTGGCCAATGTGATGGCTAAATTCCTATCCATATCCTTCATGGACATATAGTTAGGTTGTAACCATATTTGAATACCCCATAATGATGAATACGTCACTACATTTTGGGAACCCCAATTTTTATATTGCTACAAATTATTTCCATTTGGAATAAAGAATACTACATTCAAATATCAATACACTATAGGACATATCTTTAATTACTTCCAATGGGATATATTAGAATCCAACATGAATGATTGGGTTGTTAAATACCTGTAGTGTTTTGATCATCTTGTTGATCTTGAACCTTTTTTAAACAAACTATATCAGGGAAGCCGGAAGATGTACCACCCGAAATTCAATTTCCAGGTAACTTCAAGAAAATTATTTGTATTATGGTACATCATCACGGTATCAATATTTCCCCCAAAAGACAAATTTGATCCATGTTATTTCACCAAGTCAATACTATAGAGTTGAGATGACTTTAAGAATGTCTCACCTTCATCAGGAACTTCATAACTATCCTTACCAATAAGTACATACCCTTTGCAAAGTTGATCAAAAAGGGTGTTACATACTAATGGAATTTTGGCTTTCAGGAAACATTCAATGACCTACAATAATATCTCTTTCACCCATTGTTTTTTAATATACTATTAAAAGGGAATCTAGTAATCCTTTTTTGAGAAAACAATGGATCAATCACTACGAGCCCTCCTTGATCAAAATAATAATTTATGAACATAGAACAATATCTTCTATCTAAAACACCGCAGACTTAATTTTAGATTTAATACTTAACACACATACATTTCATGCATCATAATAATTACTACCAACAAAAAAGATAAAAACCTCAATGTCTTTGGGAACTAGGTACATATTCATTTTAACTCTCAATACAATGAACATTTCATGCACCTCTCTTACATATATTCATTTATATAAATTCCTAGGTAAATGTAGAAACATATGAAATGAGTGATCTCAAACACTCACTAAGGGTTAAAACATAGTTGATAAGATATTGATCATAATCAATTGATATACTTGATCATAGAATAAGTTGAATGATTAATGGAAAAATATCATTGATTAAAAAAAGCTAAAATGATTCATTATATAATAATTATAAATAAAAGAATAAAAATGGGTGAGAATTCATGAGAGTCAAAAATAATAACATATAACAACTCATAGAAAAAATTCATAAGAGACAATATATCATAGGAATATGGTAATCATAAAAAACATAGTAATAAAACATAAATATAATGTATGTAATAAGTGAAGGGTGACTTCCAAAATAATATATCATAATATGAAATTATCACTAACTTACCATTATATATAGTATATCATGATATAAAATAAATACCTAATAGATTGGGGGGATATTTTGTTTTAATACCACTCATCACATAATGATCTAGACTCATTGTAGTTACACCAATCATAGTGTCCCATGAGATGAAAGAATTTACCCATTAGTTAGAGGGTTATAAAATTCCGGTCCCTTCCATCACTCTATAATACATCATTCATATGTGTTTCATAAGAAAATTACAACAATTATAAATAATAAATGTCACATTATGATTAACCTATAGAAACAATTTCAGTAAAGAAGTTATTAATGTTAAGACCCATTAATCAAGATAATGAAGAATAAGAATATTTAAACCATATATAATAAAGGGTGTACATTTAGGTCAATAATTTCCCCAATCAAATGACTTTATTGGTATCTAGGTGAACACCTTTCAGTTGGAACAAGAATATAAGGGTATTCAGAATGGAAAGGCATTGGCAGAAAGGTTACGTTTGTGAATAGAGGATGATAAGTATAGAAAAAGAAAGAGACTATAAATTTACCAAAAATAAATGTAAAATATTATTTATTTCATTTGATGATATTTTTTTCAAGGCATATATTATAGGGTATGAAATATAAGAATAATACTTGAAATGAATAAATAATTATAAATTAAACCCTTTCCAAAAGTCCCATCTCGCCACATATGTTCCATAAACATTTGAATAATTAAATTAAATTCATATTTTTCTCTCTTCAAAAACTTTATCGAGATTATTTATTTATTAATTTTACTTTTAATTCATATATTATCATGTTTCATTCATATAAAAAATTAGTATCATTTGCATCAGTCATTTTATGATCTTTCAGCTTATAATCCCCCAAACTCTTGTGGCGTATTTGTAATGGACAATTGTAATTATCCAATGGTATCATAATCTTAAAAAGTGTCAAGTCATTGTATTATATTATTCTAAAATCAGGGAGTTCAATAGTTCCTTAAATAGTAAACATTTAGATAATTTTACTTCACAGCCATTTTTTCAGAAATTAAAAATGTCTGTGTTTATTTAATTTTAATTTCATTTGTATTATAGATATTTTTACATTATAGAATAATAATATTGGAAATATTGATGTTATATTAAATCAAGAAATAAATATTAAATATTATCCATTATAGATTTATTTTTATGAAAATAGAATCATTTGTACAAATCATGTAACACCACTATAGGTGAAATAATATTTTTAAGAGTAACTTAAAAAGTTTTTATAGAATTTTCAATATTTGTGTTTTATAAAAACATTAACCTATATAATTTTTTTATAGTTTATTTTAATCAATACTAAATGTTAGATAATGGGTAAAATGATAATTGAAATGGAAAAAAAACTGTTTTTAAAAAAAAAAAATTTTTATATAGTAATGGATTATGAAAAATGTTTAATGAGAGGGAATTTGTAATCCCTAATATATAAGAGATAAAAAAGGATTATAGAAAAATTAAAATATAATCATGGTAGTTTATTAAATTTATGTTTCAAAGAATTTATTGAAAATTAATCTCAGGTAGGTAATAAAAATAAATAACTAAGAAATGTTTATTTTGATATATTAACATGTTTTGAAAAGAAGTTAAGTGAGATGTAAGGAATGATATCTCATTAGTTAGGGATTAAAATGGTTCCAATTATATGTAAACATAATCATGGAATAAAATTAAACAGATGTTTAATAAATTTTTAGGATAAAGAATCATAGTTACAAAAATATAAATAGACATAGAAATCCTTACTTTGATGTAGTAACAACTTATGAAAAGGATTTGATGAGATTGAATTTACTATTATTTAATCAATGATGGGTCAAATTTATGGTAAATATTTATTTATAATGATTATATAATTTGTAAAGGGTGTTTAAAATATATTAATATAATAAAATATCAAAATAGAGGGGGACATCATGGTATAAGAACCCTTACATAGATCAAGAGTGACCTCCTTTCAATTGATATTAATGAATTAAGATGAAATTTTAATCACACCAGGGGAATAGTAATGTGGGAAGGGATGATTCAATATGGGTTTTGGTAGATATTTATAATATATGTAGTTATGTAAGCCGGGATAAAGGGGTGGAAGAGGGTTTTTATATATCCAAGGGGAAGAGATATTTTTGAATTAATTATTGATTATTTAATCATTTAGGCCAAAGAATGTGAATAATATTGATTACTATGAGATTTTAAATCTTATGATTAAACAAATAAGGGTTATGTGTAAATCTACTACCTAATGGAATCTTGTAAATAGTTATTCAATGGTAATGAATCAAAAATAGTTTTTTTTATTAAAATAAAATAAAACTTAGGTTCCAAAATATGAAACAACGATTTCTAATTTAAAAATATTATTTTTAAACATGATATATTACACAATAATTTTATTTAGTCGTGTAATATATTTAAAAAAATTTATGTCATATTTATATCATTATGATATCAAAAAAGTTATAGTTATTTATAAACATAAATTTTTTTCCTCATCAAAATTAAAACAATTTTTTTAAAAATATAACTAAAATGGCCTTAATTTAATTTTAATGGTATGTTTTTAAAAATTGATTAAATTTTAAAAAATTTAAAATAAAAAATTTTGAAATTGAACTATTGAATTAAATAACACAATATATTGAGAATAAAAACTACATATTTTTCTATGAGTGATTGCATTTATATTTTTTATTTCCTTTTAATTTTTAAAAAATTGAAAATTGATTATTTTAGAAATTTAAAACATTCAAATTTTATAAATTTATTCTTATAATTAATTGGAATTTATCTTTTAAATACATAATAGAAAAAAATAGTGTAAAAAACATCAAATATTATGGTTACAATTGTATGTCAATAACCTTTTTAATTTTCTCAAAATTAGATTCTAAAGAATTTTAAACCATTTTATGATAATAATACACAATACATATTAGTAACCTAACACCATGAGTTGTTAAAATAACACTATGTTCAATAGTGTATTCAACACGCAACACAACGTTTAAAAAACCACAATATTTTAATAAAATATTATTATTTAAATATGATTGTTATTATAAAGCCCCAACCTTAAATGTTACATAATCTTGAGTTAATTAAATAATTCACATTGAGGATCTTTTTAGGTTTAGAGATTTTTAGAATTAGGCCATAAATATTACGTAACAAAATCTTAGTAATACAAGCTGGAAACTTACAACCATATCCATTTATTCCATATCAACAAATATTTTAAAAGGAAACATGGTTTATTTTCATGTTTGATCATCATAACTTTTACTTAATTCCATCTTTGAATCCATTCTACCTTAAATCATATGAAAACATTTAAAAGTTGGGATGAGCACAAAATCTCAGTAAGGGACATAAAAAAAAGAATAACCATTAGTCTAGTTAAAACCTGATAACCCTTTCAATGTTTTCTGACCAGATGAAACAAAACATTTTCTCATGAATAACACTCTTACTTTTTACGTAATGAAAAACACTAAAACTAATAGCAAGTAATTAAAAATATTTTAGGTAACTTATAGAATCACATAAATAAAACCCTTTCAACCTTCTTCCAATTGGAATAACTATATGGTTGACATCCAAAGTGGAGATCTATAATTGGGATCACCCTTTGTATAAGCTATATTGAGCTCACCTATGAGATGTAAAGGGGATAAATCCTTCTTATAAGTTGTGTCATGCTCAACCATGAGCTATTATGAGGCCCAACCCTTCATATATGCTATATCAGGCTCACCCATATCATATAATTCATATATACCATTTTATGAATAAAACACATTCATCACAAAACCCCTTTTTGAACACTTCTTCTAAAACAATATTAAAAACATGTCCATATAATAATACAATTTTCATTTAACAACTGATTTTCAAAACCAAGATACCCAAATAAATAAATAAGGGAGTTATTTAAAATACATTAAGGCTTATATATGAATATAAATATCAAATAATGGTTATATAGATGGAGAAGTCATTGTCGTCATATACGTTAAAACAAATAACATTCCTTTTGTCATTTTGTAAAACATTAAAATGATTTGTATAAAAATATTCATTTTAAAACTTTTAATATAATTATATATAGACATAAAATCTCCATAATAATCCTTTTTATACATATAAATAAATAAGTAAATGAATATCATGAAGACAAAGATTTGATAATTAAATCTTTAATCATTCAAGGTCTCCAATACAACACGGAACATTTAAATCATAATCTTCATAAATTATTAAATACGATTATTATAGATAAAATATGGATATTAAATTTTGTTTTTGTTTTATATAAACCTTGTAAAAGAATATAGGTGGATATTATCAAGAAATTTATCAATTAAAGGAGATTGAGACGAAGTCCCTTACCTTGAGTCTGACTTGTATAGTTCATTATTTAATTTCATGAATAATATAATTAGGTTAATTTATACTATATTTAAAAGGTTTCTTAATTTTATTATCCATTTTATATCACTTATTACCTTTCTATATCAAATAGTTAATATTTTAGTTTATATCGGACGTTTTGTCGATGTTTGATACTTGAGTCAAAAATGAACTTGTTCTGATTACCAATTGTCCATATAGTCATAAGTCTACCGTCTATATAATTATATTAATGATTTAATTTCAAATATATCCATCATATATTTATTTATAAAAGTCCATAAGATTTGGGGATATGAAATGAAATGCACCGTTCATAGAGATGGTAGGTTGTATGTACACATGAACATTACTTTCCATTCATTGTCTTATTAATGGAATGAAAACTAAATGATAAATAGGTATGTTATAATTACAATATAGTTTATATGATATATATGTCACATAATTCATTAATTTTATCATATATAAATTCAATGTATGTAATGAACAAGTCATATAACTTGGAGGGGGTGGTAGTCCGCACTTCCTCAAATTAAATCATCTTATTTACACATTATGGAAAAAAAGGTATGTTGTAAATAAAAACTAAAGAAGAAACAGGATAATATAAATATAATATATTAATATATTAATATATTTCTATTATAAATGAAACCATGAGAGGTGGTATGAGGAAATATAATAATCATCGTTTTGTGAGACAATAGTTCGATGTACATAGAAACAATATGTTCTTATACATGATATGCAGGTGTGTCTAAGTGTAATTTGAATAATTTTCATATAAAAATCATTATATATTTAGGATACCGTTTTTTTTGTAATAATATTATAATAAAATCATAGGGAGAGGAGAAGGAAAATAATGGAATGGAACTTGAGAGAAGATGTTACCTCTAAAACAGGTATCTTATTTTGATTTGAGCCAAATGGATTTCTTGAATTGCCCTATTCCAAAGGTAAGGACTATAGGAGGAAGAGAGGGATACTGGGAGATTATTTGAGAAGAATTTGGATTATCAAAGGGTCCATAGGGGTGTGATTAATGGTATAGGTGGTGTGCTTTTATAAAATGGAGGAGGGGCACTTTAGGAAAGTCTTCAAATATTAATTTATTATAAATTCCATTTCGATTAAAAATGGTACAAAACTAATTTAATTAAAATATAAGATTATTATGGTTATAATACATATAATCAAATAATCTTTAGACATTTTATGAATATTTTCATTATCCTTATCGTTTTTTGTTTAACCATTATTTTACCCCTTTTAATTATAGACTGATATCATGTTATTCACACATTCTGGGTAAATGTAATTACCATATCATGTCAAACGAACCTCAAGAAAGTGATTTATGATACATTTAGACTTATCTTAACCATTGGTCAATGAATATTAGACTTTTATTAATTTAATATCATTTAATAAACTATTTTATATTTTAAGTTATGAATTATGTTAATTTTTGACACTATTCATACATGAAGTTTTACAAATTCATAACAACTTGATTCCTTTGAACGAAAGGAATTAAATAAAATTTTATGTATATATCATCCTGAAAATTTGTGTATGACATTAAAATAGCCAAATTACATTTATTTTAACATTTATAATATCATTTATTTGAATATTTTATTAATGAAGCAATTACTGCATCATCATTGTGTCGTAATTAAATTTATTTATTTAATGTATAAAAAATATAAATAAAATATCAGGATGTAGGAAATAGTTTTAAATTTTTAATGATTATTTAGAGTCAATTATATCTCTTATATAACCCAATATAATATTTGTTTAGTAAAATATACATGTTTATGTTATATTTCTCTTTACTTTAAATTAGTTATTATAACATGTCATTATCAGACCCACATGGCTCCATTGGGTCCTAAAATAGACCCAAGTTTACCCATGGTCAGAAATATCTTATCCAGTTGGATTAGAATTCTTTTTAGGGTAGTTAATTATTATTATAATTTTATTTGTACACTTATTTTCCAGATTTATCCTTTTACCATGGTAAATAAAATAATTAGTGAAGTTACTATTAATAATGTCCAAAAATAAAAGGTACATATTTACAAAAATTGGACCTTATGATTAAAAATATGGAATTAATTTCTCCTAATCCAAAAAATATAATTTTCAGGAATATATTTAAAATTAATCAATGTTGTCAAAACCAAAAAGCGTGTTTTAAAATAAAAACTATCAGAAGATTGACATGTGTTTATATCCAATTTAAAAGTGAAATTTTTCCCAATGAAAATAATTGTATTGAATGATAAAAACATAATCCAATTACACCTTAAAACCAATTAAAATTATAATATAACTGTATAAATAAATTATATGGAAATGGAGTATGAATTAAAATGCAATATTTTTCACTGTTGATTAAAAACAAATTTATCAAAAAATTACAAAATATTTATCCAAAGTAAATTTTTATGTCTCTATTCTATATAAGAATTTAATTTTTCCAAATATAACATATAAAAGTGTCAAAAACTATATTTAAAAAGGGTTCTCCATAAAAATACGGTAAAACTACATTTTTAGAAAAATACTTTTTTTATCTGAAAAAATGAATTTGTTCTTATATCAAATCTATAAAACATATAAAATAAATTTAAAACATTATATTGAATATGTAAAATATAATTTTCCTAAAATGAAATTCTATAAAGGGTGATATGATTTTATAAACACAACTATTCTCTTTGAAATAGGTTATCATAAAAATATATCCTTTATATTCAATTGGTTTTTATTTCCATTTCTAATAAATTTGGTAACCAATGAATAATTATTTAAACATGGGTATATAATGTTTCAGAATTCATTTGATATTATTCATTCCCACCATTTCAACGTCTAGGCATTAAATACCATTTAAAATAATGATGATATTAATGTATTATTTTTCGGTATAACTCAAAGTTCTATGCAACGTAAGATTTAGAATGACCCCACTGATTCATGTCGAGTACGCTATTCGAAAACGAAACCCCTCTAATGAAAAATTAATATTTTATTCATAAATATTAATAAAAATGAAAATGTATTTTTCTTTAAACACCTGGGTCGTTATAGTTATAACCTAGAAAATAAATTTGAGTGTATAAATATAATTAAATAAATTATTAAATTTGTATAAATTTTCTAATAAATATAAATGTATTTATAAATTCTTAGGAATGAAGCACTTAATTTTAATAAAAAAATATTTCAAAAAATATTTCTATTAATTTTTGTGCGAAAATATTATAATTAAATTTTGAATATTTTAGAAATTTTATTTTATAAAATGAAAATATATTTTGAAATAATAACATTTATGTTAACTTAGGTTAAAATTTTTGTATTTCTAATAATATATTGATTTTTCGATGAAAAATGAAAATATCGATTCTTGTAAAACTATGATTTATTTTAATAATTTATGTAATTTCATAATATCGTTATTATTTTAATTTTATTTCAAAGTATCATAAGTTTTTTTTATTTAGATATAAACCATTTAATTAATCTTAAACCTCTATTATAATAGATTTTATTATAAGTCTATTATTAGTCTTAAAAACAAATTTTTTCTATAAACTGTTTTAAAATGAATAATGTTTCTCCATTTTAATAAATTAAATTGACACATAAATAGGAATTTTTTAAATAAAATTTATAGATTAAATATTTATATAAATATATATATTCATTAAAATTCATATAACTATTATTTTGATTCATACAATTAATATCAAATCATCTTTTCGATGAAAAATTATTTTTTTGGAAAAACAAATTTCGTTGTGTTTGAGGGATGTATTTTAAATTAATTTGTTTCTCTTATTTGAACTAAACTTGATGAAATTTATATAATATTTCAAATCATCATAATTTAAATTATATAATATGGATAACATAACTTTTTATCATAATTATGATTAAAAATAGTAAAAAATGTTATTATGATAAAAATATTAAATTGATAAATGTTAGTAGCCTTAGAGGTCAAGAGGATAAAATGTTTAATTTTTTTTATTTTTAGTAATAGAGGTTTAACCCATCCTTATAGCTCATAAACATCTTCATTTTTTTATTTTTCAAGAACTTTTTTTGAGTGGGACTTCGCATTATTGAATTGTTTTTGTTATTTACAAACATGCCACACATTCTTAATTATAAAAGGGTACCCCCTCACCTCACTTATTCAAACCTCTCCAGCTATTTTTCTTTAAAAAAACCCTTCCAAAATCTATATCAAACATCATTATCCACATTTTATATCTTATTTAATTCCTAAAATTCCAACCTTAGGGTTATTAATAATATATATAAAGGTGTTTCTTCTAAGTGGAGGTAATCGTCTTCACCAAGATCCTTCTTTTATACTTATTATTTTATAACCGCAAATTAAGACATAAAAATTTTAATATATTAAAAAAATAATATAATATATAATAATATGGTATTATGTTTATATAATAATTTTATTCAAATATTTTTTTCATCCAATGGGAAACAAACCATTGTTTGTGTGTACAGTGGAAAACCAAATCGCAGACTGATGTAATTTGTTTTTCATAATCACCTATCATTTATATTAAATATGATGGATTTAATGATTAAATATTATATTAATTATATATTAATAATTATTTAAAAGTGAAAAATCATATACCTTCTTACCTAGCCATCCATTGAAAAGTGATAACATCCTTCATTTGTATGAGGGACTACCACCACACGAAGCAATGTGATTCAATTTTTTATTACTACCTCATATGGATGGTTTATATAAGTGTATTGAAATAAATAATATTTTATTTATGTTATAATTATAATTTTATTAAGGTAAAAACACCTACTTTCTTTCCATCATGATCATTGAAAAATGTAAATGTTTCTTATACGTACATATGGCCTAGAGTCTCTATAACTGAAACGTTGTTCATTTTTTATAAACATGTATCATGGTTGGTTTTAAAAGTATTATTTATTTATAAAAATTAAAATTAATTAATTATTATAATATATATAATGTAACATTTACCCATTTGAACACAATCAACACACTGATACCGGTTTGAAATTATAAACTAAGTGTTCACAAAACACACTATATGGACATAACTGATTAAGTAAATAAATATGTATTTAATATAAATGAATTATATGGTTTAATTATAAGTTATTAAAAATTTAAAAATTTATTAAGAAAAAAAATTATATAAGTATACTATATTGTAGATAAAAGACATAAGTGAAAAAGTCTGGACTCGAGGTAAGGGTTTTCGCCTCAAAACATCCTTCTTTGAGACACATGTTTGTTAGGTTATAGGATTATTTTTAACAGTTTATATACCTATCTGTTAAATATTAGATCATAAATAATTCATACTTTTGGATATTCAGGTTAAAATTTATCTACTTCATTCATGGGAAATTATAATTCAAAAGTTACCAAATTGGTTAGGGTTTATGTTTTATTCTCAATTTGATCAGGATTATTTATGCTTTAATATCCATAGGTGAAATTTTTTGATAGTTTTATAATAATAAAAGTTCATTTTATTATAAATTAATTTTAATTAAAATTTCATGTAGTAGTACCATTTTCATCACTTTTTTACTTAATATGATTGAGAAAATGTTTTTAAGAAAACATGACTTCATTTCTCACTATGCTAAAAAAGCATTTTTCTACAAATAACATTGTTTTCTAAAAATATTTCCAAGAATATTTTTAAAATTTCACGAAAATATTTATTAAATAAATTTGAACTCATTTATTACATTTTACATAATGGTATGAAATTAATCTTCTTACCATTTTTCTAATGAGTTACTTTTTAACCTTTTTAAAGTGGTGATAAAAGAAAGTTTCATTGAACTTATAAAAAATGTAAAAAATTACCCGCCATCATGACTGCTGAAATATTTTAAGCTTCATCTATAAGTTCCCATTATTCTTTTAAAATAAAATTTATTCTATAATATTTTGGAAATTTTTATTTTTTCAACAGTAAATTTCAAAACACAACGTCTATTTTCCTAAAGAATGTTTTTAATATTTTTAAAAATATTTATTTTCATAAATTAAAACAAATTATAATTATATATAATGATTTTAAATTATGTATATAATTTTATTACTTATATACCTAACTATCTCTTTATTACATTGATAAAGTAATACAATATTTAGGATCATTTCTCAATGTTTTTCATTAATATATCTATTTTTTTTTCAACATGAGGCCAGAAAATATAGTCTCATTCCTTTATGTGGGTAATTATTATTTTTA
Organism: Viscum album; assembly: GCA_963277665.1. Classification (NCBI taxonomy): domain Eukaryota; kingdom Viridiplantae; phylum Streptophyta; class Magnoliopsida; order Santalales; family Viscaceae; genus Viscum; species Viscum album. The sequence goes on from OY728145.1 coordinate 183,989,141, forward strand.
TGACTTATCATTGATTTCATTATGTAGAAAATTAAATCATGTAAATTATAGAATTTTAAAGGTGGACTTGGAATTATATATCCCTCAAATGGATTTTCAAATTCTTAATTCTCATGGGAAGTCTTATATGGAATTTGGGAGTGAACCAAATCTATCATGAGACTTTTTCCACCATGTGATGTGACTCGATGGTTATCCTTAACTTATGTTTATGTGATGTTTTATGTTAATTCCTAAATTACTATGCTTCTATGATCTTATGAAAAAAATTTATTTATGTAATTCTCTTATATGATTACATAGGTGCCTTATCTGTTATGATTTAATGTTATACCTTTGATTCACACCTTATGTTTTCTTGTCATGTTTATTCTATTACTGGGGTTTTTAGATCACGATTTTTTCTATGTATTCTCCAATTTAACCTATGATGTTTCATGAGATCAAAGGGATTTATGGTCATGTTATGCAGAATCAAATAAATAAGTGTTATTTTGGTCTCCGTTTTATTTTATTGGGAACCTAATCATCCAAATACACTTGACATTTTCTATCCTTGTTTTGTAGTAATGAAAATTTATATTAACTACCATGAATTAATATTTGTAAAATTCACGAGTCATAATAGTTTGTATTAGAGAAATGGTTTAGTTAATGTTTGGAAACTATAATGTTGAATCTCTAGGGGAGCCTTAGGAATAAGTATAAGTATAAGTTTAAATATATGAAAATTTCCTTGAATTTCGGTGAAGTATAAACTGAGTCGTTTCTGAGAAATTACGTCCCCATCTCGATACAAAAATTGATTGTGCCTCTAGAATAGTTGTACATAGGTGTAGTAACATTGAAAATATTACATTGATATAGACTTGATATTCACCTGGTGTATGATAATTGGTCTTACTGCACACCTGGTTTGAAACTCATTGGGGATATGATTTGGAAATTCACAAACACTTTAGAAACCATTTGTAGGGCCTGAAAATATTGTAAAGTTAGAAAACCTAATGGAAACAATTACCATTAATAACATAGATTGAAACCTAGAGACTGATAATTTAGGATATAATTTTCATTTATAAGTTATTCTTCATACGATTTTAAGTTTCGCTTATGTAAGATGAATAATTAATATATTCTCATCTTGTTTTTATTCTATTAAGAAATTGTATGAAATAGGGGAAATCATTCCAAAAACCAATGTGATAGAAAATGTAATGATTTTAAAAATGAGACACCAAACCTAATGGCATTAGCATGTTGACATAGTTTTATCATTCTCAATGAGATATCTCAAATTAAAATTACCAATTGGAACATAGTTTTATTTATGAATATATTAACGAATATAAGGATTTTGTCTCATGGAAGTTCATGTATTAAATATGATAATGAAAATAAGATTAAATTTCTTAAATGTCAAATATATTAAAACATGCAGCATGGAAAATGAATTAATTAAATTGGAATATTCCTTATGTGTGTAAAATGAGGGAACAAATCATCTAATTTTTAAATAAAAAAATATTACGGTTAATAATACATAGGAAAAAAAAGTTCAAACTATTACACCACTAGAATTTCAATACCATATATGTGAGGAACATATCCATTATCCATCCCAGATCCATAATCCAATGACTAATAACTAAATACCTATGTCCTTACAATCATTTATGTGTGATGATTGAAGTGTTTATGTTTTAGAATCTGATAGTCATATTGATGAAGTATTTTTATTAATGGTATTATACCTATAAGAATCATGAATATTTTAATGATTGTTATACGATAGTTTCTCTTTGAGTATTTTAAATAATATGTTGAATTTTACTAATTGCATAAAAATGTGATTTTATGGTAAAATGGTATTTTATAGAAAACAAATTATTGATTAAAATTAAATCTTTGAGATGTTCTTGATGTGGAGTTAATTATACTCAATTAATATTAGTTTATTTTATAAAAAAATAAATTTTATTGAATAATTTTGTAGTTTTAAAATAGATTTTATGATTAATGTTTTTTTAAGATGTACATTATATTTCTTTCCTAATTTTATTGGAATTTTATTAATATTGTATCATAAAAAAGGATAACCCACATGTGGGGTGATAAATCATCATATTCGGTAAGGTCAAGAGGCTTGAACCCACAACTTAAGGGTGATAAGAGTGTGACACCTACCAATAGATTGTAATGTAGTGATTGGTATGAATTTTTTACCTAAACAACTTTAAAGATAAATATTTATTTTGTTTTTGGAAATATTTTTTAGTATAAATTAATTTTGAATTTTTTAGGATTTTGAGGTGATTAATAATATTTTAGGAAATGTTTTATTGGGTTGAGGTATATATAACCTTTAGGAATAAAATGTTCTTTAACATGAAATATTATTTGGGAAGAATTTTATTATGTTTCTGGACATCTAATTTCTTGGGTATGAGATAAACATTAATGTTAAGACATTATTTCAAGATGAGTTTATTGTGGATATTTAGGATATAATATTATTTATTTAATAAATGATATATGGTAAACCTTTTATTTTGTTGTTGAATTTTGGAGATCAATATATTCATATTTATTTTAGTATTATCATACTCATGATAACAATTTTGGTTTTAATAAAGATATGAAGAATAGATATTTACTTTTTAAAGATCATATGATCCAATAAAATATTATTTTAGTGCACAAGTCATAAAAAATTATATGGGATATTCATTCCTTAGAGTAAGTGGTGAAGTGGAAATGGATTGAAGCAAAATGAATTGATAAAATTGTGTTTATGGAATACAAAGATATCAAGAAAGTTTATTTTCTAGTGTTCTCATTATTGATAGAAAAATAATACCTCATATCTAGGAAAATGATCTTGAAAAAAAATTATATTATTATCTTCATATCTAATGAATCAATGGTCTTTTAATTCTTCAAAAATTTATGGTTTTGTGGTTTTAACTTTATTCTAACCATTCACTTTATTATGAACAATTATATCTATCACTCTATATAATTATTTACATTTTCTCTAATGTCAATATTTTCGCTTCCCACTAATGTTCTCCTAATTGAAAACCTAGTCATGTGTTATTCCAAATGACCTTTGTATTTCACATTTCGTATTTTAAATTGATGTTTTATTAACTCATTTTTTGATGTGGGTTTTCCACAAAACAAAATTTTCAATTGTAAACCCCTTGATTACTAAGCATAATTTCAAATAACAATGGTAAAATTTATTTAAGGGGTAAAATTTACCACCATGATATTTTATAATCACACTGTATTTTATATCATATTTAAAAGGAAACACTGAGTTTAAACAAACCATGAAATTTTATTATAATATTATTATTTAAATCTGATTGTTATAAATTATCCATTAATCTAATGGGTATGAATATCATAAACTAATTTATGATATAGATATGAAGGTTATAATAAATATAAATTCATTTATAATTTGATACAAAATAACAACTCCATTTTTAATAAAAACATTTATGACAAAAATAAATTTTATTTATTTTTGTGAGAAAATTTTATAGTTAATTTTTGGAATTTTAGAATTTTTTTATTTTTAATAAAAATTTGAATAAATATATCAATATTAAACTAGGGGAAATATTAGGATTTTTCCGAAAATATTTATTTTTTATTGAATAATGAAAAATACAAATTTTTGTAAAACTACCATTCCTTTAATAGAATAAGTTAATTATAATTCCAATTATATTTTTATTTTATTTAAAAGTATATTTATTATTATTTAATTTTAAATAATACTATTAATTATAATTAAATTACCTTTATTATGGAATTTAGAATAAGTTAATTTTTTGGCTTAAAAACACATTTCCCCTAAAATCAATTTTAAAATGAAGAATGTTCTTCCATTATAATTAAATAAAATAAACTAATTACTACAGATTTATATTTAATTTATATATTATATATCTATATTTTTTAATTAAAATTGATATAATTATTTTTTCTATTCATACAGTTAATATAAGATCATCTTTTCCATGAAAAAAAATATTTTATTTCAGAAAACTTCTTTTCATCACGCTTGTGGGTTTTATTTTAAATTACATTATACCAATTAGATGAACTGAATTTGATAAAATGTATTCCATTTTTTTAATCAATATAATTTTTATTATGTAATAAGTTCAAATTAAATTTTTTCTTAATGAATTGTAAAATAGTAAAAAATTAGTTACCATGGTAATAAAATTTAAATTATTAAATGTGAATAACATTAGATGTAAAGTGGATATGTTGTTTAAAAAAATTTATTTTTAGATTTATAGATTTAAATTGTCTTTATATATCATCCACTCGTTTATTTTTCATGTTTGGAGGCACTTGTCTTAAGGGTGACTTCCCATTATTGAATAGTTTTCCACTATGACAAAATGCGGATTTAGCGTCGGTTTAAACCGCTGCTATATCGATTTACGGCGGTTTTGAAAAACCGCCACTAAATTGTGTATCGGGAAACTATTTGCAGCTGTTTTCAAAACTGTCATAGAACGATTTGCTGTGGTTTTTAGCGGCGGTTTTTTAAATTATTATTATTTATTTTATTTTGAATTTTTTTTTAATTTTTTTTGAATTATTATTATTTTTATTTATTTTATTTATTTATTTACTTTATTTTCTTTATTTCGTATTTATTTTATTTATTTCGTATTTATTTTATTTATTTTATTTTATTTATTTCGTATTTTTTTTATTTCGTATTTTATGTATTTATTTCATATTTTATTTATTTATTTCATATTTTATTTACATATTTAGTATATTAATTATTTATTTTATATTTTATTTATTTATTTCGTATTTTATTTATTTTGTATTTATTTTATTTACATCGTATTACTTTATTTACTTTATCCATGCATACATGAACATGCCCATGCACATGCCCGTGCACATGCCCATGCACATGCCCATGCACATGCCCATACAATATAAAAAAATACTCTATTTGGTGAGATTTGAACCCCTAACCTCTTGTATATTTTCCAAAGACTTTACCACTCCAGCAAGCTCGTAATGTGGTTAATAAACAGAATTTAATATACTTATATATACTAATTGAAAAAACAAATAATACATAACTAATAGATATAAACTCAATAATAATTAAACAACAAGTAATAATCAATAATTAATAACCAATAATTAATAATTAATAATTATTGATTAATTAGTTATTTATTGAGTTATTTATTATTATTTACTGTTTATTATAAAAAATAAAAAATAAATAATAATAATATTTACATAAATTATAAAATTAGTAAAATAAAATAATAAAATATTAAAATTACATAATTAAAAGAATAAATAAAATAATAGATAATAAATAATAAATGATAAATGATAAATGAAAAATGATAAATAATAAATAAAAAACAATAAATAAGAAATAATAAACAATAAACAATAAATAATAACAAATAATAATAAACAAATAATAAATAACAAATAACAAATAACAAATAATTCATAGTAAATAATAAATAATTAATAATAAAAAAATATTAACAAATAAATATGAAAAAATAATAAATAATAAATAACACATAATAAATATTAAATGATAAATAATAAATAATAACAATAATAAATAACACATAATAAATAATTATAAATAAATAATAAATAATAAATAATAATAAATAATACATAATATATAATCAACAATCAACAATAATTAATAATTAATAATAAAAAATAAACAACAAATAATAATAAGTTACAAATAATAAATAACAAATAACAAATAATAAATAAGAATAAATAATAAATAATAATAAGAAAATAATAAATAATAAATAATAAATAATAAATAATAAATAATAAATAATAAATAATAAATAATAACTAAATACTAATAAATAATAATAAATAAATAATAATAATAATAAATAGTAAATAGTAAATAATAATAATAATAAATAATAAATAATAATAAATAAATAAATAAATAATAATAATAATAATAATAAATAACACATAATTAATAATTAGAATTAAATGTATTATAAATAATAAATAATAAATAATAAATAATAATTAATAATAAATAATAAATAATAAATAATAAACAACCATTAATAATAGATAATAATAAATATATAATATATAATAAATAATAAATAATAATAATAAATAATAATAATTAATAATAATAATAAATAATAAATAATAAATAATGAACAACAAATAATAATAAATAAATAATAATATATAATATATAATATATAATGTATAATATATAATATATAATATATAATATATAATATATAATAAATATAATATTATTATTAATAATAACAAATAACAAATAATATATAATAAATAACCAGTAAAAAATATTATTATTATTATTAATAAATAATAAATAATAAATAATAAATAATAAATAATAAATAACATAAAATATATAAATATAATTAATAAATAAATATAAATAATAAATAATAAATAACCGGTAACAAATAATAGATAATAAATAAATTAAACTATATAATAAATATAAAAAAAAAACACATGAAAATGTATGAAAAGGCGTGATATGGATGGAGAAGCGTGAAGAAGGAAGCATTAGAAAGCATGAGAACGCATTAAAACTCATGAAAACTCTGGAAACCCCTTAAGAATTCAACATAATCATCATAATAACCCATAGAAAACCATTGATAAAGATAACAAGTCATGGAAACCCAAATAAACAGTAATAAATGGAGCAACAGTTAAAACCCATCAAAACGGTCATAAAGTGACAAAAACCTTGGACTCACATTAACAAAGATATCATATGATCCGAGAGTCTACTCCAGATCTGCGACTAGTCAAATCAAAGATCCTAAAATGATCTTCGAGATCATATGTGAAAGGGACCGAATGGACCAGCAGATCGGAAGTTACGACCATTTAAAAAACTGACGGGGAACAGGTGCTAGAAACGAGGCATCGAAAAACATAACAAACCTGATACCCACAAAAAGGCCATAAAATTTGATCCATAAGTTCATGTGGGCACCGCGACCAGTCAAACTGAATCTCATGGAAGGAACTATGATTTGGCAGGAGGAGGAGTCTGAACTGACTCGCGGATTGAAGGTTAGGTCCATTTGAAGACATGTTCGACGGGACATAGGTGACAGAAACGGTGTTTAGGAGGCCTTCGAAGGGGTTTTTGGGGTTAATAAACACAATAGAATCTTTCATGTGTCAAACTAGTGTGTAACGCTTTTCGCTGGATTCGATTTGATATGTGGTAGAGCCCAAATGGACACCCGAAGCGAATGTTATGGTCGTTTGAAGTTGGAGAACTTTTTTCAACTTCTTTATAACTCCCATATCATCTGCACCTTAGACCGACTCATTGTTTTGATTATACATTCCTCTAGATCTCTTCACGAGCTTTGATTTTACTAGTTGTGGAACTGCAACAGATTCCCGGATCAAAAGTTAACGTCGTTTTAGTGATTTCGGGGTTTCTTAGGTTTTTATTTTTTTCCTTTCATTTCACGGCCGTTTTTTAAAAAACCGCCGCTAATCCTTGAATAAATTTAAAAAAAAATAAAAAAAATTAACACATTTCACTGCGGTTTTTATACCGCCACTAAAAAATCGTTGGGAAATAGGGGCCCGAAAAACATTTAGCAGCGGTTTTTAAAACCGCCGCAAAAAAATATCGCGAAACGCCCTTTTTCTGGTAGTGTTGGATATTTATAAAAAGGCCAATCCTTATCCATTATAAAATGGAAACCCCCCCCCACACACACTGCCTTATTCAAACTGATAAAACAATTTTGATCAACCAAAACATACAAAAATACCTCCCCAAAATCCATACCCATATTCTAGACCATTTTTTCTTCCAAAAAACGCCAACATTAGGGTCTTTAATAGGAGATCTAATGGAGGTTCTTCTAAGTGAAAGTAATCGAATTCACTAAGATCCTTATTTTTTACTTCTTATTTTTCACATGATCAATTATGTATAAAAAATTATAATATAATAACACCAATATCTCTTATATACTGAGATTTTATTATATTTATGTCATAATATTTATCTATCTCTTATTTCATCAAACGGGATACAAAAACATTGTTTTTTGTGTGGTGGACTACCGCCTAATGAAATGATGTAATTCATTTACCCTCATCTCATATCATAGATGTTAATTATAATGTATTTAATTTTTATATATTATATTCATGATACATAAAAAATTATGAAAGATTAACATATCATAAACATTCTTACCTGACCATCCATTGAAAAATGATAACATTGTTCACATTCACAGTGGACCACCATCTAATGAAGGGATGTGTTTCATTTTTTATTACTGGATCACAAAGTTAGTATATATAAGTAAATTTAAAAAATAATATGATAATTATGATATAATGATAAATTTTTAATGTCAAAATAGCACTCACCTTCTTTCAATCGTTGTCATTGAAAAATAAACACGTTACTCATGCGTATGTATGACCTACCATCTCCATGATTATCAAATAGATCATTTTTTATAACCATATTTCATGTTTGGTTTTAAAAGTATAATATATGTGTTAAAATTATAATTTTTTCATGATTATTGTTTAGGATATGATGGATCAATGACCCCTTTGACCAGGGTAAACACATCGATTCCATTTTTAAATTTTGAACTAACCATCCTCAAAGCTCCTAACATGGACATAATTTATTAAGTAACTAAATACATTATTAGAATAAAATATAATTCATTCATGTTAAGATTTTATTCAAAAGTTACTAAATCGGTAAGGCTTTATGTTTCAATATCAATTTAGTCAGGATTGTTTATACTTGATTATGCACTATGGGAAATTATTTGATAATTGTATAATAATGATATTTAATTTTTTTTCCTCTGGATATTCATGAAGTTTTCAAGTAATAGTACATTTTCTCTCTTTATTACCTAAAATTATTTAGAAAATGACTTCAAGAAAATATGACTTTATTTCTCACTTTGGAGAAAAATATTTTTTCTTTCATATTCATGTTTTCTAAAAATATTTTTTAAAACTATATTAAAATTAGATAAAATATTTTTATAATGTATTTTTAACAATTTTTCAATTTTTACAAATTGGTTTAAAAGGAATCTTCTTTTTATTTTCCGAACAATGCACTTTTTACCCTTTTTATAACAATATGATAGGAATGTTTCTTTTAACTTATGTGGCATATATTGAATTACCAACTATCATGACCACTCAACTATTGGAAGATATCTTTATAATTTTGTATGGTTTTTTATAAAGAAAATATTTTTTATAATATTTTTTAAATTTATAGTTTTTTAAATATAAAAAAGTTATTTTCCTCAAGATTTTTTTTAATATTTTTAATGTTATTTCTATTTGTAAACAAAAAAACAATAATGATATATAAATAATATAAATTATGTATATGTATGTCTCTTTCATATGTACCTAGCTCACTCTCTACTCATTTGATGAGGTAATACATTGCTTGTGATCATTTTTGAAATTCCTTATTTAATAAATATATTTTTATTATGATATAAGGAAATATTATAAAACAAATTTAATTCCATGGGTAATTCTTATACTTACGTCTTATTGTTTATTTCATTTTGAGTCACAAATATTAATGTTCATGATATGAATGTAATGGGTCCTCTTTAGATTATATATCCCTCTAATTCATTAGGTAATATTTAGTCTCATGAGACATCATGTTTGGGATTAGTTAGTGAACCCAATCCATTATGGGACTTCATTCACCATGTCATGTTCCCATGTAAGTTAGCCTCAACCTATGTTTGTGTCATATTTTATGTTACTACCACATTTTTTCTGTTGTTATGATCTTATGATAACATGTTCTTTATATTATGATCCCATTTGATTACTCATTTTTCTTCTCTTTTATAATACCATGTTATACCTTTGACTCACACGTTATGTTTTTTTATCATGTCTAATCTCTTACTTGGATTTTTAGCTCCCCCATTTTTCTATATATTTTCCAGGTTATCCCATGCAGTTTTAGAAGATCAAAAGGATTTATGATTTCTTTATGGATAATAATATAAAGAAGTTTTATTTTAGTCTCATGTTGATTTATTATGAAAGTAGTCTTCCAAAGATAATAGAAAATTTTTATCCTTGTTCTGTAATAATGGATATTTATATTAAGAATCATCAAATAAAATTTGTAAACGGAATGGGTCACTATAAGTAATTATATTATTAAATAAATAAAAAAAATTCATAATTTTATTTTATCATAAAACATGTTTCATAGCGTTTTAAAATATAATTTTTTGAGTAATAAAACATGTTCATAGAATATGATAACAACAATTTATAAATTAAATGAATGATAATGTATTTTAAAAATTCCAATTTAAAAATCATATTTATCCATTCATCATATGTGTAATATATAATGTTACAAGATATTACTTTTAGTGGTTATATGTTACAATTTTATGACTACGAAAACTAGTATCATAATTTTTTAACAATTAGATTAAAATTACATAATTACCTTGATGATATGAAAATAAAAACATTAATAAATATAATTTATTTACAAAATAAAACTATAAGTGTAAAAAATACTTTTGAATATAGTAAGAGATAGTTTATAAAACAATTTTAATAAATAAAATTCCCTAATAGTTGAATGAATATTTTGAAGAAAAACATGTAAAAGAAAACATTTAGGTGATAAATCTGTATATAAATTCTTGGTTAATATAATTAAAAACAAAAACAATCAAATAAACATTTAATTTAATGTGAAACATTAAAAAAAATCATTGGATATATGAAATAATAAATTCCACCCCTTAAAGAAATTATGTCCTCGCACTTTTACTCATTTTTAAACACTTACTAATTTTGTCTCTAATTTCTATAAACCAAAATACTATCCCCTAATGATATCAGCATCATTTACTATGGTAGAGTTGTAATATAACTCAACATTTTTTTTGAGAAAATGATAAAACTATATGGTAAAACATGTTATACATATCCTAGTACTCTAGGTATAAAGGTTATCAATATACGGTTTCATACCAACATTTAACTCGGTCATAATTCTTAAAAATAACCAAACTCTTCTTTGATTACAACTAAACTATCTTATGCCTACACTTCCTGATATAGTTCGTAACATATATACATTCCATACATCATATAAATTATAAAAAACTCCTAAGATCAAATGTTCGATGACTTTGGAAACATGGTACTTATCCATCCTAAATCTCAATATAAGGTACATATCATATATCCCTATTATAAAATATTAATTAAAATAAAGTCGTGGGAAAAGGGGGAAACATAACAAAATGGTGAGTTCAAAGCCTCTGTAAGGATTAAAACATAATGAATAATAAATTGATCATAAAAAATTGATATACCTGATCATAAAAGAGGTTCCGGGATTAAATAAGCAAGATCATGAAATAAAAATAAGTAAAAATGAGTCTTCATAGCATAATAATTAATAATTTAATAATAATGGGTTGGGATATAATGATATTTGAAAATCATAACATTGAATCAATCATTGAAACATGAAATAAGAGATAATATTTTATAAGAACATAGTAACATGAAGAACATAAGAATGTGTCACAAACATAAAGCATCCCATATACAAGGATAACTTCTAAGAAAATATAACATAATGATAAATTCTCACTGCCCATGCATCATACAAGCTATACAATTTTGGTCCCACCCATCATATAATATGCTAGGATCGCTACCTGTGCAACATTCATAATTTCCCATGAGATGTCAAAACAACATAATCATTTAGGGGTCTATACAACACATCGATATAAATAATATCACAACAAATCATGCATATATGTTCTACATTAATATTAAACCAATCATAAATACCTCAATGTCATTTTATGATTAACTAATGATAAAAATGGAAATCTAAAAAAGTCGAAATCAATGTAAATACACTCAAATCAAGATAATGAAGAAAAGGGTATTCACCATGTACGATCATAAGAATTATCTTGGATGGTTATACATTCAAGAAGGGGTGAATTAAATTTTTTTAAAAAAATATTTTAATAAGTTGAAACTAATTAACACGCAAGCCTCTTAATGTAAAGTTATCAGACTTAGACTCAATCCGATTAACAAAGTAACAAAATCAGAACTAGAAAAAGTCCAATTAAATGAGATTAAATGATCATAATCAACGTGGATCTAATTTATTGTAGTTTTTATTATTATTGTAATTATAATAATATCAATAAAATAATCAATATAGAAATTTAAATATGATGACTCACATTCCATTATATGCATCAGAATAGATTACTTATAAAAACATGTAGTGCAATATCTTTGTAAAAGAAAGACTGACTTATAATATATTATAAAAAATAACTATTTTAAACATTAGATAAATGTAGTAAAATTTTATTTGTTTTAATTTTGTTTTAATTTCATTTAGTTGAATGTTCTTTCATATTTATTTGTGGATGATTAGTTAATTCACTGTGCTATTTTATATTTTTTTATTTCTCTAAAATTTTAGGAAACTCTAGAATTTTCCCCATTCCTTTTTCAAAATAAAAAATAAGGATAAGAATTTATAGAGGGGTTTTGTAAAATAAAGGGTGATAAAATTTTATTAAAATGGAGAAATATTATTAAGGGGATTAATGTGATCCCTATGGAGAGAATATTTCCTTAAGGGGAGAAGTTTTCTTATTTGATGAACTATTAAAAAACTCCATAGTGTTAAAATTTGTATTTAAAAGAGTTAAAATATAATGTGGAGTTATGTTTTAATGCAAAATGATGAATATTGAATTCTTAAAAAGAAGATCTATAATTTTTTAAAATACAATTTTGTCATTTTAGTTTTGGGATTTTGATTTCTAAAATGGGGTAGATTGTTCAATCAGAAGTTTTAGTTCTTACTTTTCCATTCATTTAGTTTTAGAAATCACAAAAACATTCTTAAGACATGTTTATTATCATTTTATGTCTAATTGTTTTTATTATTTTTTGGTAGAAAACATTACCTTTTACCGTAATTAGAATAAGTTGTAAAATAATATGGATATAAACATCACATTCATCATTACGGTAATCATAATGAGTTTTAATCTGATCTATCATACTCACCTTTATCAAACAATAAGTCAGACTTTAGTCATTTCTATCATACTGATAAAAGCCTTGATGATTGGACTAATAATGGTACATATACAATCAAACAAACCCTCATAAGGTTTATCATGTATACATTTTTAATAAAGTCCATCGAACTGACTTGAGTTTATAATTGGAATACATAAACATGTTTCAAATATAAGGAATACTTGTAACACTATAATGTTTTTAATCAATATGACATCATACATTTAGTTATGCTATATTTTTATGAGATTTTAAGCCCCAACTGTCTGAGGTCATTGAAACAAACATAGTAATATGATCATTGGTAGAATGAATATAAATACTGAGTCATTTGAAGAGTTTAGATTCAATATATTTTTACACTCAAGTTTCTTGAATATTACTAAAGCATGAACTGCTCATTCTTAGCATTTTGTAATTATTTTGAGATTATTTTTCATAAGGAATCTATCTTAGGTATGTTTACTTAAGAACTTTTAAAAATTTATTTTTGTCAAATCTATTTTATGATCGAGATCTTATAAGGATATGAAGATGTTTAATATTATCCATCAGATTAAGGGCTTCCGAGACTAAGAAGATAGAGTAAATCTGATGGGTCTGATTAATAATATTTCTATCCATAGAATAATTCAATTGTAAAAAATATCAGAGAATAATAAATATTCAAATGTTCTTAATGAAAATTCCATGACATGTATTCCTTAAGAAAACAACTCTCTAAATAATTAAAAAATACTAAGAACAAGCAGCTCATGATTTAGCAATCTATAGATGACTTGAGATGCATTAACTCCAAACTCTTCAAATGACTTGGTAAAGATATGAAATATCTTAGTGGTCATATTTGCATGTTTTTTACAACTACCTAGAACAACTAGCACTTGATAGCTCATAATGATATGGTATAACTGAATCTTCGATGTTGTATTTATTAACCCCATCATAGTGTTAAAGGTATTTTTTACATTAGAAACAAGTTTATGTATTCTGATTTAAAACATTAGTGAGTCTAATGGACATTCTTAACAATTTAATTATAATAAAACTTATGAGGGTTAGTCTTATTGTATCGATACTGGTATTAGTCTGATTTTCAATAGATTTTTCAATATGATAGACATGGATAATGTCTGTCTTCTAGTCTGATAAATATTAGTCTGATGAATTAGAAACATAATCATTGTGATTACCATAATTAGGAATGTAATTTTTATATCTTCAATACATTAAAAATAATTCTATATATAGAAAGAGGAAATTTTTTCTACAAAATGATACTAAAACACTTAGGACATAAAATGGTAGTAAACAAGTTTTAAGAATGTGTTTGTGATTTTTAAAAAACAGTAATGTAAAATTAAGAAGTATAACTTATGACTCAACACATCCTATATAGAATAAATAGAACAATGTATAATCAATGGTTTCCCAATTTAAATGAATGTATTAGTATCTATGTGAACACCCTTAAATCATTCAAATGAAGTAACAATATTCATAATGGAAAGGCATTGAAAGAAAGGTTATGTTAATGCATAGCTGATGATAAGGTTAGATGAAGGATGATACCATAAATTCAACATAAATAAATATAAAACATTAGGGTATTAATTTAATTATATTTAATTTAATACATGTTAGTTAAAGTACGAATTAGAATAATAATACTCAAAATAACTATGACTTAGAAAGAACACACTTACCTTGAGTCCCGAATGATGATATATGTCCTCAAACCGTTTGAATAATTAAAATTTATTAATAATTTACTTTACACATAACATTTATAATTTCCCTTTATTTAATATTCTTTCCTTTTAATTAATATATCTTGACGTTTAATTCAGTTACTAATTTATTATCATTTATATAATTTGTTTTGGGGTAATACGGTTTATAATCTCTAATATTACTTTTATATAATTATATTTGAAAATGGTCATTATTAAATGTTCCTATAATATCTATAAGTTTCAAGTTAATGTGTCTATATCATTAAATAATCCTGTTAGTTCAATAGGTAATTCAGTATTTACCATTTCATAAATTTTTTTGATAATATTTTTTTTGGCATTTAAAAAGGACTATGTTTGTTTTCTTTTAATTAAATTTTTATAGCGGTTTTTTACATTAAATAATTATACTCATTAAATTTAATTAATATTAGTGTTATATTCAATATTAAAATCTATTTTGGACACTATCGATTAAATATTTATTTTCATGAAAACAATATTGTGCACATAGGTTTCGAAAGACCACCATGGGTGAAATGATGTTTTTGAAGAGTGTTTTAAAAAGTATTGGTAAAGTAGTTAATATTATATTTTAATAAAAACAATATTCCAAAAAACTAAAGTTTCATTAATTCATTAAAAAATGTTATATAATTGTTAAGAGTATTATTTAAATGAAGAAAAACATAATTTATGAAAATCCCATATTTTTATATAGTAATGAGTTTTGAAAAAGTGTTTAATGGAAGGAAATTGGTAATATATCGAAAATAAAAGATAAAAGGGATGGTAATAAAATGCAAATAGAGTCATGTAAGTATATTAAATCTATGTTTCAATGATTTTATGAATTATTAATCTTGTATTTTAAATGAAAACAAAGAATAATGAAAACATTATTTCTATATAGTGATTGGTTATAAAAAAGAGTTCGATGAGAGATAATGTTTGATATCTCATAATTTATAGATAAAAAAAGAAAATACCATATAAATTAAATATTTTAATAAAACTACTTTTAGTTTTAATATATTTATAATATAATGAATCACAATTATGAAAATCTGAAATGGATTGGAAATCATTACTTTGACGTAGAAACTTCTTATAAATAAGGTTCGATGAGAGAGGGTTTAGTAGTATCTAATAAATTATGGATATAAATGATGATAAATTATTGTACCTAAAATGATTTAAGAATATATATATTGTGTTTAAAATAGATCATGATAAAATAATCTCAAAATAAAGGGGAAAGTCTATGAATATGATCCCTCTCCTTGCCCTCGATTCATATCCTTTAGATTGAGTGTAAATCCTATGGTAGATGGAATTTAGTCATAATAGGGAATTAAGGACATGGTAAAGGATTTTTGGAGATACAATTGGTTAGATATTTATTTATGGATATAATTTTGGATGTCATAAGAAAGGAGTGGAGGTGGGGTGTTTATATAGCTGGAGGGATTATTTTAGAATAATGTGTTGATTATTTTATCATCTAATAAAAATACTATAAATAGTATTTAATCCTAAGAAATATAATAATATAAGGTTAAACAAATTAGGTTTAATTTACATTAAATAAAACCAAGAGTGAATAGAATATTTGAAACAAGAATTTAATGGTAAAGAATGAATATGTATTTTATTAGAATAAATTATAACTTAGGTTCCAAAATTTCAAACATATGTCTTTAAGTTTTACATATTAAGTTTAAATGAATATTTTACTCCTTAAATATATTTTATTTATTGAAAAAAATTTAAAAAAATTTAGTCCTTATTTATATCATGATGATTTCATTAAAATTAAGGATATTTGTATAATTACATCCCTTTCTATTCACTAATAATATAAGTTTCTAGAATAAATAAAATAATTCCCTCTAAGAAAATTTTAATGTTCTGATTCAAAAAATGAATACAATTTTATGATATGAAAATTTTTAAATTCAAAAAATTATATTTTAAAAAAAATAAAAAAATACATGGAAAACATTATTTATAATAAAAAATATTTATTTTTTTATAAGTGATTACATTTATATTTTTTTATTAAATATTAAATATTATTTGATTGATAATTAACTATTTATAAATTTAAAAAACATTACAAAATTATTCTTAAAATTACTTTTAATTTAGATTTTAAATAAATAGTTAAGAAAATACTTTTAGTGTAACAAAGATTATACACTATGATGGAAATTCTATGTCAATAACCATTTTACTTTCCTAAAAACTAAATTAAAGAAAATATGTTACCATTTTTTGATAATAAGATAATATACATAATATTAATTATATTTTAAAATAAAAATATTGAATATTTCATAATATTATTTTATTATAAATCATATTACTTATCATTTTAAAAGGAAACTTTTTAAGTAATATGAAATATATATATATATATATATATATGATTAAAACCATTTATTAATTAAAAAAATTTAATGTCAATTGAGAATTTATGGTAAATTATTATTTTATGTTAAATTGATGTTTAACTATTCATCATAAATTTTACATAAAATTTATATAGAATTACTTCCAATGGTTATAAGTTAAAATTTTGTGTCTATGGAAACACATATCATACTTTATCAACTATTATATTATAATTAATTAATTACCACAATGATATAAATATAAAGATATTAATGTATGTAATGTAGTTTGTACATAAAACTATATATGTAAAAATAATTATCAATTTTATTAAATAAAATTTCATTATACATGAATTAATATTTTAAAGAAAAACATGTAAGGGAAATACCATAGGTGATAAATATGTATATAATTATTGGTCAAAATCATTAAAAAAATAACAAAATGAATTTAACATTTATATATTTAATTTAAATAAGAAATTTCTTAAAAAAATATTAATTGAAAAATGAGATGTTAAATTCTACCCCATTTATGAAATTGAATCCTCTAAATTTTACCCATTAATAAACACTTATTAATGTTTTACCTAATTTTTCTTTAGAGTAATACTACTTTCTAATGTTATCATCAATAATTACTATGGTAGGATTATAATATGACTTGACAAAAATGTATATAAAATATTAAACCAATATGGAAAACCTAGATATACTTAACCTATCACTCTAGGTATAAAATATATCAATATAATGTTTCATTTCCACATTCAACACGATCTTAAATCACAAAAAATAATGAAACTCTATTTTGAAACCAACAGAATCACCCCAAACGTACACTTCCTGATCTAGTTATTAATATATATACTTTTCATACATTGCAAGGATTATAACCAACACCACATATCAAAAGCATTGTGTCTTTGAGGACTAGGTACATATCTGTCTTAACTCTCAACATAATTGAAATTTCATAAATCTATCTTATATATATTCCTTCAAATAAATTCGTAGGGAAATGGGGAAACAAAATGAAGGAATTATCTGAAACACTCACAAAGGGTATAACATAATAAGGCATAAATCATAAACCATTAAGATACTTTATCATAGAATAAGTGGCATGATTAAAGGAATAGATCATGGAATCCAAAAAAGTGAAAATGAGTCATGATTGAATAATAAAAAATTACAGCAAAACAATAAGTGATATATCATGAGACTTAATTATCATAACATTCAATTAGTCATAGAAACAAGACATATTAGACAACATGTCAGAAGAATGGGGTTATTATGAAAAACACTAGAATGTGGAATAAAAATAAAACATGTCATAAGTAAATGAAGATTTCCAGGAGCACAAAATATAATGTTCAAGGATCACTCTATATGAATTATATATATTATCTTATGAGATGAATTTATTTCCTAGTTGTTTATAGGGCAATATAATTATAGGACAACCCACCCTATAATCAAATATGATCACTATCATTGCACCATGCATAGTTTCCCATTAGATCCAAGAAATACTCAGTTGATTATGGGGAAATAAAATTTTAGGCCCACTATCACCTCATAGGAAATATTTAATATGTGGTCCACATGAATATTAAATCAATTATAAATACATAAGAGTCTCATTTTTATTAAACTATGAAAAAAATGATAGTATAATAAAATAAAGATAAATGTAAATACCCTTAAATAAAGTTAATGAAGAATGTTATTATTCACCTCATATATAATAAAAGTTATATTGAAATGATAATAATTTCATTAGTCAAATGAATATATGGGCATCTAGGTGAACACCCTTAAATAAGAAGAATGAAGTTTGGGTATTCAAAATGGAAAGGCATTAAAATAAAGTTTATGTTTATGAATGGATTGTGATAAGGAAAGATAATGTAATAGACCATCAATTAATAACAAATGAATGCTAAATAATAAGGTATTCATTTCAATATCTCTAATTTTAGATATATAGGGATATTTATGAAATAGAACAAAAATACTTGAAAATAATGGAGACTTGGAAATTAAACCCATACCTCGAGTCCCGAATCACCTCATATATCCTTTAACCTTTGAATAATAATTTTTTTCATTATTTAATATCTTAAAAAAATTTATCTTGTTAATTTATTTTTAATTTTTCTTGTTAATTCTTCTATTATTAAGTTTCATTAATGAAATAAAGTAGTATCACTCATGTCCGTTGTTTTGTGGTCATTCAATTTATAATCTACAAACCTTCTTGAGTGTAATTGTAATTGAGAAAGATCATTCTATAATGGCCACATAATCTCTAAAAGTGTCAATTTATTGTTTTGATACCATTCTAGAATAAAGCGAGTTTAGTAGTTCTTAGAATAATTACTATTTAGAGAAATTTCCTTATAAGTTTGTTTTTAATAGTTAAAAATGACCATGTTTGTTATATTTTAATTTCATTCATATGATAAATATTTTTATATTCCAAAATCATAATCATAAAATTAATTTCGTAATAATATTATATTAAATCATGAAATCTATTTTTACTAAAATACATTTAATATTTATGTTTATGAAAACATTATTTTTATATAGGTTGTGTAAAATCTCCAAAGGTGAAACTATGTTTTCTAGATGGATTTTAAAAAATAATTGTTAAATAGATAAATTAGAGTTTTATAATAATATTAAATGATATAAAAAAATTATAATTAATTTTATTCATTAATTTCAAAGAATGGGAAAAGGTATAATTAAAATGAAAAAATTATAGTTTTTGAACAAAAACGCATATCTTGATATAGTAATGACATTAGAAAATGGATTCGATAAGAAGGAATTGGTAAGATATAATAGTTAAGGGAAAAAATGTTGACAATAACATGAAAATGGAATAATGTTTCCATATTAAATTGATTTTTCATGATTTTATAGTAAATTAATCTCATGTAGGAAATGAAAAAATTGAATTTATAAACTGTTATTTTGACAGAGTAATATGTTATTGAAAATATTTTTGAGGTAGTTATTGGTTAATATTTCATAATTGAAAGTTCAAAAGGATTAAAATACATTATTGATGGAATAATTAAAAAAATTAATTGTTAAATTTATATTTTTTCAAACAAAATAATCATATTTAATAAAAGAAAAAGAGTCTTGGAAACCATCACTTTGAGGAGGTAATGGCTTATAAGAAGGGTTTTGTGGGGGGTAATTTAGTATTATATAAATAATTATGGATCAAAATGATTGTAAAAGAATTTATTTATACTAATAGTAGAATATCTAGTGGGTATTTAATGTATATCTTGATAATAGAATATAAAATGGAATAAGTGGGTCTTAGAATTGGAACCCTTACCTTACTCATGATTTTCCTCCTTCGATTGATCTTAAAACCTTTAGAGGATGGTATTTTTATCACAATAGGGTATTAGGGAAATGGGAATGGAATTTTGGTGGGGGTTTTGGGTATATATTTTTATATTGATATAATTTTACAGGTGATAAGAAAGGTGTGGAGGGGGATTTTAGAATAAACTACTAATAATTTTAACATTTAATCCAAATAATTTGTATAGTATTTTATTAATATTAAATTTAATGGTTTATTATTAATAAAATAGGTTTATTTTAAATTAAAAGAAGTTAAAAACTAAAAGGAATCTTAGAAACACTTATTTAAAAGTAAATAAAAAAATAGTTTTTTATTACAATAAAATATAATATTTCTTCCCAAGTTTTATACATCAGTTTCTAAGTTCAATATATTAATTTTAAATGAATTATTTTATACCTAAAATTTATTTTTGGTTTACGAAATAGTTTTATAAATTTTTAATTTATACTTATATCATGATAGTGTCATAAAAGGTACACTTATTCATTAAAGTAATATGTTTTACTATTCAATAAAAAATAAAATTATCCAAAAAATACAAAAATACTTACACTAACATAATTTTAAATTATTATTCAAAAACTAAATCCGATTTTATGAAATTTATATTTTAAAATTTTAAATTTAAATTTTAAATAAAATAACACAATATATAGAGAAATAATTTTTTAGAATAATTTTTTTATTTTTTATGAGCGATTGCATTTGTATTTTTTATCACCTAATAATTATTATCGGATTTATAATTAATGATTTATACATATAAAAAATTTAAATTTTTTTAATCTATTATACTAATTAAGATGTATTTATATTCTTAATACATAATTGAAAAAACTATATTAGTGTAATAAACATTATACGCTGTGATAGCAATTGTATGTCAATGAACATTTTTCACTTATTAACACTACATTAAAAAACTTATTATACCATTTTATGATAATAATACACTATACATAAGAGTGTTTTCATTTTAAAATGAAAATAATAAATATTTTAAATTTTATTTTATTATAAAGAATGTTACATAAAATTTTAAAAGTAAACTCATTTAGTAACAAAATATAAATATAGAATATGAAAACCGCTTATAAATTAAATAAAATGTGTAAATTAAAAAATTTATGTCGAAGTATTATTTTAGACTAAAAATTGATTTTAACAATAATCATTTGTTTCACATAAAATGTTACATGTCATTGATTTCAATTCTTGTATGTTAAAATTTTATGACTATGAAAACCTGTGGCATAATTTTTTAACCATTTGATTACAATGACTTAATTTCCATAATGATATGAGAAATATAATATTAATAAAAATAATATATTTATAAAAAACTATTTGTGTAAAAAATAATCATGAATATAGTAAAATATATTTTATAAGAAAATTATTAAATAAAATTACTTTGTACTTGAATTAATATTTTGAATAAAAAATAAGTGAAAGAACAAAATTGGATGATAAATTTGAACATAAATTATTGTTTAATATTTGAAAATAACATAATGAAATGAAATTAACATTTAAATATTTTATATAAGAATAAAAATTCATTATAAAAATTCATTAGAAATCTAGGATGTCCCAATATCTCAGCAAAACAATTTTGGATAATGAAACTCGATTCTCACATATTAATAAGAACAACTTCACATCATTCTTCTCATTGAAAAATTTAATACATTACCCACATCATCATGAGGCCCACTTAGTCACTCATATTTATCCTCTTAAATATATCCACATTCATCTAATTCTATCTAAACTTATACCAAGGTGGGTATCCATCTCACGACAACTTCATATTTAGAGAATATATTATAAGGATGTCCAAGGGAAGGATTTACATATTTTTATATAACACACTTTAACTTATAAATTGGAAGGGAGAATTTAAATCTTCCTAGAAGTGGTTTTTTCCATTCACAACACACCATAGTTATGGGAGATGTATTTTGACACTACATCCAAGAACTCTACAAGATGAATGATGGAAAATATAAATCTCAATAGAGTCATATTTGTAATTTTTATCATATCCCAAAAAGGTAGTCCTACCGTATTCCTTAATTCTATTAAAATAATGAACCAATAAATAAGGATAATACCAAGCCATCATTATAGGTTTGTAACTATCCCTATTGAAATCGAGGAACCGCTTGTACATAAAGAGTTATTCAGAGATGATAGTTATAGAAATTAATGGTTAATATGATATTAAAAAAAGAGAAATTAATCCATTTTAATAATTATTTATAATGGTAAATGGTATAATTACACTCTAAAAAACACTACCTCATATCACCCATTCACTGAATGCTTATGTCGCTGCATTGGTAAATGAAACTACAAACCTAGAAAATTCAAGCAAGGATGAAACAATCATCTACATCATGAACCATAAACTTGTATATCTATTTATAAATAGTTACATGGATGAAAATAATGAAATCATAACTACCCTTGATCATGGGAAGCCCATATCCTCACTGATTGATACCAAATTTTGATGGATTATACCAATAATATACTACCTCTGAAGATAAATTATTTTGGACAATTGAGTAAAGATTGAATGGGTATGGTGTCTGGAAAAATATTCATCATTTATGATGGAATAAATTATTATAATGTTATATATAAATGTGGCTTTAAGATAGTAATCATTATATGGATTTAAGGATGATAAAACCTTACTATTGTGAAAGAGGTTAATGTTAGAACTACGGATCCCGTTGTTCAGGAGCCAAAATTTTCCATGAAATTAGAATACTTGCATATTTTTATAAATCTATGATTCATGACTGCATGGATTTCACAATGATGTTCCATGATTTCTAAAAATATTCCAACTTCATTCATCAACCCCCTGAGTAGTTACATACTTTTTAAGTACCCATGGACATTTTTCATATGGGTAATATATGTTATGGGTCCATATCCCCCAACTACAACCAGACATTTTGAGTACATCCTTACTACCACTGATTTATTCTCTATGTGGGATGAGGATATATCCCTCATGAAATTTAGGAAAACAACTATCATAAACTCCATGAATACCAATATCATCACCATATTTGGTTTCCCTCACAAAATACTGACTAAAAATGGCATCAATTTTTTATCTTCTAGATTGAAAAGGTTGTGTCAAGAATATAATATTAACTCCAACCATTCATCCTGCTACCACACAATGATGAATTGATGAATGGTGGGTTTTAATAAAAGTATACCCAATATACTTAAAATTATGGTTAAAAATGACAAAAAAATATAACCTTGATAAACTACTACATTATTTGTGGAATTATCACACCACAAGTCATATAACTACATATGATACATCATATACACTTGTATACAGTACATATGGATTACTTCGCATTGTGGTCCAAATTCCCTCACATAACATTATAATCTAAAATAAATTTTATGAATATTAGTGGTAATAAATCCAATAATATGACATGAAACAACTTGATTAGAAAGGGATACACACTTTCTACATCCTAAAGGTTCATCAAGATCAAGTTGCATGAGTGTTCAACAAAAATGGTCATCTTTAATCATTCTTTCTTGGGGAACTGATGTTGATCCTGATAACCCCCATGATACTTAGGAATAAGCCCTTAAATATTAAACTAAAATGGTAATGAACATACACCATGCATAATATCATATCTAATGGAGCCTAATCTCTAGTCACAATGTATAGAGAGCATATCACAAAAACATCCAATGTGATATTTCATAAGAAATTATTTTCATAATATCATGTTAGATTCAGAATGTCCTAGTCACATTATGTAAAACTATATGAAAACATATTAGAATGATGAAATCAAACTAAATAGTTATAGTCCATTTCACATGACTTCAAAAGTATTAGGATATCCCTTTTCACATGAACTTAAAATATAAAACACTATGTATGAGTCACTTGATAATAAATTACATGACACAATTTCTACCACACATAACCTCTCGAATTATTTGGGAACGTCTATTTATGTGACCTGTTCTACTTACACGATATCTAGACCCATGTAAAAAATATTATTTTTTGTTCCCTTTATTTACTGATATGCACTAGGATATAATATCCTTACATATGTCGTAATTGTGCATGGCTTCATTCAAGTTATTATATGATATTTAGAGACTCTCGAATCAATTATCCTAGGAATAACCACAAACCTTGATAACGTACCATCTTTTCTTAGATGTACAATCCCATTAAATCATGTCATGTTTTCCTCAATAATTTTGGCACTAATATGAAGCAACAATATTTTGTTAATGATAGATATTAGTGAAATACCACCTGAATACATGTTGCGCGATGAAAAAATACAATATGTGTGGTCCATACTATATAAAATAAAACATCTTAGATAAGAATAACCTACATAGAATAATTTCCTTATTAAAAATCTAGATATGAGTATAAGTATCACATGATCATGGATTTTTATCAATAATACCATAGTGGGGTAAAAATTAGGTTAATTTCTAAAATGGCATCATAATTGTTAGACCCTTCCTAAAAAGGTTGTGTTTCTTTTTTATGGATAGATATTAGGATGTAATCATTTCAATCCGTCATAATATTAGATCAATCTATATATGAGATCTATGGTATATGCGTATTTATCCATGAACTTATGTTACCAAATAATTCACATGATATTTTCTTATTTGAGGTCTCTCATTCATAGATTCCTTTGATATGGTAACCTATTATAAAAATAATTCTCTCATATTGAAACTACATATGATTTGATCCCATTTATTTTAGGACATGTAGTAATTCTTATATTTACTATTCTAGACCAATTTATAAATCTTATTATATTACTCTTGGTTCATAGGATCTTGTCAATTCATTGTGGGTTCATAAAAGTCCTAGTTGTATAACTATAAACTACATAGAACCAAAGGCCTAGTTACATGAATTTGAACTATGTACTATTATATCCTCATATAATGATGTTAAAATGTATGAAATATATTTTATAATATATTATGTCCTAGTCTATTCAAGATATTTTATCAGTGAAACTTATTATCCTTACATGAGATCCAGATTCATTCATGAGTCTCTAGTGAGAATATAAAATTCCCCATGTAAGAGCTCAATCTACATGAAGGTTTCCTTTCAATGGTAATTTTATGGAAATGAATACACTAGCTCAAACTAATGTCATATTTATCCTTTATTGTGACCAAAAAATACCCGATGCATTATAATTATGTGTGTCTTGATTTATATTAATTTAGGATTCATAGTTACACATGGATACTATATCCTAGGCCAAATTATGAATCTTCATAAACAACATCCCCCTTATTATCCAAGAGTTTGGGACCTCTCTATTCACAACCGATATTTTTCAATGGACCCCCACACTATGATTTTTTATGAACTAAATGTGGCTTTCTTTCTATTAATTAATGATGTTAATTGATGTTTTAACTAATGAAGGCGCCCAAAAAATTCTAAATATACCCCCAATTTTTCTTTTTAACTCTCAATCATTCACTTTGTGCTGAGATAATGTTATATGGCTATTTTCATGCAACAAATCTATATAAAATCCTCTAAATATAGATCCTAATCATATAACTTTAAACTGCACAATAAGTAAGTCCACTGAACTTGAATCTAAACTACTTTGAGTTGGACATCATCACATTAATTTAAACTACATTATGCCTTATTCCTTGTCACATGGCATTAAAATATTTGAAATATCGTCAAAATTTCATGAACATGAAACTACAAAGAGTATACCATCCTTTGAGATCGATATTCTTTATGTATAAGAAATATTTATATAATACCAAGACATGTGGTTGTTTATCCATGACCCTTTGGTAGAATAAAATGTTCTCCACTTTCAAAATATGCATCCTAGTTTCGTAACCTATCTATTCAAGTCAGGCCTTCCTTCATGATTCAAACACTGAGATGAAGTTATTTCATTTTGTGTGAGAGTCAAATCCGTGTGAAATTCCTTATATAATGGTCTTTTTCGTATGTCCTTAAATTTTAAAATGTATGAGTGTTTATTAGATGACATAAAACTGCATGACATATGTTCTACCCCATATGAATTTAAATTATTTGGATTATTCCATCCCAAAATACCTTAAACTTATTAAAGTGATTCATGTTTCATGACTTTAATTCCATATATGAGAGCTAGATCCATGTATGGATGAATGAAATATGACTCCCCTAAATGGGATAAAATAACCCTTTATCCCTAAAAATCATAGTGTTTGGGATCCTAGGATTCATATTTAGCTATGAAATAGGTTATTTCCTTACATAAAATCATGGGACCTCATATGACTCTAATCCATGCTAGGATAAAATGCTTCTCTCCTATATAGGATCTAGATCTATATGGTGAATGTCTTTTATAATAACTAGGTATGGATTGATTCTTATTACTTCAAGATATGTAGTGATGTACAAACTGTATAATTCAGATCCATTCAAAAATCATTTTCCCCACACGCTTTCAATTGACTATTATGACCCAACAATGGTCAATCCAAGGCTAGAACCCCCTTCCCCCATTACTTTCTAAATATATCTTTCCCACAAGCCAAAGATTTTGCTTCAACTGTTTTGAAACATCCCAAACCTTTCCTGAATATTAGAAATGAGTGCATTCAATGACAAGGAGAACCTTTCCTTTATAATGGTGTATGTGCATCTATATTCAAACCTTCCGATCGTAGTCATATCACATTCTAATGAGAAGTTCCTCTAATAATAGTACACCTCCAAACAAATATTATAGCATAAACCATCATTCAAATGTGTTCAATGACCATCCCCAACATACTTGTCCTGAATCATTATTCCCATATCTAAATACCCTTATTAGTGATTTACATCATAATAATTCCCTAATCAAAAGATGTTGTCTGCTCTTAAATATTGATCCCCATTTAAATTTTCATATCACCTTCCCACCAATTATCTAAGCACCATGTCCTTAAACTATGTGAACCCATCTGAGATAGTCTATGTTGAAATTGATTTCTTCAACCATGTCATGTTTATTTTCTATCTGTTGTTATATAAACAATATCACAGGATATCCCAAGATATATGAACCTAAATTCTATACATTATTGGTCCAATATTTATGACCATAAACACTATCTCCAAATGGTTCAAATGGAAATCTCCTTAAATTGAAAATTATTTGACACAAAACTTGTGAGGCTTACCATATGACACTCAACAAATTTGGGAACTACTCATTAGACCAATTAGTATAGGAAAAATAATAAAATTTTCATTTTATATCACTTCACACAAAATATGTGTTGAATTCGTAGTGGCATACAATTTATGGTGTATAGAAACTTATTGAAATCACTTCTCTCCATTATCCTACTTCATTCTGAAATTTTTAGAATCTTCAAAAATCATTCATTGATTTCGGAAATAAGTGAATTCCACTCGAAGTAACACAGTTTCATGGGTAATGATATTAATACCTCCATATTCAGCCATGAAATCAAAATGAATTTCTCAACCTTAATAGATGGTCCTATAATATTCATACATCCCTATAACATCACTATGTAACTCATCATTTGAATGTAGTTAGTGGTCAAAATTTGCATACCTATTACATATCATCATACACCGATTCAAATGTCTTGATTTGTGATTTAAACAATCAATAATTTATTTATTCAAGTGTATTTACTACCTTATATGTAATACATTCATGTATTATGCTTATTTTCAAAGCAATAGTATAATATCTTAATCCTACAAATTTCATGGTCCTTGTCATGTGACCCTAAACTGTATGACACAATGGTCAAAGAATAATTACCTTAACTATGTGACCCTCTTTAATGGGTGGTCTAAACTAGTATTATTCCATTATTTATATTAGGTTGTCAAATTTCCATTACTATATAGTCCATACATGTAATAGGACATCATAATTTGGTCAAATCTATTTGACCATAAATAAAAACATTATTGTCTAAGAACCAATACCTAAAACTATATACACATATCCGTGAGACTATCTAAAACATTGGAATTGGGATATCCTTCAATTATTTTTTCCCTTAACTATTTTTGTACATAAACTGCCTAACATTTTGGTAAAAGATTCTCAAACTTATGCTCTAGAAATAATTTTCAAACCTACATGACCATAAATTATCCATGAAAAGAGACATAACAATATTCATGTTGAAAACATGCTACGGTTAGCTTGGAAAAAATTTGGTTTTATGCTTTCTATAAATGTACCTCACATTAACTAAGTAAAATTGAGTATTAAAAAAATGAAATGGTACAAAAACTTTTTGGTTAAAAACTCAAAAATGGTGGATAAATAAAAAATCAATTTCATTCCAATTATGTCTCCATTATCGATGACTTATGAACATGTTAAGGATAAAAAAGGAAAAATTCTTATGATGTCTATCACATGATCCATAAAAATTTTATGATGTGATTATTAGGTCCCTCATCCTAGGAAAAAAATAGATCACCCTACATTTCCCACTTATATATTGCTTTAGATAACTCATGTGAAATGAATAAACGTGTAATCTTTGGTTACTCAATCCCTCTTAAACATTGGAATACTCATTCCAAGATTCCACTTCATGGTTTTCATCACGATGGTTCATTTAAATTTTCCATATCCAAATGGATATGGTCTACTGTATAGTGATAGTATATATACTACCATAACTGACCCTCCTATACTAGTCCAAGAAGCGTACACCCTAGTGGAAAAAATATATCATATATGAATACAACATCTAGAGTGCATGGAGATGGTACATTTTCTTCTTTATTTGGATCATATATACTATTACAAGGATCATACATTTAGGAGGAAACCATATCTAATATATAAGTGAGATAACCATAAAATATGGCGATGGTTCCTATATTATTATATCTGGACTACTTATATCTTTACAAGTGAATAGGCTTAAGAGGAGACCAAATTGTTATACTTTACTTGGTAAGAATTTTCTTTTGTATAGTACTAGTATATATGTCCCTATATCTATCTAGCCAATACCCATCTAAAGGGACATGATAGAAAGATGATGGATTGTTCTGTATTAAATTATTTACTCATGTGGTTGAATATTATGGTTTAAAAAATAAATTTTCACTAAATGATTCAGTGGATTAATCTATCACATTATTAATCTTTGGTAGTTTCATTGATTATGATGAATTAACGATCAAAAGAATATGAATGATTGACAAACTTTAAAATAAAAATGAATGATTCATCCATTGGGGAGAATAAGGATACCATCCACAAATTTTCATCTCTTTTCATCCTTTGAAAAATCATATGGGAATAGTGTTACAAGTGGTGATAACATATAGGCTTCCCTCAATAAATTCTCAGAGATAATTAATTGATGTTTTATATTTGTTGGTTTCACATTTAAACGTGTCCAACTCTATAACTGTAGACTCCTTGGTAAAGAGTAAAATCTTATATCATGTAGTAGAATATTATTTTCCACCATCTGAATACTCAATCAACCTTTGGTGTTTTTATAGTCCCCAATTAGTGGAACTCAATTCTTGATAAATGAAATAAATTTTCATAGTCTCTTCATTATTCAAATGTTTCCACCCTAATACCACCTCCACATTATGGGAATCCTATTGGAGAGATGTGGCTTTGAGAACTACATATTATTCCAATTATTCCACCTTAGAGGAAGTGAGTTATAAAATTTCATCCTTTTATCTCCCCATAAATATCTCGTTCAAAGTATTTTTGATAGATTAGTAATAAAAACACCATATCTTGACATCTTGAAAAAGTGAGGGATATTGTGTAGCTTTGCAAATAGATCAACCAAGGGTGTTATATAAAACATCCTAAATTTGTCCTTTGACACATATTTTTAGGAGGAATGCCAAATAGTGAGGGAATCTGGGTCTAGCTAAAAAAAATTGCAGACCGAGAAATATATTTGGGGACTAAATCACTCAAGGAGGGTCCAGTTATGATACGTCCTAAATACGATAATCTTGAATTAGTTTTTATCCACACAACATAAACTAAGTGAGATATTGGTGAAATGATGAATTGAGTTTCTATATCCTTTAGTAGTGTAACTAAAATTTTAACCCAATATACACTAGTCAACAAGAAATGAGAAGAGTCCAAACAATATAAAGTTTGAATACTAACATTCATGTGCTATAATTTTGACCTCCTTGATAGTTTTAACTATGTTATAAAGAGCAACATACATATCTTCTTATGATTATTTGTATAAATGGTATTAGGATAGTGAATCTATTTACATGGTTATCAGACCAGTAACTAGATCATTGGGCCCTAATATCATCTCTAACTTTGGAATTACTTGACCATTATTAAAGAATGATTCTTATGGGGACTAGAATTATTTATCACTTATATGAAAAATGTTTCAAAAATCCATGTGTCTTATTTTCAAATAGAGATGTGTCGATTAAAAAAATTTCATAGGAAGAATATCTAGTTGTTCCTAAAACATCTATAAAATTATCAAAATTCCTTGGGGCAATACCCAAATATTTTATGATTTTTCTTTTTTTAAATACAATTATTTGATAACTTACTTTTCACAAAACATGATGCTTAAACAAACTCCAAAACATTAATATTTTAACACAATTGTTTTCATTGAGTAATTGGAATGGAGGGAATAAATGAGAATTACTAACTTATGAAAATATAGTTTAGACATGTTTATAAAATGAATTCATTGGATACTAATAAATTATAAATGAAATTAAAAACCAATTGAACATAAAGGATGGGTTTTTATATAAAAAATATGTTTATGCCTATAATATAATTTTATCATAATAAATTAAATGAAAAAATAATATTGTAAAATATTAGTCAAATTTATATTATACATATATATTCATTATTTTTTTAATTAATACAAGACGTTTTATAAACTTATGATAAGAATAATTTAATTTTAACCATTAAAATATATATTTTTCTAAAATAAACTTTTGTCACCTTTTAATGGAATGCCTATTTTAAAACCAAAATCTGATACTTTTTAAATTTTATTTGAAAAAATACACTTTTATTTTGGAATTATAATTTCAATATTATCATTGGTTGAAATATTGGTATTTTTCTGTGAAGTTATAATATTTTTCTGAATGGTGAAAAATAATAAATTTAAATTGAAAACAATTTTTTCATGTAAATAATATATAATGTTAAATTATAATTTTAATTAGTTTTAATGAAAATCTAGATCAATAATACATATATTAATAGAATTTTTTTCAATAGAATCATTTTCATGTTGAATTTGGATAATAAAATATTTCAAACATTTGAACATTTTTACATTAAAAACTCGATTTCTCATCTCATCTACAGGATTAATTTTAAATATTATTTCTTGAATTATTTGTATTAAATTTGAAAAAATGAATAAAATATTTGGAATCATAAGTTAAAAATTTATTATAAGGTATTTTTTATGCATAAAAAAGTTACTATAGTAAGAAAATGATTTACCGCGGTATAGGTAAAATAATGGAACATGGTAAAGATAAAAGATCAAAGCTTAAAATATCTAAATATAAAAATTTAAATGGGTTTTTGATGTTTTAATAGACCATAAACATTATTTAAAACATTAATAATCAATATAATTCTTTTAAATTAATTCTATAATAATGTGGTTGGATTTAAATATAAAATAATAATTATTTAATCACTTAATACCACCTCTACTCAAGTATAAATTTCATCCCATACCACCCAATTTCTCCTCAAAATACTTGAATATCATTAAATCTATAAAACAATTTCTCATATAAACATTCCATACATCCAAGTGATTATGGTCTCATCAAAATAACATTTCTAAGGTCTTTAAAGGATCATTGATGGAGGTAATATTCAAGATGTACTTTTCTCGAAGAACCTCCCTTAATTTCAATTATTCTTATACTTTATCCTCGTGTAATTCATCCATAAAGAAATTATAACTCCAAAATAATGTATATCATATACATTTCATTTATCATCTCCTCTTATTTAATGAAATGAAACTACTGTCAAAATTTGCATGGTTTAACATGTCCATGAATAATGATTTTTTGTTTTCCATTACCAACCTTATGGATGGTAATAAAAATATTATTCTAGTTAAATCAAAATTTTAATATGGGTATCATAACCTAATTCATGTTGTTTAACTTACATATAAAGATTATATTAAATTAAACAAAACAAGTTTCTGATGTTCGAAAAAAACCACAAAAGTAAACTAAACATTTATCATTAATGTTTTATCAAATGAATCATCCTCATAAAAAATAAAAATGATATATGGTACCATTGATACATATAAATATAATTAATAATATTTTATTCCACTTATTTAGTTTTAATCCAATTTTAAAAGAACATCCATTATTATACACAAATGAAGTGATCATTAAACATTGAAACGAAGCTACCCAAAACCCTAAAAATATTGAAATATTATGAATGAATGGGTCATAAGATGTTATAAAATTGTCAGATAAGGTATTATAAATATTAATATAGTAATATAATTAGTTAATAAAATTCATTAAACCAGTATACAGAAGGTTAAAGTTTGAAAAACATTAATGAAGCATGAGGTAAGGGTTTCTCCTCTCACTTTTACTTCTGTGAGATATAAACCATTTTCACTAAATATTTCCTTTGTGTGGTATATATATACTACAATTTTATATATAATATCATTAATATCACCATATTCTTGTATTAAATGTTTAATTTTATATTTTTTACTTTTATGTGTCATGTGATTCGACTAATTACCATGTTGTAAGGGAATTCATTACAAAATTTCAATTCTTTGTGTTGAAATTCAACTTCAATGATTATATAATGATGTGATTTGTTATACGATGAATTTTTATTATATTATTTTTATTCCTCCTTTTTTTATGTGGAAGTTGAACTGGAAAACACATACATGTAATTCACTGAATGCTTTTTATATTTGATCCTGGAGCCTAGCTCGTTATGCAATCTTTGATTTGACTGGTTGTGGGGCCCAAATGGAGTTACGGATCAAACATTATGTTTTTTTGAAGTCAGGATGCTAGAAATGGCTATCCAGGAAGATTTTGGGGCATAGAATGGATTTGCGCGTAAAAAGGGAATCATGCACGTAAAACGGGAATCTTGTGAGGAAAAATGGAATCTTGCATGAAAAAAGGGAATATTTTGTGCAAGAACATAATATTGCGTGCAAATAAAGTAACTTTTCATAAAACCCCTCATGAAAACCAATTTTGTGCCAAAGGCTGGTCAAAAGCCCCATAGTGCATGCGCCCACTGTTGGTTGCGCAGAAAACCACTTGCGGGGAAAGAATTTTCAACACCCACCTTGCGCGTATGAAATTTTATGCTCCCCACGTTGCGCGCATGGAATTTTATGCACAACACCTCAAACAGAAAACGGTTTGCGTGCACAGAAATTGTATGCGCAACGCCTTGCACGCACGACATTTTACGTGCACCGGCTCAAGTGGAAAACCCTTTTCTTTGTGCGGAATTTTACGCGCACCGCCTGCCTAGTTTTCGCCTATAAATACAAGTGCACCCCCTTCTTCCCGGGAGAACTTGAAGGTCGGCCGCAGCTCTAATGCGCGTAAGCCCGCATTTTCTGCACCTGTGTGAAAAACCCCCCATCTTGTGCGCAAAACATCCCTTTTGTGCGCATATTCCCTTAGGTGCCCCGTTTTGTGCGCAAAGCATCTTTGTTTGGTGCAATAGGGCCACTATGACCAACTTTTTCACACGCCAGTGTTGCACATGTCCAATTGCACGTACACATTCTATATTTTATACAAATATCCAATTTCCCACACACCTCCCCTATTGCGTGAAATTCCTCCCCTATTGCGCGAAATTCCATCCCCATTACACGCACGACCACCTATTGCGTGCAAATCTCCCATATTGCACGCAATCCTCCCCCTATTGCATGAAATTCCTTCCCTATTGCGCGCACATCCCCCTATTGCGTGCACTTCTCCCATATTGTGCACAGACATTCCATATTATGTGCGACTATCCTATATTGTGTGAAAATATCCCCTATTTGCGGTGAAATATACCATATTGTGTGCACAACTCCCCAATTATGTGCACGCCAGCCCTATTGAGCGCATGCCTTCCGTATTGCGCACAACCCCTCCTTGCGCGCAGCCCATCCTACATGTTGCTCTTATTATGTGAAATAGTATACAAGCATGTTCCCGTTGGTCCATACAGTAGGGGCTATTCACCCGCACCCCGCTATAACCATAGCCCGTCACTGACCCGCATGAAAAATGGAGAGTCGCACCACGAACTTTTCAGGCTAGGATGTTGGCATTTTCCATTCCACCCTTATGCACAACCACCATCCACCTATGGGATACTGTGATTTGAGATACTCCTCCACACACCATGAAACACTATGAGTCAACATATTTATCTTGGTCTATTTCCCATGTCGTTAGTTGATATTATCGTCATCAATCCTCCCAAGTACATTGAGGTGAACCATTACTCAACCAACTCATCCAAACCCCATGACCAGACTCCCATTCCAAGTCAAACTAGAAAGGGTCGCCCTTGCGTAAGTCCCAACAACAACCACCGTTAGGCGCCTTATGCCTAATAGTCCTCTCTACATGACTATAAACTGTAGTTCACCCTATGTTCCAAACATAGGATGCATTTTTCCCTATACGAGAGATGTCTTATGCTCCAAGCATAAGATGACAGTAGTCCTTCCTACATGGCTATAAACTCTAGTGTTCCCTATTTTACAAATATAGGATGCCTCTTGCTCCAAACAAGAGTTTTCGTATGTTGAAAGCATAAGATTCAAACAGTCCTATCTACATGACAATAAACTATAGCATGCCCTATCATTCGATAATAGGATTCCTCTTATTCCAAATAAGAGATGCCTTATGTGCCAATCATAAGATGCATTATTCCATTATCATAGTATTATAACCTCAAGAGCATTGGAATATGTTCAAATAGTCCATCACACCACCTCACGCTTTATGTGTCCTTCATTCGAATCTTCATCCTCTTCCATGTCTAAAGGGACCCCTAACGGTCTGGTCTCATGCCGCCTCAGCTCACCTACTGTTCTAGGCTGACACCCTGGAAGACATTGGAGAACACTTTGATTCAGGTTCGGTGTTTTGAACACAGTCAACAATCGACCCTCATTTGTTTGTCCCCATTTCAGGCTAACGTGATATGGATGCTGTGTTTCTATCACTATCAACAATTATCCTCCATCATCATTCTGCCCTCACCGTATTCCGAATATCGGGCATGTGATTCACACATTCCATATCCCTTTGTTCGAACTGATTCCAAAGCCCCTTGGAGTTATCTTGCTTGTGCACTAGTGCATAGGTGTCAGCCTCAATCATATGCCTCAACCCACTGGTGAGTTGGTATGCCCTCGAAGCCAGACATGAGGAAGAAATTAAGAGAAGATTCTAGGTGTAAGCCCCATGCACCCTCACTACTCTTTAACAGAACCTAGGCACACTGTTGACGCTCCTTTCGTCACAGAATCTAAAGATCAGAAAAGGGAATATCTCAGCTGAAAGTGATTTATCCTTTGAAGAAAACATCAAAAATCAACAATGGCATGAACAAAGGATCAACAGAAAATCCACCGCGCAAGTTATACCACTGCCGCGCAAGTACACTTGCGCGCCGCTCTTGGTCGCGCAAGTGACTTGCGCGACCTAAGTGGTAACCACCCGGTAACCGCCCAGGGTCTTCTTTTGACTATAAATAGACCCTATGGGCCCCCCATTCGAGAGGATCTTTTTCCAGAAACTCGGATTGAAGCTCCCGACGCCCAAGTCTCTTCTCAAAGCTTCCGGAACACTTCTAAGGTAATTTCTTACCTAGAACGGAAGATCTAAAGAGAAGAAGGAAGGCCTAAGTGTTGAAACTTATCAAACACTTGCGCGCCGACTTATTTACTTCAATATAACTTGCGCGTCCCTTTTCTGGAAGAACCTCAAAAGGATTATAAAGGGTTTAAAAAAGAGTCGCTCAAGTATTTCAATGCTGGTTGAAAATCGCGCAAGTACACCATGTGTCGCGTAGGAATACCTGCGCGACCAATACTTGCGCGCCCACGGAAGAATTGCGCGCCTTTCAAGACTTGCGCGCTCCTATCGTTTTGGGTTCCCATCTTGACCATTTTACCCCTCTTAAGCCATTTCACCTTTCCTTTTCAAGATTCAGTCTTCAAGACACTCTTCAAAGCCATTTATGGCATGATTTCTTGATTTTACTTCCTTATCTGAAAGGAATTCTGTGGAATATCTCTCAAAACCTAGTGATTTAAATATCCTTATGTCACTAAATATGGAGAGTTCATTCATTTAACCTCATCCTTTAAGATGACAGAATCCTAACCTTGGTCTCCTTTTCAGGAATAATCCCCAGTTATAAGTCCTTTAATCTGGGCATCTTCCTCAGGAGTAAGCCCCAAATTCTTAAAAGTTTCCCACGGTGGGAATCCTCCTCAGGAGTCAGCCCCAAACATTAATCCCTAACCTGAGTCTCCTTTTCAGGAATAAGACTCAGTCATAATCTTGGGCTTCCTTTTCAGGAGTAAGCCCCAAGTCCCCTAACCTGGGCCTCCTTTTTTAGGAGTAAGTCCCAGTCATAATCTTGGGCATCCTTCTTTAAGAGTAAGCCCCAAATTCTTAAAGTTCCCAAACTTGGGCATCCTCCTCAAGAGTAAGCCCCAATCAAGTCCTCTAATATTGGGCATCCTCCTCAGGAGTAAGCCCCAAACCTTAATCCCTAACCTGGGTCTCCTTTTCAGGAATAAGACTCAGTCATAATCTTGGGCTTCCTTTTCAGGAGTAATCCCCAAGTCCCCTAACCTGGGCCTCCTTTTTTAGGAGTAAGTCCCAGTCATAATCTTGAGTTTCCTTTTCAGGAGTAAACCCCAAGCCCCCTTAAATTTCTCTTAACCAGTCCTAATTTACCCTTGACCTGGGTTTCCTTTTCAGGAGTAAAACCCAATCATAAATCCCCTCCTAACTTGGGCATCCTCCTTAGGAGTAAGCCCCAAGATTAGAGTATTCAAATCTCCATGAAGCACATATAACTTTATGGACCCTGTTCATGGATTTTCTCTCTAAAAGTAAATCCTAAACCTTCATCTATCTGGGCAGTCATACATACATAAGCCCCAAACAAATTCTTATGATTGCATCTTTCATGGCACAATTGTCTAATTTTTACCAATGCCTCTTGTTTCTCACACCGAGCATGACTCACGTGAGCTTAGAGTGTAAAAGTAATTATGACATTCTTCTTTGAGCCATCAATCATAAACATCATACTCCATTAATCGAACTACGTGGGTTCTGATTCCTTTTCCAAAACAAAGGATACGTAGGTAGCCCATCCATGGGTTCGATCCCAACTTTGAAATAATCTCTGTCCTTCTGAATGACGATAAACTTCTAGTGCCCCACTGAGTGGCTTTAAAACCAGTCTGGTCATCATAATGACCAAGAGACTTTTATATAAATGTTTTGAAGGATACCATTGACCAAGAATCTCTAAACAGATATAGATGATTCTCTATTGATGAAGAACCTCGAATACATATAAAAGATTCTCTAAATTTTATGCATATTTAATCATTGATTGTTAAAACTAAAGGAAAGCTCATTTTATAGTTGGTAATGTAATAAGGATTCACGAACATAACTTAAATCTATAAAGAGAGTCCCGGAGTAGACAATAATTCCCCTCAAAAAGGTGTGATGAGTCCGACCTCCCATCCTCTCGACCAATGCAAATTCCTAAGCCTCATTAGTCCACAAGCTAATGAGCGCCTACCTTTGGAAAGTAGGTACAAACGGATGTGGAATCATTGGATGTTTCCGGTTCTACGAACAAACCTGTTAGAAACCGATCGGAACGTTTGAATCTCCCGTCCAGGAGGTCATCCCCGGATTCCGTGCGAAACAAAAAATGGTGAACCCGACGTGAATCCTTAACCAAGTTAAAGTGATGTTCTTTTTTTTGTTAGGCCCCTTGGGCCAACAAAGCAATCATTGACATGTGCTCATCCAAAAGATGCAGTGGCCGGATTCATCATGATTATGTCTGTTATATGGAACAGGCACTCTTTTCTCAAGATCTTCTGCAAAATGGATTTCCTTAAATTCACCCCTGTGAGTACTGCTGCTGTAAACACCTCTACTGTGAGGTCTGCTGCTGTGAAAACCAATGCTACTACTCCTACTGGAACGTCGTCCTCTCTGAGGATGACATCACCAACTCAGCATCTTCTACGCTGGGTTTCTAATGCACTGGTTAAGGAGTACCGTCGCAACGGTACTATCCCAACTCTGGAGGCCGCTCGTCAATCCCTCCAAGTTAACAACTCTACCTGGTCGTCCGGACAACGGCGGCCAGCAATCAAGAAGCAGGCGGTGCTGACTACCGTCTCCAACCGTTTCGGGTTGTTATCCCCAGAACGCAATTTCCGTTCACTCCCTTACTCTGAGGAAGTGAATGAGCAGGTCCCTCAGGGCCTTAGTTCAAAAAGACAGGAGTCCTTCCCGAGGGCTCCCATCAACAATCGCCGCCAGAATCGTGCGGTAGTGCGCCCTCAACATGATGAGGGTACCGACTCCAGGCATTCAGCTCAGGTTCCTCGAACCCGAGCAGGCAAGATGAACTGCCAGAGACGGAATCCGGTTAACAATAGGCCGGTTGTCATCCCTGCCATCTCCGGAGAAGTCCACCAACCTAACATGGTGGCAAACAACGAGCAGGCAAACAAACCTGTCTGTTTTAATCCCGCTGTCCAGCAGACTCGTCTGGAAGCATCACGCCAATCCCGCCAGGCAATTCCGGCGGAGTACCATAGGCAGGAATATACACCTGCTTATACATCACCAGTTAGTCAGCAGACTCGTCTGACTAAATATGATGGATCTCGTCAACCGCGTTTCGCGAAGTGTAAACAGCAGACACATACACCTGCTAATACTAATCAAGCCTACCAACAGTCTCGCTTGGTAGCTCACAGAGAAGTCTGTCGGAAAGTCCCGACGACAAACAGGTGGCAGACTCAACTCTCTGCCTCCACACTTGAGTACTGTCAGGATTCACTGACAGGAAAAGGAGGACAGGAGCAGGCACATACACCTACTCCAAGCCTGGAATGGACGTATATCCCCGTTCCGGCGGCTGAAGTCACCAAACATATTTTGTCAATGGTGAAAGAGCAGAAGCAAATTCCTGCTCATATTCTGGATGCTTGCAAGGATATCATAACAGCTTCAGCATCATCACAGGGACAGACACATAAATCTATCCCTAGCAATGGAGTGACACATCAACGATTCACTCCAGAACAGACACACACATCTGTTCCAGTCCAAGAGGGTTATGGGGAATACTCCCCCATATCATACGGACAACCAAGTCAGGCACATACACCTGATTTGAGTGGAGATCGTCAGCCTAACCTGACCATCTTTCCTGATCAGGCACATACACCTGCTCAGAGCAATCACT
This sequence comes from Viscum album, assembly GCA_963277665.1. NCBI lineage: Eukaryota > Viridiplantae > Streptophyta > Magnoliopsida > Santalales > Viscaceae > Viscum > Viscum album. The sequence goes on from OY728145.1 coordinate 184,029,597, forward strand.
TTCGTCATCAAGTGATTTCTAAAGTGAGTAAGAAGGCATGTAAGAAAAAGATCCGCCCAGCACAGTCAGGAGATCAAAGGCCAATCTGTAACCAAGCCTTGCTCGATGCTGGAGTTCTTGAAGCCTTCAGACATTTATCTGTCGGAATTCAAGATTCTACTCCCTCAGTTCCCAATAACGGGAACATTAATTCTGAAGGTCTTCAACAGACACTTCCTCATGAAGACTTGCTTCATGAAAGTTCGGTCAATCTTGAAGATTATTCTTCAGATGAGAGCCACAGGAACCCTCTGTGTGGTCAGAAGACCAAGGAGCAAGAGATTTCATATTTTGCTGTAACCCATCATGACGGTCCTCCTCATGATGATGAACTTCGCTGCGAAAGTCCTCTCCGTAGTAGTGATTCACGTTGTCTCGAAAATTCTTCAGAAGGCAATGTAGTGACGAGAAAGCCCTCCTATCTCGAGGCACTTGCAAACGTAAAACTAGTCATGTCTGATGCTTTAATATCGGCAGGTGAAACTCTTTTTCCATCAGAAGATAGCCTGGGGTTCAGGTTATTCTCCGAACCATCCCTGGGTCATTCATTGTCCAGCATGAATAGTGATCTCTCTACCAATCTTGTTGAATCCGATGAAGCAACAAGGAAACACCAACTCTGGTCCAAACAGGTAGAAGAATCTTCATTTAATGATAAAGAGGAAATGCTGAACATGAGGAAAAAATTGGTAAAAAGTGAAGTACCAGTCATGTTTTGGCCTTTGGCTGACTCCCAGTACGACATTCCAAAGATGATGACGGATGATGGAATCCATGATATTCGTCTCAACATATGGAAAACTCTTTGTCAATTAAATAAGAAGGTATTATCTTACGATGAATATGAAAATCATCTTAAGATAATAGAAGGGCTACAACGTCAGATTCATTTGGCATCTCTATCAGTCTCTCGGTATCCGAAGGCTGAAAAGGAACAGAGAACCCTTCAACGTTCATGCCTTGGCGCACTAAGAAAATTGCGTCAGTTAATTGCCAATGCTCCATCTGATGTTCATATCAGAGGATGGGGTGTTCACGGAGCACTATATTTCACAGTGCTTTCCGGTCAGCAAAGCCTGCCGAAAATGGTCTCATGCAATGTTATTTCCCACGGCCGACCACAGTCAATGGGCTTTGTTCATAATCAAAAGCTTGCTCAAGAACAGGCTTCAACTAGTTCCTCTCAAAATAAAGTATATAGAGAACAAGTTGTTGAATTTCTCCTACATCAAGTAGGCGAGAATATTGCACAAGCCACTCGTCTGGAGAAAACACGTCATCAAATGAAAGAAGTTTCAGAAATCATCCAACGATCTGTTGAACCAGGTGATAAAAGTGGATACCGGTTAATGCATCCAGCTAATTTCCGAACTAAGATTCGCAAGATCAAGAGAGATTTTAAGAAGATCTCAGACATAGCATGTCAAGAGACACCCCAGCTTGTCAGACTGGGGACTTCTCTAACCCAACCCTCAGAGTCAACAAATGGGATTCGAGGAGTTGAGCGGAAGCAGCAGGAACATCCCCAGTCCACCGGACTGGGGACTTTTTCAAATCCTCAATCCCTCCCTCAGAGAAAGTCAGTATTCTCTCGATTAGGGAATAAGCCTCAAGAGGAACGAAGAGCCAAGCTATCAGGAGATTCTCTCCAAGTGACGGTTCTCCAAGAAATTCCTGAGGGATCAGGTCAACGGAATGCCATGTCTCATCATGGACATAGAAGAAGACAATATCACAGAAATGCTGATAGAAAGGATTCCATGCAATATGCATCCATTAATGTCATCAATGCCGTTGCTGCTGATTCACCAGATGAGGCTCAATTAGAGGGATCAGACGAAGAGGTTCCTGCTCAAGAAGTTGCGCACACAGACCTAAATGAAGAAGGTGTGCGCACACGTAATCAAAGGCTTACCCAAAATTTGGGTATTCCTTCAAGTAACCCACTTCCCCCTCTCCGAAAAGGATCCAATAAGGGGAAAGGAAAGAATCAGGTTACTTCTCACCCTTCCTCTGAAGGAGGTCAATCGCTCTCATTAGAGCAAAGGTTTGCACAACAGGAGGAAGAAATGAAAGAATTAAGAAGGTTGAATGCAGAACTACTTCAGAGTAGTCTTCTTCTTAAGAATGCTGAAGTCCGACAACCAAAGGAATTTGTTGTAACTACTGAGATGGATCAGGAATATCCTCATTTATCAGTACACCCTCAGAGGTCTAATCCTACGGGTCAAACGCAACAATGGTTGGAAGCACTACCATCAGTTGCAGCACCAACCATCACGTCTGTCCAAACCCCATTCATTGCACCTACCCAAAACCAAGTTCAACCTGATGTTTCTCAAAAGATAATAACTACTATTGAGTCATTAACAGCTCCGTTAGAAACTATGGAAGGGAAACATGCGCAAGTTCAACCTGAAAAGAAAGTTTACCCTGAATGGGTAGATTCAATTTCTCCTCCATCCAGTTTTGGAAACCCTGTTTTCCCTACTTTCAATGGATCAGGTGACCCCGAACAACATTTGACGCATTACGTGTCTTGTTGTGATCCTATGATGGGAACTCCAGAGCAGCAAGAAGCAGTGAAACTCAGATTCTTCGTGCGAACCTTGCAAGGACCCACTTTTGTCTGGTATACAAGCTTGCAATCCCGGTCAGTCATCGGATGGGGGGATCTTCGTCAAAAATTCCTTCTTCAGTTTAGCTCAACTTTTCCAAAAACGACAGTTTTCGATCTTACAAACTGCAAGCAAAGGGAAAATGAAAGAGTCTCTGATTTCATTTCTCGTTGGAAGGGATTAACGTATTCCCTAATTTTAGCACTCCCTCAGGAGGAATTGTTGCCAATCTGTGTGGCAAATTTGCGTGACGAATTACGCACGCCATTGATCCCTGTGAAATACACAGGAGGGTTTCGAGACCTTACTTCAATCGCTCAGCAGATTGAAGATTCCCTTATATAGGCTAAGGTTAAATCTCTTGTAATTCCATCAGCTCCAGGAAGAAGAATGGGTAAAGCAGAAACTGCTTCAGTTATGCTTAAACAAGCACCTGTACCTATATCTACTTCAAAACCTTCATCTTCTCGAAGGACTCCACCTCCTGAATGCCAACAACAAAGGCCGTTTCGTCCAAATGATCAAAAAGATCAACGACGAAAACAATTTGAGGATATGAAGAGTAAAACATACTCTTTACAAAGTGGGAAAATTCCTGGTTACTTCATTTCAGCTCTGGAAAATAATTTGGTTCAATTACCAGTGCCCAAGAGGCCAAACAAGGAAGGAGATGAAGACCGTCCCAATTATTGTCCCTTTCGTCAAATGTTGGGGCATCCCATCCAGGAGTGTTTTGTCTTTAAAGACCTCCTGCAAAAGATGGTCGACTTGGGACAAGTCAAATTGAAGGGTTCTTCAGCTCATGTAGCGTGTATTACCGCTACAGATCCAGAGGAAGGAGGCGAGTGGCAGGAAGTCAAAAGCAAAACTGTGAAAAAATATGATGATTGGATGGTCAGAAAGACAATCAATCGAGCCCATTCCATTTTGCGAACACAATTGAAGAAGCCAATTGTGTCTCCTACAAAAGCTGCAGTAAAGCCTCCATCAAAAGAAAAATCCTCAAAAGGGCGGCGCAATTCAAAGAAGAAAGAGGAATCAGGAGAAGATGAGTATGTATCAAAGCCTAAATTGTCTTTGACTCTGGCAGATTTCATGCCATCTACTTCAAAGCCACGGGCACCACCCCATCAAACGGCACAGCCTAAACAGGCTAACCAGGAAGAGTCTTTATCAGACGAAGAGTTAATCTTTGGTTCTGTTAATATGATTCAATTAACAGATTCATATTCCAGTCTTGATGAGCCTGAATTCCCTGTATCAAATAAGGGAATCCGAAGAGGTTCTAGAGGTTCAGGATATAGGGGAAGAAGTGGATCTTTCCGAAGCCACTACTCTAATTTTACCCCTGCTAGCACTGTATATGCAGCAGAAACTCGTGGTAGAGCCCTTCAACAAGCTCAAAAAGAACAAGCAAGTTCTTCTGCCAATGGCCAACTCAGTTTTGGCACAGTTATTTTGGAAGACCGATTAAAAGTTCCATCTTCTTTATCTCAGCATGTAAATGGATCTAATCAGTATAATCTGCCAAAACCAAGGATGTTGCCAGCTTCAATACAAGATGCATCAGCTTCCAAAGCATCTGCTTCCAAGGTACCTGATAAACCGCATATTCCTATTGGGAAACGCAGACCTCTAGATCAAAAGTATGATATATTGAAACACTTGGCCAAAGTACCAGCCAAGTTATCAATTTTGGATGCTTTGAATCTGTCAAAAGATCTTCGGGAAGAACTCATCGAAGCTTTGTCAAGTCCTCAGGAGTTTGAAGCTGAAATTGCTGCAGCTGAAATGTATCACATAGAGAATAATCCTGCATAATTCCATGCAGTGATATATTTTACTGATAAAGATGAAGATGATGTTGTGCATGGGCACATAAAGCCTTTGTACTTATCTGGAAAAGTCAATGGTATAGATGTTCGAAGATCTTTCATTGACAATGGTTCAGGAGTCAATCTCATGCCCATTCGTACACTTCGTCGATTGGGCCTCACGGAATCTGATTTATCTCCTTCTACCATGATGTTACAAGGATATGATAAAAATGAACAAGAACCACTGGGAGATGTTACACTCAGAACTCATTTTGGAGATCTTGTATCCAATTTGGATTTCATGATTGTTGATCAAGACTTAGCTTTCAATATCTTGCTTGGAAGACCCTGGCTATATCAGCATGCAGCTATTCCGTCATCATACCATCAATGTCTCAAATACTGTTTCGATGGTCAAGTTGGAACATTGTATGGTGATAAGGCCCCGTTCAAGACATGTGAGTCTCAATACATTGAGGTGGAATTTTATCACATGAAGGGAAGAGAAAAATCTACAATGAAGGAAATTACCAAAGTTAATGCTCCATATGGTTTGGAAAAAATTCCAATAAATCCATTTTCACATGTGAGTACAGATTATGTGTTACCTATCAGTCAAATTGACAAAATAGGCCCAAATCAAAATACTCTTATGGAAAAATCCATAATGTCAATTACGACAATCGAGCCAGACAACATGGGAGAAATTGGTAACTTACCAAGCAGTGATGAAAGCATAAGTGGTGACGTTTTCATTTCATCTGCTGAAATCCAACAAGTCTATACTTCGCTAATCAGGCCAGAAGAAGTTATAGAAACACCATAGGTGAATAATGATGTCGATTCTCAATCCATCATCTCCTCTTTATTTCCCAAAGAAGACCATTTATCATCAATAGGGTCGGAAATGGAAGCTTCTTCTTCAAAATGTGAAAATTTTGACATCTCTTATGATCATGAGAATTTCATTTTTTCATCTACTTTGCAAGTAGAAACGGAAGAAATAACACATGATGAAGAGGAAGAAGAAGATCTTAGAGATTCTCCTCCAGCATTTGAAGAGGGTATCTCTACCACTGTGGATGAACTCAGAGAAGTAAATATGGGTACAGAGAAAGATCCACGCCCCACTTTAATTAGTGCGGCCATGAACCTTGAAGAGCAGGAGATGTATATTTCTTTTCTAAAGAAAAATAAAGATATTTTTGCTTGGAATTATACAGAGATGCCTGGCCTTGATCCTGATGTTGCCCCCCATCATTTGGGTTTTCCAAAAGATCATCGAGGATTCAAGCAAGCCGCGAGAAGAACACACCCAACCTGTGCTTCCAAAATTGAGGCTGAAGTAGATAAGCTTATCAAAGCTAACTTCATCAGAGAAGTTCAATATTCCAAGTGGTTGGCTAATATTGTCCCTGTAAAGAAGAAGAACGGACATATTAGGGTTTGCATCGATTTCAGAGATCTTAATCGGTATTGTCCTAAAGATGATTTTCCAGTTCCGATTACAGAACTCTTAATTTATGCGACGGCTGGCTATGAAGTACTTTCTTTCATGGATGGATATTCTGGATATAATCAGATCTGAATGGCCCCAGAAGATGAGGAATATACAGCCTTCAGAGCTCCTCAAGGTGTGTTTTGTTACCGGGTGATGCCCTTTGGTTTAAAGAATGCAGGTGCAACATATCAACGCGCCATGCATCGTATCTTCAAACCTCTTTTAGGGAAGTTTGTTGAATGCTATGTAGATGATTTGGTGGTTAAATCCAAAGAACGTTCTAATCACTTGGCTGATTTGGAAGTCATATTCCACAAGCTTCGACAACATAGTTTGAAGATGAACCCCTTAAAATGTGCTTTTGGGGTAACCTCAGGAAAATTCCTCTGCTTAGTTGTACGCCATCGTGGTATTGAAGTTGATCCTGAGAAGACCAAATCAATCCTTGGTATGTCACCTCCTCAGAATTTGAAATAATTAAGAGGACTTCAAGGACACTTAGCCAATATTCGGCGTTTCATCGCCAATTTGGCAGGCAAAAGTTTACCCTTTACCAAATTATTGAAGAAAGGAGTCACTTACCAATGGACTGAAGAATGTACAGAAGAATTTGATGTTCTCAAGAAATTCCTCTTAAGTCAACCAGTACTCATGCCACCTGTTGAGGGTAGACCGCTTATTCTCTATGTGACAGCTTTAGAGCGATCATTGGGTGCCTTTCTCGCTCAAAAGAATGATGCTGGGAATGAAAATAGTCTCTACTATCTCAGTAGAACTATGCTTGAAGCAGAAACCCGGTATTCAAGTATTGAAAAGTGCTGCCTAGCATTAATCTTTGCAGTTCAGAAACTGAGACACTACCTGCAACATCATGAGGTCCAATTGGTGTCTCGTAATAATCCGCTCAAATTCATCCTTAGTCGTCCAATGCTTACAGGACGTCTGGCAAGGTGGGCGGTTATTCTACAGCATTTCGACATTCAGTATGTGTCTCAAAAGGCAATTAAGGGACAAGCTCTGGCTGATTTCCTGGCTGAACATCCTTTAGTGGAAGACACGTATTCAGATATCGAACTCCCTGATGAGGAAGTTTTCTCTATTCAAGAGAGTCCTCAAACATGGGAAATTTATTTTGATGGTGCTTCTAGAAGTCCAACAGGGAAGAAAATGGAAAATCCTAAATTCAACAAAGTTGGTTTAGGAATTGTGCTCATTTCTCCAGATAAGGCAGTGTTACCTTATTCCTTTTTGTTGTGGGAAGGTGGTACCAATAATGAAGCTGAATACCAAGCTCTCATTACAGGCTTGGAATTAGCGCTTCAAGCACAAGTGAATCACTTAAAGGTGAAAGGTGATTCAGACCTGGTAATCAAACAAGTCAATGGGGATTATGCCATCAGAAAAGAAGAATTAATCCCTTTGTATGATTATGTCAGAGAGTTAATGTCGGAATTCCCTTCAGAACCGACATTTTCTTATGTCCCAAGATCACAAAATGCTCAAGCTGATGCACTAGCTAATATAGCCACAGCTTTAGCAGATCCAAATCGGGACGAGACAACCATATGTATTGCCCACCGTCGTGCAATTTCACCTTATGTTAAAGTCAGAACAGAGGAAATTAATGAAATTAGCCCCATTCCTGAACCATATGGTCATACTACAGGATGGATGTCACCTATCATGGAATACCTTCAAAATGGAACACATCCACCTGATAGAGCCGATAAAGAACAAATTCGGCGACGTGTGGTCAATTTTAATCTTTATGATAGCCCAAACCACCTCGAGAAAATTCTCTACAAACGTGGTTTTGATGGATTTCTCTTCAGATGTATTGATGGTGAAGAGACAATGGCTGTTATAAAAGAAGTGCATGAAGGAGTCTGTGGTGCCCACCAGTCTGGACATAGACTGTCTGATCAAATTCGAAGGCTTGGATACTTTTGGCCTTCAATGATACAAGATTGTGTTAATTTCACAAAGAAGTGTCATTCATGCCAAGTATATGCCAACTTCATTCATAAACCTCCAGAGTTACTTCATACAGCTAAATACTCATGGCCATTTTCCACATGGGGAATGGATGTGGTGGGACCTTACCCTTCAGCTACGGCCAAGCAGTTTAAGTACATTCTTACTGCTACTGATTTCTTTTCCAAATGGGCAGAGGCAGTACCTCTCAAAGAAGTCAGTTCTAAATGCATTGTTAGTTTCATGAAGTCTAACATCATTACTAGATTTGGTGTCCCTCATACCATATTGACGGACAACGGCACCAACTTCTGTTCTTCTGAGGTAAAGAAATTGTATCAAGAATACAACATTAATTCCAACCATTCATCTCGATATCATGCAGCGGCTAATGGCCAGATAGAGGCCTTCAACAAGACTCTTTCAAATATACTGCAAAAGATGGTGGATAAAGATAAGAGGTCATGGCCTGATAAACTCTTTCATGCTTTATGGGCTTATCGGACTACCACTCGCAATGCAACGCGGTCAACTCCATATTCATTGGTATATGGAATAAAAGCAGTCTTGCCAATTGAAGTTCAATTGCCCTCACTCAGAATAGCCATTTGTGATCAATTATCTACGGATGAGAAATCCCAAAAGCGGTTGAATGAATTGGAACAGTTAGATGAGAAAAGATTGTGCACTTTGCACCACTTGGAAATCTATCAGAATCGAATAGCACGGGCTTTTAACAAAAAAGTTCGTCTTCGTTCATTCATTCAGGGAGAATTGGTATTGGTTCTCAGAGCACCAATGATACCAGGAAAGAAGCCTCCCAAGCTTGAACCAAAATGGGAAGGACCTTATTCAATACATAAGGTCTACTCCAATGGAGCATATTCTCTAATATCAATGGATAGAGAACACATCACGACTCCAACTAATGGTAGATTTCTGAAGAAGTATTTTGTATAAACACAAAATATTGTTCCCAGATCCAAAACAATCACATTGGTTCATGATTTTGTCCTACATGACACTAAACTGTATTATGTCCTATCTACATGACATTAAACTGTACAGAAGTTCCATATTTTGTCCGAGATGACATTAAACTATATTTTGTCCGAAATGACATTAAACTATATTGTGTCCTAGCAACATGAAATTAAACTGTGTGGCACTTCCAACGTCCAGCATGACGATAAATTGTAAAAAGTCCCCAGAACTGATATCCTCGTATTGGTTCACCATAGTCCTAGCTACATGACTTTAAACTATACAGCACCAGTTCGTCCTTGCTATATGACATTAAAACTATACAGCAATGGTCCAGTATGACATTAAACTGCAACTTCGTCCCACATGACATTAAACTATGAAAAAGTTCCATAAACCGTCCAACATGACCTTAAACTGCATCATCCCTGGTCCATGTATATGACCATAAACTATTTGCAAATCCCTCACGTCCGGAAAGACGTTAAACTATATAATCATCAAAGGTCCAGCATGACATTAAACTGCACCATCCACGGTCCATGCATATGACCTTAAACTATTCGCACTTTTGTCCTACATGACACTAAATTGTATTATGTCCTATCTACATGACATTAAACTGTACAGAAGTTCCATATTTTGTCCGAGATGACATTAAACTATATTTTGTCCGAAATGACATTAAACTATATTATGTCCTAGCAACATGACATTAAACTGTGTGGCACTTCCAACGTCCAGCATGACGATAAATTGTAAAAAGTCCCCAGAACTGATATCCTCGTATTGGTTCACCTTAGTCCTAGCTACATGACTTTAAACTGTACAGCACCAGTTCGTCCTTGCTATATGACATTAAAACTATACAGCAATGGTCCAGTATGACTTTAAACTGCAACTTCGTCCCACATGACATTAAACTGTGAAAAAGTTCCATAAACTGTCCAGCATGACCTTAAACTGCATCATCCCTGGTCCATGTATATGACCATAAACTATTTGCAAATCCCTTATGTCCAGCAAGACGTTAAACTGTGACATCCTAACTACATGACGCTAAACTGTATAAAATTCCCTCACGTCCGGAAAGACGTTAAACTATATAATCATCAAAGGTCCAACATGACATTAAACTGCACCATCCATGGTCCATGCATATGACCTTAAACTATTCGCACTTTCGTCCAACATGACATAAATGGTGTGTTATTTTGTCCTTACGGCATGACATTAAACTACACAGTCCCCCTTTCGTCCAATATGACGTTAAACTATTTTATCCCCATCGTCCTAACTACATGACGCTAAAATGTACAGAAAATCCTTGATAGGTCCTACATGACATTAAACTATATTTTGTCCCTGCTACATGACACTAAACTGTGCAGCACCAATAGTCCTAACTGCGAGACTTTAAACTGCATAGTCCCCTTTTTATGTCCTACATGACATTAAACTGTACATCGTTAAGGTTGTTATTACCTCTTGTTCCTCACACCGAGTATGACTCACGTGAGCTTAGAGCGAACATCAACCATAATACTCCCTTTGGGCCACTAACCATGTGTAAGTCCCAACAATATTTTTTATTAGATCATTGTCCACAAGAACAACTTGATCATTAATTCATTCTTTAATTGAACTACACAGACTTTGATCCTTGCCCTCCAGGCTGGGTATGTAGGCAACCTCCCAGGGTTCAAGACCAAAAACAATCTCTTCACATCGGTTCACCACCATCTCATATGATGTTGATTTGTGAAACCACCCCTGGAATCAATATCTTTACATTGATTCACTTTCGTCCTTGTTATATGACGTTAAACTATACAACACTTTTGTCCGGTACGACAATAAAATACAATATTCTTTGATTTCCTCATTTGAGAGAGAACTATTATTGACATTGATTTTTTAATCATGGTTTTCATTTTCAAAAGACTACATGCATACATGGTAATGCCTAAAATTTTTATCTCAGGTTAAACCATCATTGCACTAAAGTCCCCTTTCACCCTTCACATGTACGAACCAAATTTGTACAAAGGGCATTTCTAGAACTACGTGGACTTGATTCCCATCCTTATGGGATATGTAGGAACATTCGAGTGTCCCTCAAATCCAGTCCCAAGTCTTTTGGGCCTAACCCCAAATTTCACTTTCAGTACCTTGGCTGAAAAGTCCTCATGAAAACACACACTGTGTATTCATTATTATGGTCCGAATTATATGACCCTAAACTAAGATCACTCATAATTTCGTCCTGCACGACGTTAAAATGCATTTCAAGAACTACGTATGGCTTGATTCGCATTCTTATGAGATACGTAGTGAAGTCCAAAATTTCAATTCAGGACCCAGCCACAACATGATTATGGTTATTATTGACCTATGTATCTCTATATACATTGGACAATACCCATCTTTATGTGTTATAATCCTAACCTTAAATATTTTCATATCTTCATAACCCTTTTCATGACTTCTAATCACAAAAATGTCAAACTTCTGAGAATTCTTTTGCCTGACTATGCAGCACATGCCCATAGGTGGCCTTGCATAAACAGTCCACATAACAGACCTGTCAGCCAAAAGATACTATTTATTTGACCATGCAGCCAATGCCCTTAGGTGGCCCTGCATATTTCAACCCCTAATGGGTTTGTTAAATAATGGTAACTTCATTCTTGGGAAGAATGCCTCTTTTGTCCTTATTTGTCTTAAACGACAGTATGTAGGGATCCGCAAAAAATAGCCATCCTTAACATATTTGTCCCATATCCTTTTTCATGATCTGAAAGTATTCAAGTCTATGGCTTATTCTTCTTCCCTACGTTTGGGTCAGACCTTCGTAGGAGTGATATTCATCCAGTTCTTCGATATCCTTGTTCAGAAATATCTTCTCCATATTCAAGTACCTCTTTCCATACAACAAACTCTATACTTTAGAAAATTTGAATCTCCATAAACTTTCACTGGCGTTTAGCACTAGGAAAGTAAATTTCTAAGAGTTCTTTCGCCTGGCTATGCAGCACGTGCCCATAGGTGGCTTTGCATAAACAGTCCACATAACAGACTTGTCAGCCGAAAGATGCTATTTATTTGACCATGCAGCCAATTCCCATAGGTGGCCCTGCATATTTCAACCCCCTAACGGGTTTTGTTAAATAATAGTAACTTCATTCTTGGAAACTACTTCTTCTAATGCCTTTTAGCTCTTTTTCATATCATTCCTCATATTCAAATATTCTTAAGCCATAGTTTACATATTTTCTCTCATACTTGAGTATGGTAATATGTTTTCAGATAAATTGTCAGGGAATTGAATCAATTTTAATCAATTTTGGTCAAAGCTATTTCTACCTTAAACATTATCCCCTTTATGTCCGGCATGCATGACTTTAAACTGCCCACAAAAGACAAAGGAACTCTGAATAAAAGTCAAGTTCCAGCTCACTAAATATACATTTGTTTTTGTATGATTTAGGTAATATTGAGCAATTAAAAGGTTCAAAGTTTGTAGGATTATTTGTAATAATCCTAGTAAAAATCAAACTATGCTTACTAGGCCCATTGGCTTAAGTAAATTTGAAGCAGGTAGTGAAAAGAATGCAAGTACAAATGATTGAAGACAAAAGTGTTTTTCATTGATACACAAGAGTTAGAAGGACATCCACAGACTGGAGTCTCTTCTCTTTTTCGAGAATTACAAGAGGCTTTCAACATAACACTTCATTTGATTTACGGCATCCCGAGCTTCATCAGCAACCACCTGGAATTCATTCATTCAACTGGATACAATAAGAGATGCAGTGATACCAGCTCTTCTTGGAACGATTGTAAAAGGATGTTCTTGAGTGCGGTTTGAGAAAATTTTCTGCTGATCAAACAGTGACTCTGTTTCTGTCCAAGAGACTTGGAATATGGATACATGGATTTGAGAATGGAGCATTGGAAGTAAAGAGCCATTTGGAGAGAGTAATCTTTTCAGATATTGCTCTAATACCATGTTTGTCTTCTCTCCACCAACCATTAGTGGAAAACATTTCATCCCATGGGTTTTCCATTTTCATATCTTCAAGGGAATGACATGGAGGAAGAATTTGAAAGTTCACACCATTGTTGTTACTCTTAATGCACAGCATAACCGAAATAGAGAAGTAGCAGTGCAGCTGCATCTCAGGTGTATAATTGTTTGCATTTGGAACATTGACTACTTGCAGATGACCATGACCACACAAAGACAGGTAGATGCTCTGTGGGAAATTAAGATGATATTTCTTCAAATACTTATCCAAATCTGGGAAAGTGCTGTCGCAGATATCATAGTAATCATGGCCAATAATGTTCATCATGTCATCAATCCGCTTGCTAGCCAGTTCATCAGCCGTTCCAATTCCCTTGAGAACCACTGAATCTGCACAAAAGATGAATAAACTAACTCTTAAATGGGTTTATTTTTTCATAAAATTTTTGAAGAAATTTTGAAACAAATGGCAAAGGCATTAAAACTCACAAGTCTAAAACATGGTGCGCAAGTATCCATGTGCCGCGCTAGTTTTTGACGCGCAAGCATAAACCGCGCAAGTACAAATACCTTTACAGTAGCGCGACATCAAGGAAAACACTAGAAAACAGAGCAACTTGCGCGGCTTAAGTGACCTGCACGGCGAGAGCTCGAGAAGGTATGAAGTCCGGAAATCCGGATACTTGTACGGAGGTAAGGCCGTGTATTTATAGGCCAGGAAGCCTATCTGCGCGCCGCACCCAGAGCGCTTAAGGCCTGCGCGACGCAAACTTGCGCGCCTCCCTCTGTGCACTGCAGACTTGCGCGCCTCCCTTTTCCTTTGGAGGGATTCGATTTCCTCAGAGTCAAATCCTCATTTATCTCCGGATCCAACTCTGAGGGGGGACTTTTGTTGACGCTCCTTTCGTCACAGAATCTAAAGATCGGAAAAGGGAATATCTCAGCTGAAAGTGATTCAACCTCTGAAGAAAACATCAAAAATCGACAAAGGCATGAACAAAGGATCAACAGAAAATCCACCGCGCAAGTTATACCACTGCCGTGCAAGTACACTTGCGCGACGCTCTTGGTCGCGCAAGTGACTTGCGCGACCTAAGTGGTAACCGCCTGGTAACCACCCGGGGTCTTCTTTTTCCTATAAATAGACCCTGTGGGCCCCCCATTCGAGAGGATCTTTTTCCAGAAACTCGGATTGAAGCTCCCGACGCCCAAGTCTCTTCTCAAAGCTTCCGGAACACTTCTATGGTACTTTCTTACCTAGAACGGAAGATCTAAAGAGAAGAAGGAAGGCCTAAGTGTTGAAACTTATCAAACACTTGCGCACCGACTTATTTACTTCAATATAACTTGCGCGTCCCTTGTCTGGAAGAACCTAAAGAGGATTCTAAAGGGTTTAAAAAAGAGTCGCTCAAGTATTTCAATGCTGGTTGAAAATCGCGCAAGTACACCATGTGTCGCGCAGGTATACCTGCGCGACCAATACTTGCGCGCCCACGGAAGACTTGCGCGCCTTTCAAGACTTGCGCGCCCCTATCATTTTGGGTGCCCATCTTTCCCATTTTACCCCTCTTAAGCCATTTCACCTTTCCTTTTCAAGATTCAGTCTTCAAGACACTCTTCAAAGCCATTTATGGCATGATTTCTTGATTTGACTTCCTTATCTGAAAGGAATTATATGGAATATCTCTCAAAACCTAGTGATTTAAATATCCTTATGTCACTAATTATGGAGAGTTCATTCATTTAAACTCATCCATTAAGATGAGAGAATCCTAACCTGGGTCTCCTTTTCAGGAATAATCCCCAGTTATAAGTCCTTTAATATGGGCATCTTCCTCAGGAGTAAGCCCCAAATTCTTAAAAGTTTCCCACGGTGGGCATCCTCCTCAGGAGTAAGCCCCAAACCTTAATCCCTAACCTGAGTCTCCTTTTCAGGAATAAGACTCAGTCATAATCTTGGGCTTCCTTTTCAGGAGTAAGCCCCATGTCCCCTAACCTGGGCCTCCTTTTTTAGGAGTAAGTCCCAGTCATAATCTTGGGCATCCTTCTTTAGGAGTAAGCCCCAAATTCTTAAAGTTCCCAAACTTGGGCATCCTCCTCAGGAGTAAGCCCCAATCAAGTCCTCTAATATTGGGCATCCTCTTCAGGAGTAAGCCCCAAACCTTAATCCCTAACCTGGGTCTCCTTTTCAGGAATAAGACTCAGTCATAATCTTGGGCTTCCTTTTCAGGAGTAAGCCCCAAGTCCCCTAACCTGGGCCTCCTTTTTTAGGAGTAAGTCCCAGTCATAATCTTGGGTTTCCTTTTCAGGAGTAAACCCCAAGCCCCCTTAAATTTCTCTTAACCAGTCCTAATTTACCCTTGACTTGGGTTTCCTTTTCAGGAGTAAAACCCAATCATAAATCCCCTCCTAACTTGGGCATCCTCCTTAGGAGTAAGCCCCAATATTAGAGTATTCAAATCTCCATGAAGCACATATAACTTTATCGACCCTGTTCATGGATTTTCTCTCTAAAATTAAATCCTAAACCTTCATCTATCTAGGCAGTCATACATACATAAGCCCCAAACAAATTCTTATGATTGCATCTTTCATGGCACAATTGTCTAATTTTTACCAATGCCTCTTGTTTCTCACACCGAGCATGACTCACGTGAGCTTAGAGTGTAAAAGTAATTATGACATTCTTCTTTGAGCCATCAATCCTAAACATCATAATCCATTAATCAAACTATGTGGGTTCTGATTCCTTTTCCAAAACAAAGGATACGTAGGTAGCCCATCCATGGGTTCGATCCCAACTTTTAAATAATCTATGTCCTTCTGAATGACGATAAACTTCAAGTGCCCCACTGAGGGGCTTTAAAACCAGCATGGTCATCATAATGACCAAGAGACTTTTATATAAATGTTTTGAAGGATACCATTGACCAAGAATCTCTAAACAGATATAGATGATTCTCTATTGATGAATAACCTCGAATACATATAAAAGATTCTCTAAATTTCTTCCATATTTAATCATTGATTGTTAAAACTAAAGGAAAGCTCATTTTAGACTTGGTAATGTAATAAGGATTCACGAACATAACTTAAATCTATAAAGAGAGTCCCGGAGTAGACAATAATTCCCCTCAAAAAGGTGTGATGAGTCCGACCTCCCATCCTCTCGACCAATGAAAATTCCTAATCCTCATTAGTCCACAAGCTAATGAGCGCCTACCTTTGGAAAGTAGGTCCAAACGGATGTGGAATCATTGGATGTTTCCGGTTCTACGAACAAACCCGTTAGAAACCGATCGGAACGTTTGAATATCCCGTCTAGGAGGTCATCCCCGGATTCCGTGTGAAACACACACTAACGACTATTGATTCTTCGCATAGCCACGCTATCGTGGACCCCCAATGGGATCACCTCACGACACCCCCCAACCACAGCATTGCCGGTGCATTCCCTTCACCAAGGTACAGAGGGTACAAGTTATGTATGTCTTAGGGATGCAGAGTGAACCCACCTCGTCTGAGCTGGAGGACGTTAAAATAACAAGCATAATCGTCTTCAGCACATGACGCTAAACTATAACATCGCCCATGCATCGTACGTGGGGGAAGGGAAACCACCATGGTGTAAGCCCCATAGATTTTCTTACATGAGGCAACGTCCCTTACCCTCCTTTATTCAGTGCCAAATCCCTCTCCTGATGGGCTTTGTCTCCACCGAGCCTTCATCTAAGAGTAAGTCCCAATCCCCTCTTTCCTCTTTGGGCCGCTAACCACACATGAGCCCCATTTCACTTCCCACTGATGCACTTTTCACGACATGATCGTAGGCCTTTGTTGCATCTTGTTTCTCACACCAAGATTGACTCACGTGGGCTTAGAGTAAGAATCGACCATAACACCTTGGTCGGTATAGAGTGTAGGCCCCAAACACCATCCTTAACAATGAGGACTGTGTTCCTTGCCATGGCAGAGTGTTTAGGAATCCTCCCCGAGGTTCAATCACACCACCCCGGTCATTCCGACCTCCTTCACATCGGTTCACCAACACCTTGGGTAGTCTATATTGTAAGCTCCAAACACCATCCTGAACTACGTGGTATTTGATCCTTTCCAAGGTGGGGTACGTAGGAAGCCTCCACGAGGTTCAAGCCCACCACCGCGATCATTCCGACCTCCTTCATGTCGGTTCACCAACACCTTGGGAAGCCTAGAGTGTAAGACCCAAACACCAACCTGAACTATGTGGTCTTTGATCCTTTCCAAGGAAGGGTACGTAGGAAGCCTCTATGAGGTTCAAGCCCACCACGCTGATCTTTCCGACCTTCTTCATGTTGGTTCACCAACACCTTGGGCAGCATAGATTGTAAGCCCCAAACACCATCATGAATTACGTGGACTTTGATCCATGCCAAGGCAGGGTACATAAGAAGTATCCCTGAGGTTCAATTCCACCTCCCTGGTCTTTCTGACCCCCCTTCACATCAGGTTTCCTACACCATACATATAGACCTCAGGTCCTTATTCACATCGGTTCACCTTTATCTTGCGTGACATTAAACTGTAAACCCCAAGTAGTAGTAAGTCGTTGTGTCTCCCGATTAGCAGTAAGCTTCTATGTCCCCCCATTTAGTAGCAATATATTGTAATCCCCTTCACTTGGACCCATATCTTTGGTCCTTCCTAGTGGTGTCAGACCAACCCGGGCTGCTAACCATGCATTAGTCCCATACACATCATCGGGTTGTTGTCCTATGTATACACCCCAATACAAGCTCATCTCCTGACCTTTCCCTTGATACTATGTGTATTGGGAAGGTCATGACCCAACCCAGAGGTTTCACTTCCTATGGGTCCCATCTATGCATCCATTCTCATGGGCCGCCTCCTTGGGAGTCCCATCACCCTCCTGAACTATGAGGACATCGATTACCTACCATGAGGATATGTAAGAAGTCTCCCAGAGACTCAATCCTAACATTACTATTGTCCTCACAATGGTTCCATCTCATTCGCTTACCATTTCACTCAGCACCCTATCATCCATCTGGATTCATACCCGAGCCGCCACATCCCAGTGAGGTCATTTCAACCCATCTACATCAGTGTTTCCTCTAGGGGTTACACTCATGTGATCCACTCTAGTCAGTGTTTTGATTTTTCTGATCCATCTCTACAAGAAGTTAAACTTGCGGCATACCCTGTGTTAAACATGGGATGCTGAGGAAAACCTCAGATACATGCATATGGAATATAATATCTCGCATTTGACATGGGATTCCTCGAGATTCCATGCCCTCGAGAAGCCCTATAATAAGGGGAAGAAACCCAGACGAGCTAGTGTTCCAACGTCCAGACATGCCAGTGATGTCCAACATGACTACTCCCCTGACCTAAGGTTGCTTCCCTAACCGGACACTATGTAATTTCCTAAAAAAATTAGTGTAATTAACTGGTGTTCATGAAAATATGGAGCTACGAAGAGTTTCACGAACATCGTATTCTGTCTATAAGGGAGACCAGAACTAGGTGATGAGTTCTGAGGAAGAATCCACGGAAGGAAGAACCGACGTCCCATCTTCCCATTTCGATCAAGGAGTAGACGTCCCTAAATAAGCAACGGATGATGCCCGCCTTTGTAAAGCCTTAATGCGGGGCAACAAAACTGTTCCTTTCATCCTCCAGTAGATGGACGCACACACCCTAGAGAAAGCATCGGAAACAGTGGATCTACAGTGAATACATATTATCGATTAATTTTATTAATGCTCACTTCAATGATATGATATTTATAAGATATTTTTTTTAAATTATCTTTTTAATATTTACATTAAAACTATCTTTTTCTTCCATGCACATGATTTCAAAAAAAATCAAAATATTGTTTTACTATTATATTGTTATTGTTTAAATTTATTTTTACTAATGCTTTATATTTTAAAAAATGATTTGAAATGATTTGTTTGTCATTTTATAAATGTGGTTCTTTGTGAAATTTCTAACTAAAATACGGAAGGAATGTTTTTAACATATACAGAATTAGAGTATTTTCTTGGAATCATTATTAATTAATTATTTTATGTCTATTTTAGAATATGAAATGGTTATTTTCACTGAAAATTATTCACTTTAAAATTTCACTTCTCTTTAAAAAGAAGTTATTTAAAAATGGAATTGTTATTTTGGAAGAACTAGTTCCATAGATCTTTCAATACTACTTTCCCTACAAGATAATATTATTTTATGTTACTTATGATTTACTGGGGATATTATTCAATGATATTATCCTAATTCTTTTCTTGGTTGGTTTATTTTTATGACAGAATGATGATTATGAATCCCATTTCGTTTCCATGAGTTATGTTATAATAAAATGTCTATAAAACTCATTTATTTACATGGGTTATGATGTGGTGAATGATTTATGTTATTATGAAACATAAATTTATTGTTTTTATTTTATAATGGGTGGGACCTATATCTCCTCCAATGCATTGGGTAATTATGGATAACTCATGTGTAAAAATGTTATTTATGAACCTGATTACATGTTTTCAAATATTATGGGTGAACTTGATTATATATTCACAACTATTATGTGTGAACCTAATTACATGTTCACAAATCTTATACATGAACCTGATTAAATCTTAAAAAATTTAATGTGTGAACCTGATTACATTTTCATAGTGTTATGCATGAACCTGATTTCATGTTCACAAATTTTATGTGTGAACCTAATTATATATTCACAATTTTATTTGTCAACCTGATTACATGTATACAATGTTATGCATGCACCATTATTTCATGCCTATAATATTTTTTTTGATGTATTTTCATGTCTATAAGTTTATCAAAGGTCCTGGTTTCATGTCCTTATCTTAATGAGTGAACCTGTTTTTATTTATACATGTTCTCAATGTTATAATTTTATGTGTATTCCTAAATTTCATGTTTCATGTCAATGTTATTCTCTCATGGATTATGTTCTTTGATTATTTTATGATTAATATCTTACTGACTACTAATATATATTCGATGACTCGATATTTTGAATCTACGATATTCATGGTATATATTTTCAAATGTTATGTTCATTTTCTCACACCCTTATACTCATTTTGTGATTATGTGATTATTGATATCTCTTATTTTTACTCTTACTGAGGATCTGAGGTCACACATTCTCTCTCATATTTTCACCAGGTTATGAGGAAAAATGTTAAATGAACTGTTTCGAAAAGAATTTCACATGGATTATGTTGATAAATTATTGTGAAAGTTGGTTATAGTGGGAGATAATGTTGATCTTTATGAGCCATTTTTTTATGAACCAAAGTTGTTAACTATTTTTCCTAAATCTCTAAAACTCTAAACCTAAAAGGTTCATGGTTATGTAAGTTATTTAGTATTTCTTTTCTATTTTTTAGGTATGGTTGAAAATAATTGGGTCACATTATATCAAAATCAAAGTCAGAAATGTAATGATTCTGTTTTTAGCACCGGATCTAGAAGTGAGAATTATGGGCTATTATTGTTCATATCATATAATGGATTAGAAAACATTGGAGATTATGATGGTTTTCATTGTATTATTCTTCATATTTATGGATATCAACATGGGTTTATAATTTTAAGGTTGATCAAAATAACAGTGTCTTATAAATACTATTTTGAGACATTAAGTTATGAAATCTTAACGTGACTAACAATACTTTTAGAGACATTAATTTTTGAGGTAATTATGGGTTATCATCAAAATGAAAGGTATGATATCACCTTTGATATTGAAACACATTACGGTTATTTTTTAGGATATTACTCATATTTATATAATTTTATATGGATTATAATAATATAATTTCAGGAAAAGGAAAACATGCAGTATGGGTGAAAACCTATCACATATGGAAAGGCTACAGGAATTGAACCCACAACTAATAGGCAACAAGGGCGTATCACCTTCCACTAGAATACATGATGTACTGGTTAGTATAAAATTATTTTATTTTATTTAAAATATCTAATGGATAAAGGTTATGTTCATTTTGGGAAAATATGTTTTATACATAACAATGACATTGGAAATTATTTGGTGATTAAGTTATTAATTTTATTTTAAAATATGTTCAAAATTTTGGGAACCCTATATTATTAAGGTAAATAGAACACTATGGGATTTTATTGGAGTAATAATGGTTGATTTTTTTTAAGAATATATGATTTTATTTAATGGTGATTCAAATTATTTATGTAAATGGTTATCATATCTTAGAGATTATATCATTTAGGAAATAAAAGTTTTGGTATCAGACATTAAAAGTGATTTATGTTATTTAGAGATAAATGTTAAAATTTATTTTCGAAGCCTACGTGATCACAACCATCTAATTTTTGGGATTCAATCTTAGTCTAGAATAGTATTTAGGAATTTAAAATATATTTATTTATCAAATGACCTATGTTTACCTTTGGGTGTTACTGCTTAATTTTTGAGATTAAAGTAGTTTTTTATATTATAATGGTCTTTTTTAATATTTTTATATTTTACTAACCATTATTTTTTTGGTTAGTTCATAAAGATATAAGTAATATATTATTAAGTTTTCTAGATTCAGTGATCTATAGAAGTTGATTTTAGTGCTTTAGGAATAAAAAATATTCATACTAATCATTTGGGTAAAAAGATGATTTAGAAGCGGAAATTTATTACAAGATAAAACTATACTTTTCAAGTAAGAAAATTAACTCATGTTCTTAGATAGGTAATTAATTTAATTCCTAAACTCTATAAAAAGGATATTGAAACAAAAATGTTATCCATTTACTTTTATTACTGATAAATCAATGTCCATTTAACCCATCATAGATGTATGGTTTTTTAGGGTAAACATTATAATTTAAATGGACTCTATCATTCTTCATCAAACCATGATAGTTAAAAGTATATTTCATTTATAAATGTTTACTTTCCTCTAATTAAAATCCCAATTTTATAGAGATATTATCAATTTAATTTTCATCTTTTATAATAATTCGTTTTATCAACCCTTTTTACTATGTGGGTTTCCCAGAAAGGAATTTAAAATATCAACATTTTATTTTCAATTTGTAATTTCTAATTTTTTAGGAATTTTTTTTAAATTATTTATTGTATCAAGATGGTAGATCATCAATTGAATCTTCCACGACATCACTCTCAAGTTTATGATGTGTTCCATATAACTCTCTTAGGGAAGTAAAAACTTGATCCTTCACATGTACTAAACTTAGATATCATACCAATGGATAAAAACCATTCTTATAAAGAACAACCAGTAGATATTCTGAATCATAGAGATAAAGTTATATGAAACAAGACCATTTTCATGGTTAAAATTTTGTAGTTAAAACACCAATTTGAGTAAGATATGTCAGAGTCTAAGGATTTGATATATAATGACCCAACATTAAACCTTACATAATCTTTAATTAACTGAATAATTGACATTTAGGAACTTTTTAGGTTTAGAGTTTTATAGAATTAGGACATAACTATCAAGATGGCAGCTCATCAATTACCCAATGTTTCAGGTTTAGAGTTTTTTAGTTATTTCCTAATTCACGTTTAACTCCGTCACATTTCCCAATGCAATGGATTTATATATTGGGCTTACTCTCCCATGGTTTATCACGGAACCACCTGTATATATAAACAATTCACATGGACCATAACATATACATTGCACATAAAACAAACATAAAGAAAAGATAACATTTCCACATTGTAATCAGAATATATCATTTAAATATATTGACATAACAAAACCATTATCAAAACCATTTTCAATACCAAAATACATAAAAGAGTATATGTTTTTTATTTTGCTTTTAGAAACATTACGTCTTGTTAAAGAAGCCATAGATCAAATAACATTTGCGGCGACAGAAAAGGTCGTTTTCACCAATTACGTTAAAAAGAAACATTATTTTTTTGGTCATTTACTAAAATGATTCATATAAAAATATTCCCTTTAGATGAAATAAAATGTCAAAGGTGTTTATACAACATATAGATTAATGTTATGTATTAAAACAAAATATGCCTCAATTGAAGGAGACTGAGATGAAGTCCCCTACCTCGTGTCTGATTTGACCCATTCATTCTTTAATATCTAGAATAACAAATTAAAGTTAATATATACTTGTTTATTATCATTTAACAAGTTTGTTAATACTTTTATATCACTTATTAAAATTTTATAAACATTATGTAATCATATAAGTTAATAACGGTCGTTTTGTCAGTATTTGGTACTTGAGTCAAAAATGAACTTCTTATAATTACAAGTTGTTCACGTGGTCAAATATCCATTATATCCAGAATGATATTCATGATTTAGATATCATATATATCATATATATCCAGTATATGTATGAATTTATAATAGTACATAACATTTAGAGATAAGAAATGAAATGCACTGTTCATGGAGACGGTAATCCGTACGTACACATGAACGCTACTTTCATTTCTATTTCTTATTTTAGTGGACATAAAACATAATGATGTATAGGTATATTTTAATTCCATTATAATATCACTAACTCCATCCTTTATGCATCCCACATATTGCATTAACCATTCATATCACTTTGAGGGGGCAGTAGTCTGCACATCCTCAAAAGAAATTATCGCGTTTACCCATAATGGAAACCACAATGGTATTCTATAAATAGAAAATAAATAATAATAAAGAAAACATAAAAATAATATATATCATATATAAATAAAGTTCCATCATAATGTCCACCATGATATGTGGTAGGAGATAATTGAACAATCATCGTTTCGTGAGGCCTTAGTTTTCCATCCACAGAAACAGTATGTTTATTACCCATTAGAAGGAGGTGTGTGTATGTGTAATTATAATACTTCACAGAAAAACATCCTAGTATATTTAGAATACTGGTTTTGTTATAAAAGAAATGAATAAAAAGAGTTTAGGGGGTTGGAGAAGTAAAATAATACAAAAGAACTTAAGAGAAGACATTATCTTTAAATCGGGTAACTCAATTTGGTTTGAACCAAAAGGATTTTTTGAAGTTCTTTATTCCTATGTTAATTCTTATAGGATGAGTATATGGATGTAGTGAGCTTAATTGGGCAGAGTTTGGATGATACAAGGGCTTGATAGGTGTGACGAATGGGTTAGAGGTGAACGCTTTTTATAAGGTGAGGAGGGGTTCTTTAGGAATATGTGAAAATATTATTTTAGTATATAAATAATTTAAGTTTATAAAGGTCCAAAAAATATTAAAGACGAAGATACTATGACTCATGGTCAAAGTAAAATCATTCAATAAGAATTGGACAGGTTTTGGATACTATTTTAATCATTACAATCTTATTTATTTAAATAATTTATTAATGAGGTAAACACTACATCATTATTGTGTCATAAATAATTTAATTTATCTAATGTCTAAAAATTATAAAAAAAATACCATGATGTAGAAAATCTTATTAGATTTCTAAAAAATATTTATAGTGAAATAGATAACTTATATAACCCTATGTAAAAAATTAATCTACTAAAATATATTTGTTTATGTCATTTTTGTCTTTAATTTATGTTAATTAAAATAAAGTGTCATCATAACTCCCATGTGGCCCCATGGGGTCCATAAATCAACCCAAGGATACTCATTTTCGGAATAATATCACCCAATAGGAATAGGACACACATTAGTGTAATTTGATATTATTGTAGTAATATTTGTTTACCCTTATTTACCAGATTTACCCTTTAAGCATGGTAAATAAAATATTTACTGAAGTAAATATTCATAATGTCTAAAAATAAAAGTTATTTATTTATACTAATTGTACCACCATATTAAACATTTTGATTCCATTTTTCCAAATTCAATACATAGAAGTGGAACAAAATAATTTAAAATTAATTCCCACTGTCAAAACAAAAGGTGTGTTTTTAAGAAATAATAACTATCAAAAGATTGACACTTGTTTATGTCCAATTTCAAATTGAAATTAAATACAACAACCAAAGTTGGATTAAATGGTAAAAATATAATCTAATTACACTTTAAAAATAATTAAAAAGATAATATAACCATATAAATAAATTATATTAAAATGATGTTTTCAATTTAAATACATCATTTTTTACTTTTCATTAAAAATTGAATGTTATTAGAAAAATCACAAAATATTTTCCCATAGTGAATGTTGATGTCCCGATTCTAAAGAAGACATATATTTTTTCGAATAGAACATATAAAAGTGATAAAAACTATATTTAAATAGGGTTCTCCATTAAAAGGTGGAAAATCGGCCTTTTAAAGAATATTAGAGTATTTGTGATTAAAATTTGATTAATCCACATTTTAAACCTCTAAATTTTTATTGGATAAATGTAAAAAAATTTAATTAACATGAATAATCATATTTTAGTTAGTTCTGTACATTCCCGCCAATAAAATGGCTAGGAGTTAACTACTATTTAAAATAATAATATAATATTATTACTGTGCAATGTAAGATTTTAAAGAAATATGTTGTTGTGTTTCATGTATGCCATTGAACATAGAAACCCCTTTGAGGTAAAATTGATATTTAATTCAAAAAATATTAATTAAAAAGAAAATCTATAATTTATTTATTTACTTGGGATGTAACATCCTTCCCCCCTTTTGGAAATTACATCCTCGCAATTTTATTCACTTATTAAATAAATGAGGGTATTTATCCATCATAGCATTTTCAGATTCCCACGTTCCCTCTTCAACCATGTGGTTTTTTCAAAAAACCATTACCTAATGAATTACTTTATTCTGTAATACATGCTCTCATTGATCAAGAATATGGACTGGTTGTTACTCATAGGAGAGATTCTCTTCCAACAAAACTACCTCTCGACTTAGAAAATGAGATGGATTGGGAATATACTTTCTCAACATTGAAACATGAAAATTATTGTGTACCTGGGATAAATTTGGAAGTAAAGCCACTTTGTATGAAACTGATCTAACTTTCTCCAGGATTTCATAAGGTCCAATGAACCTCAGACTCAACATTCCCTTCTTACAAAAATTCATCACACTTTTCCATGGAGAAACTATGAGAAAGACATGATCGCCTACCTCGAAAGAAAGATCCTTCCTCCGATTATCTGTGTAACGTTTCTGCCTTTTATATGCTGTTTCATGTGATTCTGAATCAACTGAACCTTTTTTACCATCTATTATACCAATTCTGGTCCCATCAGCTTCCTTTCACCTAATTCATCCCAAAACTCTGGAGTTCGAGACCGCTTCCCATAAAATGCCTCCAATGGAGCCATCTTTATACTCGATTGAAAACTATTATTATCAAAAAATTCAACCAAAGAATGATGTTGGTCCCAACTTCCCGGGTAATCCAGTGAACAAGCATGAAATATATCCTCCAAGGTCTGAATTTTTCGTACTGACTTCCCATATAATTGAGGATGAAATGTTGTACTAAAATTTAATTCATTACCCAATAACATCTGATGGCCTTTCCAAAAGTTATAAGTAAACATGGGAACACGATTAGATACAATGGAGAGGGGAACTACATGCAACCTGAGTATCTCTTTATCATATAACTGAGATTGTTGATCTAGAGAAAAATAATATCTAATAGGAAGGAAATGAGCAGATTTAGATAATCGATTGACAATAACCCAGATTTCATTATTACCTCGAGATGTCTTCGGTAATCCCACAATGAAGTCCATGGATATATTTTCCCATTTCTACTCTGTAACCGGTAAAGACTGAAGCATCCATTTCGACAACTACTACTATGCTTTAACCTGATGAGAAGTCAAACACTTCATAGTAAAATCAGCAATATCTCTTTTAATTCCATCCCACCGGTAATATTTCTGAAGTTCTTTTTACATCATAGTACTGCCAGGATGAACTGAAAACGGGGAACTATAAGCATCACATAACAACTCATTCATCAACTGGGAATCACAAGGCACACATAATCTTTCCCCAAACCTCAAAACATAATCACTATCAATGTTACATTCAGGCAACTTACCCTTCTGAACCAACTCAAACTTTTTCTGAAAATCCCTATCTTCCTTCTTCACTTACTTAATTCTGTATGATATAGATGATCTCACTGACACCTGAAAAAAATAGAATAATTTCCTGCACTAAAAACTTTTATGAGAATGTTCATCAAATCAAAAACCAAAAAATCACATTCCAAATGTAGCATGGTCAATGAAGCATTACTTTTTTGACTCAAAGCATTAAAAAATTTAATTTCTTTTCCTGGATGATAAAAGATCATGCAATCACAATCCTTGATTAATTCAAACCATATCCTTTGTCTCATATTCAATTCCTTCAGAGTGAATTTATACTTGAAACTTTTATGGTCAGTATATATTGCACATTTTACTCCATACAAATGATGCCTCTAATTCTTTATAGAAACAAAAACAATAGCTAATTCCAAATCATGTGTAGGGTAATTTAACTCATGAGGTTTCAACAGATGGGAAGCATAAGTAATTACCTGATCATTCTATATAAGGACACAACCATGTCCTTTCAACGAAGCATCACTATAAATTACAAACTCACCATTTCTAGAAGAGAGTACCAAAACTGGAGAATTCGACAATATTCTTTTAAATTCTTGAAAACATTCATCACATTCTATTGTCAAAATTAACTTAACACCTTTTCGAGTTAACTTAGTCATTGGACTAGATAACAATGAAAAATTTTCAACAAACCACTGGTAATAACCATCCAAACCAATAAGACTCTGGATCTCAGTTATATTTGTTGGTCTTGGCCATTTTTCAAAAACTTTTGTTTTAGTAGGATCAATAGTTATGCCATTTTTTGAAACAATGTAACTAAGGAATGAAATTTTTTGTAACCAAAAATCACACTTAGTAAATTTATAAAATAGTTTCTTTTCTTTTACGGTTTGAAAGACAACCCTGAAATGACTTTCATGATCCTATTTACTTTTAGAATAATCCAAAATGTCATCAATGAACAAAACCACAAACATATCTAAGAGCTCACAAAAAATTATATTCATAAGATACATGAATATAGTAGGTGCATTGGTTAAACCAATAGGCATAAATACAAATTCATAATGTCCATATCTAGTACGAAATGCGGTTTTTGGAATGTGTTCTTCCTTTACATTCAACTGATGGTAACCTAAACTCAAATCAATCTTTGAAAAATTCTGAGCTCCCTGGAGCTGATCAAACAAATAATCAATATGAGGAAAAGGATACTTATTCTTAACAGTGATGTTATTCAATTCTATATAATCAATTAATAGTCTCATTGAACCATATTTATTTTTAACTAATTAGATAGGAGCACCCCTTGGTGATGTGCTAGGTCGAATGAAACCATTATCAAATAACTCTTGCAACATCTTCTTTAACTCTAAAAGTTCAATTTGAGCCATTCGATAAAGGGTTTTTGAAATTATCTTAGCATCAATAACTAAGTCAACTGTAAATTAAACTTCCCAATTAGGTATAATACCAGGAAAATCATTAGAAAAAACATCAAGATACTCATTTACCACTGGCACATCATTAATTTGAATAGTTCCTTTTTTTCCACAATATGTGCAATGTAACATTCATTTAAATCTTTTACTATTTTCTTAGATTCCTTATATGTTATTAATATTAACGGTTCATTAGTGAACATAAACTGAACATATTTGTTAAATGAAACCAATTTAGCTCTGATGTCAATCTTAGAATGATAAACAGAAATCCAATCCATACACAATATAACATCAAACCTTTCTAGAGGCAAAACAATAAGGTTTGAAGGTAGATTCTTTCCGCACACAAGGAAAATAAGGCTCTTATAATTTCTTTTTGTTTCAAAATTTTATCCTGGTGTTTTTACCATAAGTTCGGGATTCATATCTGGAGATGGAATTCCCAATTTACTAGAAAACATCTAATAATTGAACAAATGTGTAGACCCAGAATCAAATAACACATTGGGATAATCTGAACAAACAAACAGTGTACCTGATACTACTTCATTTGATGACCCAACATTTTCTGAAGTAGATGCAAAAAAGTTTCACCACCCCATTCTTCTTGTAATATTGTTTCTTTCCCTTAGTTGAGTTCTTTGTTGGATACTCATTTTCGTAATGACCATTTTCATTACCCTTAAAACATTTTACTGATAGTAAATCATATATTCTCTTACCTTTACCTTGATCTTTTTCAATTTAATTAAGATATTTATATCCCATTTTACCACATCGGTAGTAGTTACTAGAATTTAAAAGGCATTCCATAGAATTATTTTTACCATAATCTTTACAAAATGTTAACTTAAGATTCTTACCATCAAACGTTTTTGAAGAGTTCTTCCCTTTTTCCAGCCACCTCGACCTCTTATTATATTTTTTGTCAAATAACACTTGATCATCAGAAAACTCTATTTCCACCTTCTCCACACATCGAACATGTTTTTCATAAATTTTTGACTTACAATAAGCTAATGTCATTCGATAATTTGTCTTTAATAATAATTAACCACGGTTGAATTTACTATCAAGGTCTCATATAAAATTCTGAGAATACTTTGTGAGTCGAGTGAATTTTTCTTCATAAGAAGCCACTGAGTCATCCTCTTGCCTCAATTCCAATAATTTATTTTCCATCCTTAGACGAACCAACTTTGGAAAATATTTCGTGAGAAACATACCGTTGAATTCATCCTAATCAAGAGAATAAATCTTTTCACTATCCCTTATATTTTTCACCATCGACCACCACTGATAAGCTTCACATTCAAAACAGTAAACACTGAGACTATACTTTTGATGTTCTAAGAACCCCATAACCTCAAGAATCTTCTCTATTTCTTTAATCCACCCTTCTGCTATCACATGGTCAGATGATCCTATGAATAATGGGGGATGCTGCCTCATGAAATACTCCACTACTGACATGTTCCTCTGTGGTTGATCTGGCTAATCTCATGCATGGATACCACCACCATTTATAGCCTAAGTCAAATGTGCCATCACTACAAAATACTATTCAGTTCCAATTCTGACCATCTCAGGTTGTGGATTAGGAAGGTTGTCTTCCTCCAGATGTCATCCCAACATAGATGCCCTGTTTCGTTTACAGAAAACCATTATGAACACAGAAATATCCTAGGTAAAACAACATGGTAATCTATAAATTCTATATCACATAAATCATACGATATATTAATTTATGGACATTAATTTAACAATATCCTAACTTAAAGTTATCTAAACCGACTTCTGATACCAACTATAAGGACCCAGCCATAAACATTACATAATCTTGATATAAATAAATAATTCAAATTGAGGATCTTTTCAGGTTTAGAGATTTAGAGAATTAGGCCATAACTATTACATTACATCTCAAAAATTACAAGGTAGACACTTCTACTCAGTTTCCATTTTTTTCACCAAATAATAACTCATGAAAAAAAGTCATTTCTAGTCCCCTGTTTTAGACATCATGACTTTTCCTTGATCCCATAATTGACCCTATTCATCTTTAAGTCCTGTGAAAAACATTTCAAAACTTGGGATGAGTATAAAAATCTTAGTAAGGGATATAAAACAAAGAAAAAAACATTAGTTAATCATTACATACATAACATATTCTCTTTAACATACCGTATAAAATAATAATATTTATGAATAACACATAGAAATCATAAATAATAAAGGTAACTTGTCGTATCTATATCATACATACGTTGTAGATATCACAGCTACATAAAGAGTTACATTTGGAATACCCATCACAATATATTCCCTAAATCTCTTAGAAGAAACATTCACATTTACCTCCGTCACGTTACCCAATGTATTGGAGAGCTATCTCGAGCACACCCACCCAAGGTTGATCACAGAACCACCCGTATACGAAAACAATTCCCATGAACCATAACATATTTCTATCACATAAAACAAACATATAAAAAAGATAATATTTCCACATTGAAATCACAATATATAATTTAAATATATTGAAATAACAAAACCATTATCAAAACCATTTTCAATAACAAAATATGTAAAAGTGTATATGGTATTTATTTTCCTTTTCAAAACATTTTTTCTTATTAAGGAAGCTATAGATAAAATAATACTCGCAGCAGCGGAAAAGGTTGTTGTCACCGCTTACTTAAAAAAACATTATTATTTTTTGAAATTTAGTAAAATGATTCGTAGAAAAAAATTCCTTTTGAATTAAATGAAAATTAAAAGGTATTTATACAGTTTATAAAATAAATTCATGTATTAAACAATATATTCCTCATTTAAAGGATATTGAGACGACGTCTGTTACCTCATGTCTGATTTGACCCATTCGTTTTTTAATCTCTTGAATAATAAACTAAGGTTAATGTAAACTTTCTTAATCTCTTTTTCAAGTTTATTAATCCTTTTATATCTCTTATTACGATGTTATAAAAATTATTTAATCATTTAAGTTAACAATGGTTGTTTTTTCAATATTTGTTACTTGAGTAAAAAATGAACTTCTTATAATTACAAGTTGTTCATGTTGTCAAATATCCATTATATCCAGAATTATATTCATTATATAGATATCATATATATCATATATATCTAGTAGAGGTATGTATTTATAATAGTGCATAACATTTAGAAATAAGAAATGAAATGCACCGTTCATGGAGTTGGTAAGCCATATGTACGCATGAATGCAACTTTCAATTCTATATCTTATTTTAATAGAATTTAAACATAATTATGAATAGGTATATTATAATTATAGTATAATATAATATATAATATCATTAAATCCATTCTTTATACATCATATATATGGCATTAACGAGTCATATCACTTTGAGGGGGCGGTAGTCCGCACTTTCTCAAATGAAATTATCGCGATTACCCATAATGGAAACCATAAAGGAATGCAATAAATATAAAATACAGAAGCATAAAGAAAACATAAAAATAATATATATCATATATAAATAAAGTTCCATCATAATGGCCACCATGAGAGGTGGTAGGAGATAATTGATCAATCATTGTTCCGTGAGGTGTTAGTTTTCCATCCACATAAACATTATGTTCTTTACCGATTAGATGGAGGTGTGTGTAAGTGTAGTTCGAATAATTGTCATAACAACATCCTAGTATATTGAGGATACTGGTTTTGTTTTAATTGAAATGAATAAAAAATTTTAGGGGGTTGGAGAAGTAAAATAAAACAAAATAACTTAAGAGAAGAAGTTACCTTTAAATCAGGTAACTCCAGTTGCTTTGAATCAAAAGGGTCTGTTGAAGTTCTGTTTGCATATGTTAAGGCTTCTAAGAGAAGTAAAGGGATGTAGGGAGCTTAATTGGGCAGATTTTGGTTGATACAAGGGGGTTGAGAGGTGTGAGTTTTGGGTTAGAATTGAGGGCTTTTTATCGGGGGGAGGGGCTCTTTAGGAAAGTGTGAATATATTATTTTATTATATAATTATTTTTGGTTTCTAAAAGACCAAAACTTATAATAGTCTAAGATAAGATGACTCATGGTCGAAATAAAATCATATAATAAGAATTTTACTGGTTTTGTATATTATTTTAATCTTTATAATCTTATTTATTTAAATCATTTATTAATGAAGTGAACACTACATCATTATTGTGTCACAAATAATTTAATTTATTTAATGTCTAAAAATTATACAAAAAATACCATGATGTAGGAAATCATTTTATATTTAGAAATAATATTTATAGTCGAATTTATAATTTATATAACCCTATGTAAAAATTAATTTATTAAAAGAGTTTTTTGTCATTTTCTCTTTACTTTAAGTTAATTAAAATAAAGTGTCATTATCACTCCCATGTGGCCCCATGGGGTCCCAAAATAGACAAAAGGATGATCATGGTTAGAGTTTTATCAACCAATAGTATTAGGACACGTTTTTGGGTAATTTTATATTATTATAGTAATATTTGTTTACCCTTATTTACCAGATTTACCCTTTAACCATGGTAAATAAAATATTTACTGAATTAAATATTCATAATGTCTAAAAATAAAAGTTACCTATTTAAAAAATCTGGACCTCTTGATTACAAATAAGAAAGACATTTTTCCAAATTAAAAACACATAAGTGGAAAAAAGTAATTTAAAATTAATTCCCGCTGTCAAAACAAAAGGAGTGTTTTTAAGAATTAATAACTATCAAAATATTGACACTTTTTTATTTCCAATTTCAAAGTGAAATTAATTCTAATAACAAAAATTGCACTAAATGGTTAAAATATAATATAATTATACTTTAAAACCAATTAAAAAGATAATTTATCCTTATAAATATCTTATATTAAAATGTAGTTTTGAATTAAAATACAATATTTTCCAATTTTCATTAAAAATAGAATTTTGTCAGAAAAATACCAAATATTTACCCAAAGTAAATTTTGATGTCCCAATTCTAGAAAAGAATTTTATTTTGTCAAATAAAAAATATAAAAGTGAAAACAACTATATTTAATGAGGGTTCTCCATTAAAAGGTAGTAAATTGACCTTTTAAAGAATATTAGAGTATTTGTGCTTAAAATTAGATTATTTAAAATTTTAAGCCTCAAAATTATTATTGAATAAATGTAAAAACATTTAACAAACATGTATAATCATATTTTAGTTAGTTATGTTCATTCTCATCAATACAATGTCTAGATTTTAACTACCATTTAAAATAATAATATTATATTATTATTTTACAACATAAGATTTCAAAGAAACATGTTGTTGCGTATCAGGTACGCCATCGAACATAGATACCCCTTTAAAGTAAAATTGATATTTAATTTAAAAAAATTAATAAAATGGAAATGTATTATTTCTTTATTTACCTGGGATGTTACATGATAAGACAGAGGTATGCTTATGTATTTATTTCTAAGTAATGAATTTTGAGGGAAAAATCAATTTAAGTTGGTAGAATGTAACACCGCAATATTTTATGGTATTTTTTAATATTATTTTAATATCTTTGATAAATTACTTTACACAAAAAAAATCTTAAACAAACTCCAAAATATTATTATTTTAACAAAAACATTTTCACCTAGCTATTGGAATTGATAGAATGATTGAGATTTTCTAAATTATGAAAACATAGTTTATACATGTAAATAACATGAATTTATTGATTACTAATTAAATAGAAATGAAAATAGAAATCAATTGAACATAAAGGATGGGTTTTTATAAAATACTATTTTTATTCCCACAATAGAATTTTATCTTAAAAAATTAAATTAATAACTATTAGTGAAATATATTAATGAAATATATATGTTATATATTAAATAATTTATTTTTTAAAATTCATCCAATAAGTATGATAAGATTAAGATAAGAATAAATCCAATTTCAATCATATTTAAGCAATATTTTTCTACAAGGAAATTTTTGTTTCTTTTAATGGAGCACTTATTTTAAAACCAATTTTATAAATATCTGTAAATTTTATTTGAAAAATAAAATTCATTTTTGGAATAATAATTTCAAAATTATCATAGGCTAATTTTTTTTATTTTTTTATGGAGTTTCATTTTTTGATGAATAATGACAAATATTAAATTCTAATTGAAAACTAACTTCTCATCTAAATAATTTATAAAGATAAATTATATTTTTAATAAATTTTAATGTCAAATCCTATCATTTATACAAATATTAATCCAATTTATATCTTTGTAAAAAGTTTGTGTTAATTTTTTGTATAAAAACATTTCAAACTTGTTAACATTTTCACTTAAAAATCTACTTTCTCATATCACCTACATGATTAATATTAAACATTGTTTTAAAAATTTTCTGAATTGAATTTGGTAAAATTAATTTCATATTTGGAATAATAATTTTCAATTTATTTTTTATAGAGAATTTCTTTTTTATGCATAAAAAATATTCCATGGTCAAAAAAGATTTACCACAATATAGGTAAAATAATGCAACATGTTAAAGCTAAAAGTTAAAAGATTCATATACCTAAAATCTAGAACATTATATAGGTTTATGATGTTTTAATCAACCATAAATAGCCTTTTTAACATTAATTATCAATGTAATTAGTTGCAATTAATTCCACCACAATGTTGTTTCCTTTAAGTATAAAATAATCATTATTCAATAACTTAAAACCACCCCACCTCGTGTATAAATTTCACCATTCACTGCCCTATTTCTATGAACAAGCATTTAAGCTACTAAAATATCTACCATACCCTATCCTACACACATACCCAATTTCCAATTTTTTCGAGTGTCACCCAAATATTATTTCCAAGGTCTTTAAGGGGTCCTTCAAGGAGGTGTTATTCAATAGGTAATTTTCTCGAAGCAGCTATCTTAATTTGTTTTATTCTTTTACTTTATCCTCACATCCTTTTATCCATAAAGGCATGATAACTCTATAATCATGTATATACAAGAGTATTATGTTTCTAATCAAATATATCACATCCATTTAACTTATCATCTACTATTATTCAAAGAAAAGAAATTGTTGTCAAAATCATGTCAGTTTACTATCTCCAGGGATAATGATTTTTCATTTTCCATTACCACCTTCATAAATGGTCATAAAATTTTTACTATATTTAATTTTATTTTAATGGTGATATGATGACCTTTTTTAAATTTGGTAACTAACATATAAGCATAATATTTAAAAAACAAAACTAGTTAATGATGTTCTGAAAAAACCACCAAAATAAACATAACATTTATCATTAACATCGTACAAAATGAATCATCCTCATACAATAAATAAAATATGGGACCATTCATATTTATTATTATAATTAATAAAATTTCATTCTAATTTTTTAGTTGTAATATAAAATTATATGAACATCCATAATTATACACAATTGAAACAATAATGAAACCGTGAAATGAAGGCACCTGAAACCAGGAAAATAATGAACTGTTATAAATGAATGTCTCATAAGATGTTATAAATCAACATATTAGGTATTATAAATAGTTATATAATTATTTAATTATTTAATATCTTTATTAAAACCATTATACATGAGCTTACTGTACTCCAAACCAAATGGAAGTGTGAGGTATGGGTTTCTCATCACAATTTTACTTTTTTGACGATATAATTCTTATTCAACACATATTTATTGTGTGTTATATATTTATACTGACCTTTGGTATATAATATCATTAATCCCATCATATTAAATGTATTAAATTTTTCATTTGATAATTAATACTTTTATGGGGCATATAATTCAACTGATTACAAAGTGGAAGGGGAATTCTTACCCCAATTTCCACTCTTGGGTTAACATTCTACTTCAAAGATAATGTCATGATATGATTATTTGTGGGATGAATTTTATTTATATTATGTTTTATTTACACTTGTTTTATGTATATTTACAATTAATACATATAATAAATTAATTTTATTACTTCTCACTTAAATGATATGATATTAAGGTATTTTCTTTTAAAATTTTCCTTTTTCATATTTCCCTTAAAACTATATTTTCCATTCATACCAATGTTTTCAATTTTTTTTACAAATATGTTTTTTCTATTCTTTTATAATTTTATAAATTCATTTCTATAATTTTTTAGTTTTTTCAAAATGATCTCAAATGATTATTTTTTTTCATTTTCTAAATGAGGTTCTTTGTGACTTTTTTGAAAATAAATACTTAAGGAATGTTTTTGACATTATATTGAATGAGTGGATTTTCCCACCATCATGATGATTTAATTATTTTATACCCCATTTTTAATATTACCTTTTTATCTTCAATGAAAATATATTCTTTAAATTTTTTTTGGATCTTTAAAAAGAATTGAATTGAAAATGGAAATGGAATTTTTCATGATTTATTTCAAGTGATATTTCAAAATTACTTTCCATTTAAGATAACATTATTTTATATTACATATGATTTACTTAAGATATGACTAATGGATAATATCCTATTATTTTTATTTTTTTTATGTTTATGATATCTGGATGTTTATGAACCTTGATTTTTTTCCGTGAGTTATGTTTTGATAAACTGTTTATGAAACTCATTTCATTGCATGGGTTCTCATGTGTTGAATGATTTATGTTTTTGTGGAACAAAAGTGTCTGATTTTCATTATTTTATGGGTGGGGCCAATATATCCCTCTAATGAATTGGGTAATGATTGATAACTCATAAGTAATAATGTTATGTGTGAACCTCAATACATGTTCATATGTTATGTTTGAACTTGATTACATGTTTACAAATGTTATATGTGAACCTAATTACACGTTCAAAAATTTTATGCATAACTCATATTATATGTTCCCAATGTTATAGATGAACCTAATTTCATGTTAAAAAATGTAATGTGTGAACCAGATTATATGTTCATAATGTTATATTTGAACCTAATTGCGTGTTCAAAAAATTATACATGAACTTATCATTCTTGTAAATAAGATTGTGTGTGTATCTTGTTTCATATCAATAATTTTATTCACGGGCTTGGTTTAATGTCTTTAAAATATAGAGTTAACCTATTTATATTTATACATGTTCACAATATTATAAGTCGATGTGTATTCCATAATTTCATGTTTTATGTCAGTGTTATACTATAATGTCTTATGTTCTTGGATTCTTTTATGACTCATATCTTATGAACTACCAATATTTATTCCATTAATCAATATTTCGAATCTATGATATGTAGGGTATGGATTTTCAAATTTTATTTTCATGTTATCACTCCCTTATACTCAATTTTTTATTATTTTTTTATTGATATCTCATATTTTTAACCTTACTAAGCGATCTTCGGATAATTCCAATTTAGTTTGAGCCTTTAGTAGTTCCTATGTGAGGATCCAAATCTCTTATCGTGGATTTAGGGTTCCCCCTTGGTGTCAATACTGAGGGGCAGGCTCATGAATTCAGCGTTGAGATCGAGGGTCTTCGTCACTACCTCCCCTTTCCTTTTGTTCCTATTTATTTCTCTCTCACATGTTTGGAATTTGGTGGTTTCTATTGCTCAAGGTAATGTTTTTGTGTTGATTCCTTTGATCATTGAAGATCTGAAGGTGGTTTTGCGGAAGAGACATCGTCAGTGTTCTCCAGCCCCTCCCCACTGGTTTTTCGGCATCATTTGGTTTGATTGTTTTAGACTTTGGTGAGGGTTCTTCGACAGTTCAGATCTGAGGGAATCCATGCCTAGAGTTGAATTTCTAGTTTATATCAGCTTGGACCCACTCAAAGGTTATTCTCCCCAGCTTTGGTTTTGGTCAATCCAGTCATGGGTGATGATGGATTATCTCCAAGCTCCTTCGAATGTATTCATCTTTGAGTTGCTTCTACAACTGCGATGTCAGAGTAAATCTCATGAATTCTGGCAGGGTTTTTTAACGGCTACGGTTCTGGATACCGGTATTCTAACAATGGTGGAGGCGCAATCACGAAGGATGCATGGTGAAAGAGTAATTATGGACTTTGATGATTTTTTAGTGTGTTGGAAATTAATATTTGAATTCGTGGAATGGATTTTGTGATGGTGAGGTTTTGATTTTTGGAACTTTAGTCTGTGGATTACGGGACAATTCAACCAGTGAACCTACAATAGGCTTCTCCAGAAAAGGTTCGGAGAAGGAGTTTTCACCATACCATTTCTATCATAATTTAGAATATTTAAAGGGTATTGTAATTTCCATTTTTACTAGGCATGTACATCCCTGCACGAGACAACTAACCGAGAAGCGATGAGATGATGGAATCTAGTCTTAATGTTGTTGAGGCTGGGGAGGGGAATTTTTTATATACATGAATTGGGTTGTTTTTTCGTTGTAGTTTCGGACAGTGGGGCATGGTTGTTTTTTGATGTCTTTGATGTCTTGTTGGGTTCCCTCTATGCCCTTAAAAGAGGGTTTATGTTAATAAAAATAATAATTTTTGTTCATATTTTTACCCTT
The DNA here is from genome assembly GCA_963277665.1 of Viscum album. Lineage (NCBI taxonomy): Eukaryota > Viridiplantae > Streptophyta > Magnoliopsida > Santalales > Viscaceae > Viscum > Viscum album. The sequence goes on from OY728145.1 coordinate 184,068,632, forward strand.
ACTGATCATATGATCTCACCCTTCTTGTGTCTTCTTTTCCATATTTTATGAGGAAATTAGTTAAATTAACTATGCCTATAAGGATTATACATGGATGATGTTATTACCCAGTTGTGAAAGTTGGTTATTGTGGGAGATAATGTCGATCCTTATGATCTAGTTATTTATGAAACCATGTTCCTAAGGGGTTTTACTAGTTCTCTAAAACATTAAACAAAAAATGTCCTTGGGTGTATAAGTGATACCATATTTTCTTTCAAGAATGTAATTTTTCTTGGGAACAATTGGGTCACATTTATAATTATCAAATTCAGAAATGTAATGTTTATATTGTTAGAACTGGATCCAGAAGTTCCGATTCTAGGATTTTATACTTGTCCCCAAAAGTATGATGGATAACATAGTTAGGATTGAAGTTAACTTAAATTCTTCCAGGTATCCCCCCATAAATTATTTTATGGATGTTCCTTTTGGTATTATAGAGATTTTATGCTCTTGGGAAAATTATTAATCTGAACCCTTAGAGCATGGAATAATATATGAATGAGGTAATTAATTATAATGTGGTTACAGAGTTATCTTAAAAGATGAAAAATATATAATTCTTACTCATTGATCTATATAAAAGATGTGTTTCTAGTGAACTCACCCACTTATTCTTTTTGGATTTCTCCAAGAGATAACTATGTGTGAGAAATAAAAGATGATGGCACTGGAAGTGCTACAATAGGATTGGAGATCACAACCCACATATGCAATATTATAAAAAGATAAGATTCATTTTAATCTCTTTATCTTTAGTGATAACCTTGTCAAATCAATATCCATATAGTAAAATATTCGAGATATGTAATAAAAGATTGATCTAGTTTCTCCTCCTACAGAAGTTGGTAAAGAAAAATTAACAAAAAGGTTGATAAAAACCACAATAAACATATATGAGTATTTATCTTACTTGTCTCTCCAAGAAGTGATCTATCTAGCCTCTACATAATCAATTATTCATACCTAATACTTCACCATTCTTATCACCCAATCTGTATATATATTTTTTCCATTAAGTGAATAGATCACAACATTTAAGGATTGAAGAAAGGCTTCCACTTCTTTGGGCTGATTGGCATAAAAATATTCCGTCAGATGTAGACAAACATAAAAATCTTATTAAAGGGATATACATCACCTAGATAAAACCCCTTATATATTTGTAAAAAAGGTGATCCAATAGGAATCCCATTATCATCAAGTCGGAGGGAATGAAACTTCAGTAGGGATAGACGGTTGGGTAACTACTTAACGTTTTGAATGATCATTGCCAAAATGTATCACTTATTCCCATAGAATCTGATATATTGGAGGATTCCTTAGGGAACATCTATTATGATTCATTTTCACCTATTATAGTTTATCCATATCCTCTTCTTCCTTATTTTCCAATTGTCTCTTGAATAGAGGTACCCAATTAGATAACTACCCATCAGGGTTATGACTAGATTCAAGTCTTAGAATATTTATTAACGATATTGATTTCAGTATTGGATGGTTGATGAGTGACTATTATGCATGTATCCCCCCTTGAAAACATCATTCATATCTAGGGTTCCACCATGGGGTGATCCTTATCTCACACACCATAAATAATGGTTGGAAACATCTTTTAGATGCAACTGAATTATCATCTGAATTTATAGAGATTGTCCCCTTCGTATATAATCTTCCCACATATTTAGGCTACTAAAACACCTTCTACTAGAGATATCATATAAGAAATTTTATTATTGAATTTAGTTGCATTGTTGTTAATCACCTCAATATGGGTTTTATATAGCCAGAAGATAAATTGATTGTAGTGATTCAACAGGTTACACATGTCCCAGTCATCAAGGGAGTGCAACTTGACTCTCTAGAACCTTTGAAGGAAAATCTTGATGTAGGTATATGAGACGATCTCGTTCCTCAATGAACTTATAGACACCAATGTGGTATTACATCCAAAGGAATAGTACCTATAAGGGACTAATTATCCTAAAAAATTCATCGACTTTATAGATATACATAATATACCTATATATATTATCCAATACTGGCACTATTGAGTTGATATATCTGGATATTTCTAGTTTTGTGTGAATAAAAAATATCTGTATTCTATTGTGAGGGTGTTATTTCCACAATGGGAGGAGGTATCTTCTGATGAACGTCATGAGTAAGGTCACTATACAGATCAATTTATCAAAAAATGGGTTGAACTCCCAACCCTAGTCATTATAAAAAACGCTCTTTCAGTATTGGATAATATGAATCTTGGAGCCTACGGGTCATGATGGATGGGAAGGTTCTGGATGCCTTACTCAAAATCTCCCACCAATTGGGTGCGATGAACATCTCGACCCAAGTATTGAAGCAAAAATCTTTTTTTGGATGAATCGCCTCATCTATGGAATGCCACACCATTTGAAAAAAATTGTATTAAAAATGGAGGAGTTTTTTTCATTATAACATATATAATGTAGAAGAAAGAATTCATCTAACATGATCCCCAGGATCATAACCCACATATCATAGGCACATCCTAGAAGCTAATCGTAACCACTCTATGAACAAAGTGAAATTTTGTAGTATATAAGAAAGACCTACTAATTATGTCAAGCATAATTTTACAATTCTAGTAGAAAATTTTTGTTACGCCCAAATTGTTCCATATAGTCCAATTGCTTGGAGCTCTTGTTCAGTCTTCACATAGATCGACCACACAAATAAGGGAAAAACCTAATCCATTCCAAAATATATACCAAGTTGAAGGTCCTATCTATATTACTAGTCAAAACATTAGTTGAAAATGGATTTCTTAAAAATGGAATCCTATTTATGGACTTCTAGATATAGTATGTGTCATGCATTATAAAAGGACAAGGGAGTATACTAAATAGTATAACCCTCTAAAAAATATTAATATATGAAGAAATGAATCATTTAAAAAATGTTAGCCTGAGCTATTTATTGGTGGTGGTTAAATTTGTGGATCAGTTGATTCCCCAATCATGTTGCATGAATGGGTACATAACATGATAGCCCAAACCTGTATAGAGGCAATATTACTGACACTAGGTAGAATCCAAAACCTGATCCCATCAACTCTGAGAGAAAATATTCTTTTTGAAAAATAATATTTCATGGATTAACATCAACAATATTTATCATCTCCATTATCCTCGCACTGACGACTTGAGAAACTTGTTCTAGAGTAATTTTCAAAAAATTTGTAGAGACGTTTTGATTTCAAGATAAATTGGGTGAACATATTCTAAATAATATTAATTTAAAAGGTTTTCATAGTACCCATTCATGCTGCATATAATATACACAAACATAGAGGTTTGTATCCTAAGTGTGTGGCAGCCTTTTCCAGACAACTATAATCATTTAGTCATTCTCAGATTCTTCTATGTGGATGTGGTAAACGAAAAATTGAACATAGTTGATTGTAAATGGATGATGATAAGTAGTCAGTAGTTCAAAAGTTGGAAAAATAATACAAGAAATGTTAAAGGACCTCATCCTGACTTATATAGGGTGTAAACCCTTGAATGGACCATAAGATTTCCACATAGTCCATTTTACAGGTAACAACTTCAGTTTTTGGAATATATTTTTCCTCTAAATTAATACAATGTTTGATTGTTTTTTAGCACACAACACCAAACTAAAATAAGACACAACATATTGGATGAATATTATTAAGAATATTAAAGAGTAATAAAACATCTAGAAAATAAATATAATTTAATCAATTAGAAATGAATAAAAAATAGAATTAGTAACACTTAATGTAATAAAATGTAATTATTTCAATAAAAGCAGTCTTTCTTTATATAATGTATTTTCATTAAAAATATAAATTCAAAAAATATAGAATTTAAATTAAAAAAATAATTTAATTTTTTATTAATCATGTCAACATTATCTTAGGATGAATATTTTATATTTTCTTAAAATAAATGATTTTTTTCTTGAAGTAAAAAAACAATGGTATTTTCAATATCATTACTTTTATGAAATTATCATAGTATAAGAAAAAAATAATCATTTTAAACCTCTTTTTAATAAAAATTTATATTTATAAAATAACATAAATCAATTATAAAAACTATATGAATTTATGAAACCTATGTTTAACATTTTAGAAACTGAAGTAATATTTTACATTAAAACTATTTTTACTAACTTATATTAAAAATCAGTTTTTCATAGTTTATATAAATTAAAACCATGAAAATGAATTTAAATATTTTAAATCAACATGTTTATATTATGTAATAATGAAAATGTAATTAATTGGAATTAAAATATGATTACTACATTAATACAAAATAGGTCTTTAACAACACTTAATTTATCAATGCTAGCAAAAAACACTTATAAATTGAACATTTATCACCGCTAAAAAAGAACAGAAAAAAGAACCACTTATGACTACTTTTCTTTAGCATTGATAAATCTTACCCTTTATCAGCACTCTATTTTTAGCACTGATAAATTTCTCGAGTAAAAATAATTATTTTAAAAAATAAAAAATAAAAAATATGCAAATTTAAAAACAATATTAAAAATTATATTCATTAAATATTTATTGATAAAATTAAATAAATTTAAAATTAATATATATAAATTATAAATATAAATAAATAGTATATATTAAATATAAATTTGTGTAAAATGAATAAAATGAAATAATTAATCAAATAAAAATTACAAATTAGTAAATTAAGAAAAATATTAGACATTTTATTGATTAAATAATTATTGATTAAAATGATTAAATTTAATATATATGTCTATATATATATTATAAATATTAATAAATATTATATATTAAATATTGATATATAAAATGAATAAAGATTAATAATTAATTAAAAATATAAAAAATGAATAAATTGTTATAATTAAAAAAGAAATTAAAAATGAATAAAGTATAAAATTTTTAAAAAATTATTAACGAAGCAATTATTAGTCAAAATGAATATGTTTCATATATATATATATATGTACATATATATATATATATTAACTATAAATTGTAATAAATAGTATATATTAGATATAAATATAGAAAATGAATAAAATGTAATAATTAAAAATATATTAATGTCTTATTCATTTTTAATGGTTTTTATACATAATTATTCACTAATAAATTTAATATATAAATATATTCATATATATATTTATATATATGTTTCTGTGTGTCTATGAATGTATATAGAATTTATCAAATATTATTTCTATAATAAAAAATATTTATAATTTACAATAAATAAGTCATATATTTAATGAATAAGAGTTTATAACAAAAAAATAATATTAATTAAAAATACTACCTAATTGCATCAACTAAGGGAAATAATTGAATGTCGTTTGATTTTCAATTTAACATATATCTAACATGCGTTAGCTTGATTTCACATACATATACATAATTAATGCATTTTTATATACAACGTGCACGCATAAATATTTAGGTAATTAATGAAATATTGTATAGAAACATATACACCTAATATTTATGTAATTAATTCTTTTAGTATTCACTTTAAAATTTATTTATAACATGATAAATTTAATATATTATGTTTTAATTGATAAATATTATGTATTTATTTTTAATATTATTATAGTTGTGTATTAATTTATTTTTATTACTTTTTTTATTTTTTATTTTTTTATTTTCTGGAATTTAATAATTTTTTATTATTTTTTTATATATGTATATTTACAATGTTTTAATATTTTCAATATGTATTAATATTTATCACAATATATATCGATATTTTTAAATATGTTATATTTAATTGATAAAACTTATCCATTTTTTGAATTTTTTTAACGTGTACTCCTTTTTTATTAATAAATTTCTCTCATTTTTAACATGCAGACATTTAAAATTATATATTCACTTATAATGGTAATAATATATTTTTAGATAAATATTTATAAATAAATATATTTATAATTTATATAATTATCATTAAAAATAAATAAATATTATTTTTTAAAACGTATATATATACATATAAATATTAATATATATATATAATTATAATTTTACAATAAATTTATTTAAATAATTAATATATTTACTATATTTTTATTTATGTTAATTTTTTTATTTTTATTTTTATTTTTATTTTTATATATTTATTAAATATATATATATAATGATAGAAATATATAAATATTATTATTATAAAGGTATTTATATTATTATAAATAAATAATTCTATATTAAAATAATTATAAAATTATGGTAAATATATTTAAATAGTGAATATATTTACTGTATTTGTATATATATATATATATATATATTTATTAATTCTATATAATTATATAAATATATATCATGATATAAATATATTTATAATTATAAAATTATAATAAATATATTTAGATAATGAATATATTTACTATATTTATATTTATATATATTTAATAAATATATATAATTATTTAAATAAATATAATGATATAAAAATATTTATAATTATAAATAATTAATTATAAATATATTTAAAAATATATTTATAAATGTATATTTATTATATTTATAAATTTATAAATTTTTAATTATAAATAAAAAATATAATTTTTTAACAATTTTTTTCTATAATTAAAAATAAATAATCATATATTTAAATAATTATAAAATTGTAATATATATATATATATTCAGAAATTTTTTTATTTATAATTATATTTAAAAATCCTTTATTAGCGCTGACTTTTTAGGGTTGATAAAAATGTCCTTTATCATCACTTCTTTAACAATAATGAATATATCTTTTTTCAACACTTATTAATTTATCACTCGTAAAAGTTATCATTATCATCACTTTTAAAAAAGTGCTGACAAAAATCTCCCCAGTCTATTTAAAGAACTCTAACCATGATTTAATCAGTCGCGATATCTCAAGATTCCACATACCCCCTGCTCTTGGCGCTCCCCTCCTCGAATCCAAGGCTTGAATCAAGTGTCGAATGAATCCAAGTATCTATTGACACCAACATTTTATGATATATCTACTTTATCTCAGACAAATCAAATCTTGAATCCAAGGATTGTTATATTCTCCCCCCCTCACTAATTAATTTCTTATTTGGGTTCACATAATGTTCTTTTGACTATATATTTTTCATCGCTAATTTCCCTTCTTCTTCAAGACTTTCACTTGCAATTGTTGAAGATTTTACAACATTTATTATAACCTTTGGTAGGTTTATTTATGATTTATTTTTTCCCTGGTTTTTTTATGTTCTTCTTTGTTTGAAATTGGTCTCAACAATTATAATTTTTATTTGGGTTTAATTGGATTTAAATATGTCTGTTGCTCAAAGATTTTAAGAAATTATAACTGATTTCCAATTGGGTTCTTAGGGATTTTTCCTTTTCTATCTACATTCAAAGGATAAATTATATTTTTGGGTAATAAAATATTTATTATGGTTTTTCAAAATTAATTTGGTGTTTTAAAATTATTTAAGGTTGTTTATTAAATGAATTTGGGCAATGCATGAGTTCATGACATTGAATAATTGGGGGTTTTAAAGATGTTTTCTTACGTTTTATTTTTTTATTATTTTATTTATTTATATCCAATGTTATGTATTCTTCTTTTAATGTTTTATTCTTATAAACATATGTATTGGTGTATGTGTGTGTGTATACATATACATATACATATACATACATATATATATATATATATATATTAAACACATGCATGTATTCACCTAAAATATGAGAATATTTGTATTGATAGCTTCTTAGATATTAATGTGTGTAATTTAAAATGTTTATAACATTTAAATAAAATATTTCAAATTTAATCATCTTTATTATATTTTATTTTCATATATATGTTTTTAAATAAGGGTTTTTAAATGTTTTTTTCAATTATAATTTTTTTATGATTACCAATTTTTTTAAATGGCCTCGAGAAACCTGATTAATTTTCTATTGAGGTTTTAAGTAGGTTTTCGAAAAGGAAGAATGGTTTCAATCGTGTTCTTATTTATGGGTTGTTATTGTTAATGGAATGGGTGATATATTTGTGGATTGTTTTGTGGTTTTCACATGGGGTTCGTAAATAGGATGGAAAATAGGTGGGTGTTTCTCTACATTAATTTAGGTATTATTTAGGGGTTAGTTTTGGTTTCTTCAAGAGTAATGGGTTTCATTACTTGTTATGGTCACATAAACGACTATTATTCTATGAGAAAGTCGATTACCTTTAGAACCTAAAGGTCAGAACTCCTCCTCATGTGTTATGGATTATACTTATGATATTATATATATTGTTCAGTATGAACTTTAAATTTAATGGAAGGCTATCATCAACACCCTTATATAATTTCATTTCTTACATCTTCTACACTTTGGATTCTTATTTGGATTTGTTTTATTTATTTATTTCATTTCGGTTCCATTTAGTTATACAAGGTTTTCCTTATTAGTTCCATTTCCTTAAAAAAATACAAAATGGATTTATAAATGTGTGTAAAATCCCAAGTAAGTAAATAATAATAGATGTTCATATCTATGTCCATTTATGAATTAGATAGTGTTTTAGAGGATTAAAATGAGAATAAATCCAATCTTAGGCATAGAATACTCTAATATTTTTAAAATATTTTTTTACCACCATTTTATGGAAAACCATTTTTAAATCAAACCTTTGATAATTTTATAAGATCTATTTTTCAAAATAAACAATTTCTTTAGAATCAGGGCATTGAAATTTACTTTGGATAAATTGTTGGTATATTTCTCACTATGTTAATTTTTAATGAATAGTGGAAAATACTGCATTTTACATCAAAACTACTTTTTAATCTAATTTAATTATGTAGTTATATTTTCCTTTTAAGTTGTTTTAAAGTTTAATTATAATATATTTTTACCATTTAATTCAGTGGTGGTCATTGGAATTAATTTTACATTAAAATTGGACAAAAACCACTGTCAATCTTTTGATAGATATTGTTTCTTAAAAACACGCTATTTGTTTTGAAAAGGGGGAATTATTTTTAAATTAATTACTGAAATTTATGTGTTTGGAATTTGGTGAAATGGATTCCATATTTGGTATCAGAAGTTCCAAATTATGTAATTAAGACTCTTTTGTTTTTTGACCTTATGAATAGTAACAACAACAATTATCTTTAATTATCATGATTAATTAGTAATCGGGTAGTTAAGGGTAATAAAATAAAATCATAATAATATAAAATGACCCCAAAATGTGTCCAAATCCTCTTTTTTGTGTCATGTCCAACCACTTATGCCATTTTCCAACATAGGGACCCCATGGAATCCCTTTTTTGTGATAGTGACATTTTATCATATTATTTTTAAAGAAAGGAAAATATAACCAAACTATGTAACACCTAAGTAAAACAATTTTAAATTTGATTACATAAATGATCTCTTAGACTATAAATAGTCATTGGAAAGCTAAAAACATTTATTACATCATGATATTTGTTTTATAATTTTTAGACATTAAATAAATAAATTTATTTATGACACCATGATGATGCGTGATTACCTCATTAATGAACAATTTAAATAAAATGAAAAGATAATGTAAAATCTAAGACGTATACCAGTAGAAAACATATTTTATGGGTTTATATCGAACCATTATCACCTTATCCTCAAAATAAATCATTACGGGAACTTTAAAATCTAAAAATCATTTTATAATAAAGTAATATTTCAAGAGTTTCTAAAAGAGACCCTCCTCCCTCTTATCAAAGGCCCCCACCTATACCCCCTTACCCACACCTATCAAGCCCTTGTCTCGTCCAACCTCTGCTCAAATTTTCTATCTAAATTCCTCTATTACTCCTAGAATCCTCACTTTGGAAAAAAGTATTCCCACGGAATCCATTGGCTCAGATCAAAAAAGAGTTACCTGATTTAGAGGTAATGTCTTTTCTCGAGTTCCTTTATTTTTTTTCCATTCTTCACTTACCATTATCTTCTTATTATTTGATCCCATAAAAACAAAAGTATCCTCAATATACTAGGATATTGTTATGTGAAGGATTTACCTACACTTACACACACCTCCGTCTAATGGTTAAAGAACATACTATTTCTGTGGGTGGCGAATTACTGCCTCACGAAACGATGATTGTTCAATCTTTTTTTAACACCTTTCATGGTGGCCATTATGATGTCACCGAATTTATATATGATATATATGGTATTTATTTTTACTATATTCTTCTGAATTTTATTTTTAAATCACCTTTTTATGCTTTTCATGTTGTGAACTACGATAATTTCATCTGCGGAATTGTAGAATACCGCCCCCTCAAGTGATGTGACTCATTCACGCCAAACATGGAATTTATAAAGAATATTATTAAGTAACTTATGTTACCTATATGAAATATATATTATACTGGAATTATAATATATATATGTCTCATTTAGTTTTAATTCCTTTAACATGACAATGAAATGAAAGTAGCGTTCAAGCGTACGTACGACCTACCATCTCCATGAACGATGCATTTCATTTTTTACCTCCAAATGTTATGGAATAGTATAAAATGAATATATAATGGATATATATGATATTTAAATCATTAATACCTTCTTGGAGATGATTTACTTATAACTATCTGGGAAATATTTTTCAAACAAGTTCATTTTTTACTCATGTACCGAACATCGAAAAAACGTATGATATGAACTCACATAATTAACTAATTATTATAACATGATAATATGTGATATGAATTGAATAATAAAATTTAAAGGAAGGCATTATGAATGTATAAATTGACCTAAGTTTATTATTCAGGAATATAAAGAACGAAATAGAATAATTCAGACTTGAGGTAAGGGACTTCGTCTCAATCTCCATTTGTTGAGGCATACATCAATTTATATACGACCTTCTTTTATTAGTTTTATTATAAAACTTTATGACATTTAATTTCATTCAAAATGAATCTTTTTACACGAAGCATTTTACTAAAAGACAAAAGGAATATTTTTGTCTTATGTATGCGGCGACAACGACTTCTCCGCCGCCGTGACCATTATTTGAGTTTTGGAATCCTCTACAAGCCTTAACTTTTTAAATGAAAAATAAATACCATGTTTTAATTTTATTTTATTTTGGTATTTAAAATGGTTTTGATAATGTTTTGATTATATCTATTTGTCGTATTGATATCTTGTGATTGAAATATAGAAATGTTATTTTTCCTTTATGCATGTTTTATGTGATACGATTATGTTATGGATCTTGGAAATTTTTTATGATGTTGTGTGGTTCCTTGATAAACTAAGGGCAGGTGAGCCCGATATAGCTCTTTAATACATTGGGTAACACAAAGGAGTTAAACTCTAAGGTTTCTCCAAAGAGATTTAGGGAATATATCGTGATGGGTATTTCAAACGTAACCATGAGGGTTACTCCCTGTGTTATAATGTTATGAATGCCTCAAGTTACCTTTATGTCTTATGATTTCTATGAGTTATTCATAAATCTTATGATTTCATGAGGTATGTTAAAGTGCTTATTTTTTATGAGTAAAGTATTATTTCATTGATTCTTATGTATACATGGACTAATGTTTTCTTTTTGTATTTTTATATCCCTTACTGAGCATTTTATGCTCATCCCATGTTTTTGAAATGTTTTTCACAGGTCAAGGTAAAAGTACATGATGTGATGATAGTGTCGAGGAAGTGTCAAAAAAGAAACCATGTTTTATTTTAAAAATGTTTACTTTGGTGGGAAAAATGAATATTGTTTTCGATGTAGCCAACTTGTTTAAATGTGGAATGTAAAGCATGAATTATGATATAATTCTCTAAAACTCTAAAAATGAAAAGATCCTCAATGTGAATTCTTGAAATAACCCAATATTAAGTAATTTTTAAGGTTGGGGCCATATAGTTGGTATGAAAGGTTGGTTTAGATAACTTTAGGAGTTAGAATTCTATTAAATGATTATCCAAAAATATTTTTCTTACATTATGGGAAAGTTGAAATGATGTAGCATTTGAAGATTACCATGTTGATTCATATAAGACATGTTTGTTCAGAATGATTTTTTGTAGAGGAAATAGGGAAGCAGTTCTAGTAAGGCATACAGAAGTAAATGACCTTCTAAATCAGCATCCTGAGATGGTCGGAATTGGAACTGAACTGTTTTTGTAGTAATGGCGCAGTTGACTTAAGCGATAAATGCTGGTGGTATCCAAGCCTGAGATCAGACAAATCAACCACATAGGAACATCTCAGTGGTGGAACATTTCATGAGGCAACATCCCCCATCATTCAGAGGGTCATCTGACCATGTTCTAGATGAAGGGTGGATAAAATCACTGGAGAAGATTTTCGATGTCATGGGGTGTTCAAACAATCAAAATGTTAGTCATGATGTTTACCGTTGGGAGGGTGAAGCAAATCAGTGGTGGTCGATGGTTAAAAATATCAGGGACGCTGATGGGATTGATGCTCTTGACTCGGATGAATTCAAAGGTATGTTTTTTGAGAAATATTTTCCTAAGGGTGTTCGACTAAGGATAAAAAGAACCTTGGAATTGAGGCAAGAGGATGACTTAGTGGATTCTTATGAATAAAAGTTCACTCGATTAGCAAGGTATGCTCCAAATTTTATCCGAGACCTTGATAGTAAAATCAATCATTTTCACTCAGGATTAAAGCCAAAATATCGAAGGGAATTAGCTTCTCGTGAGTTCAAGAGTTATGAAAAGCTTGTTCGATGTGTTGAGAATGTGGGAATTGAGTTTTTTGATGATCAATTGTTTTATGACAACAAACAGAAGAAGAGACCGAGGTGGTAGGAGAAAGGGAAGAATCCTACAAAAATGTTCGATGGTAAGAAAACTAAGTTTGTATTTTTTGATAAATGAAGTAAAAATCATGTTGGAAAATGTCTATTAAAAATTGGAAATTTCTTCCAATGTGGTAATATGGGACATATGGATCGTGATTGCACTGGAAAAGATCAGGGTAATGGTAAGACCAAATTTGATTTACAGTTAGTGAAATTTTTCAAGGGCAATGAGATGGGTCATTATGCAAACGAGTGTTCGAAAAAGAGCTCGAATGATGGGAAGCAGTCAGACTACAAGCAGAAAGGTGTGGTGAAATCCATTGAAACTACTTCAACAGATGTTGGGCCATCAAATGAAGTGGTATCAGGTACTTTTTTTATTATTTCATATTATGCCAATGTTTTGTTTGATTCGAGGTCTACACATTCTTTCATCTCTACAAAATTTTCTAGTAAATTTGAAATTCCATCTCAAGAAATTACTCCTGAACTTGAGGTAAAAACACTTGGGGGAAATGTTGAGGTAAAACGAATTTATAATAATCTACCTATAATTATCTGTGGGAAGAATCTTCATTCAATCTTTATTGTTTTTCCTCTAATAGAGTTTGATGTTATCTTGGGTATGGAATGGCTCTCTGTTTACCATGCTAAGATTGACTGTAGATCTAAAGAAGTTTCTTTTCAGAAAGACTTTCAGTTTGTGTACAATAATGAACCCTTACTATTGGTAACATATCAAGAGGCTGAGAAACTTGTAAAAGATGCAAATTAATCTTACCTTGAACATATTGTTGAAAAAAAGGAACCGTTCAGATTATTGATGTGCGAGTAGTAAATGAGTGTCCTGATGTTTTTCCAGATTAGTTTCCTAGAATAATACCTGATCTAGAAGTTGAATTTACTGTTGAGTTAGTTCCGGATGCTAACCCAATTTCAAAACCCCCTTATCGAATGGCTCAAATTGATCTTTTATAGTTGAAGGAGAAATTTCAAGATTTATTAGAGAAAGGTTTCATTCGACCTAGCACATCACCATGGGGTGCTCCTGTCTTATTTGTTAAAAAGATAGATGGTTCAATGAGAATTTTCATTGATTATAGAGTCTTTAATAACATCACTATTAAGAACAAATATCCTTTTCCTCATATCAATGATTTTTTTATTAGCTCTAGGGAGCTCAGTATTTTTCAAAGATTGACTTGAGATCGGGGAACCATCAGTTGAATGTAAAGGAAGTATATATTCTGAAGACAATGTTTCGTACAAGATATAGCCATTATAAATTTGTAGTTATGCCTTTTGGGTTAACCAATTAACCTTCTATATTCATGGACCTTATGAATAGAATTTTCTATGTGTTCTTGTATAAGTTTGTGGTTGTTTTCATTGATGATATTTTGGTGTTTTCTAAAATTAAAGAGGAGCATGAAAGTCATTTAAGGGTTATTTTGAAAACCTTAAAAGAAAATAAATTGTATGGGAAATTCAGAAAGTGTGAGTTTTGGTTGCAACAAATTTCTTTCCTTGGTCACATTGTTTCTAAAGATGGAATAACTGTTGATCCTAAAAAAACAAAGGTTGTTGAAGAATGGCCAAGACCCACAAATGTAACCGAGATTTGTAGTTTTCGTGGTTTGTAAGGATATTACCAAACGTTTGTTAAACATTTTCCATGGTTTTCTAGCCCATTGACTAAGCTAACTTAGATGGGTGTTAAGTTTATCTGGAAAAAAGAATGTGATGATTGTTTTTAAAAATTGAAAAGAAGATTGGTGAATGCTCTAGTATTGGCCCTACCTTCCAGGAATGGTTAGTTTGTTATCTATAGTGATGCTTCATTTAAATTACATGGTTGAGTCCTAATGCAGAATGATTAGGTAATTTTTTATGCTTCATGTCAGTTGAAAACTCATGAGATAAATTACCCTACACAAGATTTGGAATTAGCTACTATTGTTTTCACTTTAAAAATTTGGAGGCATCATTTTTATGGTGTAAAGTGTGAAATATATACTGATCACAAAAGTTTAAATTATATATTCACTCAGAAAGAATTGAACAGAAGACCGAGGAGATGGCTAGAATTAATCAAGGATTATGATTGCACGATTCACTACCACCAAGGAAAACAAAATAAAGTGGCAGATGATTTGAGTTGAAAAGGTAATGCTTAATTAACCATGTTACATTTGGAACTTGATCCTTTGGTTAATAATTTGATGAATTTTGGCTTGGAATTTGTTGGTGTAGGAAATTATTAAATTTTGTTTTGGGTATTAGTGAATTCTTCTATATTACACAGAATTAAGAAAACACAGAAGTAAGACAGTGAGTTGCAGAAAAAGGTAGAGATGGTTCATAAGGGCATGTCACCTGAATTCAACATTGATGATGACTGTGTTTTGAGATTTGGGAAGAGATTGTGGGTGCCTTTTGAATTACATTTGAAGAGAGAGTTGTTATGTGAAGCTAATAATTCTCCACTTTCAGTTCATCCTGTCAGTACTAAGATGTATAGAGATTTTCGAGGGTATTACTGGTGGGATGGAATGAAAATGGATATTGCAGATTTTACTGTGAAGTGTTTGACTTGTGAACAGGTTAAAGCAGAGCGGTAGTTACCGAAATGTATGCTTCATCCTTTACTAGTGCTAGAGTGGAAATGGGAGAATATATCCATGGACTTCGTTGTGGGATTACCGAAGACACCTCGAGGTAATAATGCAATTTGGGTTATTGTTTATCTCTTGAAAAAATATGATCATTTCCTTGTTATACGAGACACTTTGTCCCTAGTTCATCTTTCTCATTTATATCTTAAAGAGATAGTCAGGTTTCATGGAGTTCCCCTCTCCATTGTATCTAATCGTGATCCCAGGTTCACTTATATCTTTTGGAAAAGCCTTCAGAAGTCGTTGGGTACTGAATTAAATTTTAGTACAGCTTTTCATCCTCAATTAGATGGGTAGTCAGAATGAACAATTCAGACTTTGGAGGATATGCTATGTGCTTTTTTGATGGATTATCAGGGAAGTTGGGACCAACATATTTCATTGGTTGAGTTTTCTTATAATAACAGTTTTCATTCTAGTATAAAGATGACACCATTTGATGAATTATATGGGAAGCAGTGTCGAACTCCAGCATTTTGGGATGCAGTAGGTGAAAAGAAGCTGATGGGACCATAATTGGTATAAGATTTGGTAGAAAAAGTTCTTTTAATGCAAAAACGCATGAGAATAGCTCAGAGATGGCAGAAAATTTATGCGAACAATAGGATGAAGGATCTTTCTTTTGAGGTAAGTGATCATGTCTTCGTCAAAGTTTCACCATGGAAATGTGTCATGTGATTTGGTAAGAAATGAAAGTTGAGTCCAAGGTTCATTGGACCATATGAAATTCTGGAGAGAGTTGGATCAGTTTCATACCAAGTGTCTTTACCTCTGAGTTTATTGCATGTACACAATGTTTTTCATGTTTCAATGTTAATGAAGTACATACCAGATCCATCTCATGTTTTGAGTCCAGAGGTAGTTCAGCTGGAAGAGAATCTATCTTATGAGGAACAATCGGTCTAGAGTTTTTACCATAGGGAGACATTTTTGCGGAATAAGGTGATTCATCAAGTAAGGGTTTTGTGGAAAACCCACATGATTGAAGAGGAAACATGGGAATCTGAAAATTAAATGAGGGATAAATACCACCATTTATTCGATAAGTAAATAAATTCTGGGGACACAATTTCCTAAAGGGGGGAAGGATGTAACATCCCATGTAATTAAAGAATAATAGATTTTAATATCTATGTCTATTTATGAATTAGATAGTGTTTTAGAGTCTGAAAATGAGAATAAATCCAACCTTCGGCATAGAATACTCTAATATTTTTAAAAGATTGTTTTACCATCTTTTGAGGGAAAAACATTTTTTAATATAACTTTTGTCAATTTTATAAGCTATATTTGTCAAAATAAACAATTTATTTAGAATTGGTACATTGAAATTTACTTTTTATATTTTTTTCGTATTTTTCTGACAATGTTCATTTTTTATGAATAGTGAAAAATACTGTATTTTACTTCAAAATTGCTTTTTCATCAAATTTAATTATATTTTTAGATTATCCTTTTAATTGTTTTTAAAGTGTAATTAGAATATATTTTTACCATTTAATTAAATGTTGGTCATTGTAATTAATTTTACTTTGAAATTGGACATAAACAAGTGTCAATCTTTTGATTGATATTGTTTCTTAAAAACATGCTATTTGATTTGACAACGAGAATTATTTTTAAATTAATTACTGAAATTTCTATGTTTAGAATTTGGTAAAACGGATTCCATATTTGGAATCAAAAGGTCCAAATTAAGTAATTAAGACTCTTGTTTTAGGACATTATGAATAGTAATGACGACAATTACCTTTAATTATCATGATTAATTAGTAATCAGGTAGTTAAGGGTAATAAAATAATATCATAATAATATAAAATGACCCCAACATGTGTCCAAATCATCTCTTTTGTGTCATGGTAGACCATGGTATTCCTTGTTCCAACTTAAAGACCCCATGGAATCACTTTTGTTTTATAGTGACCTTTTATCATATTATTTTTAAAGGAAAATATAACCAAACTACGTAACACCTAAGTAAAATTTTTTTTATTTTGTTTACATAAATGATATCTTAGACTATAAATATTCATTGTAAATATTAAAATATTTCCTATATCATGGTATTTTATTTATAATTTTTAGACAATAAATAAATAAATTTATTTATGATACCATGATGATGCAGTGATTACCTCATTAATGAACGATTTAAATTAAATGAAAAGATAAGGTAAACTCTAAAAATTACACTTATTTAAAACCCATTGTATGGGTTTATTTCAAACACTTGTCACCTTATCCACATAATATATCATTGTGGGACCTTTAAAATCCAAAAATCATTTCATAATAAAGTAACATTTCAAGACTTTCCAAAAGTGACCATCCTCCCTCTTATAAAAGGCCCCCCCACCTCTACCCCCTTACCCACACCTCTCAAGCCCTTGGATCATACGAACTCTAATAATATTATCTCTAAACATACCTCTCTTACTCCTAGAAGCCTTACTCTGGTCATAAGTCTTTCCAAGGAAGCCTTTGGCTCAGATCAAAAAAGAGTTACCTGATTTAGAGGTAATGTCTTCTCTCAAGTTCCATTATTTTTTCCCTTGTTCACTCACCACTATATTCTTATTATTTGATCCCATAATAACACCATTTTACTCAATATACTATAATTTTTTTATGATAGGTATTCTACATACATTTACACACACCTCCATATAATGGTTATAGAACATACTGTTTATGTGGGTGGCGAATTACTGCCTCACGAAACGATAATTGTTCAATCTTATTTTAACACCATTCATGGCGGCCATTATTATGTCACCATATTTATATGTTATATATATGGTATTTATTTTTTCTATATGCTTATGAATTTTATTTTTAACTCACATCTTTATGCTTTTCATGTTGTGGAACTGTGATAATTTCATCTGAGGAAGTGTGGACTACCGCCCCCTCAAGTGATGTGACTCGTTAATGCCAAACATGGAATTTATAAAGAATGTAATTAATGAAATTATGTTAAATATATAATATATATATTATAATGGAATTATAATATATATATATATGTATCATTTAGTTTAATTCCTTTAATATGACAATGAAATGAAAGTAGCGTTCATGCGTACGTACGGCCTACCGTCTCCCTGAACGGTGCATTTAATTTTTTATCTCAAAATGTTATGGAATAGTATAAAATGAATATATACAGGATATATATGATATTTACATCATTAATACCATTATGGAGATGATTTACTTATAACTACATGGGCATTTGTTTCAATCAAGTTCATTTTTGACTCATGTACCGAACATTGACAAAACGTATGATATGAACTCATATAATTAACTGATTATTATAACATGATAATATGAGATATTAATTGAATAATAAACCTTAAAGTAAGTCCTTAAGAAATTATAAATTGACCTAAGTTTATTATTCAGGAATATAAAGAATGAACAAGAACAAGTCAGACTTGAGGTAAGGGACTTCGTTCAATCTACTTTCATTGAGGCATACATCAATTTATATACGAACTTCTTTTATTAGTTGTATAATAAACCCTTTTCAGTTTTAATTTCATTAAAAATGAATCTTTTTACATGAAGCATTTTATTAAATGACAAAAGTAATGTTTTTGTCTTACATATGCGGCGACAACGACTTCTCCGCCGCCATGACCATTATTTATGTTTTGGCTTCCTCTACAAGCCTTAATTTTTTAAATGAAAAATAAATACCATGTTTTAATTTACTTTTATTTTGGTATTAAAAATGATTTTGATAATGTTTTGATTATATCACTGTGTTGTATTGATATCTTGTGATTAAAATATGGAAATGTTATGTTTCCTTTATGCATGTATTATGTGATACGATTATGTTATGGTTCATGGAAATTGTTTATAATGTTGGGTGGTTCCGTGATAAACTAAGGGTGGGTGAGCCCGAGATAGATCTAAAATGCATTGGGTAATGTGAAGGAGTTAAATTCTAAGGTTTCTCTGAAGAGATTTAGGAAATATACTGTGATGGGTATTCCAAACATAACAATGAGGGTTACTCCCTACGTAAGAATGTTATGAATGCCTCAAGTCACCTTTATGTCTTATGATTTCTATAAGTTATTCATAAATCTTATGATTTCATGAGGTATGTTAATGTTCTTATGTTTTATGAGTAAAGTATGATTTCAGTGATTCTTATGTATACATGGACTAATGTTTTCTTTTCATATTTTTATATTCCTTACTGAGCTTTTTATGCTCATCCCATGTTTTTGAAATGTTTTTGACAGGTTAAGGGAAATGTATATGCTGTGATGATAGTGTCAAGGAAGTGTTAAGAAATAAACCATGTTTTATTTCAAATATGTTTCCTTTGGTGGAAAAAATTAATATTGTGTTTGATGTAACCACCTTGTTTAAATGTGGAATGTAATGCATGATTTATGATCTAATTCTCTAAAACTCAAAACCTGAAAAAATCCTCAATGTGAATTCTTGAAATAACCCATGATTAAGTAATGTTTAAGGCTCAAGACTTATAATGTGTATTTTTAATAAATAAGGAGTTGGTCAATGAAAATGAATTTTATTTGATTCTCTTAATTTTAAAGGAAAATAGAAATAGTTTAATAATGGTTTTTAAATGATTGTTTAAAATATTATTCATTTTTAATGATGTACTTTTGGAAAAGCTCATGGTTGGATTTTTATAAAAGAATAAAAAAAATATTAACTATATTTATTTAAAAAATTCTTTGTTAGTAATTAATAAATGATATCCATAGTTTATTACAATGATGGTTTTGTAACAAGATTTTCACCCATCTATGGCTATAATAGATAGGTATAAAAGTAAATAAATAACCAAGTATATTAATACCATTTAAAATCATGATTTAAAAAAAGAAAACATGTTTAAAAAAATTTACACAATAAACCAAGCATCAATATATAATGTTAAAAACATGTATGATGTGGTTTCCATCTCACCCCACCCTATCTCATGAGAAAAATTATTCGGTCCTCTCACTAAATTTTCACCAAAATTCTCAGTTGTACACATCGATATGCTATGTCATCGCTCTATCACAATTCCTAGACAACCAAAATCACCCCATGATATTCTAAACACCCAAAATAATGAACAAACTTGAATCATGGTGTAACTTTATAGTAGGTTTCTTTACAAATAAAAACCAAATATGTTATCGTTCTCTCACCTCAGGTACTAGAGAACCTCAAATTTGACCCACACTCAAAAAAATTCAAATCAAACCTAAGCATGATATCACAAAATAACTCTGTCTAACACCTCATGTTATTTTGGAAAATATTTTTCAATGTCAAGATTATTTTTTAAAACCATCTTGATGTTGATTCTTTCGTAAATTATATGGAATGCGAAAGCTTGGATTTTTGGCTTCTTATGTGATATTTGATGAAACTAGTTTTTGAGAAATGAATAGTACCTTGATTGAATTATGAAATAATCCCATGGGAACCTTGGTATTTTGGTGGGTATTCTAGGAAAATAGTTTTGGGGATTAAATTGTTAATTTACTATTATCTTTTGAAAAATGTGTTATTCATGTCAAATTTATAAAAATTTTATGAAATGTTTAGTAATCAGGGTTTTATTTATACTGGGATGTGTCCTACTTATAATATTTATTGTCATTCTTATTTTAAATTTCATTTCTACGATAGGAAACATGGTTTTAAATTTTAAAGTTGATTTAAAAATTTAAAAATGAATTTTTCCGTTAAAATAAAAAAATGGATTTTTTGTTTTGAAACTCATGAAGCGATTTCAAAGTCAACCTACTAAGTTTTAAAATTTTCAAAATGTATATCTTTCCATGGAAATGGATTTAGGCATTAAATTTATTTTTAATGTTTTCTGAATATTATTTTTAAATTTTCATATTGGTGGTAATGGTTTCTTTAGAAAACGGGGTACATATCCCATTAAGTCTTTTGAAAAAAATGTTATAATTTCATGTTTAATTTAAAAAATGGATTTCAAGTGGGGTTTCAAAGATTTAAAAAGTAGCCTTTCAAATTTTGATAGTTTTTTTTCAATGAGATTTGAAATTTTAAATTAATATGTTTTGATTTAAATATTTTTATGGATAAAACTATCATCCTCTTGAATTTCAACTCCCAAACATTTAATATTTCATTTTTTCTTGAGACACATCCCCCATCTATTCTAGACCTGCACATGTGTTTCTTGGATAACTATAAGAAATATTCATCCCATACCAGGTTCCAATGATCATTATAGATGCATTTAGAGGATAATACCTACCATAATGGATTAATTCTTTTCTTTAATACAATTATAGATTTTTTTTCAAAACATACTAAAACTATTTGAAACAATAAAATTTTGGGGTTCCCTTATTAGAATTATCTATAACCATCACCTTGGATGATGAATTTCTTATGTGTATTTATTTATTTATTTTATAAAATAAATATTTTATGTACCTAATAGGATTGATATGAATCAAAAATGGATGCAAGCTAATCGTTTGACAATAAAGTATTATGGTGGAGTTAAAGAGTTCACCATGATTGTAGAAAATCATGTATATTACCATTCTGAAATCATTTTTCAATTAATAAAATTTAGTTCTTCAACAAAATGTTTTCTATAAGAGTTAGATTACTGTTTGATTTGTGATGGAATAGATTATAGCTTTAAATATTGGAAACAAATTCGGAAAATTGAGTGTGCACACCGATTGGGATGATACTATAGTTTATAGATCATTTAATATGAATACTATTGTAAATGGTGATGGATATCATACGGAATAAATGACAATGATAATTGAAGATGACCTTTGGGATTATACAATTTTGTTTTAGAAGTTAAATATTTTTCCTAAGAGATCATTGTCTACCAGTTTTACTAAATACAAAAAAAAATTCAATGTATTGACGTTATATAATTTGAAAGATGTCTATGGATAGAGAAACACTAGAAATATATAACTACTTGTTCTTCTAAATGATATAACACTAGAAGAAAATGAACTTCCATGTTGAACATAAGATTTTAAATGAATGTGACATTCCATGGGAATGATCTATAAAAAATAAACACAATTCTATATTATTGAATATTTTTTTAAGGATCATGTGTCACTCATAAAATTCCCTAGGTCTGGTGAGGATCAATATAAAAAAAATAACCAAATACTTTTAAAGTTAAATGGTAATTTCGTAGAATTATGTGATTTGGAAGACTATATGGGTATCAGGATATTGTGAGACAATTGAGATGGAATGAAGATATAATAATTAAAGGTGGGAACCTACATCATCCATTATATTCCCAATAGTGGAATAAAATTTATTATGAGTATCCTAAATTTGAAAATGAGCCATGAAACGTTTTTATTTCATTATCTATAGATGGAATAAATCATTTTATTTTATAGATTAGTACTCATAGTACATGGCCCATATTGTTTTTAAATTATAACATACCACCATGCTTATGCTTGATGCACAAATACATTATGGTGTCTCAGTTTATATCTGGAAAAATACCCGGTAATGTTATTGATGACAATTTGGATCCATTAATTGATGATATGAAATTGATGTGGGATATAGGTGTTGCAATCTACGATGCTCGTAGAAGTTAATAATTCCAATTAAGGGATTTTTTGTATTTAATGATAAATTAATTTCCTGCATGTAGACAATTTTTAAGCTATAACATTTATGGAATTTTTGGGTGTCTCATTTATGATGAATGCACACACTCAGTTCAGTTTAAGAATTCCATAAGGACTGTGTTTTTGGGCATCATAAATAATTACCTCAATGATATAAATACTTATCCTAGAATAAATCATTTGATTGGAATTCTGAAAAAGTCTCCACACTATCTTCACTAATGGGTGATAAACTATTCGATAAAGTAAAATATATTGAAACAATTTTTGGTAAACCATTTTTGAAAAACATTAAAAAACCAGTTGGAATAAGAGATCAATTTTATTTGAATTTCCTTATTGGAATTGCTTCCATGTCAAACATTTTCTTCATATCGTGATTTTAGAAAAAAATTAATTTGATAGTTTTATTGGAACATTACCAAATGTTACTAAAAATATAAAATAAGGAATCAAGGCTCAGTTCGACATGATTGAAATGAGGATAAGAGAAGATTTGGCACTGATGAATCGTAAAGGACATACATTTCTTCCTCTAACTTCTTACACTCTATCCAGAAAAGAAAATTTTCAATTTTTTATTTTTCTTAATAGTGTAAAAGTTCTATAGGGGTATTCATAAAATATTATTAATTTAATTTCAATGAATAATTTGATGTTACACAGACTAAAATCATGAGATTATCATGTTTTTATGCAAGATTTGTTGCCTGTTACTTTCCCTTTCATTCTGCCTAAAAATGTATGATATTCATTAATCGGGCTCTGCTTCTTTTTCCATCCCACATATAGTAATTTTATAGTCCCAGTGAATTTTTCAATCACGAATAAGGTAGTTGAATTCATATTATGTTAATTATAGATGTTATTCCAACCATCATTATTATATACAATGGTCCACATGATGGTTTACAATGTTAGATAGGTTCAACTACATGGTTAAATCCATTAACGATGGATGTATCCCCTTGAATTGTATATAATGATTTTAAATGTGTATTTTAAGAATCAAATTCAGCTAAAAGGTTGTATTATAGAATGATATATTTTTAAGAAGTTATTGAATTATATAAAGATTACCTATCAAATGTTGATAGCATTTATCTTCCATAGTCACATCACAATAGATGACTTATGGATGAAAGAATTTTAGGAATAGGTGTTGTTATAATTACTATCATAGAGCAGGAGAAAGACCACATTTACACTTTATATAATAGTGAATATGTTGATCTATACATTTAACCCCACAAAGAAATTATTATTTATTTGATTGCATCATGTACTGAAGAATGGAAATAAAATACACATAATCAATAGTTTATATGATGGTTCTATGATCAAATTTATAAGGTGTTATCTGAGAATAGAAATTCAGTTAATGAACAACTTTTATGGCTAGCCAAACGACCAAATTAAAATGTTATATCTTATACTAGCTTTTTAATAAATGGTTATATGTTATATAAAAATGAATATTATGAATTCAGTATAATGAAAAATAGTGGAGTTACATTTGTGGTATAAGGGATGAACATATCTCGTTATAAGGTAATAAATTCAATAAATGAAAATATTTCATATTTAGGCATTATCGAACAAATATAAAAGTTTTATTAGACAATATTTCAAGTATTTATTTTCCATTATAAATGGGTTTACAATAGGAGTGTACTTAAAGATTAATAAATGTGATTTTTGAAGGTAAATTTAAGTGTGGAAGGGGTAAAGGAAGAGTCGTTCATATTGAAATTAGAAGCAGTGAATGTATTTTATAACCTAGATCCAGAAAAAATGAATTGGTTTATTGTTCTAATGGAGACTGATACAATTTTAGTGTAAGATGAAAATTTAATTGAGGATTACCCTTTCATTCGGAGATCACAATCATTTCATATTGGCCATAATATAGACAATGTATTGTACATTAGAGGGGGCCATGAAGAAGGGATTTGGATTCTCAATATAGGATCCAAATCCCTTTAAAATTCAAAAAAAGAATGATTTTTCATTGATATGTTTAAATTTTTATAAAAATACTATGTTTTTTATTAGAATATTATATGTTCTATATTTAATTAACATAATATAAATTAAATGTTTAACTACTCATATAGAAATAAAATTTATTATGCACACTATTATGTTACCTATAACATGGAACAATAGACTATTAATGCTAAAACTACAGAATTATTAGGGGATCAATATCATGTCGATGGAAAAAAAGAGGGATTCAAAATCATAGTGTTGAATAATAAAATCAAGGAAAGAATTGAATAAAATTTTGAGGTCAAATGGAATCATTTTAGCCAACCTATTGACCCCAATAAGTAAATGTTCATTACTTATACTGGGGTCAAAATGATGATGAATGTGCTAATTGATATAGATTTCTAACACCACTTACAATCCTTAATAAAGGAATCCATTTGGTAAGATATAAAGGTAATGTTACAGTATAATTTCTCTATTTTACTGAAACATTATATAATAAAACATTGGTTTAATTTACATTATTCCTTAATATTTTGTTTATTCTAGAATATTTTTTATGAAATCTATCTTAATAAAAACTAGAAAATACCATATAGGCTCTTTGACCCATCATACCAAGTTAAAATTTAGAGATATTTTAGGGAAAGTAAATTCCCACCCACTAGTTAGTTATGCACGCATTATAAATCAAAAAACATGGAATTCATTCTGAAGACTTCATGATTAGAAGTCATTTTAGGTGATTCATAGTCAATAAAATATTATTTTAAATTATTTATTTTATCTAATTTGATTCAATATTTTTAATTTATTAAATATAAAAAGAGTGATGAAAATAAAGAACATGCATCAAAACTAAAGTACCCCTATCACAAAGTAAAGATAGAGTATGCATCAGTAGAGAAAAAATTGGAATGTGTTTTAAATCAGCAATAACATTTTTATGTGATATGAAACAAAAAATGTTTCTTTGATTCTATACATATTAATGAATCAAACCTCTAATCCCCTTCCATCCCATATCATGTGTTGTAGAAGGAGGTTTACGAAAATAAAAAGGGTAAACTAGTTGATGAAATTACAAAATCACTATGGGAAAAATGTGTAAGTATGACATAATAGAAATTTGTAATTATTTACTGAAATATTACATAAAAATATCAATTTATGTTAATATTTTTTTATAAATGATTTAAACACAATAATTAATAGTGACCATACTGAAACGAAAAGTTTGTTCATAAGATATGAATCAGCTAGAACAATATGGGCATGTTAGAGGAGTACGTTTTTGAGTGTATCCTTGAACATATTTTGAGAAGAAAAAATATAAGAAGATTTATATAAGATGATTAAAGGATTTTAATCATGATTAGATTCTTTTCAAGATGTATTAGTCTAGTCTTGTTTGGAAGAACAACATACGTGAGAGGATCAAAGATAACCAATGGTGCAATAAAGTTTCACACATGGAGAACCAAATTACCCCTCTAGCTTTGAGGGTATTCATTCCCCTAACATCAAAAATTACCTAAGGTAATCAATTTTATCTTTACGCATTCTCCTAAATGTGAATCAAAAAACTTTTGATCACTTTATATTACTAAAATTCTACAGGGTAATTTTGTATGTTATATCTATATATCAACACCAATTATCCACCTTGTTTCAAGGGGTACGGAGTGTAATATCTTGGGATACAAGCTACACAATAAATAATTATAAAAATATCTCATAAAAGTGGGGATTGAGGAATCTCGAGATCCAACCATTGAGTTTTCTATTCCACTTGATGATTTGAATAATACAATGGTCAATTATGATATTTGAAATTTCATAGAAAATCCATCTACTCATATAAAGATACATTAGGTATGTATTTAACAAATTATTCGATATCATAAACCTATAATATTTGATAAAAAATAATTCTAAAGAGATATATGGTATTATAGATGGATAAAGCAATGGAGAGATGATAGGTCTAACTAGAACAGTCTAGTGAATCGGCCAAGAAATCAAAAGGACCTTCTGGGAGTACCTGCTCCCCGCCAGTTCCAAATCAATATTTATTATCATTAAAACTTCTTGAAGAGACCAAATTTAATCATATAAATAAGTATTACATTACACATTAATAAGGAATATTTGGAACTTTTTTTACATAGGTAGTTTTTCTCAAGAGTATAAATGAGATTCCTAATTTTGAATGGCTAGGAGCCTCAGTTTTAAATAAATACATAATGTACATTTTCATAATACATCATTAGGAATAGTGATCTAATAATCTCATTAAAGTTAATAACTATTCATATTTTGTATATGCATTTATATTACTATTCTATAAATGTAAAATTTTCTATTGTGTGATTTGGATTCCTTAATACTTATTTCATTTCTACTCAAAAAACTTTTCTCGATAAGGAATAAGTTGATAAGAATAAAGATGAACTATATGATGTGTCTAAGAACAAAATAAAATACAATAAACCCTTTTGGATTCATATAATTAATGGGCAAAAATTTCCAATATAATAATAATAATAATAATAATAATTTTATTTTTTTCATTACTTATTTGTTTTTGTTTTTTAGGCCATAAGGAATGCTGATCACAGTCAATCTAAATACCCCAAATATTTATTTTTGAATAAAATTTATGGATATCAATTAAACCAAACACAAATGATGTGTATTATGAAATTGTAATGCACTATAATCAACATTTTATAGATAATATTTGAATTATAAGTTTCAGTATGTGTTTTAATAGGAATATTTTTATGATATATTTATTGCTAAATATAGGAAAATTCATTGAATGAAGTCAGTGACTAAATAGAAATTTCTTGAGGAAGACATAAAATGGAAACAGATTAAAGTATATATATAAATATTTAACTATCAAAATATATTTCAAAACAATTTACTTATTTTGTTCAATGTATATGTAGTTTCTTACGCATGGTAATAGTAATAATTGTGGATATTATGTTTGAATTTTTTTGAGAGTGATCATAAATCCTAAAAATAACATCATCCCAAAATAGTTAATTTTGAAATTTAATAACAATTTCATTAAAAATATTTATTTATCCTTAGTTTTTATTTATTTTCTCATTGCTACCAAGATCATTGAAAATGTTCATATGTAAAAGAATAAGTAAATTCGGTTAGAGATGAGTGGGAATCTTACATGGTGTTAGAATGTTTGTTGATAAAAAATATAGGTTATTACCTGCTATGTGATATAGTATGGTCTATGGTATTATAAATATATTTGGGGTTTGGATCATTTGTATCCAAATTATTATATATTATTTTTGATCTATTTTTCAAGGAGATGTATAATGGAAGAAATTAATTTAATTTTAAGCATTGGCCTACAAACAATAAAATTGTTGGGAAATTGAGGAGGTAGAGGTGGAAGAAGAGGCAGTGGCGGAGGTGGAGGAATAAAAGAGTAAGAGGTGGAGGAAGATGAAGAGGTGGAGTTAGAGACCAAGGAATAGGCGGAGGCTGAGACAGACACCATGGTGAAGTAAGAGATGAAGTGTTGTCCAAAAAATAATAAAATTACTGGTCAATGGAGTAGAATGGGGATCATAACAAGGATGTGTTTAAGAATAATTTTTGAAAAGTGCACACAACACCAGTCTCTTAATATAAGAGACATTGTGAAAGTGTTTCAGGTTTCTTATTGAAAAAATGTTTTTTTCCACATTTTTATATGATTTTTTACCAGAATTTCTGTAGAGTAATTTTTTCTAGAAACAAAACAAACAAATATTATTTTATCAAACTGATTATCAAAGGCAACAATTTATATTAGTACATTCCAAGTACTGCAAAATATAATTAAATTGTTAAAGTGACCCCACACCAAGAAAAAACTAAAAACAATAAAAATATATGTATTTTCTTGAATATTAATTCTCAATACTATAAATAAAGGGTCTTAGTAGAATAAAATAACCAAAATAACCACCATTTAAATTATCTTTTAAAAAATTTCCAATAAGAACATAGGGATTAATAATCTATAAATTTAATAATTTAGGTAACATCAAAAAAATTTAGAAATTATATAAGGGTAATATTATTAATAAAAATCATGTAAAAAATGAATACATAGATACAAACACAAATTAAAGGATAATTCATTACCCCATGTCAACAATCCTTTCATTTTCTTGAGGAAAATATCCATTATAAAAATTAAAGAGCTCTCATTTTTCAGCTATAAAGAAGATAAATGTAAATGAAACCAATAATGAAACATTAAAAACACAAGAAATTCAAAAAATTTAACATGTAACTACCACATAGAAACCATCCATTTATTAACTAGTGAATCCAATAGTTAATGGAGAATAATACATCACCAATACAATCATCAAATAGGTATAAAATTCAGCTCAAATATTTGAATAAATATGTGCGTAATAAACCACCGAAGCTAGTATGTGTATGAGAGAACTATTCGAGGAAAACTATCATTGAGATATGATGATCATCAATGAGGGATGGTGTCAAAGGAAACATAAAATCAAATGAATATAAACTGACTCTTAAATAAATACGTGAAAATGTATTATATTCATGATATAATATCATAAATGCTTCTGAAATCCATATAATTAATAAAACTAGTTTCAATTAGTGAAGTGTGTTGACTAAAACTACTTCTTTTGAATTCATACGGTGTGAAATTAAATCATCCAACCATTATATCACATAAAATCTCATAAAAGCTCATCATCATTATTATTAAAAAATATATAATAATAAAGTATTCTCACTTTTATGAACTTAATAATGATGATGTTATGTCATATTTTATCATCACCCAAAATATAGAAAAGGATATAAAAATCTATAACACAATCCAAGAAGATTTAATGGATGCGCTAGATTTCAGTGTCATTTGGATTCTATAAAGTGTTATAATAATGTTTAATACTATCAAAGGGGGAAAACAATTTATAATGGAGTTTAGTGTCATCTAAAAATAAATAATGGTTCACAACAATTTTTTTCCATCAATTAAGGTTAATGGTTTATCATGGAGTTTTTACTCTCTATGATGGTGAAATGGAAAGATATATTTTACAATGTTCCATAAGAACACAAATATTTATATTTATTTTTGTTTAATCGATGGAAACTGATAGTTTTACAGTAATGGTTAATATTTTATAGGAATAAATAATGGAATGTTTTAATGTTTTGTATAATACAAGGATATGTAATGTTTTTTTGCATGTTCTTTTTATAAAATAACCAGGAAAATGTTTATATATGAGTTTTACACTAAAAAAAATGTATAAAAGTTTTTATGGTAATTTTGTGTATTAAGTGAATGTTATGTTATTATAAAGTGGTTAAATATATCTTTTTTTTGGGATTCAGCATCTAAAATATTTTCTTTTAACATCATGGAAGATTGAATAAATTACATTTATTTTTGTTTAATATGATCAGGAATATTTATATTATAGTTTAATTAAATATATCTATAAAAAAATTATTTTTAGATGATTTTATCATCATTTTATCTACTTTTATTAGTTAATTTTCTCACCATTTTTACCTGATACTTATTTTTTTTAAATTTTTATAGTGATAAAAAATAAATGAATCATCAATATGGATGATCCAATCCTTTACCATGATCATGAAAAGGTGAATTACTACCACATATTTAGTTACATTTTTCATCATTTTATATGCTATTTTTAATTTAAATTCATTATCATTTGTATCTTATAATTATTTGTTTCTTCACAGATCTTTTGTGATGTCATATTTTTTAATCATCTGTATAAAGATAGAAAATAGAAAACATGTTGAATTTGGATGAGGCATTTCAAGTAGCACGGGGATACATCTTCCATCCCAATGGAACAATTCATTCTTTTCTAGCTCAGCGAAGATAGTTGAAAGAAAACCCAACATCGCATACTCAATCAGTCGCGCCTTAATCTGATACACAATGTGCTTGGTATGAATATAACTATATGTTTTTGGTTAATTAGTTAAATTTTAGGTCAAAACACACATTTTATAATCAAAATTTAGAAAAAAAAATCCCCAAGATCCTAACTACATTCACATATATCAATATTCTGTCGATGAAAGTTAGTGATTAAAAACACAACTTGGTTGGTTAGATCTTTTTGAATATTTAAAAAACATCTTTGATTTCATAGGGTTTACAATCTTGATCATTTCCATGTAAAATCTATATCTATAGAAGTAATTTTTCATTTAATTGTTTCATTTAATTTATTTCTTTTTTGTATTACAAACATGTGAATTTTTTTCTTATACAAGAAGATTTTTTTTTGAGTTGGGATGGTTTGTTTGAAACTTCTCATTATCATGAGATATTGGACATTGAAGATAAAACTGAGATAATTAATACAAGTAAATGGGTCAAGAATTTATATATACATCCTAAACATTAAAATTCTTATTACTTATTTAATTAATTTTATCATCATTTTATCTAATATTTATAAGTTAAATTCCTTACTATTTTTATCTAATAATTTTTTAGTTTTTTTCATATATATTGTGGGATTCCATATATTATTTCAAATATTAGAAACGTGCTAAAAAATAGAGAATATGTTCCTTTAGGATCGAAGAGGAAACCCCATACTGCTTGAAATATGAAGTGATTGAGGCAGTATGAGGTTTCCTCTTCCATTAGAATGAAACATGTTCTCTCTTTTATATATTTTTTCAAAGAGATGAAATTAAAACACATATAAAATACTCAATCATCTGTACCTCAATATGAGACATAATGTGTATGTTAAGACCCATACCACATGTTTTTAGTTTATAATTTACATTTTAGTTTAAAACACACATCACATAGTAAAAACTAAGTAGGCATATTAATATTGTTTTGATACTTTAGAACAATAATTCATAAGTCATTTTTGATGTTTAGGAAATAGAAAAACCTCATTCTGATACACAATATGCCTTATATAACTCCAATTATGACTTTTTGTTTAAAATTGACATTAATTTTAGTAAAAAATATAAGTTGCTTATTGAAAACTGAGAAAATGAACTTGTATTTTCTTGATAATTTTTTACAATGATTCATAAGTCATTTTGAACATGTAGGAAATAGTATCACATCAAACCAACACACGATGTGACTAGTATGACTAAAAGTGTGTGTTTCTTGTTTAAAATGACATTTTATTAAAAAAATACAAGTGGAATACTCAAAAAAATTGAAATGAAATTTAATTATTTTGATACATTATAAAAATAATCCATAAGTTATTTTGGATGTGTAGGAATAATATTCATCTAAATATGATGCATTACATGACTGGTATGAATCCATGTATGTCATTTTATTTAAAATTGGCATTAATTTTAATAAAAAAAAGTAAATTTTTAAACTCAAAACTGAGAAAACACATTCTAATTGAATGAGCCATAATTAATTTTTAATATGTAGGAATTATCTTCACCTCAATATAATGCACTATGTGTCCAAGATGACTTAATGTTCCCATTATCAGTTTTTAAATAGACATTTCAGTTCAAAATTGTAACTCACTAAAAACTTATAAAATGCACTAAAATTATATTGATAATTTAGTAAAATGATTCATAAGTCATTTTTGGAATGTAAGAATCAGTCTCACATCAAAAAAACACATGATGTAACTATTATGACTCAAAGTGTGTGTTTTTAGTTAAAAAAATTAGTAAAAAACAAAATTGGAATACTCAAAACTGAGAAAAAATATTAATATTGTTTTTTTACTTTATTAAAATGATCCATAAGTCATTTGGGACATTTACAAATCATCCAAACCTCAATATGATTCATTGTGTGATTGGTATGAATCGAAGTGTGTCCTTTTATTCAAAATTGACCTTAATTTCATGAAAAGATAATTGATATTATAATCATAAAAAAACATTCATATTGTTTTGATACTTTATCAAAATTATCCATAATTCATTTTTGATGTTTAATAATCATACTCACCACAATCTGGAACATTATGTGCCTGGTATGACTGAAAGTATCTAAAATCAGTTTAAAGTTTACATTTTAGTTTAAAAAGGGTCACTCATTAAAAACTGATCAATCACCCTTATATTGTAACGTCCCGGTTTCGGAAGCCACCTAGAGGCGCCCCGTACCCGGTTGGTCACATGGCCTCAAGCGGATTTCCCTGAACGACAGAGGTTGTCGACTAGTAGCGAGGGCCTTGGGTGTGATAGTTGGGAAACTATTTCCTCATTGTTAGAGTACACAGTGGATGTGAACAACATACAAAAATGAAAGTAATAATAATCCATACAGAAATTAACAGCAGAAGACTGAAAGACGAAAACTGGAGCACACATATATAATAACGATGCATGATACATATTTCTATAAAATCATCCAAACAAGTCAAAACTATGAATACAATACTAAACCATAGTGAATATAAAATAGGTAAACTCTTCATTATCGCAAGCCATATCTTGGTCCCATGCTCTCCAGCTCCATAGAAAGTCAAGTACCTGATGTAGAAGGGTGCTTGCCCTTATCTACACTTGCAACAATATAATCTGCTTGGGCCCAAAAGCATGGCCCAAACAGGGTGTGAGAAAAGGTCCCAGTAGGAAACCACCCAAAGATCTATGCCTAATAGTTAGTGAATACATGGAAAGTAAAAGTAAAATAAGTAGTAAACAGGAAAGCACACGGTAGCTACAATCCACAATGTCTAGCATATAAAGAACACCAGTAACATCCAAACAACAAGTAAAACAACAGGTAACCCCCTGGTTCGTTCTCACAACCTAACCCTTATGGTTCAACATATAAATTCAAGCAACCCTATGAGAGGAACACATAGTCTCACCCCTCTGGGTCAACTAAAGAAAATACTCTTTTAGGAAGCACTCACCGTCAATTCCCCCTGTGGTCTTGTATCGTACTAAAGGCTCTCTAGGGAAGCACTCAACATCTCATTCCCCCTGTGGCCCATGTCGAGGAACTACAGACTCTACGAGGAAGCAATCATCATCAATCCCCCCTTTGGGGTCGCATCAAATTAATAAGACACTCTGGAGAAGCCCTTACGTCCATTCACCCTATGGTCTACTACACTAGGTTCTCACATCCCTGTGTAAAACAAACATGCATAGCGCGCATATCGCCCCATGTAAACCTCATGAACTACTTGTCTATCATTATAAGGCACAAAATCATAATAGTACAATAGTTCCACTATCCTACAACTAGTCATGGAAACTAGAAAAACTCCTAATAGGGAAAACATGCAGGGAAAAACATCCAAATCACAGTAAACATTACCCTATTAACAAGAATTGAACTCAACTCAAGCAATCAATATAAGTACGCAAACAACAAGGGCCAAAACAGGAAACACACAATACCCCATTCAAGGGTATTGGTGGAATTTTCACCTAAAACTCACAGACTTCCTACAGAAAAGCACAAACCACCAACCTCGATGCTAGGAGATCGATATACTTTACCCACGATGACTGATTCTCCTTAGAATGTCTAAGATCTTAGAAAATGTCCAAAACACTCAACCTACGATATCTCGAGAAAGAGGAGTAATTGGAAAACAACGATCTAGTAGAAGGAAGGGCTTATCGTTGCGGTTACAATGCAATCGACGACGGTCGATTCAGAGAACGAATGGAGGATCAGGGGCTTGGAGATGTTCCACGTCTGTACGGGTTCTCTCAGACGAAGAACCTGAAGAAGAAGCAAGTATTGTCCATCGGGCACAAACCCAGTCCTTTTAATGAAAAAAAGAAAGTACACGGAGTGTACATATGGGGTACACGGTGTGTACCTGGCCTTTCCGTACTCCGCTTTAAGCAGCCTCCACATCACCCATACACACTATGTGTGTGGCCCAAACACGGCCAGCACACGGCCTGGCGCTGCATCAAAGTACCCGGCATGTAGTTGTAAATTACACGATGTGTACTTAAGAAATTTCTAGATTTTACTTTTTTTCTCATAAATGACAAAAAAAGGAATAACATAACTGAAACGAAGATCTGGTTTCTTACAAACATCCCCCCTTAAAGAAATCCATCCCGGAATTTCCCTAATGAGGTGTAGAAGAAGAAACCCCAAACAGCTTCAGCCACTGCGATCGTACATTAGCCTCCCTCTCCGAGGTCTCATCCTGTACTCGCCCGTGCTGCCATAGCACCCGTACTAGTGGAACAGACCGCCCACAGATAACCTTCATACTGCGATCGACAATCCGGATAGGATGCTCCTCAAATGATGTATCCGCTTTGATCTCAACTTCCACAGGCTAAAAGTCATGAGACGAGTCTGAAAAGTAACGTCGGAGCCAAGAGACGTGGAAGACGTCGAGCATGGCCTGGTACCTCTGAGGTAACTGCAACCGATAGGCAACCATCCCAACTCTCTCAAATACCTCAAACGGCCTGGCGTACCACGGTGAAAGCTTACCCTATCTTCGAATTTTCTTGTGTCCTACCCTCGGTACGACAAGTAGAAAAACCTGACCCCCGACCTTGGACTCCAAAGGTCGTCTCCGCTGATCAGCATAAGACTTATGTCGAGACTGTGTTGTAGCCATCCTTTTCCGAATCAACTCTATCTGCTCTGAGGTCTCTAGAACAAGATGAGGACCTAGTAGTGCTGCCTCTCCTACCTCCAGCCAGCAAAAAGGTGATCAACATGACTTACCATACAAATCCTCATAATGTTCCATCTGAATAGTTGCCTGAAAACAATTATTGTAGGCAAACTCCACAAGATGTAAATGCTTCTCCCAAGAACCGCCAAAGTGTAGAATGCAAGCTCAGAGAATATCCTCAAGCACCTGGATCTTACACTTGGACCGGCCATCTGTCTGGGGATGGTATGCTATACTGAAAAGTACATGTGTACCCAAAGCCCTCTAGATCCCCTCCCAAAACTGAGAAGTAAAGCACACATCCCTATCTGAAACAATGGAGTGTGGAACTCCATGCTGGCGTACAATATTTCGGATGTATAGTCATCCCAGCTCATCAACACTAATGGTCTCCTTGATCAGCAAGAAGTCATCAACCTTCATAAGCCTGTCAACGACAACCCAAACAGCATCACTCCCTCGAGGAGACCTCAGCAATCCGGTCACGAAATCCATCGTGACATCATTCCACTTCCACTCCAGAATGGGTAACTACTGTAAAAAACCCGCTGGTCGCTGATGCTCCGCCTTCACCTGATGACAAGTAGAACACCTCAAGATGAAACCAACAACATCTCTCTTCATACCTATCCACTAGTACTAGCGACGAAGATACCGATACATCTTGGTGATACCAGGATAAACTACCCAAACCGGGGAATGAAAATCCTGCATCATCTCCTCGCATATGTCTGCTGGTACCCATACGCGTTCATAGAAACACATGATCTCATCCTTGCCCACTGTCCATCCAAGAAGAGGATCCTCTCCTGACACACTCTTTTGCAGGACTAGGCCTTCTAAGTCTGATAGCTACCTCATCTGTACCCGATCAAGAAGTGTAGAGGTAACAACTACGGATGATAGGAGATTCTGTCCCTGTCTATCGTGCACCTCCAGATGCATCTCTGAGGACAGAGCCACAAGCTACCACTCACTTCTGGCCTCTTGCACTGTCTGAATCTTAGTTCTCCTACTCAACGCATCTGCCACTGCATTTCCATTTCCCGGTGTATA
Organism: Viscum album; assembly: GCA_963277665.1. Taxonomy (NCBI): domain Eukaryota; kingdom Viridiplantae; phylum Streptophyta; class Magnoliopsida; order Santalales; family Viscaceae; genus Viscum; species Viscum album. The sequence goes on from OY728145.1 coordinate 184,105,620, forward strand.
GGCAAGCTTGAAATCAATAGACTGAAGATACTTGACCCACTGACACTATCTCAGATTCAGATCACATTGAGTGAAGATGTAATTGAGACTCTGGTGGTCGGCGAATACCACAATGTGCTCTCCCAGAAGGTAATGTCCCCAACAGTGCAAGGCATGAACAACAGTTTTCAACTCCAGATCGTGCGTCGGGTAGTTCCTCTCATGTGGCCACAACTGTCGAGACCTATACGCAATGACTCCATATCCCTACATAATCACAACGCCCAGCTCGATACCTAAAGCATCACAATAAACAGTATAGCTCTTTCCTTGCTCTGGAAATACTAGTATCTTTACTGATGTCAACCTTCCCTTCAACTCCTGAAAGGATGAATCAAAAGAATATAACCATAAAAACTTCGCCCCCTTCTTGGTCAGACCTGTCAATGGTGCTGGTAGGTGGAAGAGTCTTGAATGAAGCATCTGTAGTATCGAGCCAGCCCTAGGAAACTCTGTACCTCAAAAACGTTCTTCGACTGCTCCCAGGAAGCTACAACTCTCACTTTATCTGGGTCCACAGATACTCTTACCTATGAGATGACATGACCTAAGAAGTGAATCTGATCCATCCAAATGTGGCACTTTGAGAGTTTAGCATAAATCTGATGCTCTCTCAGTTTACTCAGAATGATCTAAAGATGGGTAGCATGGTCGTGTCGAGTGTGAGAGTACACCATGATATCGTCCACGAAGAACACGATGAAGGAATCCAAGTAAGGATGGAACACTCGGTTCATGAGTTCCATAAAAACTTCTGGAGCATTCATGAGACCGAATGACATGACTTTATACTCGTATAGATCATACCTGCTTCTGAAGGCTATCAGAGGTATATATGATGGTCTAATGCACAACTGATGATAACCGGACCTCAAATCGATCTTTGAGAACACCTGGGCTCCTCGAAGCTGATCAAAAATATAATCAATCCTCGTCAATGGATATCTATTCTTGACCGTCAACCGGTTCAAAATCTGATAATCCACACAGAGCCTAAGGGTACCGTCTGCCTTCTTCACATATTGGACAGGCGAACCCCAAGGAGAAGTACTAGGTCAGATAAAACCCTTTGCCTGCAACTCCTCCAACTGCTTATTGAGCTCCTGCAACTCAGGTGTAGTCATCCTATAGGGAGGAATGGGCACCAGTGCCACTCCTGGAACGAGCTAAATAAATATGTCTACCTCACGCTCCAAAGGAAAACCTGAGAAATCCTCTTGAAAGAAATCTCTGAAACGATCTACCACTGGAGGAAATTCCAACTGTGAAGTCCCCTGATCATCCAGATAATGTCTGGAAATCTGGGTTGTAACTCCTCCTAGCCAATGATGCTCTGGTCCAGATCTACCCACGTGGACATGTCCAGATCTACCCACGTGGACATCCCACTCAACTCTATGAAGAATATATTCACCCTCTATTAAAATGAAACTCACACTGTGACTATAGAAATCAACGACTGCCTTTAAGGGAACTAACTAGTCCATCCCGAGAATGAGGTCATAGCCCCTCATCTCTAGGACGTAGAGGTCCCATAAGAAATGACACCCTAAGACCTAAATAGGTCACTCTCTGCACTGACTTACACTAGATTCCATTGTCTTCAATGGTGTGTCAAGTGTCAAAAAGTCGGTAGAAGAAAATATACATAGACCAAGGCTCTTCGCAACAACAATAGAGATAAAGCTACACATATCACCAGTATCGAAAAGATATGTAGATAAAACTGCGGCTACTAAGATCCTACCTCGAACTGTAGAAGGTCTAGGATCTTGCTCCTGATAGGTCTACTCCATTGCAAAAGTCTGGCCTGCCCCACGGCCCTGTGACCCGGCCTAACCACTCTGAGCTGACCCTCCATGCTGATGCTGAAATACTGGTGACTAACTGCCATGGCCTAGACCTCCACATCAGCCTGAATGGCTGGAAGAACTCCAGTTCCCTGACTAGTGAGAAACTGGTGGTGCTCCTCCTGAATGAGGAGTCATGGAAGAAACCCCATCAACAGCTACTGGTGAGAAAAACAAGAAGAAACGATGAAGGTGACCCATCTTTCCACAATATCAGCACTCCACTGGGTCTCTCTGGCACTTCGGCCTCATGTGCCCTGCCCTTCCACACTTGTAGAATACTACTTTTCTACTTGAAGACGTATCTCGCCTCCTTGGATCACCGTGCATAGAGTCCATACGGTGCTTCCTGCTTTCAACTGGGGGAATACTAGCCCTGGAAGCAGAACCGCCATGGTTCACAGCTCCGAAGTCTCTCAGATTGCGCTCCACAATCAGTGCATGGTGGACGATGGAAGTGATGGAAGTCAATTGCAAGATATTCACCTGCGAGCGGATCTCCCACCTAAGGCCATCCTCAAACTTCCTTGCTAAGAACATACCATCTCCACCCCGGATGGGTGTGAAACGCTGCAGCTCGGTGAAACGAGAGGAATACTCCATAACAGAAAGAGTACCCTGTTCTAGACTCATGAACTCCTGGGCTCGATCGGCCCTCAGGGTCTTCGGGTAGAAGTAGTCGTAAACCATGTGATGGAACTCCTCCCAATCCATAACCTACTGAGGACCCACTTGTGAGGTCACATCCCACCACCTCTTGGTGGAGTCTCATAGCATATAGGTAGGGAGCTTTCTCCACCTCTCTGGAGGCGTTTCCAGATGCTCAAAGATAGTTAGCATGGCTTCCAGCCATGACTCTGCAGCTTGTGGTCCTCCTACCCTCAAGAAAGTATGAGGATGCTGCTGCTGGAATACCCGCATCAAGTCTACCATATTTGTGGCAGGAGGCGGTGCTCCCACAAAGGTCTACATCATCCTAATGAAGCCTTACCTAAACTGTGCATCAATGCCTTCAACTGTTACGATAGCCAGTACCAAGGCTTGCATGACTGGAGGATCGGCAGGAATTCCTTGATCATCCATATCTGGCGTCAGATCACTATCCTGCAACCGACGCACAACTGGAGGATGTCTCGGAGGCATAGTTCTAAAAGAATAAAAGCATACCTTAGATCAGGAATACAAAGGAAAGAGAATAAGGGAGTACAAAAGGGAAACAGGAGATGGAAACACTCATGTTTTACAAAACATGACTACACGGTGTGTATAAACTCTACACGGCGTGTACTTAACTCTATTTCCTTTCCCAAGTCTCCATGCACGGCTGACCCACACAGTCTTCTTAAAAGGAGACTACACGACATGTTCCCTGTGGACACGACATGTAGTGGATAGGGTTTCAACGACCCGTGTTGTTAGTTACACGGCCGGTTACACGGATGAGACTATACAGCGTGTTCCGAACAAACACGGCGTGTACTTGCAGATTTCTTCTGACCCGTGTTGTTGGAGACACGTCTGGGTACACGGATGACCCTTACACGGCGTGTTCTGAACAAAAACGGCATGTATAGGAGGATATAACACTGCCTCATGTTGTTCGTGACATGGCCGAGTACCTATAACAAGGTTACACGGCGTGTTCATACAAAACACAGCGTGTATTACACGAGCTTCCCTGACCCGTGTTGTTAGTGACACGACTGGGTACACGGCGTGTATCTACCATACACGGCATATTCCTAGAGATTTTTCACAACCTGTGTTTCTTCTCACACAGTCAGTGACATGGCTTAAAAACTACACGGCGTGTATTTATAAAGTACACGCTGTGTATTCTGGGTTTTTCCAGGCAGTAGCTCTCAAACTACACTGAAGCGCAGAAAACACTGAATAACAATCATGAAGGTGCCAAATTCTGATATGCGAGGGCCCATATTCCCAGTGAATCAAAGCTTGGAATCTCCTACATATCATATATAAGGGAAACAGGTCAATGATCCGCCAATTTCCGATTCATGAGGGCCCATAACACCTCAAGAATCAAAATTTGGCATTCATTTAAGCAAGGTAAAATACAAACAACCTCTCTATCAAACTAAAGAGATTCTATCAAAGAACATATCACAACATCATGCTTCATCTACACAACGTCTATAACAACAACATGAAATTATTAATGTACCCTAGATGGCATGTCAAGAATGCATGGAATGTGATTTCTAACAAGTTCCTATATGATGCATGAGATGACATACCCTCATCTCATCGAGTTGTGACAAAAATAGAACCACAATATCAACAACAATAACAACAGAAAGCATGTGAATCCCTCTAGGTAAAATTAGATCAACTGTAACATAGAAAAACTAGATAACTGTAATAAAGGAGGTAGATTGGATATTCCCTGTACACAGGTTAGATACTCACGAGCACAACTTGATACCAAGTACCGAATCCATCATATCCCTGGATAAAGTCTCCAAACAGTAAATCAAGAGAAAATAAATCCTCTAATACCGCATTGTAAAGTTCCGGTTCTAGAATCCACCCAGAGGTGCCCCATACACGGTTGGTCACATGGCCTCAAGAGCATTTCCCCGAATGCCAGAGGCTTCTGACTAGCATCAAGGGCCTTGGGTGTGAAAGTGGGGAAATTATTCCCTCATTGGCAGAGTACATAGCAGAAGTGAACAACATACAACAGTAGAAGTAATAATAACCCATATAGAAATAAACAGTAGAAGACTGAAAGAATAAAAATTAAGCACACATATATAATAATGATTCATCATACATATGTCTAGGAAAGCATCCAAACAAGTCACAATGATAAATAAAATACTAAACCAAAGTGAACAAGAAAATAGGTAAACTCCTCAGCATCGTAAGCCATAGCTTGGTCCCATTATCTCCAGCTCCACAACACGTCATGTACCTGAAGTTGAAGGGAGCTTTCCCTTATCTATACCTGCAACAATATAATCAGCTTGGGCCCAAAAGCATGACCCAAACAGAGTGTGAGGCAAGGTCCATGTAGGAAACCACCCAAAGATCTGTTCCTAACAGTTAGTGAATACATGGAAAGTAAAATTATAGGAACAAGAAATCAGGAAAGCACCCAGCAGCTACAATCCATAGTGTCTAGCATATAAAACACACAAGTAACAGCCAAACAACAAGTAGAATAACATGTAACCCCTAGTTATTTCTCACACCCTAACCCTCATGGTTTAACTTAAAAATACTATCAACCCTCTGGGAGGTACACATAGTCTCACCCCTCTCGTTTAGTTGAAGAAAAGACTCTCTGATTAATCACTTACCGTCAATTCCCCATGTGGTCTCGTATCATACCAAAGGCTCTCAAGGGAAGAACTCAACGTCCCATTCCCCATGTGGCCTACGTTGAGGAACTATAGACTCTCTGAGGAAGAACTCATTGTCAGTTCCCCCTTTGGTCTCACATCGAATTAATAAGACACTCTGGAGAAGCCCTTACGTCCATTCTCCCTATGGTCCACTACACTAGGTTCTCACAGCCCATGTGTAAAACAAACCTGCCTAGCATGTGTATCGCCGCAAGTAAACCTCAAGAACTACTTGTCTATAACTATAAGGCACAACAACATAACAGTACAACAGTTCCACTATCCTAAAACTAGGCATGGCAACTGGAAAAACGCCTAACAGGAAAAACATTCCTGGAAAAATATCGAGAACACAGTAAAAATTACTCTATTCACAAGCATTGACCTCTAATCAATCAATCAAGCCAAGCAGGAAAACAACAAGGGAAAAAACAGGAAACACACAATACCCCATTCAAGGGTATTAGTTGAATTTGCTAAAAATACTCACATACTTCCTACAGAAAGGCACAAACCACCTACCTCGATGCTAGGAGATCGATATACTTGAACCATGATGAGTGATTCTCCTTATAATGTCGATGATATGAGAAAAATTCCAAAATTCTTAACCTACGATATCTCGAGAAAGAGGAGGAATTGGAAAACAAACCTCTTAGAGAAGGAAAGGCTTGCCATTTTGGTTCCAATGCAATCGATGTTGGTTGATTCGGAGAACGGACTGAGGCTCGGGGCTCGGAGAAGTTCTACGGCCGTATGGGTTCTCTCAGACGAAGAACCTAAAGAAGAAGCAAGTTCTGTCCGTCAGGCGTGACCCCGGTCTGTTTAATGAAAAAACGAATGTACACAATGTGTACTTCTGGGGTACACGGTGTGAGCCTGGCCTTTCCGTACTCCGCTTTAAGTGGCCTCTAAATCGCCCCTACACACTATGTGTGTGGCCCAGACAAGGCCAGCACACGGCGTGGTGCTGTATCAAAGTACATGGCGTGTACTTAGGAAATTTCCATATTTTTTTCTTTTTCTCAAAAAAGACCAGAAAAGGAATAACATTCCTGAAATGAAGATCTGAGTTCTTACATGTATGGTATTAATAATTATTAAAATGATTTTTTATTCATTATTTAGGATTAGGAATTAATATCACATCGAACCCACACACTATGTGACCGGTATGACTCAAAGTAAGTGTTTTCTATTTAAATTGACATTTTAGTATAAAAACAAAAAATGACGTAATAAGACCAAGAAAATTCATTCAGATTGTTTTGATAATTTAGGAAAATTATTCCTAATTATTTTGGTGCATATATGAAACAACCCCGCCTCAATCTGACACATAGTGTGACGAGTAAGACTCCATGTGTGTCTTTTTATATAAAATTTACAATAATTTATTAAAAGAGACAACTGGTATACTCAAAAAAGGTAAATCTAATTCATATCATTTTGATACATTACGAAGATGATCTATAAGTCTTTTTTGTTGTTTGATAATCAGTCTCACATCAATAACATACATGATATACTTGGTATGACTCAATGTTCCCTTCATCAGTTTAAAATTGACAGTTTAGTACAAAAATATTCACTCAATGAAAATTGAGAAAACGTGATCCAATTGTATTGATAATTTAAAAAAATTATTCATAAGCCCTTTTTATGTTTAGGAATTAGTCTCACATCCATGTACCATATGATGTGACAAATATGACTCAAAGTGCATATCTCCAATTTAAAATGAAATTTTAGTAAAAAAACAAAAGTGGCTTACTAAAAACTAATAAAACAAATGCATATTTGTTTTGATAATTTAGGAAAATAGTCCATAAGTCTTTTGGTATTTATAGGAAAAATTCAAACCACAATCATACAAACATTGTGACCAATATGACTAAAAGTGTGTCTTTTTATTTAAAATTGATATTAATTTTGGTAAAAAAAACCAACATACTTAAAAATGAGAAAACACATTAAAATTATTTTATTACATTAGGAAAAAAACATAATTTATTTGAGATAAGTATTAATCATCTACACATCAATCAGATAAATGATGTGCCAGATATGACTCAATGTTTCCATTATCAGTTTAATTTTGGCATTTTAGTTCAAAAAGTTTCTCTCACTAAAGACTAAAAATATATGATCTAATTATATTGGTAATTTTTTAATATTATTTATAAGTAATTTGATACATTTGTTAATACTTCTCATGTAAAAATGACATATGATGTGACCGGTACAACTCAAAGTTCATGCAACCCATTTAAATTGAAATTTTGGAAAAAAAAAGAAAAGTGACATACTCAAAACCAAAAAAACCCAGTCATATTGTTTTTATAATTTATTAAAATGTTCTATTAGTGATTTTGGACATGTAATAATCATCCAAAAAACTATCTGACACATGTTATGACTGATAGGACTCCAAGTGTGTCTTTTTTATTTAAATTTTACATTAATTTTAATAAAAAAGAATAGTGACATATTCAAAACCAAGAAAAAACATTTGGATTATTTTGAAACATTATTAAAATGATCCATGAGTAATTTTTTAAATTTGAGAATCAATTTCACCTCAATCTGATACAAAATGCATATGATATGACTCAAAGTGTCTGTTATCATTTCAAAATTGATATTTTAGTTCAAAAAGTTTCACTCATTGAAATCCATGAAAACAAGGCCATATTTTCTTGATAATGTAGAAAAAATACTAATTCATTTTTGATGTATAGGAATCAGTATCATGTCAAAATGAAACATGATGTGATTGGTATGGCTCAGAGGGCATGTTTCGAGTTTAAAATGACATTTTACTAAAAAAGATAAGTGACATACTCAAAATTTTTCAAACACATTCAGATTGTTTTGATACTTTAGGAAAATTGTATATATGTAATTTGGGTCATATATGTTGGAACCATGGTCTTATATGCATGATTTGGAGTATGTTTTGTGTTTGTTGTCAATCCTCAATGGAAGTTCGGAATGTGTACCAGCAAAGAGATCATACAGTTCAAGCAGACATCAATATTGAAGGTGGCGCCATTTCCCAGTGTTTCCCAAATTTTTGGGGTCCAAATTTTGGAAGTTGGTGAGCATCGCGAAAAATTTTATTTCCATGAAGAGCATAATTAAATATGGAAATGGAATTAATTTCACAAAGAGTGGCTTAATGGTTTGGAATTCACGAATACCCAAATTATGGAGGCGGTGATTTTTCACAATTATGTCAAAGCTTCGCAAACGGCAGAGGATGAAGAGAATCGCGGCGACGAAAATCATTGTGAGGGAGCTTCGCGGCGAAGGGGAAAATGAAATGATGGAACACTCTGTGATTACGACGAGCTCCGCGAATGGAAAATTCCCATAGTGCTTCGCGATTTTGAGAGAATTTCAGCGGGAACTTCGGAGATTCGCGATTTGAGCTGACATGGCGCTGACTTCGCGCAGAAGGGTCGAGGGTCAGTGGAATCGCCTATAAATACTAGTCGACCCCCTCGAGAGAAGGGGGAGAGCTCTAAACAAAAATCCTTTGATCTCGATTCGCAAAGGTCACTCGCGAAGGCAGTGTGCTTGGAGAAAGAGGAGCTTCGCAGCGGCTATTCTAGCACCGACAAAGCCGTGCACCCTGTGTTGGCTCGGTGAGCTTCGCGAAGAGGCAGGAGCTCCGCGACAGCCAAGAATTGCGAAGGCTTGTGAATCACGAGAGTGCTTCGAGATTGAGCTTTGCTAAAAGGCAGGGACTCCGCGAAGGCTTGTTTGAGCTTTTCAAAATTGGGAGCCTTGTGAAGTAGGGTAGTTTGCGAAGGCCCTTTCCAAAGGTTGTTTGCCCAGTAGACAAGGGAAAAAGAGGTATTCATCAGTGGATGAAATTTGGACTTTAACAGAGCATCAACTCAGGACTCTAATGCAAGACAAGTCTCATGTTGAACAGGAGAGAAAGAACTTCATGTCTATCTATTGAAGAGAGCTTCATGTCTATAAACTGAGTGGTACTTTTCCAACGGCAGTGAGCCAGGGGGAGTCAACGGGAGTGACCCAAAGGATGTAGTGAGCTATTCCTGAACTATTGTAAATGCAGTGAGCCTGGGACATAGTGACTATGCCCAACCCTTTGTAATCCACATCTAGTGAAGATTAGTGGTATTAGGTATGACCGGAAACTTGTCAGCGTATTCTCCTTGGACGTAGCCCTTAGTGGTGAACCAAGTAAAAATTACTGTGTCTTCTCCTTTGCATGCGAATGTTTGATTGCTGATCATATCCATCATATAGGTTCATCTAGTTCCTACCAATGTGGGAACAAGATCCTTTATTTTAAAAGAAAAAGGTGACACCTTGATTCACCCCTCCCCTCTCTGGGTGTCCCAGGGTCCTACAATATAGGAGTCATTCACACCTCAAACTAATGCACAATGTTATTGGTATGACTCAAAGTGTTTCATTTTATATAAAATAGACATTAATTTTAGTAAAAATACAACTGACAGACTCAAAACTGAGAAAAAACATTCTTCTTATTTTAATACTCTATTAAGATTATTCATAAGTCATTTTTTTTGTGTAGTAATCAACTTCACCTCAATATCATACATGATGTTCTCAGTATGACTCAAAGTGTTCATTATCAGTTTAAAATATTCATTTTAATTGAAAAACTGTCACTCACTAAAAACCAAGAAAACACACAACTATTGTCTTTATAATTGATTAAAATGATGAATAAGACATTTCTGACATGAATTAATTATCCTCACATCAAAATGATATAATATTTGACCGGTATGACTCAAAGTGTGTGTTTCCGATTTAAAATGATGTTTTTGTAAAAGACACAAGTGACGTACTCAAAACCAAGAAAACACTTTTAGATATATTTTAAACATTTGGAATATTATCCATACTTCATTTTATTCATGTAATAATCATATTAATCTCAATCCAACACACTTTGTGGCTAGTATGACTCCAATTGTATCTTTTTATTTAAAATTGACATTAATTTTATTAAAAAATACAATGATTATATTCAAAACAAAGAAAATTATTTTGGATTTATTTTATACTTAAGTAAAAAGATCCATAATTAATTTTTGATGTGTAGGAATCATCATCACCTCATTCTAATACATGATGTACCTGATATGACTCAAAATCTAATTTTAAGTTTAAAATTGGCATTTCAGATAAAAAGTGTATCTCACTAGAAACATAGAAAAAATACTCATATTACCATAATAATTTCAAAAAAACAAGTCATAATTCATTTATGACATGTAAGAATTAGTCTCACCTCAAACTAGCCCATGATGTGACCGGTATAACTCAAATTATGTGTTTTCAGTTTAAAATGGCATTTTTGTAAAAAACATAAGAAACTATCTCAAAATTGAGAAAACATGTTAATTTTTTTTTGATACTTTAGTAAAATGATCCATAATTCAATTGGGATATGTAGGAATCATCCTCACCTCAATATGATGCATGGTGTGACCATTCTAACTCCAAGTGTGTCTTTTTATTTAAAATTGACATTAATTTTATTAAAAAAGAAAACTGAAAAACAAAAAAAAAACAAACACATTTAGATTGTTTTCATACATTATAAAAATTATTCATAAGTCATTTTTTATATGTAGGAATCATTCTCACCTCAATATGATGCACTATGTTCATAGTATGAATCAAAGTGTCAATTATCAGTTTAAAAATGACATTTTAGTTCAAAAAGTGTCACTTAATGAAAAAGGGGAAAAACACCTATATTGTGTTTATAAATTAATAAAACATTTCATAATTAATATTTGTTGTTTATGAATCAGTATCATGTGAAACTAACACATGATGTGACCGATATGACTCAATGTGTGTGTTTCTAATATAAAATGACTTTAAAAAAAACAAGTGACGTAATCAAAACAAAGAAATTGATTTCTTATTTTTTTATAAATTACAAAAACAATACACAATTCATTTTGAAAATTTATAAATCAACCTAACCCTAATTATATGCTTTTCATGACCAGTATGACGCCAACTATTGTTTAAGTAAAATTGACATTAATTTTAGTAAAAAAAAGACAACTCACAACCTCAAAACTAATAAAATGCATGAAGATTGTTTTTATATGTATTATAAATCCTTAATAAGTCATTTGGGACATGTAAGAATCATCCACACCTGAATTAGATACATGATGTGCCCTGTATGACTCAAAGTGTCAATTATGAGTTTAAAATTGTTATTTTTTTTCAAAATGTGTCCCTCACTGAATACTGGGAAAAAATTATTTGATTGTATTAAGACTGTAGGAAAATTATTCATAAGTCATTTTTGACTTTTAGGAATCATTCTCACATCAAAATGACACATTATGTGCCTGTTATGACTCCAAGTTCTTGTTTCTAATTTGAAATGAGGTTTTAGTAAAAAAACCAAGTGATGTACTCAAAACCGAGAAAACACATTCATATTATTTTTATTATATATTAAAATTATTCATAATTCATTTGGGATATAATAAGATTATCCTCACTACAATATGACACATAGTGTGACCAGTATGAATCCAAGTGTGTATTTTTATTTTCGATTGACATTATTTTTAGTAAAAAGGAAAACTGACATTCTCAAAACTGGGAAAATGAATTCATATTATTTTTATAATTTAGTAAAATGATCTATAATCCATGTGCAACATCAGGGAATTATCCTCACCTCAATATGATAAAATATGTAGCTAGAATGACTCAATGTTTCTCTTATCAATGTAAAATTAACATTTAAGTTCAAAAAGAATCACTCACTAAAATTTAAGAAAATGTACTTAGATTGTCTTAATAATTTAGGAAAACCACATATAATTTATTTTTGACATGTATAAATTAGTATCACACTAATATAACACACGATGTGACCAATATGGCTTAAAGTGCATGTTTAACATTTAAAATGAAATTTTAATAAAAAAACAGAAGTGACAAACACCAAACCAAGAAAATGAATTATTATTATTTTGATACTTTAGTAGAATGGTCCATAAGTCATTTGGGATGTGTATGAATCATCCAAACATAAATCTAATGAATGGCGTGACGAGTATGACTCACAGTGTGCCTTTTTATTTAAAATTGAAAATGAATTTAGTAAAAATACAACTGACATAATAATAACCAAGAAAACGAAATATAATTTCTTTGATACATTATAAAAATGTTATTTAATTTACTTTTGACATTCAGTAATCATATGAACATAAATCCATCAAACTTTTTTCTCGATATGACTCAAATTGTCTATTATCAATTTAAAATTGACATTATAGTTCAAAAAGTGTTTCTCACTAAAAATAGATAAAACACAGTTCGATTGTATTGATAATTTAATAAAATTATTAATATGTAATTTATGACATACAGGAATCATTATCACATAAAATAAACACTTTATGTGACCAGTATAACTCAAAATTCATGTTTTTAGTTTAAAGTGACATTTTAGTAAAAAACACATGTTACATACTCAAAACAGAGTAAATTCATTCATATTGTTTTGATACTTTTGGTAAATAATCCATAAGTCATTTGAAATATTTAGGAATCATACACAACTCAATACGATTCACAATGAAACAGGTAATAATCCATGAAAATGTTTTCAATATATAAGTTTCATTTTAGTTTAAAATGCCCATCACATCGCCAAAACCAAAAAAATGAGTCTAGATTGCTTTCTAATCATTATATATTCTATTACTAAACTAATTTCCTTATATTTTTTATGTTATATTTATTTATTTGATTTTCTCGAAGATAATTCTTGAAGAAAAATAAGAAATGTTTTGACATGCCAAAATCAACCACAACTCAATCTGATATACAGTGCTCCTGGTTTGACTCAAAGTTTAGCTATAAATTAATAGTTTTTAAAATTTATTTATGTACAATATTACAAAAAAAATATTTTTTTCTTCTATCGGTGAAATTGTTTTCTCGAGTAAGGGTGGTTGGTTCGACAATAGAATAAATCATTGTTAGGGACAAAAGACAAAGAAAGTTTGATGTTTTTTAATGTATTTTATAGTTTGTACTTACTCATGTAAATGTATAAACAGATTTCTAAAATTTCGTTAATATATATTATTTACTAGTATTTTGAGTTGTAAATTTTATTTCATTCAAAATCGGTAAGTATACCTGATTTTTATGCTATTTTTGTGTTATATTGGGTTGTTATAGCACACTGAAGTATGCCCTTTTATCAATGTTTTTCTAGCACTGATAAAATACAATGGATTTTAATAACGATCCGGTAGTTTTTTAATTTATAGTGATGATAAAGGCCTATTTTATTGATTTTAAAGGCCTATTTTTATTAGTAATACGACTAAAGTAAATTACCGTGATAATGATAAAACTGTTACTTTTAAAGAATTGTTTTATTAACAAGTTTTAATTTTTATCTAATAAAATAAATTAATACATTATAAGAAAATAATCTTATATAATTTTTAAAATTATATATAACCACATTAACACTCATTTAATTCGTAATAAATTCAAAATAAGATTAAGAAAACTTAATGTTTAAAACAACATTTGTCTAAAAATTAGTTTTTCTATATATTAAATGTTTTTATTTGAAAGTAAACTTTTTATTTTTTTATAAATTCAATTAGACTATATAAATCATAAATTGTTTATTATAAAATAAAAATTTGGATATAATTGTTACCTAGTAATTTAATAAAATATAAACTACTAGGGTAAAAAACTAGAAACCAAGGTAAAACCAAAATGGTAAAAATATTAGTAAAATGATTGAAACATGTTAAAAACATGTAGTAAAATTATTTTAGAGTCTTTATTAACCATATATCAACCCAGATTCCTTTATTTAAATCTTTTAGAGCTATTTCCCATTGAATAATTTCATTCCATTATTGAAAGATAATGGGTGCTCTCAAAAGTGATTTTTTCTTCACATTTAAAAGGGTATCACTTTAACAATATCAAATTTAAACATATAAATTAAAATTTAATTTAAAACCTACTAAACCTTTTTATAATAAAAATCAATTATATTAAATAAAACCCTTGGTCACCATAAGTTATCATAATCTCATCATTTACAAGCATACATTCAAGATAATGGTCACGGTCCCAAAGTGAGTATTTCTTAATCCTTGTTTTTTTCCTCAAAATATTTACCTTCCAAAAAATCAAAATAATTCTAATATAATTAATTATTTATATTTAATATACTAAATTTTTATTATATTAATGGTAATATGATTATTTATTCCTTAATATTCACTTAGAAAGAAAATTCCTATCGTACATTTTTGAATATTGTCTTTTCCGTGAAGTGACATCTTCTATTTTTTACCACCAATTATCTTTAGAGGTTATAAGGACGAAACTGAAGAAAAAATATGGTATAAATATTATATTTATTATTATTAATATAAAAATTATAATCCACTTTTATTCCCTCTCATTCGTGGGGAAATAATAATTTTAGTCGTGCATTATGTGGAAAACCATTTTCATGAAGTATCATTTTTTGTTAAGCAAATTGATTTTAATTATTATAAAAACCACATAAAATATTATTAAAAAATAAAAAGAATAGAAATAATATCATTATTGTTTTAATGATATTATACACTACCTTACCAATACTAACCCATTGAGTTATAGTATGTTAATGTTTGGATTAGTCATCCAAATACTTGAAGAATTCAATATAAATCTAGATTGGATGGATATGGGAACTTAAATAATAATATTATTATAATTTAATAATAATTTAATTATATTTTTATAGTAATTTAAATTTTATAATATTTATTTTAATTGTTACTTGAATATCATCTTCGATCACTAAAATTTTCAAAATATGTTCAGATTAATTCCATTTTCAAGAAACATAAATAAAAAAATTATGGAATAATATTATAGATTTATAGATAAATATAAGTTGTATTTTATATTATCTTAAATTATCAAGGTATTATGAACTTGATATTATAGTATGGGTACCAAAATAGAAAAAATAAATCATTCGTGAAACAATTAAAGCTACTGACACCAGTTATTAAAAATTAGATGTAACAAACTAATATATTCATAATAAAATTTAATAAATGAAATATATAAAAGGTAGTATATATTAAAAATAATATAAATATAATATTAATATATTTAGGATTGTTTTATATAGTTTATATCACATTCGACTAAGTGGGTAAATATGATAAGGGTTTCATTGTCTCATTTTCCACTCCATGGGAATGTTTAATATTATGTTTAATCAAATCATTTATATAGAGTATTAATTAATCTATTTACAAAAATTATAATGAATTTATATCATGTAATGGTGTTTTATTTTTATTCAATTATAAATCCATCATGTTCATTTCATTCTAGTGTTAATATTAGTGTAAGTGTTTTTGATAACACAACTCCCTTCATTGAGTTAAAATCCTTCTTCTTGAACTTCTTTTTTCCAAGATTGGTTTCTTACACCATAATAATTTATTTAATTGTAAATTCTATTCCAATATAGGTAAAATTACCTTTAAATTTGAACCATAACTTCTTCTTTTATAATTAGGGTAAAAACACTTTATAAAAACTCTTTTACGGTTTTTCATGTTGTTTGAGGATTGTTATTTATGTGAACTCCATTAAATATTTTAGAATGGTTTTCTATGTGATTTTAACACTATTATTTTTAAAAGGAAAATGAAATATTGATTTTTTTTTAATTTGTGTTTTTATTTTTAAATTGAATTGTTGATTTCAAAATGTATTTTAAAGGCTTGTGTTTAAGTAAATAAGTTTTAATTTATTTTTATATCTTCTGAAAGAATGATTTTAAAAATAATATTTCCCATATAAATTTTGTTTTCTAAAAACCAAATTTTTTATTTAAAATAATTTATTTTTATTTTTTTTATCTGTATCAATTATTGGATTTTAAATAAAACATTTTAAAGGAATTTTCAATCCTTTCAAAATAGGGGTATTCCAAATTATTTTTCATGAAATTTAACCAGGGATCCTAATTAGATATTTTTCATCTATGAAAAAACAACTTAATTATACTTATATTAAAATTTGAATTTTTCTCTTAATACACAATCCAAATTATTTCTCTAGATGTCTTATGGAAAGTCCTAGAAATTGTTTTCATGGAACCATCCTCTTTTCAACGGGTTAATTTATGATGTTTAAAGTGTGATTGTTTTCATGTTATAATGGAACATATATATATTTATGATTATAATTTTTTTGGGGTACTATATCTACATATAATTCATTTTTATGTGTTTTTATATCATGATATGTTTATGGGAATAAATTATTAGTGATCACTATTTATTAGAATCTCGAAGTGGAGCCTTCACTACAATATTTATGGAAATCATGTCATCATGCATGCTCCACGCTTTTTATGGGTATTAGGTGGTGATTCTTACTCCACTATGGGAATCAAGAAGTAATATCATATCTACCATGTTATAATTATTGTGTAGTGATTCCAACTCCAATATGTTATTATTTTTATTCTTATATTAGTTTCGTAGTTTATTTTTATGCCACATTTCCATAACATGCCATAACATTATACTTATAATTATTCTCCACGGATCTTGTTTATTATCATTAGTTTCCACTATATTTATCCATGGTATATGTTTTTTAATTATTTATTACACTTCCTTATATCATTACTTATAGATATCTATTATTGTTCCATGTTTTGTAATAAGACCGTTCTCCCCAACTCATGTTTTCTCCTATGATTTTGATCTGACATGTGATGAAATTTTGATACCTTTCCCTTATTAAGTGTTTGAGCTCACCCCTTTCTTACGTTTTCTTCCCTAGTGTTATAAATATGAGTATATCCTTGGATATGTCTCAATGTGGATATAATGTGGTTTTAATATTATGAAATTTTCACATGTATCATAAAATAATATTTTTATGTAGTTTATAATGGAATAAAATAAATCTCACATTCTTGGGATTGTGTGATTATTTACGAGCTGTAATGTTTAATAAATGATAATCTTTTAAATAAAGATAGGTTCATCTAACTTTTTATCAAATCAATTTTTTAAAGATAGTTTTTTTATCACTTGACCGGGAGTTTGAGTTTGAGGAGCATCAATATATATTTGAGAAGGGATTAGTTATTTTTTAAGATTAGTCTATTTATTTTTATAGATAAGGATAATATTATTTTAGTGAAAACATTTATATTTTTCTAAGTATAGGATAACATCATGAATTCTTAAAAAAATAGATATTTTGTTTTTATCATTGAAAATGAACCCATTTATGGATAATGGAATGTGTATGCGGCTATTATATATATTCACTTATGGGTAATCACCTTGAAAAAGGTTGGTTGAGTATTGACTCAACCTTCACTCAACTGCATGTTGTGTGAGCCTAACACTATGCACCTTTATAGACACACCTGGGGGATATGCTTTAGTTAATCACATTCCCTCTAAAATGCATTATTATGTTATAGAATTGGGTTAAGGAATATGAGATAACCCATCGTAATGAAACCAAGATTAAACCTATAGGGATTTAGGTTTTATAGAAAGATAACATAATAATTTTTAAGAGTAATACTGTTCTTGGGTGAGTTTTTTATGATATTATAATTCCTTTATAATTCTAATATTTTTCACTTGTGATTAAAACTTTTGGTTTTATAAATGGATATTGATTCAAGGAGCCAAATTAAAAATGGATGTGTCGGACAATACATAAATTTTCCTAATGAAAAATCAAGTGGGATTGATGCTAGTGTTGAAAACCATGTGGTTATTCTCAGCTAACTATATATATTTATGATTAACAATAAAAATCATTCAATAATAGTTGAACCCCCAAAAGAAGATAATGGTGAAATTTTACAAAATATTGGGTGATAAAAATGAGAGAGGAAAGAATATTAAACTCCATGAATGTAAATAGTGTATGAAGAAGCACCCAATGTAATGTCTCAAAGGAATTTTTTTTTCAACTTTGAAAGGATTATACATAGAGCCCCTTAATGTCAAATATTTATGAATACATCATCCATTTAAATAGTAAGTATTAGAGTCCCAATTAATACACCATCCACACTTCAATAATTCAAGTATAAAGGGTTTTGGCATTATGAAAAGTGATTCCCCATTCCATGGTATAATAAGGATTACATGTACCAACAACAGCTTAAACTAATAAAATAATGGAAATCCTATAAAATTAATAGTATTGAACATGAAAGTGGTAATTAATTTGTTCTATGTATTCTTCACTATATATTTGTTTGTGTCTTATGTCATGTAAGTTCCAACAACTATTAGTTATCTAATAATAAATTATAATATCCTAGTGGTATTATTATTATATTTATGTAATATAAATATCATTTAAGGTATTTCTTACTATGATTCATGAAATCATTTATATCCCTCCTTTAAATAAATTTAATGAGATTTTGGAAATTGGTTTTCGATCATCACGAAGACACTATATTAATTTCCATTTGAGGGAAAGCACATTTCAAACCAACCAATGATAATACATTGGTACAAGGATAATTAAGAAATTTCTTAGAAAAAAATCTATTATAGGAGTTATGATATCTAATCATGAGGTATGTTTAGATCAAATGATTAGAGAAAAACTCAATATCAATTATAATCCAATTATGTGGAAAAATATATGTTCTTTAGATTTATAAGGATGATACTTCTATAGAGTGTATACCTTGAGTCATTAATACATTTTTTATACCCTTAGTTATATTTATTAGTATGTGATAGTTAAAATTGTGATGATTAAATTTATTTAATGGGGGATAATGTAACACTCAAATATTTTAGGTTATATTTTTACATAACTTAGTATTATGATTGATAGATTTTTTTACACACAACAACTAACCAAAATGATCCATTAAATATTAGATGAATGTTATTAAAAAATAATAATAATAAAACCACTAGAAAAAAATATTACAAAGAATTATGTATGTGTATAAAATAGTATTAAGAACACTTGAAGTATTAAAATGTCATTTTTTCAATAAATTGGTTTGTCATTATATACTATATTTTCATTTAAAATATTAATTTATAAATTTTAGAATTTAAATTGGAAAAAATTAAATTCATTTTTTATTAATCACTTCAGTATTATATTATGATTAAATTTCCATATTTTTCTAAAATAATAGATTTTTAGGTGACTATTGAAAAAACACTAATTTTCCAAGTACCATCACTTTTTAAGATTATCATAATACAAGAATAAATTATTGGTTTTTGAAACCTTTTTTATAAAACATATTTGTTTATAAATTAAAATAAATCATATGAAAATAATTTTTGAATTTATAAACCCTATGTTTAAATTTTTTGAAGATTAAATAATAGTTCACTTTAAAAACTCTTTTTATTCACTTATATTAAAAATCAGTCTTCATAACCTGTAGAAAATAAATATAAAAAAGGGAATTTAATATCTAAGATTGAAATTTTCATATTATATAATAATCCCAACTTCAATTTTAGGCATAAAAATATGATTACTGATATTGAAGTTAATTATACCAATAATTGAAAAATTGTTATTTTCAATGAATTGTTTTATATACATTGTGATATTTTTATCAAATAGAATAATATAATTTCGTATAAAAAATGTCTCTATTAAAATATATAAACCTATATATATAAATCAACACTAATTCGATTGGTAATCAAAACTATATAAGTTTAAGAACCCTTAATGATTAAAATAACATTTTTCTACAAAATAGTATTGTTATAAATTAAATGATTTATTATAAAAGTTATTTTTATGTAATTAAGAAATGAAATTAGAGTAAATAGAGAACAAATTTAAGTTTATAGAATCAAATATTTTTATAATTGATACCTTTTATTTTTATTAAAATCTAAAACATTGGGGTAAAAACTAGTTACAAAGGTAAAACTAAAATGGTAAACTGTAAAAATCAAGTAGAAAAAGGATTGAAACATGTTTAAAACATGTGGTAAAAGTAGTGGTAAAGGATTTATCATTATTATCTCACCATTAAATTTATTATTTAATTATTTTTGAACCACAGATCCATTGAAACTGGAATTGTGTCATTCCATTATAGAAAAATAATATGTGTTAAAAAATGTTCCAATTTAATCACTTATAAAATTGTCTCCCTCCCACCCTTAGAAAGGTACAAATACCCTTTAAATTTACATTAATCCCTATCCAATTATCATCTCATAGAAATACCTTGAACTAATTAACCCCCTGGTCACCATAATTTATCATAATACTTTCATTTTAAGAAGACTTTCAAGAGAATGTTCAAGGTCCCAAAGAGAGTATCACTTAATACTTATCATTTTATTCTTATTATTTACTTTAGAATAATATCCTACCCATAGAAATAAAATAAACTAAATTACATTATTATACATAATTTTTATTATATTAATGGTAAAATCATTATTTATTCCATCCCATTCAATTAGAAAAACAAAAGAACATCCATTATGCATTTGTGGGGACTACAACCTCCAGGAAGCAACACCTTTTTTTCCGCACATATTCACTAAATATGATGGAATCGAATAAACAATGTGACATATATTATATATTTATTATTATTATGTGAAAAATTATAATCCACCTTCATTCCCTCTAATTCATTAGGAAATTAAAATGTTAGCTATGTGTTGTGTGGTCTATCGTCTATACGAAATAAAATTTCTCATTTTTCATACCAATTTAAATTATTATACAAAACAATTAATATATAATTCAACAAATAAAATAAAAAAAATTATAACATTATTCTTTTATTATAATGATATTATACACTTCATTTACCATAATCACCCGTTGAGTTATAGTAGGTTCATGGTTGGGTCGGTCTAACCACCCACTTGATCAATGTAATAAAAATCTGTCATGGATGATTATGAAAATTTAAATAATAATGTTTTTTATAATATAAAAAAATAATGATTGGTTTATTCTTATTTTAAGTTTATATTAATTATTTAACTTATTACAAAAATATCATCTTTAATCGCTAAAATTATCTAAATTAGCTGAAACCGATTCCATTTCCACACAACATAACTAAAAAACTTATGGAATTAGATAATAGTTTAGAAATCAATAAAATTTATCTATTAAAATACATTAAATTATCTATGAATTTTGAACTTGACATTAAATAATTATTACTGAAATAAAATCATAAATCATACATAATGAAATTAAAATTACTAACACCCAATAGTGAAAATAAGTTATAAAAAACTAATATATTTACAATATATGATCATAAATGAAATATATAAAATTTAATATATATGAATAAGGTTTTAAAATAGGATAATAAAATAGTTATTTTTATTTTTATAGGTGGTTAGAGTTCATTCAACTAAGAAAGGAAATAAGGTAACAGTTTCTTTGTCTCATTTTTAACTGCATGAGACTTGTTTTATATTGCATGATATAATTTATTTTATATTGTGTATTAACTTCCATATTGGATTAAATATTTTTTAAATTCAATTTAATGTTAACTGTCTTATATTTTTTAATTATAATGTTACCTCTATTGTAAGGGTTTTTATTAACTAAAATACCTTCATTGAGTTGTATGATTCTTCTTGAACTTATTTCTTCCAATATTGGTTTCTTCCCCCCCATGATTTTCCATTATGGTGCTTTATCTTACACTATATAAAAGTCTATTTTTGAATTTCACCTGCAACTTTTTTTTATGATTATGGTAAATTTTTTTATAAAAACACTTTAATAGTTTTTCCTATTTTATGATCATTGTTCATTATGGATATTCCCTTCTATGTTTTAAGATTATTTTAAAAATGATTTCAACAGTTGATTAATTTTGAATAGAAAATAAAATATTTATATATTTTTCAAAATTAAAATTTTGATTTTTAAAAGTAATTATTGATTTAATTTTTTTAAATTCTAGTGTTTTACTAAAGAATTGTTGATGTTTTTTTATAAATTCTCAAATATAGCTTTTGAAATAATATTTCTCTTATAAATTTTGTTCTATAAAAACAGTTATTTCTTTTAAATTATGAATTTAAATAATTTATAAATCTTGATTATTTCATTTTAAATAAATATTTTTAAGGGTTTCTTAAGCCTTTCCAAAAAGGGGTATTCCCTATATTTTTCAAGTGATTTATCAATGATCTTATATTATAATTAATCATATATGAAAAAATAATTAATTATAATTTTTTTACACTGGGGATATTATTTTAGAATCCATCAAAATTATTTATTTGGATGTCCTATTAAATTGTATAAGATCGTTTTTCATGAAATCTATCTATTTTTCAAGGGTTAATTAAGTGATGTTTGAACTAAGAATGTTTATATGTACTAATCACATGTATATTTATGGATGATTATCATGTGTTTAGTATGGTCATATTTTTTTCCCCAATACATTGTTTAAGGATTTATATCTCATGTGATGATTATGGAAATTGAGTATTGATGATTCGACAATTGTGAGATTTAGTAAATGAAAACTTCTCCACTATGTTTATTGGAATCATGTGGTTAATCTTGATCTAGTATTTTTAGGGGAATCATAAAGTGATTCATTCTAAACTATGTTTATAGGGTTTGAGAAGTGATGTTTACTCCACTACGTTTATGGGAATTGGGTGGTGATTCTTTCCTTACTATTTTTATGGAATCAAAAAGTGATGTCTGATTCACTATGTTTATAGAAATAAAGTAGTGAATCTTATTCCATAATGTTTATGGGTATCATAAAGTGATGGATTCTCCATTATGTTTAGGGGAATCGAGAATCAATGCCTTATCCACTGTGTTTTTGGGGATCATGTGCTGATTACTACTCAACTATATTAAAGGGAATTAGTGGAGAGGCCTACTCTACTATGGGAGTCACCGAGTGATATCAAATCCACAATGTTATCGGAATCAAGTATTGATTCCTACTCTAATATTTGATTATATAAACACCTGTGTTAGTTCCATATTATATTCTTATAAAATTTTTACATGGCATGTCATATCATTATGACAATGATTATTCTCCGTGGATAATATTTATTATCCCATATTTTCACACACATTTTCTATGGTATATGTTTTTTCTTGTTTTATTACACATCCTTTTATAATTAAATATGAATAAATATTACTGTTCTCTATTTTTTAGCAATATATTTCTCTACGGATCTTCTTTTTTCATATGATTTCTGTCTAAACCTTGATTACTAGTTTATTATTTTTTCCATACAGAGTGTTCAAGATCTCATATTTCATATATTTTATTTTCCTGGGTTATAAATATTAGTATAACCTAGTATATGTCTAGTACTAGATTTAGTGTGTTTCAAATATTGTAAAATGTTCACAAGTATTGTAAAATAAGTTTCTTATTTACTCGATCCAAAAATACCCTAGACCTCTTATTCCTGGGACTGTGTGATTATTTGTGAGATCTAATTGTTAAACTATGGTAATATTGTAAATAACTATAGTTTCATATTACTTTGTATTTAATCTAGAGTTTAATGAATGTTTTTTTAGAATTGGGACTGATAATGAGGGTATGGGGCCCTTCATTAATTCATCATAATTGGATCATCTTCACCCTGATTAGGCTTCATTCCAACCAGAGGAATTTTCTAATGATAGTTAAATATTAGTTGGCATATAATGGGAGATAAAATAAAAAACTATGAAATGAAAATTATTCATAATGAAATTGGTGAGTTTATAAAGGAATGTTTCGTGAAGTAATTTTCTACGAACATCATTGTAGTGATATAGACACACTACATAACTGTGTATAGAATTTGTGGGCTCCTATCATTGGCAACAATGTGGTGGGAATCATACCTGATCATTGGATTTCGTCATAGGTTCCTTGCAATTGAAATATCCATGTAGACCCCTTAAACATATAACTTTAGTTTCCTACATCATATATATTTGTCTATTTTTAGAATACAGTTGTCCAACCTTGTCTATAAATACCTAAAATGGAATTCAAAAGGAGGAATTTTTTCCTACAACAAGAATATCATATCCCCATATGGAGAGACCTTTACCATCTATAAAAATAGAGAATCATACATTCAAAAACTATATCGATCACAACAGATATAATAAGTAATTAAAAATTAAAAGAAGGAAAAAAAGTTAAAACACTCTGCATAATCCATTCATGAGGCCAATTTTGGAAGGAAAATTTAGGTGGATCATTTTTAATGCCTAGTTAATGAGGTACCTCTATGAAGGATAGTTTTAGAGGCCTCTCCATGAGGTCTAGGTCACGATTCCCTTGTATGAAGTCCAATTCAAGAGGGTTTTTGGTGATACCCCCCTATAGGCCAGTTCATATGGTCCTCTTCGCTAGGCCTCTTTGTGGAGGTCTGTCCACGAGGGACCATTTTCAAATACAAAACTACATAGGCTAGTATGTTAATGTCTTCTTGTAAGAGATATAGTATGAGTTCCCTTTAATAAGGATCTTTTATGAATACCCTTTGTGAGGGATCATAAGAAAACATCCTTAATGACAATCCTAGATCCCAAGCCTAATAAAGGACAGTCCCTTTTTCATATACCATTTCTCCTACATTGAATTGGGGCCCCATAGGGAGTTCGTCACCCTATCTTAAGGAAAGTTTTCTATTAATCATTTTTTTATTCATGGTTACATCATCTATAATCCAAAATTATGATAACTAGTCTTTTATTTCATCTTTTCTGATGCAAAGGTTTCCTACCTGTGCTACAATAATTCAAATAGCCTTTTAGACTCCTTTTGACATGGTCAATGCCCCAAAACCTATTTTTTTAGACATTATATATAGACCCTTGAGATACATGATTAGAGCATGAAAATTAGTGTGAAACACTTTGACCGTGTATTTCCTTCAAAATGGACCTCTCCTTGTTTTTAAACCCAAACTAATTGGTATCTTAGGGTAATAAAGACCATGTATTTCATTGATAATGAGTGTGCCTAACATGAGGATACCGATAAAACCCTTCTTGCCTCATTGTTTTCATCTTAGCTTCCACATTTTAAGTTATCTTTATCTTCTTTCCACTCAATCAGCTAGGGATCCATAGAATTGGGAATATTGTTAGGTTTAAGCCCTAACCCATGAATATTAGGTCCTCCTACTAGTTTTAATACCCAGCTCATCCATATATTTGAATTATACCATATGTAAGCCCCAAAATGTCCATATATGGGCCTACTATAAGTTTTAAGCCCCAATATATCCATATATGGGCCTCCTACTAGGTGTAAACCCCAATTATAACCTTATTAATAATCTCCTCCCAATTATTTATTTATGATCCAAATCCATACTTGGGATTCCTTTTAGGTTTAAAACCTAATCATTCCCACATTAATTATCTTATTCTGATGACTTATTAGTGAGCCATAATTATACATAGGCCTCCTACTAGGTGTGATACCTAACTCTTCCTACCCACACCTAGGTCACTGACCAAGTTTGACATCATATGGATTCTTTATATAATACCCACTCAATCCTTTATTTTCACCCCATTCATGATGCAAATATCCTTACTGCATGATATTAAAATACATTATAAAATCCAATCATATGACCATAAGTTGTTCAACTCTAACTATATGGGATTATATTCCTATTATACATGATACATAAGATACCTCTCTGAGTTCAAACCCAACACCCAACACCCAAAACCACAACTTCAATAGTCCATATTCCCCATAAAATCCTTTTAAATAGGGAATATTTCCTTTAAAGATAACTAAAAAGGGCCACCCTTGTATAAGACCCATAATAATAAATTATACGAAGGTTTTAAGTAGTATTACATTTTGTATGACTTGAAACTACATGGATGTGTTCATGGGTGCATGAAATTAAAAGGAACCATAATGGTCATTATAACAAGACTATAAAAGGCATGGTTATTCCTATTATGTGACAGAAAAATATGTAGGTTTTGGTTTTTTTCATGAATATATATAATAATCCCCTTTTATGGGCCAAATATGAATACCATGAACACTTACCACCTCCTTGAGTGTCGATAAACTCTAGATCTCCCAATTGTTTGGATTTAAATCTTAGCATCACTAATTGATAAACCAATGACTGAGAACCTATAATATATAAAGATTATTCCCACCAATAGAGAACACATAATATATTTAGATGGAAACCATAAATGAATATATTTTGTTATTTATATATTTTTTCATTGATGTGTATGTTTGATCTGATCATTAGCATGGAGGTAACTAGTCTTGCACCAATATTTGGGAAGGATTCATGAATATGTCTTAAATCTATAAGAGAGTCCCAATGTAGGAAATAATTCCCCTCTTAATGACTTTGATGAGCTTATCCCCAATCCTCTAATCCAATTTAGAACACAATTTTCATTTGTAATGTCTCAGTTATCTCATTCTATTGGAAAACATGTTTAGGTCAACTCAAAACAAACACAACGACAATTCACATCAAAAATAGAATGGTGGACCTTCCATAATTTATTTAACAAAAAATAATTGAGTCACACCATGAATTGGGAAACACATTTTCAAATACTATTTAGTTCATATCAAAAATATAATGGTGAACTCAACATGAATCATTTACCCATAAAAGTGATCAATAGTTCATGCTCTTACTTGTTATATTTCATTAATGGGGTTTCTGTTTGTGTTTATTGATTATTTCTAGAAAAAAATCAAGAACAACTATGATTGACCCCTCTAATACAATGGAATGGAATCATCCAATTCATTGTTTCTTGTTAATATATCATGATGGATCAAGAGATACCCTAGAAGTTCCTAGAGAACTACTCATTGGTCCAGATGCAAGATATATGTCTCTAGTATGATGAAAATGATGGGTCTATAAACCTAATGTAAATTGTCACCAATATGGTTTCTTTAGAAATAGGTGGTGAATTATTTAGTATAAGATTAATGAATCAATAGTTATACCACCATTAGAGGTAGCTCAGCAGTGCCTCTAAGCTTTAAATCCTCATAACACATCCCACCAAAAAATCACCACATTGAAGTTAGTGGTGCCAGTAGTCATTCCAACTACTTTGGGAGACTATCCATAGAGACCAGTAATAATTGAATCCCTCATATTAGGTAGGAGGAGGAGGAAACATACCTCTAAAACAATATTCATGATCCAACTATAAGATATCCTACCACAATCTATCACAACATTCGACACCATGTAGCCCAAAACACTCATTAATTAACTAGGATTCCCCCCGTAAGAACTTTCCCATATCATTTAGACCCTGTTTCCTAGGAATAGATCTCACCCAGTGAAATATATCACTAGGTAGTAGACTCATATTCCCATTCCAACTGATTAATCTCATCAATATAGAATGGTGATAACATAGGATTAGGTATATATTAATTTTCTCCCTCAATAGTCTTATTAACATATCCTATCAGGATTATAAATAATAATTTGGCACATCCCAATAAATATGAGGGAGAAATCCCATGTTCTTACTTCCAACTATGAATCCCACCATCAAATACTAATGACTAAGGAAGAGTAGCATTATATACCTACTTCCACCTCCCAATACATATAGTATATTTTAGAAAAAATGGAAGACACCCATATATATATTATGATAGATAATAGGGTTAATACCATATTATTATTTCTACAAATTACAATGGATCTAATTGAAATAACACAACAACTACTTAGCAGGCCCATATCCCCACTATATTTCTAAAGGATCCTCAACTTATCTTGAGGAAGAATGAAGAAAAGAAGAGGGATCATATTTATAACCATATAGGAGTTCTCTGAAATATTCTGGAAGTCACATATAATAACTCTCATATCCCTACATCCACAAATGAAATTCACCATCATATTCCATATATCACTCAAGAGTGGGCTCATAATCGTACCGCCACCACTGGTGTAGAGACCCGAAGCTTAACGTACATAGACATTACATTACTTTTGAGGAATACATAGTACATAAAAAACCCCACATACAAGGACCGTACTAGTTTAGTGTCTTTGGAAACTCGGAATATAATCTTCTAATCGTGGTGAAAGATCATCAACATCTCCCATAAAGATCTTCTTATTTTTAAACCTAAATCCTTTCTTTATATCCTGGGGAAAAGAAAACATAAAAGGGTGAGATCAAATGCTCAGTAAGGGTAATGAAAAGAAATATCAATCACATCATATTCATAAGAACATATCTTTTGGAAATCTTAACCTGCAAAAGAGATCATAATTTCATAACATGGGATAAATCATAGTAGTGAAATGTAATCCCAATAATAATAACATAAAACATGAATCTTCGTGGCCTACACACATAATCATAGATAATAATTTCTTATTAGTCAAGACTCATTGCCAAGACTATCTTAGTGGACAAAGTCCATTTCTGAACCGAGTTCACTCCTCGTTTCAGTCCTGTTTCACTGAACCGGGATAACCTACCATTTCAGCCATGTCTATCTCATGAGATATAAAATCTTTACCCAATGCATTGGAGGGAGATATAGTTCCCACCCATCTCTTAATGATACCATTCTTATGTGTGCCACAAAATCATAAATCATACATCATCGCATAACCCATGTAGTAAAAATGGGAATCTTAAACATCATGACATCATAAAAAAATTATTATAATATAAAGGAATTCATAAAAATATTTCCATCACAACATAATCAATGTAATAATAGGGATAGAAACAGAACCCTATATTATCTTTGATGGAAAATAATTTTGATAAAACACTTGAAATGAATTCTTGAGGAAAATATCATGTCTTCTTCAAAAACACTTTTCCTTTCATAAAATGTCATACAATTCTAAACTAAAAGAAGTTGATTAAAAATAAACTTGAAAACTTGTAAAGGAATCTTCTTGGAAATAATGTTTTAAAAATCCATTCATGCCGTATAAGTTAAAAAAACATTCTTCTCGTACTTTTGTTGGAAAAGTCAAAAGTACCTCGTATGAATAACGAAAAAAGATTCCTTTCATATATTTTACTAAACACTCACCAAAGGGTAAAATTGAATATAAACTATTGTAGAATGATATAAATATTACATATTGAGGAAACATTGATGTGGATGATAAAATACTCCCCAGTAAATACCAAAGTTTAAACAATCTTGGATAAAATGAGATTGTGATATTTTACCTTACCTTAGGTCTGATTTGCTTAGTAAGTGTCCGAACCTCCTGCATAATGATTTAAATAATGTCATTGACTTATTCCAGAATCATACACATTGTTATGATATCATATATTGTTCACTTATGACTTTATATTACCCGTTCTTTTGTAAATTCCATGTTAAAGAGAGTTTTGGGTAAAATTGTTTCATTTGTCATTTGTGTTTTGAATTGTAATTATTCATGTGATTATTTAGATCATGATTAATTAATTCCAGAATATAAAACATGATTTATATATAATATATATTCAGAATATACATATATATAATAAATCAGTAAATGGAAAGAAATACACCGTTCATGGAGATGGTAGGTCGTACATACGCATGAACGTTGTTTTCGTTTCCTTATTGAGTTGAATGGAATTATGAAGATGACATACATATATATACACATAAATCCAGTATCATTATTATTTCATATATTTCATGATTAATTATATACTTTATAATCATTCATGAATGGTTAAAGTGGATAATGAATCTCATCGCGTCGTGGAGACGGTAGTCCGTACGTATGCACGAGCGATGATATCGTTCTCATGATCGTGGGAATGTATTGGAGTGTATTTATACTATTTCAGAATAAATATCACTTTATAATATTCATATATAGTCATTATTTACACCATTCTACCCATCCAAGTAAGGTGGTGGTGGAAAATAGATTACACCACGGCGTGGAGACGGTATTCCGTACGTACGCTCGCGCTGTGATTTCTTTTTCCGTAGGATGGATAGATGGTGAAATAGGGTTGTTTCATAAATATAATAACATATCAGTATATGAGTGATACTTATGTTATTACTTCATAATGAAACAACTAAAGAAGAAGAAGTGGAAGAAGAAATAAAGATGAAAGAATCGGTAACGGACATTACCTCTTCTTTGAAGTGCTTCTTTGAGACCTCCTTTTAGGGTACTAAAATAGGTCTTTGAAGAAGACCTGAACCTCTAGGATGTTTCTAGGGAAGTGGAGAGGAGGAATTTCCAGGGTTTTGCCGAGCATGAAGGCTCAAATTGGTGTGAGGAAGAGGGGGAGGAGGTGCCCTTTTATAAGGGAGGAGAGGGGAACCTTTGGAATAACTAAAAATATTATTTTATTATAAAGTCAAATTCGGTTTTTAATAGCTCCAAATTGATATATTTCTAAGATAAGGTGGGCAGGGGTCTAAATACTCTCATACAATAGAATTTAGACACGTTTAGGTATCAATTTTAACCTTATCATTTAGATTTAACTTTAAGTTAGATAATTTAACTTTTACCGAGTCTTCTTGTTTTCTAACACTATAAGGTTAATAAACCTACTATATCAAGACAAACTAACACAACGTTGTTTATTATTAATATATATAACCTTAGCTAAGTCATTTGGACAAACCTTATATTTTTACGAATAAAATAACAATTAATAATATAATATTTGTTTTAAAAACTATTTTATGTCAATTTTGACACTATTTAGTAATTGATTTTTGTGAAAATCATAACAGAATGACTAGTTCTAACCAAGTTTCTTAACTCAATACTAACATGTCATATTAACCTAGAATATTATTTTAATTCATAAAAAGGCTCAAATTACATTTATTTGGGTATATATAACTTCAATTATGTAAATATTTCATTAATAAGATAATTACTGCATCATCGTTGTGTCATAAATAAATTACATTATTTAATGTCTAAAAATTACAAGTAAAATACAATTATGTAGAAAATATTTTTATCTTTCTAATGAATATTTATAGTCGAATATATCTTATGTATAACCCTATATTAAAAATGATTTACTTATTAAACTTTGATTTTAACTATTTTATCCCTTCTTTAAATAAATTAATAATAAATGTCCTAATCTAATCCAAGTGGGCTAAAATGGTCATATGTTATATCTAAGGTTGTTTTTGGTCGAATTACACTTATCCAATAGAATTAGGACATGTGTTAGGGTAATAATAATATCATTTTTACCCTTAATTACCCTATTTATTTTTAACCGTGGTAAAAAAAGTAAAAAGTTACTATTCACCAAAAATTATTTTCATCTCATTGAACCACATTTTAGTCCTTGATATTAACCGTGTCTCTCGGATTTTTGAAATTCCACTCACAGAAGCGGTAAAATTAAGTTTTATGAAAAATTTAGTTTTTTAACTACCACTTAGTGGTTTCACTATTCATCAAAAAATGAAAGTTTCCAGAAAAATACAAAAAATTAGGCCTAAGATATATTTGATATTATGAATTCAAAAATGATGTCTATTTTACCAAATTCAAAACATATCAGTTACATTAATTAATTTAAAAATTAATTCTCGTCGTCAAAACAAATAGCGTGTTTTTAAGAGATAATAACTATCAAAAGATTGACACTTGTTTATGTCTGGTTTAAATGTGAAATTACATCCGATGACCAACATTGTACTAAATTGTAAAAATATATTCTAAATATACTTCAAAACCACTAAAATTAATAATTTATGACTATTAATTATTTTTATTAAAAAAGTTGATTTTAATTAAAATTTAGTAATTTTCACTATTCATCAGAATATGAAAGTTATCCGAAAAGTACCAAAATTTCACCCTAAGCTAATTTCGATATTCAGAATCGAAAAATGAAGTCCATTTTGAGAGATAAAATTTCTAAAATTTTAAAAGGTCATTATTACTATTCATATCGGCTAGTTTTAATAATATTTTTATAGCATATTGTTGTTTAGTGAAACTCGGTTTTGCGTACTACACACGCTATCGAGGAAGGTTGCAATTGTGTGTAATGCAAGGAAAGTCAAATATGTGTGGTGTGAAAGCTCCTTTTGGTGTAGCATACAACACAAGACATTAATGAAATTAAAAAGAATATTTTTCATAAAATCTCGGGGTGTTACATTCTACCCCCCTTAAAATGAATTTCGCCCTCGAAATTCGTTGGGGTTATAAATGGTTTACTACTCGAAAGTTTATTTAATAGAAACCCACATTGTAAAAAGGAATACCAAAACCAATCTTTAAAAACAAAAGTATGAAACGTAACAGTTACCCAAATAAACTAATCACTGGGTTTCCACATAGGTGAAAATATGGATATGGAAGAGAAATCTAACCATCATGTTCTGATGGAGAGTGGTAGAGAACATGGCTATAGAAAAGCCAGCAATCACAAAGCCAAAATTTTTTGACGATCTAAGGTACCATCTAATTCATCAGATATAAGAGCACTAGGACAACATTTTTGGTTTTCAAGATCATTTCCCTAAAGTTGATGAAATTTGAATTAGAAGAAATACTTTCATTATTTTGGTATAGTCCCACCATTGGTCATTCTTTGGACAATATCCACATCATCTCTTAATGAAATGAAGTTGAATTTTTCATTCATGATGTGTTAGCAGATCATGTGATAGAATGATGGGTCATTCCATCTGTCTCAAACAAAAGGTTAGGAAAGTTATCAAAAAAATACATTAGTCCATCTATAGTGAGATTAATCATATATGGTTCCTAAAATGGACTTATACTTCATATATCATACTGCTTAATATAATAAAACTAGATTCTACTAAACAAAGACTTCCTGTAGGCCAGTGGTAGGCGATAAAGTCCAATCGCACTTTGGTTGTGGGTTCGATTCCCACAGCCTTGTCCGACGCGATGGGCTGTCGCCCGTCCTGCAGGTTGTCCTTTTTCTAATACTATATTACTATAACATCCCATCAATAATATCGAAAAAACCTCTATGCTTAAACAATACTAAATTATGTCCAACATAATCCATTCCAATCTTTAGGCTTATCTATAATACTGCAGTCCACTCTTCATAATATAGTGAAAATATTTACAAGAGATTTACTACCATCGTTGATCCCCATATATCATAAGATATGTCTTGTTGGTCACATTCCAAACATTCAAAGGCCTTAATCATGTGTTCTCTTTAATACCCATTGAACCTTAGTGAAAACATGAATGCAGTTAAAAGTTAACACTTTCCACATACCAAAATCCACAAAATTCTATATACTCAAACCATGATATCACTTAGTCCTTATATCAATCATGAGCTCATGAATACTGTCAAATATCACATTTTCTCGTTTTCCCCTCATTATGCGCAAATAATTAATTTTCCAAAAATATCTCAATCACTTTCAATGGTTACCGGTACCATAAAATTATTGAAGACCACAATAGACCAATACATAAATATTCCAACACTCAACATTATTTTGGAATCCCATTACATAAACACTAAATCATTCCACCACATCGTTGTCATATTCAACATCACCAATGGTGATCGCATGTGACTTCCCTTTCTCCTTTGCCTTAAGTGGTTACTCATGTCGATCATCACTAACCCTTAGATTAGGGAATTTATTGGCATAATGTCACATGTCCTTGCACTTGAAACATTGAAGTGTAGTAGGTTCATTCTATATATCCCTTCCTTTGTTTGCATCATTAGACATCTTATTCCCATCATTGCGGCATCCAAATGCCCGATGACCTTCCTTTCCACATTTTAAACATTTACTTGTCCCTTTAAGACAATCTCCACCATGCTTCTTTCCACACATTGAGCATAAGGAAACATTCATCTTCCTTTCACCATTATTCTGAGATTTCTCCTTGAACTCCATCTTTCTTTTCTTGTCAAAACTATGAGATGGATAAGTAAGACCAACTTCCATTTCTACCTTGATAGCACAACGCACAATTTCTTCATAGCTACTGAAGTCTCTTATAGCTAATTCCCTTCGAAGATTTGGTTTTAAGCCACTGAAGAATCGATCAACTTTACTTTCAGGTTGGATGATAAATCCAGATGCATACCTTGCAAGCCTTGAAAAATTCGCTTCGTATATACCAAAAGATTCATCATCCTTTTTCTTTAGTTCAAGAAA
Organism: Viscum album; assembly: GCA_963277665.1. NCBI lineage: Eukaryota > Viridiplantae > Streptophyta > Magnoliopsida > Santalales > Viscaceae > Viscum > Viscum album. The sequence goes on from OY728145.1 coordinate 184,140,173, forward strand.
CTCCTTCTCCATATTTGTTCGAAGAATACGAGGGAAGTAATTATTGAAAAATAAGTTCTTGAACTCATCCCATTCCATAGACTCAGTTTCATCTCTTTGCCTCGTATTCTTGATAAGATTCCACCATTGATCAGCTTCACCTTCCAAACGATATACTGCTAAGATGACTTTATCATGTTCAGAACATTGAAGAACTGAAAATATCTTTTCAGTGGTACTGATCCATTGTTCAGAAACAAGTGGATCAGAAGACCCACTGAAAGAAGGTGGACGTTTCCTCATAAAGGACTCAATAGAATATTGTTCCCTTCTCTGCTCATTTTAAAGTCCAGAATGATTCATAGTTTTGTAAGTATAACAATACGTTTTTGCACTGCATCTCCCATAACATTTGTTTGTTCAGGAGGACAATCATTGTATTTTCCATTGCATTGATCAACACGGTTCCTTCGGGTTCCATCCATCATCTAAAACCCAAAAAGAATAGTGTGAAAGGCAAAAATCATGCTAGGGAAAACAATATAATAAAGGGTGATTACCTTCAATATCTAACATCTTAGGATTAATTCTAAGATCGTTAGCGCAATTCTAGGACTATAACCTATACTTATACTTAACCTTAGGGACATCCCTAGACATACCTTAGAAATATCTATAGGGATCTCACTAAAGTTCTTGCATCCTAGTTTCTAAAGGTTGACTAAACCTTTCCTCTGATACCAACTGTAGAGACCCGAAGCTTAACGTACATAGACATTACATTACTTTTGCGGAATACTTAGTACATAAAAAAACACACACACAAGGACCATAATAGTTTAGTGTCTTTGGAAACTCGGAATATAATCTTCTAATCGTGGTGAAAGATCATCAACATCTCCCATAAAGATCTTCTTTTTTTTTAAACCTAAATCCTTTCTTTATATCCTGGGGAAAAGAAAACATAAAAGGGTGAGCTCCAATGCTCAGTTAGGGTAATAAAAAGAAATATCAAACACATCATATTCATAAGAACATATCTTTTGGAAATCTTAACCTGCAAAAGAGATCATAATTTCATAACATGGGATAAATCATAGTAGTGAAATGTAATCCCAATAATAATAACTTAAAACATGAAACTTTGTGGCATACACACATAATCATAGAGAATCATTTCTTATTAGTCAAGACTCATTTCCAAGACTATCTTAGTGGACAAAGTCTATTTCTGAACTGAGTTCACTCCTTGTTTCAGTCCTGTTTCACTGAACCGGTATAACCTACCGTTCCAGCCATGTCTATCTCATGAGATATAAAATCCTTACCCAATGCATTGGAGGGAAATATATCTCCCACCCATCTCTTAATGATACCATTCTTATGTGTGCCACAAAATCATAAATCATACATCATCGCATAACCCATGTAGTAAAAATGGGAATCTTAAACATCATGACATCATGAAACAATTCATATAATATAAAGGAATTCATTATAATATTTCCATCACAACATAATCAATGTAATAATAGGGATATAAATAGAACCGTATATTATCTTAGATGGAAAATAATTTTGATAATACACTTGAAATGAATTCTTGAGGAAAATATCATTTCTTCTTCAAAAACACTTTTCCTTTCATAACATGTCATACAATTCTAAACTAAAAGAAGTTGATTAAAAATAAACTTGAAAAATTGTAAAGGAATATTCTTGGAAATAATGTTTTAAAAATCCATTCATGCCATATAAGTTAAAAAAATATTCTTCTCGTACTTTTGTCGGAAAAGTCAAAAGTACCTTGTATGAAAAACGAAAAAAGATTCCTTTCATATCTTTTACTAAAACCTAACCAAAGGGTAAAGTTGAATATAAACTATTGTAGAAGGATAGAAATATTACATATTGAGGAATCATTGATGTGGATGATAAAATACACCCCAGTAAATACCAAAGTATAAACAATCTCGGATAAAATGAGTTTGTGATATTTTCCATTACCTTAGGTCCGATTTGCTTCGTAAGTGTCCGAACCTCCTGTATAATAATTTAAATAATGTCATTGACTTATTCCAGAATCATACTCATTGTTATGATATCATATATTGTTCACTTATGACTTTATATTACCCGTTCTTTTGTAAATTCCATGTTAAAGAGCGTTTTGGGTAAAATTGTTTCATTTGTCGTCCGTGTTTTGACTTGTAATTATTCATATGATTACTTAGATCATGATTACTTAATTACAGAATATAAAACATGATTTATATATAATATATATTCAGAATATACATATATATAATAAATCAGTAAATGGAAAGAAATACACCGTTCATGGAGACGGTAGGCTGTACGTACGCATGAACGCTGTTATCATTTCCTTATTGAGTTGAATGGAATTAAGTAGATGACATACATATATATACACATAAATCCAGTATCATTTTTATGTCATACATTTCATGATTAATTATATACTTTATAATCATTCATGAATGGTTAAAGTGGAGAATGAATCTCATCGCGTCGTGGAGACGGTAGTCCATACGTACACACGAGCGATGATATCGTTCTCATGATCGTGGGACTGTATTGGAGTGTATGTATACTATTTCAGAATCAATATAACTTTATAATAGCCATATATAGTCATTATTGACACCATTATACCCATCCATGTAAGGTGGTGGGGGAAAATAGATTACACCACGGCGTGGAGATGGTATTCCGTACGTACGCACGTGCGGTGATTGATTTTTCCATAGGATGGATAGATGGTGAAATAGTGTTGTTTAATACTTATAATAACCTATCAGTATATGAGTGATACTGATGTTATTACTTCATAATGAAACAACTAAATAAGAAGAAGTGGAAGAAGAAATAAAGATGAACGAATCGGTAACGAACATTACCTCTTCTTTGAAGTGCTTCTTTGAGACCTCCTTTTAGGGTACTAAAATAGGTATTTGAAGAAGAACAGAACCTCTAGGATGTTTCTAGGGAAGTGGAGAGGAGAAATTGGCAGGGGTTGGCCGAGCTGGAAGGCTCAAATTGGTGTGAGGAAGAGGGGGAGGAGGTGCCCTTTTATAAGGGAGGAGGGGGGCACCTTTGGAATAACTACAATTATTATTTTATTATAAAGTCAAATTCGGTTTTTAATAGCTCCAAATTGATATATTTCGAAAATAAGGTGGGTAGGGGTCGAAATACGCTCATCCAATAGAATTTAGACAAGTTTAGGTATCAAATTTAACCTTATCATTTAGATTTAACTTTAAGTTAGATAATTTAACTTTTACCGTGTCTTCTTGTTTTCTTACACTATAAGGTTAATAAACTTACTATATCAAGCCAAACGAACCCCAAGTTGTTTACTATTAATATATATAACCTTATATAAGTCATTTGGCTTAACCATAGATTTTTAGGAATAAAATAAGAATTAATAATATAATATTTGTTTTAAAAACTATTTTATGTCAATTTTTGACACTATTTAGTAATTGATTTTTGTGAAACTCATAACAAAATTATTAGTTCGAAAAAAGTTTCTTAAATAAATACTAACATGTCCTATTAACCTATAAAATTAGTTTAATTCATAAAAAGTCTCAAATTACATTTATTTGGGTATTTATAACATCAATTATGTCAATATTTTATTAATTAGATAATTACTTCATCATCGTTTTTCCATAAATAAATTAAATTATTTAATGTCTAAAAATTACAAATAAACTACCATTATGTAGGAAATCCTTTTATCTTTCTAATGAATATTTATAGTCGAATTTATCTTATGTATAACCCTATATTAAAAATGATTTACTTATTAAACTTTGATTTGAACTATTTTAACCCTTCTTTAAATAAATTAATAATAAATGTCCTAATCAAATCCAAGTGGGCTTAAATGGTCATATTTTATTCCTAAGGTTGTTTTGGTCCAATTAAACTTATCCAATAGAATTAGGACACGTGTTAGGGTAATAATAATATCATTTTTACCCTTAATTACCCTATATACTTTTAACCGTGGTAAAAAAAAGTAAAAAGTTACTATTCACCAAAAATTATTTTCATCTCATTGAACCACATTTTAGTCCTTGATATTAACCATGTCTCTCGGATTTTCGAAATTCCACTCACAGAAGCGGTAAAATCAAGTTTTATGAAAAATTTAGTTTTTTAACTACCACTTAGTGGTTTCACTATTCATCAAAAAATGAAAGTTTCCAGAAAAATACAAAAAATTAGGCCTAAGATATATTTTATATTATGAATTCAAAAATGATGTCTATTTTACCAAATTCAAAACAAATCAGTTACATTAATTAATTTAAAAATTAATTCCCGTTGTCAAAACAAATAGCGTGTTTTTAAGAGATAATAACTATCAAAAGATTGACACTTGTTTATGTCTGGTTTAAATGTGAAATTACATCTGATGACCAATATTGTACTAAATTGTAAAAATATATTCTAAATATACTTCAAAACCACTAAAATTAATAATTTATGACTATTAATTATTTTGATTAAAAAAGTTGATTTTAATTAAAATTTAGTAATTTTCACTATTCATCAGAATATGAAAGTTATCCGAAAAGTACCAAAATTTCACCCTAAGCTAATTTCGATATTCAGAATCCAAAAATGAAGTCCATTTTGTGAGATAAAATTTCTAAAATTTTAAAAGGTCATTATTACTATTCATATCTGCTAGTTTTAATAATATTTTACTAGCATATCATTGTTTAGTGAAACTCGGTATTGCGTACTACACACGCTATCGAGGAAGGTCGCAATTGCGTGCAATGCAAGGCAAGTCAAATATGTGTGGTGTGCAAGCTCCTTTTGGTGTATCATATAACACAAGACATTAATGAAATTAAAAAGGATATTTTTCATAAAATCTCGGGGTGTTACAACTGGAGTTCACCAACATATTCTCATAGTCACTTGGGAGTATTCTAATATACATTACTTCACCATTCTATTTCACCAAAATATTATTGTAGTCACTTGGAAGAAGGATCATATCCCAATCATAAATATATATATTTTATTGGAGAATATGACAATCAGTTAAGAGAATTCACATATCTCTTCCACCATAATAAGATTTCACTATCATGTTTTGATAATCACTTAGGAGATAGCTCATATCTCTAACACCACCATATGAGTTCATAGAAATATTCTCCCAATCACTATATAGTGATATTATATCCCCACATACATTTATGAATATTGAAAACATGTTTTGTTACAATTTCATGATAGGATCATATCATTTCCCATGCACATGAATCAAATTGACAAATTTTGGTGGCACATATTGAGGGGAAAAGTATTTTTTTATCCACATATAGTAATCATTTAAAAATATTCCAATAAATCAAAAATAAAATAAATGGTCTCATATACCTTTACATACTCATACGTGAAAATCACTAGAAAATATTCTAGCAACTATCCCAGAAAGTCATCAACATATTCTTCTAATGTGTAGGAGTTTTCCTAGGAGGGTTCATAATAATAAGGGGTTTTTCCTCATAACATTAATCAAATAATGATAAATTTTCAGACCTCAATTTTTTGACCATAAATATATATAAGATATCATCAATGTATATATAAAAATATAGTGTAGACTCATATCCCTACTCTGAACAATGCTGATATTTTATGAGATCTCCAGCATCAGTCAATGATGGATAAAAAATATACTAATTCTTCATCATTTTGAAAGGTAATAGTAAATTTTGGGGTCCTTCTTATGAAAACATAATAAAAATTTCGTTATTTATTCTATATATTAGACATCATGGAGGTCCTCTCGAAATCAATATAAGGATTTGTCGTGATGGTCCTCCTAATGACACTGGTCACATCGATCCCCCCAAAAACATGTAGATATATTTGTATGAAGGTTATCGTCATTACAATTCATTAGATATTAGTAACCAAAAAGTATCAACATGGAAACTAGAAAGCCAGTCCTATAGGTCCTTCCCAAGGAATATGTTTTAGAGGTCCTCCTAGTAACTGTATGTCAAGCTAGAAGGGTGGTCCTCCCCGAAATAGAAAATTGGAAGATGTCCATAGAGTTCATCTTCATAATGATAATGGAGAAAGTCCACCCTGCAATGACATATCATTCTATCATAAATTCTCTCCCAGTGTCAAAAGTACTTCATGGACACCTTCATATCAAGAGGTACATGAAATTTAATGGTCGGCCAGACCCAATGCCACATCATTAGTTGATGGAATTTCTAACGACTTTGGTCTCTATTTCACAATTAAACATGATTTATTACCTAAAATTATAGCTAATAAAACCCATAAGATAGATACTTATAGTGTATTGGGTAAATTAGGTACATTACATGACAAATTAAAACATGAAAGGCATCATATTTCTTGAAAAAAAATTCACATGACCCAAACATTCTTTGGTACTTAAAACTTCATGGGATAACCTGAGGACATGCCTAAAAGGAGAGAGATATAAATCCCTATAAGTGATAAAAAACTGATAACATGAATAATACTATACATGTTATAAAATAATCATATCAATGGAGGAAAAAAACATTGATAATAAGGAATCATATAGCATGATAATCATAACATCAGAAAATTGGAAAAAACATAAAACACCGCATCATAAACATAGGTCAAGGATAAAACCACCAAGAAATTATGGTGGAAAAAGTCCCATTAATTAATTTGTTAAACCCCATGTGCCAATGTGATGTATCATGATACTAACCATTACCCAATGCATTGGAGTTCTATTAGGGCACAACCTTCATAATGATTTCATTCTTATGCTTAAGTGGGCCACATAGATTATATCACATGGATTCATTCATTGTCATAATTTCTTAAAAGATCAAGGAGTGTGAAATAAATACTTATATGTCCCCAATAAAAAAATTATATGTGCACAAAGGTGAATATTCGTGATAGAAAAATGGGTATGGTATTCACAACATTATTATTATGGCATGGAAAATCACGGTTCAATTTTAGCAGTATAATGGAGTCATAGAGAATTTTATAAAATGGGATGATGAGAGAGAAAGGGGTACCACATAATTTATAAATGAAATATAAAGTATTAGAGACATGTAAAGATATTCACCAACATGAGTAATTTGAAATAGAATGTGCAACAGAATAATGAAACTTGATGAAATATGAGAAAGGAAAGAACCCTTACAAAATTTTGGCACAGTAATAGGTGTGCGCAAAGGTTCATAGGAGGGATAAATGAGAGTAAAAGGAAATATCATATTTTATAAATAAAATTTAAATTAATGGGGACATTGAATAACTTATCCTGACATAAGAAAAGTGAAATTAAAATATATAACATTAAAGGAGTTCTCAATAAAATAGGAGAGTAGTAGATCACTTACTAGAATTAGTGAATACAAAGGCATTGAAGCAGCTTTTTGAGAGCTTGGGGGCACCTTGATATGACTCTAGGGAGTGGAGGTAAGAGTTTGGAAGTGCTGTAAGGAGTTTTAGTGAAGATAAATGGGGGATTTGGTGGGTTTATATGGTAAAGAAGGGGGGGGGTTCTTTATTATTTTGGTTTTGTATTCTACATAATAAAATATTCAAAACCACAAACCATCCCATGGTATTAACCCATGTTTTAAGAAAAATTGGAATGGAATAGATTATTTTATAATTCTAAGGTTCTAACTTACTAACATATTACCCTTGGAGATGTAGAGGTGAGTCACACTCTTAAAGAAATGATTTAAAGTCATAATATATATTATAAGTCTTGGAGGATTCATAATGGATTTAAAAAAACATAAAATCACATTATTCTAAATGGAAAACATATATTTTGATTTTTATACCATTTATGTAACTTATTACAGGACTTTTGGGTCAATGTGATGTCATAAAACACAAAGTATATTTATACGGTATTTAATTTTTACCTCAAAATTTGACCCTCTCAGAAAAATATGAAAAATTAACCGTGGGAAATTTTCAACATCATGATTCCAAAAATAATTTTAATTTTATATAAATAATTTTCATAATATGTGAATTTTAACTTTTAAAATAAATACCAGAATTTATTGAAAATGATGTGTTTTTTATAATAACATTTTATGAACCCTTAAAAATTACATTCTACTTCATAAATATTATATAATCATTTATATTTAATAAAATAATATGTGTAAAAATATTTTATTAAATATTTTTTTCACTAAAAAATACATTAATTTATAAATTAATCAAAATAGATTTATTAATTTAATATGAATATTAACCAAAAATACTATTTTTTCTTTAAAATCACTTAAAAAGTAACAATAATAGGATTCACAAATATTCGTTACTCTATAAAAAATAATGTATATGTAAAAAACCAAAAATTTATTAATGTAAATTATGCTAGATATAATTAAATATCTTATTATGGTTATATATAATTTGAACTTCATTTGTTGTATGTATCAGGATCTTAAAATACTATTAATAATTGTTTTCGTTGCTTATATAGCTATTGAACATTGATCACATGATTAGTATAAATATATGGATTTAAAAAGTCTAATTTACTCTGATAAAGGATGTGATGGCCTCATCCAGTATACGTTCCCCATACAAAGACCATTTGTCAGAGCTTGGAAATGAGGAGGCATCACTGGTCTTCACTCTTGACCATTCCCGAGCTGAGCTTGAACACGTTAAGCATGAGCAGAACCGATGATGGGAGAAGTGGAAGTTAATAGTGATTACCACCGGAGCGATGTTATCTGAGCCACCACAAGAGTCTGTCACCATCACACACCATAACCTTCGGTATTATGTGGGTGTTTTAAGGGGTTATGTAACAAGTCCCTAGAACTATGACTATGTACGTAATTTTTGTATAAAGAGTGTGTATTCATTTTATTATTGTTACATTGTAAATAGTTTTTAAATCAAAAATAGTATTTTGTGTTAATATTCAACTTAGAAATCAATTTTGATGAATAAATGGATTTTTTAATTAAATAATATTTTAATAAAATATTATTAATATTAAATTAGTTTTTATTAAATATAAATTATCGTATAATTTAATTAATGAAATTGTAATTTTTATTAAGGTTTGAAAGCTGTTTTTGTCAAAACACTTTAATTTTCATTAAATGTCTATTTTTATTTTAAATGGAAAAATTCACATATTTAGAAAATTATTTATATAAAAATAATATTATTTTTTGAATCAGGAGGTCAAAATTATCCAGTGATATATTTTCATAATTTTTTTAGACAATCAATTTTTTGGGTAAACATTAAATACTGTTTAAATATATAATGTGTTTTATTACATCCTAATGACACAATAGTGATGTAATAAAATAATATAAACTTTATTTTCGGCAAATATATGTCTTTACATTAAAATAATTTGATTTTGGGATTTTTTTTGAATTATTTTACAAAGCTTTAGTGGACCCTTCAAGGATTATAAAACATTGTGTCTTTTTAAATTGTTTTCCTTGAGAGTGTGACTCACCTCCACATAACAAACCCTATTATTTTAAGAATTTAGTCCATTGGCCTTATAAAATAATGTTTTACACCCCCCTTTGGGAAAACCCATAGGAAAAAACTGTGGGCTAGTTTTTGGTTTTGATTAGTTTAATGTGTGGTGTCCCAAACCTAAATAATAATGAATTCCCTCTCCTTTCCTATATAATCACACCCAAGCTCTCACTTCCTCTTCACTCAAATACTTTGGAGTTCGACTAACCCCCGCCCTCCGCTCTATATAATCCTCCCACCTTTCCCCAATCTCCCACAAATCCTCTCTCAAGACACTCCGAAGCTTTTGGGATGACACTTCCAAGTAAGAATGTTTTCCATTCCCATTTTTTCCAATTTTCTTTAAGTTGTTATGCCCTTTTATTTTCAATTACAAATGTTGGGGTACAATTTATCACATCCCTCCATACTGACCACTTTATGTTTGGATGATGTGATAACCCTTTCTCTCCCATAAATGCCTCCCATGTACAGTCGTTACCATGCCGAAATTCTGTGAGAGATTTCTCTCTCCTCCTTTACATCCAAGTAATTCTTTTATATTATACATCTAAATTCCATTACATTTGTTGGGAAATGTTTCTATATAACCCCCTTACCACACATTTTATGAACATATAATGAGACGCCCATTTATCTCTCATTAACCATTTTCATGAATCATTATGTCACACCGTTATGCTGTAGAAATTGCACCGCATTTTTCCAAGCCAAGATCATTGTGTAGTGAATACCATACCCATGTCTCTATCAGGGGTATTCACCATTATTAACTTATAACTATTGAATGGTACTTTAACTTATTTATTCCACATTACTTAACCATGGAATAACTTATTATTTTTGATTGATTCCATGTTATATGATCCATGTGGCACACTTATGCAAGAAATGAAATGTTTAAAGAGGGTGCGCCCTAATAGGGCTCCAATGCATTGGATAAAGTATAGTATCATGATACATCAAGTGAAATGAGTGTTGACTCATGATAATTCATGTGAAACTAGGTTTTACTCGTGCTTCATGTGAAATGAGTGTTTACACATGCTCTATGTGCAAAGAGAATTAGCTAGTGCTAATTGCATGTTAAGTGTTGTTGCCACATTTCAAAGTTATGATTATCATGATTTATCATGCCTTTATGTTCATGTTTCTCAGGTGCTCCATTTATATGCCTATTTTATAACATGTATTTTATTCCTCATGTTATTCCATGTTTATTCCCTTACTAGGCTTTATAGCTCACCCTTTCTTATGCATGTCCTCATGTTATTCCATGAAATGCTAAGTACGAGGGAATTATAGTGGTCAGGTAAATGATATTTTCAATAAATATATTGTATTTCATATTTTAAGTTGTTATTTAAGGATCATAATCCCCAAAGCACAAGTCTTCTCCATATTCTATGTTTTATCAAGTGAATAATTTATACAATAAATCATGTTTATGTTTTTAATAAAAGTCGGGCTGTTATAGTTGGTATCAGAGGATAGGTTTAGATATTTTTTGGATTACGATTAAAAAACCCTAGTAAAGCCTTAGTTACAAGACTAAGTACAATAAAAACATCCCTATGTTTTTATAAGTATTGATTATGTGGTTTATTAAGTAGATATACATCTCTCTCTGGATACAAGCAGGTAGAGGCCGCTCTAGAAGAAATGTACCTAGGGGTGAAAACCCCGACAAGGAGTTTCGGGATTGACCAAGGGTATCCAGGTACACAGCAATGGGCCTTGCTGCACTCTTTGTTATGAACCTCCCAAGGGATATGCTTTGGTGAATTAAAAAGCTTAGTATGCACCATTATTAAGGGAATAAAAAATTCCCATAAGAAAATATGTTAAGAAATTTATCAAGGATAAGCTAGATTTATCCCTAAGGAGCCACGAGTTAGGATATACTTAACCTTTACAACTTTATCCTTTTTTGATCAAAGTTTCCTTTTTATGCTCCATAGATAAGTATTCAAACCCCCTAATTGTATTCCATATTCATAGTTAAAATATGGAAGGAGGAAGATCACGAAAAACTCTTCTCTCTCTTCCTGAAGAATACTTTGAATGACTATCATGAAGTCGTGCTCAAATGACATTGAAACTTTTTCAAATATCCATGTTACCTGCAAACCAATTTATGAGGAATCCAATACATCTACAGTTTCCTCATTCATTGAAGTATCAAGTCCAATCTATTGTAGAATATTGCACTCTCAACTTTCATACCATACTAAGTGTGGAAAGTACAATCATTGTCTTTTCAAATTCTTATCTTTATTTGAAAATTATGAAGCAAAAAAAAGATTTTCTATATGTTGAAAAAGATGGAGACCTATGAGCATCCTATATGTATGAAATTATAGATTTTTGTCTATGGGTAAATACAAAAACTAATTTACCAAAGCCCTATTTTGTAAAATTTTAAGATGAATCAGTAAGAAATATTTATAAAAAACATGTTCAAGAAGATATTTCAAAATTATATATAAGAAATAACTTTTTAATGAATTATCCATACTTCCATCAATATAAACCAATATGCATGAGGTGTTTTTGGGAAAAATATGTAGATGATTTTTAAAATACGTTGAAGTACCATTGTAACCCATGAACCCTTTATATATTAAGGCAATGATAATAAAAAATAATGAAGATTTCATCAAGAAAATGAAGGAAAAGTACCCACACCTGTTTATTAATTAGAATGTAAAATGGTATTTCGAGGGAAAAATTTCTTAAGGGGGAAGATTGTAACGACCCAAAAATTTATTAATAGAAACTAATCATGATATAATTAAATGTATTATTATGGTTATATAAAATGTAAACTTCATTGGTTGTATGTTTCCAGTTCTTAAAATACTGTTAATAATTGTGACTATTGCTAATATAGATTTTGAACAGTGATCACATGATTAGTATAAATATAGGGCTTTAAAAAATACAAATTACCCAGAAAAAGTAAGAGATGGCCCCATCCAGTAGACATGCCCTGTAAAAATCCGATTTGTCAGAGCTCAGAAAAGAGGTGGCGTCATTGGGCTTCGCTCTTGACCAAGCCCAAGCCGAGCTTTAACATGTTAAGATTAAGTGTAACCGACTACGGGAGAAGTGGAAGTTAATAGAGATTAACATACGAGAGAAGTTATCCAAGCCACCCCAAGAGTCTGTCACCACCAGACACCATACCCTTCGGTCATTTGAGGGTGTTATAAGGGGTTATGTAACAAGACTCTTTCACCATGGGTATGTACATTATTTTTTTTATAAAAAATGTGCGTACATTTTAGTATAGTTACTTTGTAAATTGTTTTTAAAGAAAAAATATTATTTTTAGTTAATACTCAACAAAGAAATATATTTTGATGAATTAATGGATTTTTAAATTAAATAATATTTTAATAAAATATTATTAGTAAATTAATTTTTATTAAATATAAATTATCATATATTTTTAGGAATGCAATTGTAATTTTTATTATGGTTTGAAAGTTGTTTTTTTCAAAACCAATGAATTTTTTATAAATGTTGGTTTTATTTTAAAAGAAAAAATTCAAATATTTAGAAAATTATTTATCTAAAATGAATATTATTTTTAAAATAAGGATGTTAAAATTATCCAACGGTGAATTTTTCATAATTTTCTGATACAATCTAAATTTTGGGTAAAAATTAAATATCTTTTAAATATATAATGTGTTTTATGACAAAATAATGAATAAATAGTGATGTAATAAAATAATATAAATATTATTTTCAGAAAGTATATGTTTTAAAATTAAAATAATGTGATTTTGGGTTTGTGTGGTTTATTTTACAAAGATTCAGTGGACCCTTCAAGGCTTATAAAACATTTTGTCTTTTTAAATTGTTTTCCTTGAGAGTGTGACTTACCTCCACATAAGAAATCCTATTATTTTAAGAAGTTCAGTCATTGGAATTATAAAATATGTTTTTCCACTCCCATTTTTCAACCATTGGCAAAAATTATTTGATGGTTTGTGGTTTGGATTAACTTAATGTGAGGTGTCCCAAACTTAAATAATAATGAATTCTCTCTCATTTCCTATATAAAACCACACAAGCTCCCTCTTCCTTCTCACTAAAAACCTTTCGAGTTTACCAAACCCTAAAATCCTCCCTATAGAATCCTCTCATGTTGGCACAATCCTACAATAAGCCTCTTTTAATCTTTTGGGATCGCACTTCCAAGTAAGATATTTCTTCCATTCTCATTTTTGTCCAATTGTTTTTAAGTTGTTATGCACTTTTTTCATTTAAAAATGTTGGGGTATGATTTTTCAATTCCCCCATAGTGTATTATTTATGTTTGGATAATGGGAGACCCCATTCTCTCTCATTAATGCCTCCCATGTACACCCATTTCCATGATGTAATTCCGTGAGGGGTTTCTCTATCCTCTTTTACATCCAAGTAATTCTTTTGTAATATGCATCTAAATTCCATTACATTTTTTGGGACATTAATCTATATGGCCCCCTTATATTAAATTTCATGTACATATGATGAGACACTCAATTATCTCTCATCAACCATTTTCATGAATCCTTATTCCATGTCGTTATGCTACCGAAATTGCACCACATTTTTCCATGCCAATATCATTTTCTAGTGAATACCATACCCATGTCTCTATCAAGGGTATTCACCTTTATGAACATATACATATTGAATCGTACTTTAATGTATTTATTACACATTAATTAATCATGGAATAACTTATGATGTTGATTGGTTCCATGTTATATGATCCATGTGGCACACTTATGCATGAAATGAAATGTTTAAAGAGGGTGTGCCCTGATAGTGCTTCAATGAATTAAGTAATGTAGAGTATCATTATAAATCATGTGAAATGAGTTTTTACTCATGAAAATTCAATTGAAACAAGGGTTTACTCGTTCTTTATGTGCAATGAGGGTTTACTCATGATCCATGTAAATGAGACTTAGATCATGAAAATTCCATGTTAAGTGTCATTGCCACATTTCCATGTTATGATTATCATGCATTATCATGCCTTTATGTTCTTGTTTCTCTTTTGCTCAATTGATATTCCTATTGTCTAACAGGTATTTTATTCCTCATGTTATTCCATGTTTATTCCCTTATTGGGCTTTATAGCTCACCATTTTCTTATGCATGTCCTCAGGATATCCCATGAAATTCTATGTATGAGAGATTGTAGTGGTCATGTAGATAATGTTGTCAATAAATATGTTGTATTTCATATTTTATGTTTTTATAAAATGATCCTAATCCCTAAAAATATCAGACTTATCGATCTTCCATGTTGTATCAAGTGTAGAGATTATGTAATAAATCATGTTTAAGTTTGTAATAAAATCAGTGTTGTTATAGTATATACTAATATAATTGGGTTCTCAATACATATCCCTTTGATAGACCATCATACTCCCTGAATGTAAGGTGTGTGATGGTGGGGCTTTCATGGGGTTGTTCGGTAAACATGGTTTGGGTCTAGATATCGATGGGATTGAACTTCTCCCATAACTGATTACACTCATGATTAGGTTGTTGGATATCAGCCTGGGATTTCTATCAGTCAATGCCCATAAATTTTATATACCTTAGAAGCTCTAATAAATTGACTTTATAGGGTATTATTCTATTGGTTAAGGTCATCACTTCCTTTGTCTATGAAAAATTGATTTGTTAAATACTTATATTTATACTACTCATGTGATAACTATTCAAAGGCCATGTTACCATAGAAAAAGATACATAACAGTAATTTAAATCCAATTGGATATAATAAAACAAAATAATTTCTTGGGGTTTCTATAACAATAATACATTTAATTAAATAAAAAATGTAATTTTATTCATAACAGTTCAGGCCATTACATTATTCCAACCTCATCAATGGGTTTTTAGTGTTAAAATAATCATATTCCCCTCCCCAACACTATATAGTCTCTGATGTAGTTTATAAAATTCCTAAGGATTACCCTCCCTTAAATAAATAAGCTAGTAAATAACTAATTTGGAAGGGATAGATAGAATAATACTTCTCTAGAAATTATGAGAACATCATGGCTATGTGGGAATAACTGAATGAATGACATATATGTATTATATTTGTTCCCATAAAGACTTTTTAGTATAAGATAATGAAGGATTTTGAAGATTAGTGTATACATTATCTATTATTTATTATTTGGATGACTCTCGACCATCTCAAGATGAAATATTAATCTTAATAGGAGTATACCAACCATATTAAGGTAATAAGTGAGATCTACCTCCAAGATTAATTTTATTGTTTCTCAGTTGAATGATATATAATGTTTGGAAAATAATGTATAGACATCCAATATACATGATTTATTAGTTTAAATACTCTTCTCTGAGTAATCATTGATCTCTCGCTCGATATGTGTATTAGAGGGTGAAGTGAATATGGAGCCTTTCATTTTACCCTCACCAATGGCTGATAGATTACAACAAGAAATTACACATGAAATATTATCAACACAGGTCAAGTCTTTGGTCTATAGTCTATATATACTAGTTGTTTGATCCAGAAAAAACCAACTATTTTTAGAATACAAAAATGACATACTCGATTGGAGCGTTCCATTGGAAAACTCCTCTATCGGGATACTAAGAAGGTCCAACAAGACTCCTAATTCAGGAATGTGAAATTTAAAACTATGGAAAAAGATTCATTAGTAATAATATCATTTTTATAACATGTGATATATCCAAAACATTCTTATATTAAAGCATAAAAATCAAGAAGGCTATGATAACTTCCATCACAGTAGTCTTATAAGAGGTTCGCTATCCCACATGACTTGAAGCATTTTTACCTCCACCAATATAACAAACCATATTTATAATACATTTTATCCCTGATATTTGATATAAATATCCATATAATAAAACAATATAAAATAAATAGGCCAAGTTTCATTGGGTAATTAGATACAAAATCCATTAACTTAAAATAAAATACAACATCATTATTTAAAACTCTATAATGTTATTTAGATTTTCTCAAACTCTTAATACTTCATAGGATAACTTGGAGACATATATAAGGTTGTTAAATAAATCTTGTTAATGGAATAATCATGAATAACATGATGAAAAATAATACATGTGATTCGAGAGACATTTCATGACAACATAAAAATGTTGAAAAACAATACCATTAATTAATGACATGAGAGAATAATATCATAAGATCAATGAATCATAGAAGTGTGGCTATATCATAAAACATGAAATCATAAGCATATGTTGAGGATAACGACCAAGAAACCATAACATTGTGTACTTAAGATAACTACATGTGTGTGATACATGGTATATCATGAGATGAAAACATTGTCCAATGCATTGGAGCACTATCATGGAACACCTTTCATATGACTAACTCTATGTGTGCCACATCGATCATATAAAATATAAATTCACACCATAATTCAAATCCCAGGATTATTGAAGGTGGTTTTTATACATGGAATTCCAAGAATCAAGGGATTATAATTATAATTTATTAAATACCCTTGAATGAAAATAGTGTTAAGTATTCACAACACAAAGGTGTGGAATGGGAAATCAAGTGATAATTTTGATATCATAAAAAGTGTACATAAAAGTTCATATAAGGGATAAATGAGAGAGTAAATTAGTCTCTCATTAATTGGGAAACATTTGGATAGTAAAGTAATGTTTATAAACACAATACAACATGATCAATTGAGAATCAATACGATTATTACAAAGGAAGTGCTTGAATGGAAAAAAGGAGGGAGAGAATATATTACTTTGAGAATATTCATCATAAATACTGGATGAAGATAATAATAATATTAGAAAATACTTAGTATAGATTTATGGAGGTAAAATTATAGGATTTTTATGCTTTTAGGATTTGGATTTAAGATTAATGGGATAATTGGCGGGTATTTATCACAAAAGAGAGGTAATTTTTTAATAATTTGGAAACATAGCCCTTGGATACCTAGTCAACAAAAAATAAAATGCCATTGGTATTCCAATGGGGTTTTAAATAATATTTTCCATGGAGTGGTGGTTTTTAATATTTTATTATTTTCAGAACCAAAATACATAAAATAACATCATTCATGATGTAGATGTTTTTCATTTTCATAAATAATGATCATTAGAATATTAAAATATATTTTTGGATTTGGATGGTTCTTTATATGTTTCAAATAAATAATATTATGACATTAAAATAGCTTATTTTAATGGAAAAATCTATTTATGGTTAATAAATCCTTTTAAAAAATTGATTATATTACTTTTCGGTTATTATGATGTTATAATACTTACTTTATATTCATGTTGAATTTAATTTTTACCCAAATAATTAACTATTGTAGAAAATTATAAAAAAAACCATAATTAGTTAATTTCAATGAGGTGATTTCAAAAATTATATTTATTTTATAAAAATAATTTTCAAAATATTATAATTTTAAATTTTTTTAAAAAATTATTATTTATTGAAAAATAATAGTTCTCATGGCATAATCCACTTTCTAACCATTATGAAAAATATCTTGGACATTATAAAATTATATTACCCTTAATATTTTAGCAGAGTGTTTTAAAATAATATTTCATGAAAATAAAACTTTATTTAAAATTCTTTAATTTATTATAAAATTTTATTTTAATTTAAATTATATATTTTTCAAAAATATAGTTACGTTTTATTTGTATCCAAAAACTATTTATGATTTTCATCTTATATTCATATGTATTTTGTGAAATAATAATTAACCTGGGGTAAAAGATACCACTATTTCATTTCTAAAGAGATATTTGGACCTTTATAATTATATGTTTGATATACATAACCCCTTATTACATCGAAATATAACCTAAGGGTGGGTGTGCGATGGTTTTAATTTCATAGTGTGTCTCAGCTAACATCGATCTAGTAATTATCTATACTAACTTGAATGTTTCTATTTGGTGGTTTCAGTCAAAAATCAATTGTTAGATCGCTTATAGGGCTTGGTCTTGGATGAAACATAGCGATGTGAGAACCCTCTCATGCACTGATAAATGGTCCTCATAAGGCATGTTCGTACTGGTTAAGGCCATGAAATATCCATTCTTTATTAACTTGTTATCATTATAAAATTTAATATACAATAATACCAAAGGACAATTTATGAATGAATACATTACCAATTGTTGTAATTCCTAACATTCATATTGACTAATGGTAAAATTGACCAATTGTTAGGTATCAAACATATATTGGTCTAATCCAAATGATTACATTTCCCACTACACTATATATATTTATATATATATATTCCACCATTCTCATACATTTACTTCAGTTTTATACTTCCTTTGATAATTTTAATTGTATTCATAATGGTTCTCTATCATCTAAAAATCATCATCGCATGAGTTATTTTCAAATAAAAACATGAATATATAGAGTTTAATCTTATGGGTGCACTATACATTATTGTTTATCTTGATGTATTCTTCCTAGCTATTATAGCCTATATGGTTTATATATTTTAATTTTAATTTAATATTCATTCAATATTATTTTAATACATAAAAAATAAAACAATCATTGTGAAATGTGATTCCTTTTATTAACATCAGAAGAAAATTTTGGGTTATTCAGATCTTCCTCCATTAATAAATTTATCCCTTAAATAATATTTCATGAATAAAGGTTATAACAAAGGAGGGTACATATTTTTAATAACATCCACTAGTTCTTATATTTATTCTATTAATTTATTATTCTACTAAATAAATTTGACATGGGGAGTTGTCTTATTGTATAGAAATTTGTCTCTATAGTCCAGGATCTTCACCGAATTATCCTCATAAGAAAAATATGTGACGCTCATTATGTAACTTGTACGTATTCTTTGAGTTTTTATTTATCTTTTTTTAGAGTTCTCTGGAGATGGTGTTTGAATTTAATTTTTTATGGAAAAATGACCCAAGTTCATGGTTGGTTCATGATTATTCAAACTATTAAGTTATCCTTATAAAGGTTAGTATTTGGGATGCTGCACTTTTTCATGGTTTGATCCTTGTTTTGCAAACCCTATGGGGCTCAAGAGTAACCATATAATTTGTTTTTTGGCCAAAAGTATCACCTATATGGTCGGTGCAAAGTTTTTCCAGCCATGTGATCAAACCATGTTAGTTTCCAATGTCATTACTTTTTTTATACAAAAATTCACTTTACAAACTTATGTTGTTTTCCCCATTTCTCTCCCATTTCATGTTCATATCTTCCCATTGTCATTGGAGCTTCCACTCATTGGTTTTGGATTCTCCCCTATCAATTGATTTTTTTATTGAGGTAATTCATAAACTTTTTAATTTATTCCTCTTTCCCCCTCCTCATGCCTTGTTCTCTCATTTACTTGGGAGATAAAATCCTTAGGTGGTGGGTTGTACAAACAAATTTTTAATAATGGGGTTTCTTATATCTCATTGTTTAGGTTTGGGAGGACTAATCTGTTCTAAATCTAATGGTTTTCATTTAAGTATAAAAGTTTAAAACCATTTCTTAGGTATGAGTATCTATATAAGGGTTTTTTCATTCCTAACCATTGAAATATTTATCACCTTTGGTTATTGTTTAATAAAATGACATTTAATTGATTTATGGTTGATTTTTAATTCATGTCTTTGGTAATGCGTGGTTTTGTATTGGTAATTTGAGGTTTAAATTAGGACTTGAAAAGGGGTTTGGTGTAATGCACCCATCATATTTTATAAAATGTATTAAATATGTTTTATAGCTTGAAATTGATTTATAATTAGGTTTTATAAATGCTTCTACCTTGAAGAATTTGTTTTATTAAAATGGTCATTTGTTTTCATTACACTATATTTCAAAATTGGATTTTTTGTATACAACTTTATGTGTTTATTTTCTTATAATTGAGTTGCACATGGGTTACCTAGGGTGAAATAGTGTGTTATAAGATGGACCAAGAAATCCTTTAGGGTGGAAGACAAAGTGAGCTTCCACTTTTTGACCAAAATATAAAGAGTTACCTTGGTATTTAGGCATGGGAAATTTTGGGAGATATTCCCAATGTGTTATATGGTTTATCTAGATATCATGTTATCTTTAGACTATCTCACATTATACCCTTATTGTTAGAGCCAATGGTTCACATTACTTATGAATGATTTATTTATATTATTTCAAGTACATTTTTAGCACCTTGTTGGATTATGTTAACCTATGTTATTTTCATTACCAATTATGTTATTATATAATTATGTTATTATTATACATTTGTTATAACTTGTTTGGGTAGGTTAATAATGTTTATGCAAAATGGGTTTTATTTCATCATTTGATCCATGTTTATTAATATTTTGGAAATATGTTTTGTTTAAAGAACACCAAATGGGTTATTAAAGGAATGGTTTAAAGTGAAATCATTTCAAAGTGAGTGTATGTTCTAAAAAAGGTCCCCACCCTGAAAAGTGGGTTCTCTCTAAAATAAAGACAAACCCTAGCCCAAATTACCATTTTAAATATAAGGGAGAAATCACATGAAACTTCAGGTCATTACATGCAACTCTCTGTTTGGCACACAAATGAATTGCACATCCAAAGTGATGCTAAAATACAAGGTTGAGTGGGATCACATGGAAGCCTTTAGATATAGAAGATTTGTTTTTCACATAACATTACGATGATTCACGTAACATTGACATTGGTGCGCAACAAATTTTCATGAAAAAGGAACCAATGAACCACTAAATTATTCAACCACCCCCAGATATAAAATTCTTGATAGTCACACAACTAATTTGTTTGACACAAGTATCTTTTAATGACTGTAGTATCCCATTTTGGTTATAAATAGAGCACCCCCCCCCCATTTAGAGGATTGACCTATGTAAATTAAAGCATCCACTTTCGCTATCACAACCCACTCTTCCATGACATTGTGTAACTCCAGACCTTCATGGATCCCCTAAGGTAGAGAAATTACAGAATTTACATGGGACCCAAATTGTCTTGGATGGTGTTTGATATTTCATTGTCAAACATCCCATAAAGGCTAGGTGGGTGCACCAAAGACGATTTCCATTCACACAACATCAATATATGCATGACTCTAGAGGTTTCACTCACTTATGCCCCATATATCCATGTATGCTCCTTGTGATGGAGCCAATAGTTCATGAAACCCCATTTTCACATGCAAATGTAGAGTTATGAGTAATAACATCGAGGTCCCTGACCCATTACCTCCATTATTAAACTATGGTTTCATGCAAGTTGAAAGATTTGGTGCCTCATGCCTACTCTGACTAGGTTCACCTGTGACTTGATCACCAACAAAACCCATATCATCAACCCTCATGTTTGGCCTCTTTACATAAAGAATGTTTTGGGTAGTTTTATCAACTCTTTATCCCAAGAATAAGAACCCTAATGTCAGAATATCCACCTGAAACTTCACTATGGTAGTTTTTATAAAATGTTCTACCTAGAGGTGTATACCTTGTGGACTCATAAGCCCTAAAGGTAGAATCATCACGGGAAACTAGCCACCATTCTTTTATAGGAGAGATAGTGTTGTATCCTTCTCTCCTTGTTCAAAATGGTCTCCCTGGGTATAGGACACTACAACATCTGAGCTTCATGATGTAAAACTACATATCCTAATGACCTATTCAAATGAAATTAAATTTAATGGAAATGTCCCTAGTACATGATATTAAAATATAACCCTACCTTGTGCAGTGAACACAATATTCCCCATGTATAACTGGAATGGGATGAAACTGCACCTCCTACCGAATTTGATAAACACTGGATGTCCCATTTATTATCATCATAGGATGAAACCACTTTCAAAACCATGGGATGAGACACATACAACGGGAATCCCACATGTATAATCCCCAAAACAATCCCTACACACTATGTGATGATCCACCTACATTGGGAATACTCAATGCCTAAGCCCCACACCATACATTTTTGTATCTCCTTCTATGATGTGAGAATACTTACCACATGATGATAAAATTAATAGACTAATCTTATCATGTGACAAAAAAAAAGTTTCAGTCAAATAATGTGGGTTTTGATCCCTATCTCCTAACACAGTATGTAGAACAGCTCCCTGAGGCCCAATCCCTAACATACCTAAGATACCTCCCTGATGTAAGATACCAAGAACACCAAAAAAATCTGTACATATTCCCATTGGAAGTGTAATGCCCACACCCCAATTACCAAGATTCGGTGAATTATTTTAATTCATTGGCATGATTACAATGAATCAAGTCCCGAAGGACCGATCATTTTAGTAGTCTTGGAAAATAGATTACATACATGAACGTCACATTACACATTAGAAAATAAAACACAACATAAATGATCCTTTGAGAACACCATTAATCCCCTAGCCTAACCCTGATTATCAATCATAATACACTTCTTGGAATCCTGAGAAAATTAAAACATAGAAAGGGGTGAGCTCAGATGATCAGTAAGGATAACAATATAGCATAAACTTTCATAAATAAGAATAAACATTTAAGGAATTGTATAAGACTAAAACAAAAGCCTTTTAGACTTAAACTTCAGCATAATATTGAAAAGATTAAATTAAATAATTCCATTTACTTATTCACATTGATATTCTACTAGTTGAATAATCACATGCAATATCAATAGCCACTTTAATTATGATGGAATGCATAATTCCAGACTTTAATAACCAAATAGTCAAGGCCTTGTGCTGAGACTACAAATCAGAATTTTTCAAGGCCTTGTTCCAATACACTAGTTTGTCTCATGAGACCTACCGATCCATCAAGGAGCTATAGTAGGCACCACCCATCACTTACTAACTCCAATTCATTCCTCATATGAACAGGTTTAAACATAACATAAACATTCGTATTAAAACTACCATATGAAATGTCAATACTTTCTTCATAAACCATGAATGGTATAAAAAATAACACATCCACGGTCAAACATAGCATCAGTAATTCAATATAATATGGAATATGGTATCATAATAAATCAACTTCAAAGATGTTTAAATCCATCAAAGGATGTTAACATAGATGAAAATGATGAGTAAAATGCTTTGAGAGAAATACCCAATTTTCATGGAATAGTTTAAGTCTCAAAATTTATAAAGGAAGTTATATACATGATATTTTTGAATCAAAGTGTCCCATACCACTTTGAATCGTTTGAAAAGAATTATAATTTCAAAACATTCATGTCCATATAAATAAATCCTTAAAATCATTTTGAAAACATGGACATTGATTTAAAGTGTTTAGAAAGATAAATCTTTAAAACATTTAATATGATGATCTATTTAAATATAACCTCCCATAAAACCATAAAATATCCCTTTTGAAAACATTTTTATGAAATATGTGTATCAATGATAAATATGTCCCAAAACATACTTACACATTAATAATCCCGGATAAATAATGAAATTGAAGAAAAAACCCTTACCATGTACCTTTCCTTGGTCGAGGGTAGGTTAACCTCCTGTATAATGGTGAAATTATTTTTATTAAATTATACAAGAATCATATATATTAATATGATATCATATATGTTCTTTTAACATTGCATTGTTAATAATTTCATAGTATTATCGTTGTTTCGGGTGTTAATGGATTTGTTTTCATTTATATTATTTGTTATGTGAATCATATGTTTTATAGATAGGATGTATATTATTAATATTCAGAATGATATTAAGTCTTTAAACATTATTTTTAATCATATAATGAAAATTATTCTTGAATGGATATGATGGGGAAAGAATCTCATCGGGTTCATGGAGACGGTAATTCATATGTATGCACGTATGGTGACATGTCATTCAAAGGATGGATAGAATAATGAATATGGTTGTACTATATTTATAATAACATCACAGTATATAGAGGATACTGGAGTTATTATTTTATAATGGAAACAACAAGGAAAGAATATGAGGAAGAAGAAATGAACTTGAATGAGGTGATGAAATATTTACCTCTTCTTCGGGTTCTTCCTTTTGATTTGATCAAAAGGGCTCCTTAAGTTGGCTTTCTAACTAAATGAAGGCCTCTAGGATGAAGTGAGGGAAGTTGAGACAATATTTTTCAGTTGTTGGCCGAGACAAATGGATTTGGAGGTGTGAAAGTAAGAGAAGGGGAAGTGCCCTTTTTTAATAGAGGTGAGGGTCACGTTAGGAAAATATTGAAATATTATTTTATAAGAAAATAATTTTTGACCTCTAATGGCTCCAAAATGAAATATTTAAAATATATGGTGGGGAATGGGTCGAAAGCCTCTCATCCAATAGGTTTTAGATAGGTTTTGGTCACCATATTAACCTTGACTTTTATAATTAACTCTTAGTTAAAAAGTTTGATATTTACCATGTCTCTTTGTATTTTTATATTATATGGTTAATAAACATAGTATAAAATAACAATCGAACACCAATTGGTTCATTTATGTCACATATATTATTATAAAAGTCTTTTGGTAGAACCATAGATTTTTGGGACTATTATATCAATTAATAATATAATATTTGTTTTAAAAACTATTTTATGTCAATTTTGACACTATTTGGTTTTTTGTTTTTGTTAAATTCATAACAGCATTATTACTTCAAAAAAAAATTTATTTAATCAACCTTTACATGTCATAATAACCAATAAAAGTAGTGTAATTCATTAAAGGTATTAATTTACATTTATTTGCGTATTTAAAATATTCATTATTTTAATATTTAATTAACAAGGTAATTATTGCATCACCATTTTGTCATAATTAAATTGACTTATTTAATTTCTAAAAATTAAAAATAAAATAACATTATTTATGAAACAGTATTATCTTTCTAATGAATATTTATAGTCGAATTTAATTATTTTTTAACCCTATAGTAAAAATATTTTAGTTATTAAACTTTGATTTTAACCTTTTTAACTCTCCTTTAAATAAAATAATAATAAATGTCCTAATCTAAACCAAGTGGACCTAAAGGATCATATTTTATTCCTATGGTTGTTTTTTGTTGAAATACACCCATCCAATAGAATTAAGACAAGTGTTAGGGTAATAATAAAATCATTTTTATCCTTAATTACCCTATTTACTTTTAATCGTGGTAAATAAAAATAAAAAGTTACTATTTACCAAAAATTATTTTCATCTTATTGAACCAAATTTTACTTACTGATATCAACTATGTCTCTTAGATTTTTTAAATTCAACATACATAAGTAGTAAAATTAAGTTTTATAAAAATTATCAAATACTCCTAGGAGGTGGATAAATGATGGTAAAAAATTCAATAAACAATTTATATATCTAAAATTATTATAAACTGACTCCAATAAATTACATTGAACTTATATAGGTATTATGTTAATATTTTGACCTAAAAAAATTTAAATAGAATAAATAATCATTTAAATAAAAAGTCTGTTTTAAACAATAACTCAATGTTTTTCAGTATTCATCAAAAATTGAAAGTTATCAGAGAAAAACCAAATATTTATTGAAACTAAATTCTTATGTCCCAATTCTAAAGAAAAAGTTTATTTTATCGAATTGAATATAAAAAATTTTCAATAATTTTATTTTTAAATGGTTCTTCATTAATTGGTGGTAAAATTGAATTTTTTGAAAAATACTTCATTTATTTGAAAAAAATAAATTTTTTCATACATTATATATAAGAAACTCATAGTACGGACTCTAAAATTATAAAAATTATATAAAGCTCAAAATTCAGTGAATACTATTCATATCCGCTTTTAAACAGCTGGTTTGGTAAGTCATGGTGCGCTTGAACTAAGTGTTGCGTGTAGTGTAAGTTATTTAATTACTCTGAAGAAATAGTGTACTATGAAATCATGGGGTTTTACATTCTTCCCTCCTTCAATAAATTTCATCCTCACAATTTGAAATTGTTCTTCGAAAATAAATTGTTGAAAATAGAAAATTCTTTTGTGGGAAAACCACATCGGAAATTGGGTTAATAAAATTATTCTTAATAAGAGGAAAAGGGGAATGAAAACGTCACCACCAAATTATGATCTTGATTAGGAGAACATTGGTGGAAATTAGAGACACATAATTGGAGGAAAAACATAAATATTTATAGGGAGTGATTGAGTTCATTAATCTCAAAAAATTGTAGAATTGAGGGCCTCAAAGCCATCAATCTATGATGATTTAAAATATCATCAGTTCAACAAATCATAAGGTATTAGGATAACACATTTTTAGTTTTAATATGCCTTACCTAATATTTAAGAATTAATTTATTCATAGATTAATAGAATAAGGAAAAAAATATATACTTGAAAAGTAGAGTTCCATCCTTTAACTAATTTCTACCAGAAACTCATCTTTCACTCTAAAAGATAATAGAACTTGAAAAAAATATTTTATTTATCCTATTCATATAGGGCTCCAAAAAAATGAATTTATAATTCATCTACCAGACCTTTAAAAAAACTAAATTATTCAATCCAAGACATCACGTGGGCCAGGGGTAGGTGATACACCCTTGTCACCCTTTAGTTGCAGGTTCAAGTCTTGCGGCCTTTCCGGATGCGACGGGTTGCTGCCCGACCTCCGGGTTGTCCTTTCTATGGAAATCCAAAAATAAACTAAAATTATCAAAAATAATTCTTTCCAAACTCACATTCCAAAATATACAAGGAAGGTAAAAACAGTTAATATCCTTTTTTCCACGTAATAACATGTGAACACCTTCATCATGTATTCTTTTAAAACACTTCATCATCCTGATTTACCATATAACCTTATTGATTATATTCATGCTATCTTATTCCTTATAGAATATTGGATATACTCCTATCAAAAAATGTTGTAAAATATACAAATGATGGAATATATGAATAATTAATCATTTTCAAGGTAGTCAAGAATATACAATATAATTTATCCAAATCAATCATATATTATTCCAAAAAACACTACCTCGGTATGAGAACCATATTATGGTTTATATTTCTCTCAATCATATATTTTCCAAAACAATTAACCTACTATTGAGTCACATTTCTTGGTTCTATACAATCTCAAGTCCTTAATGAAATAGTACTGTTGTACAAGCCTTATATACTCTATAATTCTTATACCACGTACATTATTAATACAATAATCAAATTAAACAATACGTTATTAACAACGTAAGAAATCTAATCATTGATCTTCATCTTCGGTAGTATCATAATTTGATTATTATTGAAATAGAATCATTTTTGGTATACTCTGATGACTTTTACATTGATTCGTGTAGTGTCCCAATGCCTTGCAGATGAAGCATTGTACATTTAAAACTTTTTTCTTACCCTTAAAATCCTATACATGGTGTCCTTTTTCTCCACAATTATAACAATCTCCCATTCCCTTCAAGCATTTACCAAGGTGAATGTTATCACATATGGGAAAATCATTCTTTTCCCTCTGCCCTTTATCCATCTTTTTCTCTTCCATCCGTTTCATCTCTTTCTTCCATTCACATCCATAGGACTCAGATAATTATTTATGTATCTTATTAACACATGATACTATTTCTTCATATGTTGAGAATACATGTGAGGATATTTACCTTCTAAATTTTGGCTTAATACCATGAAATTCATGACCCTTCTTACAATTTTAATCATATGTATTGCTGGAGTTCACATTCCTTCTATTGGGCGCCATTTCTATACAATGGAATACAATAGGTCAGTTTATGAATTTCCATGAATAATTACAAAATTGTAAAATACCTAATGTAAATTGAATAGTTTATGGATATAATCCATAATCACAAAAATATTTTCCTTGAGAATGTATATACTTATAAACCCTTCATAATGGATTGTAATGAAAATGATAATTCTCCTAAGCATATCCCCCGGGAGTGTCGTAACCAAGAGTGCAGCAAGGCCCGTTGTTGCGCACCTGTTCCTATTAGAGTCTATCTCAAAGTGATGCTTTCGAGTTTTACCCCTAGGTACATATGTTCCAGAGCCGCCTATACCTGCTCGTATCAAGACAAAGATGTGTTTCTTAGAAAACTCACAAAATCTCTACAATACCAAAATTCTAGGATGTTCTTCTATACGAATCCTCAAAGTCTATCTTAGGGTAATGTGATCTAATCAGTGTTTCTCTAAATCTAGATTCCAAGGTCTATGATAAACCTCCCTCTGATACCATCTATAATTCCCCGACCCCAGTTACCCAGAGTCGGTGCATTATTTTAATACATTTAAATGATTACAAGTAATCAAGTCCTGAAAGACCGATCAGTTTAGCAGTCTTGGAAAATAGATTACATACATGAATGTTACATTATACATTAGAAAATAAAACACAACATAAATTATCCTTTGATAACTCCATTAATCCCCTATCTTAACCCTTCTTATCAATCATAATACACTTCTTGGAATCCTGAGAAAATTAATACATAGAAAGGGGTGAGCTCAGATGCTCAGTAAGGATACCAATATGACAGGAACATTCATAAATAAGCATAAATATTTAATGAAATGTATAAGACTAAATCAAAAACCTTTTAAAATTAAACTTCATCATAATAAGGAAAAGATACAATAAAATAATGCCATTTACTTATTGACGTGGATATTCTACTAGTCAAATAATCACATGAAATATCAACAGCCACTTTCATATTGATGGAATGCATAATGCCAGAATTTCATAACCACATAGTAAAGGCCTTGTGTCAAGACTACAAATAATATTTCTTCAAGGCCTTGTGCCAAGACACGAGTTTGTCTCACGAGACCTACCAATTCATCGAGGAGCTATAGCGTCTCCACCCGTCACTTACTAAGTCCAATGCATTCCTCATATGAACAGGTTTAAATATAACACAAACATTCGTATTAAAACTAGCATACAAAATGTCAATAGTTTATTCATAAATTATGACTGGTATAAAAAATAACACATCCACATTCAAACATAGTGTAAATAATAAAATATAATATGGAAGATTGTATCATAATAAATCAACTTCTAACAAATTTAAAATCCATCAAAGGATGCTGACAGAGATGAAAATGATTAGTAAAATGCTTTGAGAGAAATACCCATTTTTCATGAAATCGTTTAAAAGTATCAAAATTTATAATGGAATTTATTTAAAAGCAATTTTTTAATAAAATTGTTCTATACCAATTTGATACTTTTGAATATAATTATCATTTCAAAACATTCATTCCCATATAAATAAATCCTTAAAATCATTTTGAAAACATGGACATTGATTTAAAGGGTTTAGAAAGATAAATCATTAAAATATTTAAAATGATGATCTAGTTAAATATACCCTCCCATAAAACCATAAAATATCCTTTTTGAAAACTTTTTAATTAAATATGGGTATCGATGATAAATATGTCCCAGAATGTACTTACACATGAACAATCTCGGATAAATAATGAGATTGAAAAAATAACTCATACCTTGTACTTTTCCTTGGTCGAGGGTGGGTTAAAATCCTATATAATGGTGAAATAATTGTTATTAAATTATACAAGAATCATATATATTAATATGATATCATATATTATCTTTTAACATTGCTTTGTTAATAATATCTTAGTATTATCTTTGTTTCGGGTGTTAAAGGATTCATTTTCATTTATATTATTTATTATGTGATTCATATTTGTTATAGATGGGATGTTTATTATTAATATTCATAATGATATTAAGTCTTTAAACATTATTTTTAATCATCTATATAAATTTATTCTTGAATGGATACAATGGGGAATGAATCTCATCGCGTTCGTAGAGATGGTAATCCGTACGTATGCACGTATGGTAACATATCATTCAAAGGATGGATAGAATAATGAATATGGTTATACCAGATTTTTAATAACATTATAGTATATAGAAGATACTGGAGTTATTATTTTAGAATGGAAACAACAATGAAAGAAGAAGTGGAAGAAGAAAATAACTTGAAAGAGGTGATGAAATATTTACCTCTTGTTCGACATCTTCATATTGATTTGATCAAAAGGGATCCTTACGTTGGATTTATAACTAAAGGAAGGTATCTAGGATGAATTGAGGGAATTTTAGGGGATATATGTGTAGGGGTTGGCCGATCCAATTTGCTTTGGAGGTGTGAAATTTAGAGAAGGGGAAGTTCCCTTTTATAAGAGAGGTGAGGGTCACTTTAGGAAAAGTTTGAAATATTATTTTATAATAAAATCATTTTCTTTTTATAATGGCTGAAAAATTAATTATTTAAAATATAATTTTGGAATGTGTTTAAATCCTCTCAATCAAAAGGTTTTAGACAGGTTTAGATCACCATATTAACCTTAACATTTAGATTTATCTCTTAGTTAAATAGTTTGACATTTTCCATGTCTCTTTGTATTTTTATATTATATGGTTAATAATATTACTATAAAATGCCAAAAAAACAACTATTGGTTCATTAATTTCACATATATTATTATATAAGTCTTTTTAAAAAACAGTAGATTTTTAGGACTATTATATCAATTAATAATATAATATTTGTTTTAAAAACTATTTTATGTCAATTTTGACATTATTTAGTATTTTGTTTTTTAAATTCATAACAGTATTATAACTTCGAAAAATATCATTTAATCAACCCTAACATGTCATAGTAACTTAGAAAATTCGTGTAATTCATTAAAATTCTTAATTTCCATATATCTGGGTATTTAAAATATTAATTATTTTAATATTTAATTAATAAGGTAATTACTACATCATCATTGTGTCATAAATAAATTAACTTATTTAATGTATAAAAATTATAAATAAAATAAAATTATGTAGGAAATATTTTTATCATTCTAATGAATATTTATAGTCAAATTTATCTTATGTATAACCCTGTATTAAAAATGTTTTAGTTATGAAACATTGATTTTAACTCTTCAAACTCTTCTTTAAATAAAATAATAATAAATGTCCTAATCTAATCCAAGTGGACCTAAAGGACCATATTTTATTCCTAAGGTTTTTTTTGGTCGAAATAAACTCATCCAATAGAATTACGAAATGTTTTAGGGTAATAATAATATCATTTTTACCCTTAATTGCCCTATTTACTTTTAACCGTGGTAAATAAAAGTAAAAAGTTACTATTCACATAAATTATTTTCATCTTATTGAACCACATTTTACATACTCATATCAACCGTGGATCTCTTATTTTTGAAATTCAACTCACATAAGCCGTTAAATTATTTTTTATGAAAATTTTCAAATACTCCTAGGAGGTGGGTAAAAGACGGTAAAAAGATCAATAAAATTTTTATATATCTAAAATTATTATAAACTTACTCCAATTAATTAAATTGAAATTATATAGTTATTATGTATCTATTTTGACCTAAAATAAATTTAAATATAATAAATAATTATTTAAATAAAAAGCCAGTTTTAAACAATAACTCGGTGTTTTTCACTATTCATCAAAAATTGAAAGTTATCAGAAAAAAAACCAAAAATATATTGAAGCTAAATTCTTAAGTCCCGATTATAAAGAAGAAGTTTATTTTGTCAAATATAATATAAAACAGTTTCAAATATTGTATTTAAAAAGGGTTCTTCATTAAAAGGCGGTAAAATTGCATTTTTTGAAAAATACTTCTTTTATCTGAAAAAAATTAATTTGTTCTTAGATTATGTCTAAGAAACTCATAATACAGATTCTAAAATTAAAAATATTATATAAACATCAAAACTTAATTAATACTATTCATAACCGCTTTTAAACGGCAGGTTTGGTAAGTCGTGGTGCGCTTGAACTCAGTATTGCGTGTAGTGCAAGTTATTAAATTACTTTGAAGAAATCATGTACTATGATATCTTAGGGTGTTACAGGAAGGTGGAAATTCCAATGTGTGATCATCATCCCTATGGAATCACACTAAAAACAAAAAAACAAACTATTAAAATTCACGGCCGATTGTTGCCTATCGACCAGTCAAGGTTACGGTGCTATGCTAATGTGTATAGTAGCACTCGGGTCGAATCCTCGGTGATGGTACTTCATAATTGTCGTTTGTTTTTAGTTGACTGTATTAGGATTAGGTGGGTTTGTTTGTAGATCTTAATTTAAATGATTGATTTTATATAATTGATTTAACAAATTGATAAATATTGGGGTGAGTTCATCATTAGGTAGTTAATCTTGTGATATCCTTGAGCTTTGCTTTAAAGTCCATTTAAATTAACACATACTTCCCAAGTTGATGTCGATTACAATTCCTAAGTGTTAAAGCTTTAATCCAAGCCATAACTTAATTAGGATTATAATCTCAATTAGTACATGTTTATGGTAGTGTATCTGTGGTTCCAATAATCCATGGAAACCATATGCTAAACAAAATATGTCATTAATCCATGACATATTAAGTCCAACTAACACAATGTTAAATTAAAGAATAATCATCGAGAAAATACTCTCAATCACATAACATCCCTAAATTACAACTCACCCCAATAATACATTTACTCATCCATTAAAATTATTTCTAATCTGGTTATAATTATTATGATTATAAATTAAGAATATAAGATAAAGAAAGGGATAAGAAAAGATTTTTACGTCGAACACACACACACCCACGAACGATGATGATAATTAAAAACAGATTTTCGATTGAATGAGGAAGAAAAAGAAGGGAATATGATTCATCTGAATTTAAAATATTTTAAGAACATAAATATTAAAATACATAATGTGGATGAGAATAAGAGATATTGAAGAAGAAACTTGCATTAAAACATAATAACAAAAGAAAGGACTTACAAAATTACAAAAACAAAGAACATGAAAGTAACTGAAAACAAAGAAAGGAGGAAAGGTCTCTCAAGTGAAAACGTGAGTATGGAAGATACTCCCAAGCCTTTGGAAAGGCTATGTTCATGCCAATATTTTCTCCTCTCTTCTGAAATGCCAACCCCTCTCAAGGAGAGAAGGGGAGAGTATTTGTAGCCCAAGGAGTGGACTGTTTGCATTCCCAATCTGTCCCTCCACTTGCATCGCCATGTTGGCTATTCATACAGCCAAATCTCGAGCAATCTCCTTATTCAAAGTTCTTGATAATAAAGTTTTACGGCTACTCTCAAAATATGGAGTTATATGGAATTAAGGATCAAACGTTATGGCCGGTTGATTAAACAAAGTTAAACTTTCCATTTCAATCCATTCTTTTTAAAGTCCAAAATGTGAAAGGGTTTTGTAATATGAATATGCCTCAAAATCAGAATGATTTCTTCAACAGAGTAGGCCACCTATATCTCCTCTTTCACGCCGAAAAATCTCAGCTCGATGGGATTCTTACATCATGAGACATGTCATGCATACTATACGGATTTTAATTCTTGGCCAGAATGGTGGGCTGGATTTTAAAGCTTCATTTGGGCCCATTGTTCTTAGATTTGGGCCCTGAAATTTTTATACAAGACCTCTTGCATTGTCCCCAGAACTATGGTGGAGAATAATAGAATTTTGACTTCTTCATGTATCTCAGTAAATCAATCATCATGAATAGTCCAGTTTCTTCAAAGATTCATTGGTCTTGTTTGTGAGGACCATATGACCCATTAAATGGAAGAATTGGCTCATGGTACCTTCTAATGAAATGTTATATATTTAATGGGGAATCCTAAAAAACAATAACCACACAATTTTGATCAGTATAGTGATATTTATTAGTAAAATAGTAAAATGGCTCAGTTGGACTACTTCTAAAAATTCTCAAAAATTATACTTAATATTAAAACATTAATATTTCACACAAATTATGCACATTTCATATAAAATCAGTAAAGGGAGTATATAATAAGTCATGAAAAATATTAATAACATCAACTCCCCCACACTTAGTTTTGTGCATGTCCTCATGTGCAAAAAATATAAAAACATGACAAAATCATTTTCACTCACCAATAAATATTAAAATTTTGTTTTCTCCAATCAGGGGAGGTTTAGACTATTTCACTCATCCATTTTGAATTCCACCACAAGTTGTTATAGATAAAATGTTCCAAAAATAATTCATTTTTTCATGCTCAAATTTAGAAATGGAAAATGTGGATACTCAAAACTCACACCTCTCAAGATGGTAAAATTTATTTGTGGAGGTTCACTCTTTCACCAACCAAAAGTGAAAATATTAGAGTTTGAAAAGAGCTCTCACCTTCCAATCCCTATCCAAAGTGAAAAATAATCAAGAGTACTTTTTATGGGGGTTTTATATGGCTATGGGATGGTAGGAATATAATGACCAAGATAGAATAAGAGGGGTAAAATACCAACATAGAAAAAGCAATGCACGTTTTTTTGAAATAAAACATGGAAAGAAATGAAAACACATATTTACAAGGGAATGATTGTGTGAAGAAAGACACAATAGAGGAAGAAAATATGACGGGGATGAGAAGATGAAATATTTAAAAAACACAAAACTTTTCCCAATGATATAAGAATATAATTCAAGTGTCCTTTTTTATTTGTTTTTTCGAAAGTTGACCTTGAAACAGATCTCACACTCATATCCCAACCCATGTTTGATCTCATCATGACACTAATTGTACTAGTTATAAAAAGATCAAAGGTTGAGAAAGAGTGATTTTTGACCTACCCAAGACACACCCCATGTTTTAAAAAAAAATTGATTTTTTTTCATCATGTTTGATTTCTTTTGAACACTTGTCAAAAGCATTTACAAAATTACATAAATGGAAGTACATTACATTCCCCAAAACACACTGAATGATAACCTCTACCCTACACTAAAATGGATGATTTCCCTCAAGAAGATGGTAACTCGTTGAAAATCAATAATAGGGTACCCAAACAATGAAATCCATTCCCCCCACAAATAAATTTCAAAAAAAAATGCAATGAAAATCCATGTTCATATTGGGTGGGAAAATGTATTGGGCTTGTAATGTGTCTATCAAAGAAAAGGTTTTCATAGGCTCGAAGGGGCTTTCAAAAGGATGATTAATGTAAGGGAAATGGGAGGCTATTTGGCTATTGTGATTCTCATGTGGTTCAGGAAATGCCTCTATCATATTAATGCACACTAAGGCAGTAAATTCAGCTCGAAGGTCCACAAACTCAAGACTCACAAATGTTTGTGAAAACACACATTTCGAAAACATGGCCATAGGTGGCCTTGGAATGAAAGAAAATGTTTTTCCTCATAGTTCAGGAAAACCATTTTCCAAATAAAAAATTGAGCATTCAAAATTTGTTAATTTTTACAAAAAATTCATTATCCAAAGTCATGATGAAAATACAAAATTTTTGAGTTGAAAAAACGTCTGTTAACTCCCCAAAATGGTTGGAGAAAATTTCAAAACATGATGGTGACTAAGCATGAATCTTTAATGTTTTGTATTTTATTAAGTGATTTTTTTCTTGGTTTTTATGAGTTTTTTAGGTTTTAATAATTTTTCTGTTTTTTTATAAAGATACACCCACACAAAAGATAATATGAAAAATAAAGGTTTTGATAAAGAAAGTGGTAAAAAAATTAAAGAGAGAAGAAAAATAAGAAAGAGGTAGATAGAGGAAGAGATAGAGAGAGAGTTAAAGGGAAAGAGGTTCCCCTGGTTTAGATTTTGTGGGTCGTCATCTCCATCTGGTGGTGGGTTGACTGGAGAAGTTGGGTATCCAATGGAAGTAGATGATGATCCAGGATTGTGTGTCCTCTCATAGTGATGCTTTAACCGATGTCCATTAACCGTGAATGTCCTTTTGGAAGAGGGGTCTTGGAATTGCACTGCACCAAATGGGTAAACATTAGTAATAACAAAAGGACCTTCCCAACGAGAATTAATCTTAAAATGGTGAAGTAGGAATCGAGAATTGAAGAGCATTACATTTTCAAATTCATGAAATACCTTTCTCAAGATGTGTCTGTCATGGAGTACCTTAGCCTTCTCTTTGTACAGATTGGAATTCTCATAAGATTCAATTCGAAGCTCCTCCAGTTCATCCAATTGCAACAGTCTTTCTTCACATGATTTTTCACAATCAAAATTACAGGTTTTCACAACCCAAAAAGGCTTATGTTGGATTTCAACTGGTAAGTGACACGCTTTACCAAAAACTATCCTAAAAGGATACATCCCAATGGGTGTTTTATAGGTAGTTCGATAAGCCCAAAGGGCTTCACCAAGTCTCTCAGGCTGGTATTTTCTTGTGGGCTTAACAATTCTCTCAAGTACCCTTTTCACTTCATTATTAGAGAGTTCAGCCATGCCATTTGTTTGAGGGAGGTATTCAGTTGATGTTTTATGTACAACACAATTATTTTTTCAGAAGATATTTCATGGTTCTATTACAAAAATGGGTTCCTAAGTCACTGATCAAGGCATGTGGTGTGTCAAATATTGGGAAGATGTTGGTCTTTAGGAACTCGCTAATAGTATGAGCATCATCCTTCCTAGATTGTTTGGCTTCAACCCACCTTGAAACACAATCGACCGCAAGAATAATGTATGGGAATCCATTGGAAGGGGGAAATGGTCCCATGAAATCCATTCCCCAAACATCGAAGATCTCACAGAAAATTAAAGGCTTCTGGGGCATTTTATTTATCATGGAAATTGTGCCAAACTTTTGTCAAGTGGGAAACGATTGACAGAACTCGTGTGAGTCCTTGAAGAGTGAAGGCCAGATGAATCCATAGTCTTGGAACTTTCAGGAGGTCCTTTGTGGTCTAATGTGGCCACCTCTGGGAAGCGAGTGACAGAATTCTAATATGGAAGAATGTTCATTTTCATCGACACATCTTCTTATTACCATGTCAGCCCCAGTTTTCCAAAGTTTATTTTCTTCCCAAAAATACTATTTTGAATCACTTTTCAACTTATTTTTTCTTCTTCTGAAAACCTTTCAGGAAAAACACCAAAAAACAAGTAATTTACAATTGGGGAATACCATGGTATATTTGGAGTGAGAGATGAAAGGTGCTCAGTGGGGAATTTAGGATAGATGATTTCATATTGAGATGAATTATAAATTCTACTCAAGTGATCAGCAACAAGGTTTTCTTTTCCTTGCCTATCTCTGATTTCAAGGTCACACTCTTGGAGAATTAGGATCCATCTTATTAGCCTCATTTTGGAATCACTTTACTTGAGCAAGAACTTTATAGCAGAATGGTCTGTGAAGATTATGATATGGCACCGAAGAGATAGGTCCAGAATTTATCTATGGAAAAAACCACTACTAAAAGTTCCTTTTCAGTTACAATGTAGTGAGATTGAGTTTCATCCAATGTTTTTGAGGGATAACATATGACATGGGGAATTATTTCTCTTCTTTTACCAAGAACAGCCCCAACAACTCTATCAGAAGCATCACACATCAACTCAAAGGGTAATGACCAATCTGGGGGTTGGATTATAGGGGCAGATGTAAGAGCAGTTTTGAGTTCAATGAAGTCTCTTTTGAAAACCTCATCAAAATGGAAAGTGACATCATTTTGGAGAAAATGAGTGAGTGGGATGGAAATTTTACTGAAGTTATGGATGAATCTCTGATAGAAACTAGCATGACTGAGAAATGAATGGATGTCTCGAATAGAGTTGGGTTCAGGAAGTGATTGGATCACTTCAATTTTGGCAGGATTGACTTCAATACCATATTTTGAAACTATGTGCCCTAGAACAATCCCATTTCCAACCATGAAGTGACATTTTTAAAAATTTAACACAAGGTTACACTTGACACACTTTTGAAGGATTAGAGAGAGTGAATTCAAACAAGATTCAAATGAATCACCGTAAATGGTGAAGTCATCCATGAATAATTCCATGCAGTGTTCAATGAATTCTTAAAAGAAACTCATCATACACCTCTAGAATGTTTCAGGAGGATTACAAAGGCCAAAAGGCATTCTTCTATATGCATATGTTCTAAAGGGGCATGTGAAAGTAATCTTTTCTTGGTCCTGAGGTGAGATTGGGATTTGAAAATAGCCAGTTTATCCATCAAGAAAGCAATAGTGTGACTTTCCGGCTAATCTTTGTAGCATTTGATCAAGGAAAGGAAGAGGGTAGTGATCTTTTCGTGTTTCAACATTCAATTTTCTATAGTTGATGAACACACGGCATTTGTTTTTAACTCGAGTTTTGACTACCTCTCCATGTTCATTTGTGACAACAGTTCTCCCACCCTTCTTAGGTACAAAGTGAATTGGACTAACCCATTAACTATCAGAAATTGGGTAGATAATACCAGCTTGAAGAAGCTTGGTGGTCTATTCCCTAACTACCTCAAGGATGAGTGGATTGAGTCTTCTTTGTGGTTGTCTAATTGGTTTGGATGACTCCTCAAGATGGATGTGATGCATGCAAATGGCAGGGTTGATTCTTGGTATGTCGTCTAGGGTCCAACCTAAGGCCTTTTTGTTTTCCTCTTACACTTGAACATGTTTGGAATCCTCTGTTTTAGTATGTTTGGAAGAAATAATGAGAGGATATGAGTGGTCATGGAAGAGGAATGCATATTTCAGGTGTTCAGGAAGAGGTTTCAGATCAGTCTCATCATTCACTTTTGGGATAGTCAACTCAGGAATGGAAGAAGGGACTTTAGTTGCTTCAGGTTCATTTTCCTTAATATTGTCCAAGGTGGAGTAGTAGAGATCAGAATTTATGTGTAATTCAATAGAGTTTTCAAGTTCCACTAGATTTATGCAGTCTATGAATTAGAGGTCCACATCAACATCACCATTTATGACTTGGTTAATCATAGTGCAGATTTCACAAGATCATTTTTCATTAGAAAACGATGAACACAGTGGATTGGGGTTCAATTGAATCTTAGAAGTGTCCTCAGAAGCATGAATTGAGAATGCAGAGTGGTCCTCAGATGGGTGTCACATGGCTTGGAAAATGTCAAACTTGACCAGTTGGTAACTGAATTCCATGGATATGATGCCTGAATGGACATCAATCTTGGTTCTCGCAGTCAGGAGGAATGGTCTTACTGGAATTAGGGGAGATCGAGAAGAGGTCGTCTCACCTTCTATGTTATGGACATAGAAATCAACAGGGAAGATAAAATCATTAACTCGGACAAAGACATACTCAATTATTCCCTCGGGACTAGCTGTGCTTCGATTGGCTAACTGGATGACAACACCTGTTGGGTGTAAAGGACCTAGACCAAGGTTGGAGAATATGAATTTGGGCATGAAATTAATTGAGGGTCCTAGGTCTATGAGTGCATCATCAAAGTTCGATCATCCAATTTGGCATGGAACCGTAATGGTCCCTGGATCATTTCACTTTATGGGAATAGAGTGTTGGGTGGAAACATTTTCGAAGGTCCTAAGTTGCCTCTTGTGGGTACACCACTCCTTGAGAAACTTGGAATACTTAGGAATTTGTTTTATGGCATCTAAGAGGGGAATGTTGACTTCAACACGTCTAAACACATCGAGCATTTCAGGACCAGGTTCAAAGGACTTCCTTGGTTTAGAAACATCTTGAGAAAAAGGAATTGGATTCCTAAGTGGAATGGAATGAGGTGAGGGAATGGATTCAGGTTCTTATTCAAGTTTCTTTTTATTTTCGTTTTCTACATCAACATTCAAAGGAGGGTTTGAGGATTTATCTTGAGGCATAGCATGTTTCTTTCTTGATCTAAGTGCAATTTCACTTACATTACCCTTGGGGTTGGGTAATGGTTGATCTAGGAGTTGGGAAGAATTTTATTGTTGTTGTTGATTCAGGTGGGATGCAAGTTGACCATTTTGAGTTTCAATGTTTTTAAG
The DNA here is from genome assembly GCA_963277665.1 of Viscum album. Classification (NCBI taxonomy): domain Eukaryota; kingdom Viridiplantae; phylum Streptophyta; class Magnoliopsida; order Santalales; family Viscaceae; genus Viscum; species Viscum album. Next base: position 184,180,646 of record OY728145.1, read on the forward strand.
GCTAGAACGGGTGAAGGAGGTAAGATCTTCCACTGCACTTTCCCATGGTTCCATGGAAGAAAAGGCTTGCCCCGGTTTGGGATTGCCTTGATTTTGGTTCTTGTGAAATTGATTGTATTGGTTTTGGAATTGGGAAGTCACACTAGGATAATGGAATCCAGGAGGAGGATTGTTCCTTTGAGGTTGAGGAACAAAAGGATAAGGTTGATGGAATTTACCACCACCTAGAACATATTGGAATTGGTTTGGTTTTTGTGGAGAGAATTGAGGGGGATGAGATATGGGATTACCATACCTACGGTCTTGGTTATAGGAAGAAGAGATGGGCTCAGAGTGAGGTTGGTTGAAGTTTCTAACAAACTGACCTGATAGTTGAGGGTTGGTGTTCCGCTAAGCATATGCTGCATTGAGCTCCATTGGTCCAGATGAATCAGATTAATCCTCTTGAAGTTGTGGACATGTGTCAATTGGATGAGATGGAGAGTTTCAGATACAATAGTTTTTGACAGGTCCTAGAAACATTGATTGTGGTGAAGACGAGGATGGGGATTTGGTAGCCACAACTAGTTGTCGCACAAGACCTATAAGTTCACTCATCCACTCAGTCATCTTTTTCGGCTAATTTTTTTGATTATCTTGGGCTTTCATGACTTTAGAATGTGCTTGAGTATGGAATTGTTTTGTGTTTGCAGCCATGTTAATGATGAGATCTCTTGCTGCTGCAGGAGTTTTATCTACCAGGGCACTGCCACTTGCGGCATCAATGAGAGTTCTCTCCATTGCCAATAACCCCTCATAGAAGTATTGAATCAAGAGTTGGTAAGGGATTTGATGGTGTGGGTAGGATGCCACAAAATTTTTGAACCTCTCCCAGTACTCATGGAGTGATTCACTTGAGAATTGACGTATACAACTTATTTCCATTCGGATAGAAGCAGTACGACAAACAGGAAGGAATTTCTCTAAGAAGAGTCGCTTCATGTCATTCCTTGTAGTTATGGAACTAGGAGGAAGGTAGTATAGCCATGACTTATAATTGTTAGCTAGGGAGAAAGGTAAGTCTCGAAGTTTGATTTGTTCTTCAGAAACCCCTTGAGGCTTCATGGTAGAGCACACTACTTGGAACTCTTTAATGTGGAGATGTGGATCCTCACCGGCTAGCCCGTGAAAATGAGGGAGAAGATGAATCAAACCCGATTTGAATTCGAAGTAAGATTATATTTTTGGATATTGAATACCAAGAGGTTGGTAATTAATATCAGGGGAATCTAGTTCTTTAAGGGTTTGTTCCATAGGATTGGCCATTTCAAATTCAACTGCTTGGATGAGGACTGGTTCTTGAATTATTTGAGTATCTCTTATGTTCCACCTATGTTGGTGAAGTGTTCGCTCAATTACAGGGTTAAAAAAATCTGAGGGATTTTTTGGAAGGCTGTGGGGAATTCAGAGAGATTTTGGAATAACAAGGAAGATGGTTTTTTCTTTGTATTTTATTCTGTTTAGGATTTTTATGAGAAGACAGGTTTTTCTTTGTGTTTTTTTTCAATTTTTTTTAAATTTGTTTTTCTTTGTGTTTTTTTACAATAACCAAAAACTAATGACTACTTAAAGCACCATCCTCGGCAATGGTTCCATTTTAAACGCACAGCCTATTGTCTCCTATTGACCGGTCAAGGTTCCAGTGCTCTGCTAATGTGTATTGTAGCACTCGGGTCGAATCCTCGGCGATGGTACTTTGTAATAGTCGTTTGTTTTTAGTTGATTGTATTTTGATTAGGGAGTTTTTTTTGTAGAGATTAATTGAAATGATTGATTGTATATAATTGATTTTACAAATTGATAAATATTGGGGTGGGTTCATCATTAGGTAGTTAAGCTTGTGATATCCTTGAGCTTTGCTTTATATTGCATTTAAATTAACACGCACTTCACAAGATGACGTCGATTAGAATTCCTAAGTGTTACAGCTTTAATCCAAGCCTTAACTTAATTAGGATTATAATCTCAATCAGTAAATGTTTATGGCAGTTATTTGTGGTTCCAATAATCCATGGAAACCACATGCTAAACAAAATATGTCATTAATCCATGACATATTAAGTCCAACATACACAATGTTAAATTAACGAATACTCATCGAGCAAATACTCTCAATCACTTAACATCCCTAAATTATAACTCACCCCAATGAGATATTTACTCATCCATTAAAATGATTACTAATCTGGTTATAATTATTATGATGATAAATTAAGAAGATAATATAAAGAAAGGGATAAGGAAATATTTTTGCGTCGAACACACACACACACGAACGATGATGATAATTAAAAACAGATTTTCGATTGAATGAGGAAGAAAAATAAGGGAATGGGATTCAACTAAATTTAAACTATTTTAATAACATAAATATTAAACTACATAATGTGGATGAGAATAAGTGATATTGAATAAGAAACATGCATTAAAACAGAATTACAAAAGAAAGGACTTACAAAATTACAAAAATGAAGAACACAAAATTAAGTGAAAACAAAGAGAGGAGGAAAGGTCTCTTAAGTGAAAACATGAGTATGGTAGATCATCCCAATCCTTTAGCAGGTCTTTTGTCATGCCAATATTTTCTCCTCTCTTCTGAAATGCCAACCCCTCTCAAGGAGAGAAGGGGAGAGTATTTATAGCCCAAGGAGTGGACTGTTTGCATTCCCAATCTGTCCCTCCACTTTTATCGCAATGTTGGATATTCAGACAGCCGAATCTCAAGAAATCTCCTTCCTCAAAGTTGTATATAATACATTTATCCGAATACTCTCGAATGATGGAGTCATTTGGACTTAAGGAACAAAATTTATGTCCGGTTGATTAAACAAAGTTAAACTGTCCATTTCAATCCAGTCTTTTTAATGTCCAAAATGTGAAAGGGTTTTTGAATATGAATATGCCTTAAAATCCTAATGATTTCTTCAACAACGTCTTCTTCCTATATCTCCTCTTTTACACTGAAAAATCTCTGCTCGATTTGATGCTTACATCATGAGATATGTCATGCATACTATACAGATTTTAATTCTCGTCCAGAATGGTGGGCTGGATTTTAAAGCTTCATTGGGGCCCATTGTTATTAGATTTGGGCCCTGAAATTTTTATACAAGACTAATTTTATTTTCCCCCAAACTATGGTGGTGAATAATAGAATTTGGACTTCTTCATGTATCCATGTAAATCAATCTTCATGAATAGTCCAGTTTCATCATAGATTCTTTGGTCTTGTTTGTGAGGACCATATGACCCTTCAAATGGAAGAATTTGCTCATGGTACCTTCTAATGAAATGTTTTATATTTAAATAAGAATCCTACAAAACAAGTACCACACAATTCGGATCAGTATAGTGATATTTATTGTTAAAACAGTAAACTGAGTCAATTGGACTACTTCTAAAAATTCTCAAAAATTATACATAATATTAAAAAATTAATATTTCACCCAAATTATGAACATTTCATATAAAATAAGTAAAGGGAGTATATAATAAGTCATGAAAACATTAATAACATCATCTATCCTTATAATACATTAAATATGTGACCAACCTATCCACACAAGATGTTAAATATATGAAATTCTAGTCCTCACAAGATGTTAATTATATAAACAACATATCCCAACAAGATGTTCAACCTATGGAAAACCGATCCCCACAATACTTTAAATATATGACCCCCACAAGAAAACACCAGAATCACTACCTCATGAAATGAGCATGAGTTTCTTGGGTTAAAAAATCCTCATAAGTATTACCCCTAAAGAAAACAACCATGTGAGGTACATGGGATTCCTTGGGTTCCATGCATAAGATCCCTCATAATTGATATTCCCTCAACTTTGATAGGGGAATACTTCATTGGTTCCCAAAAAACACAACATGCACTGATTTCCATATTTTTATAACATCACCATCAGTTTTGACCAAATGTAGAATCTCTACCACAACAAATGTAGTGTAATTGACGAGTGTCCACCTTGAGATTTCATGAGAAATAAGGTTCATGAACATGAATAAAATATATGAGGGGGACATGGACTAGGAAATGAGTTCCAAGGTGGAATCTATGGAAGGAGGAACTTAAATCCCATCATCTAGTTTCAATTAAGAAGCTGACATCACTAACCACGGTGGTAGAGACCACCCACCATTTGAATGCGGGAATGTGGGTCAACCAACCGACCACCCTTGAGAAAGTGAAATAAGTAAATGAAATAAATCCACTTAAATAATGTAAAGGAAGGATAAAATCACATTACCATCATCCAAGTGTGTGGCCCTGATATGAAAACAAAAGAAAAAAAAATGCTAAACCTAAAATGAAACTCTTCTACATATATAGTTATTATATCAATAATGTTAGACATTAATAGATTTGTATGTCACCAGATCTATGCATTAGAAATTAGACCCCCCATACCAACATGGTGGTCCGGAAATGAAACTGTTCTCCTATAACTTGGGTAAAATGATAAATTTTGGGAATCTCAAAGCTGAGGCATCATCAACATGGATCCTTCCTCAATTCTGAAACTACCTCAGAAAGAAGGGATAATATATGGTATATTGGGAATCATTATTATCATAACTAGACTAATTATTTTCCTCATCGACAATATAGGACTCAAGCTGCTGAATTTTTTCGATGGTGCACTTCCAGTAGGCACATAGGTAGGAGAACCCATGGTGTGTCAATCTCACACAACTATTCTCATTCCACGAAGGCCACATCATTCATATCTTTTAGGTTCCCCTTCCCTATCTCTCCCTATGAATACATTAAATAGAGGTTCATCACTCAAATAGTTTTTTGATACGAATAGGAAGGTTTCATCACAAACAAGGACATGTCATGTTTGGACCTTGAAGCCTTGGAACCTCATTAACATTGCCACACCTAGGGGCCACATTGAAGGAAGAACCCAACATTACCATAGAAATCGTTTTGGGAGCCTCTACCTAGATATATGTAATGGATCACTCCTCTATGCCAAGGAGGTAAGGGATGTGTGGATCACAACTATGGATACCACCACCAGGTACATACCTGGGAGGGCTCTGACTTAGCCATTCCAGCAACGCAGATCAATTCCATAGTCCAACTTATAGGATGATCCTATCCCTATTTCTTTATCCCTAGTCAAGAAAACCAGATACAAAAAACGAGGTAGGACACGAACCCTACCTGACAAGAGGCCTCTCCCTACGATTTGGTGGCCAATTCCACTATCGTAACACCTAATCCTTCTCTCACAAAAACTATATGAGGTAAACTTTTTACCAGATTCGGATTAAGACGTCAATCACCCACCAAGTAGGTTTTAGTGGAATCTCTCCGTTATTAGAACTATTAAAATCCATCACAGGCCACCCTTATGTAAATAAAATCACAACTGAAGTCCTAATGACACCATTAACTAAAAAATGGGTCTCCCCCATGTTAAAGACTTCTCATTCCCTGAATATCTACCCTAGGGAAGGAGGATGAACAATCATAATGGGGGTTGTTCCTATATCACTTGGAATTGATCACGTGGAAGGTATCCTCGTGACCCCCAAGGACTCGCACATATAGAAATCATATTCCTCCTAAGGTAAGAATAAGAGAAACATTGCATCACCATAGACCTCTCGATATCTGAGGTGAACGACTTCTGGATGGAAACACCTCCTCCCCCACCATCTGAATTGGAATAAAAATCCCTTAAACTAAAGTTGATTTTTTCTATGTTTGAGATTTATAGAGTCACTAGATCCCTCCACAATAACATGCACATAGAGGATGTTATAACATCCCTTAATGGGATTTTAGTGAAACCATTCCCACCACAACCAGCTTCCATCATATCTACCTAAACTCTGGAAGTGAGAGAGACATTAGGATCATGGTTTACACCCTCATATGATGATAAAATATTCACCAATATATAGTAGGATGATTCCCATCATGATCAATAGTATGTTTTGGATATAACATCCTTTATAGATATATTCATGAAGGTGGAACCACCTCTGGAAGACACCTAAACATTTCAAAGATGGTTGGCCCATGTAGAACCTTTTATGATAGAGAATTAGTAGTAGAGAGGGTCCCCTTCACTACCACCCTAGTTTCCCAACCCGCACTCATTGGAGTTTTTTTAATTAGGAACTAGGTCCCAACTAAATGTTAAGCAGGGGTAATATTTATGAGAGATCCTAGAGACTGACCAGTTAGCAATTTTTCTTTCTCTATTGATGACCCTACACTTCTCCATACCCATGTTTCTCAGTGAGGAACAAGAATCTTAATTTCACTATGATATATGGGTGATTTAAAACCACCTTTAGGATCACTAGATGGCTTATCTAGAGGGACTTATGAATATCTAGGACATCAATCAATAGTGTAAGATTGTCGACATTACCACACTCCCAGTATCCTAACCCCCTGACACCTATGGGTATATATTGATATTTCTATGGACAAGTGGTAGGGGACTCACTGTGCTTTAGTGAGTCATGGGATATGTATCTCAAAAGGTGTAGGTTAGAAGTTAGGGGTAGTACGCTTCCCTCCACTTTAGTCCGCTTTCACAGAAACAACAGGATTATCGGGCCGATCAGCCTGCCGGTAGTGAAACCTCTCCAACAATCTCTACTGTGAACATTTCCATGAGAAATACTATTTATGACCAGAGGAACTGATCCAACTATGTAGGATGAAATGAAGAAAACCTACCCTATGGGAGATATAATATCAATAATACCCTAGGATCATTGAGCACACTTATTATCAGAAATAGAATCTAGGCCTCAAGAGTCCCCATAATGAGGTCCATCTACCCACCCATGATAATATTGACAATGTAAAAGGAGTCTCTAATCTATTCAGAATGTCAGAGATCATTCCATAAGTTAATTATGACCCTTGTATGGCCTCTTTTCTTCATGATATTAAGAGATATAAGAGGATCACTTACTAACTCATCTCCAAAAAAATATCTTGGCTGAGACAAATTTCAGAAGGAATCCTAACCCAATTCTAGATGAGTATCTAGTCCTCCTTGGTCAAGCACCCAGGTTTTTGACTGGTGACCCCACGTAACCAATCAGGGTATAGGATGGTGGTGATGGAAAGTGTCCAAGATATAACCCACCTACCCCACATAAACAACATGAATTCCCTCCTTGGGACCATGATTGTTATGTATCATTATCCACCAAACTGATCAGAGCATTGGTGACCACTAAACCTCCCCAATACCACATGATAGCTACTATCATCACTCTCTTTTATGTTTTGGAAACATAATATGTGTCAATTAAACATAAATATTTTTTTACCTAGCATGAGTGGAACACATCTATCTGCACCAAGAATTGGGTAATCTTAGCTTCACACCATTCTATGGCACAAATGACCTTTTTAACACCTGGACCAACTTTCCACAAGGTGTGACCTGATGCTTAGGACTCCAAATAAATGAGAAGCTCCCAAGCTTTACTACTTTGTCCAAACTACAGAAGGATCTAATTTCATCTAGTACAGTCAGCTTCCATAGGTCATGTTACCATATTGGAGGACCTCTTTATAAATTTCCTCTGTCAGTTTAGCTCCACCATGCACAATACCAACATTATATACCTCTCCAAAGGCAAGAAGAGGTATGATGATTGAGTTATAGACTTCATTCTCAGTGAAAGGAGGTCATGTGCTCTCATTAAATGACGTTTTATTAGGATAAACTATTGAACATGTTCATGGAGAGTGTAAAATATGAGTTTTTTCTTACCCTAATCTCTCTCAGATATATTGGTGTGTTTCAAGAGTTTTATAAAAGGACTTATCTCTTTGAATAATCCTTATATTGGACCAAGAAATAGACATTCCCATTACCTATACCAGCCCTATTGTAAAATATTTTGAATGTACAAACATCTGACATTGTCCAGATTGATTCCCTGTAGCCGGTTCACCTTCATGTACCTCTATAGTACATGCCTCATCAGCTGGAAATACAATTTTATATAGACAGGCCTCGCCAATCACGACCTTATTAAGCACTGTATCACTGAAAAAATATTTCCCATGCCCCCCATAAAGGTATTACACATGGGGATTCCCTTTGTAGAGATGAATTTAAATACCTACTCTTTTAAGGGTGTGCAGGTACCGAGTTAATTCATCTATGAATTCAAGAATAACATCCTTAATCTATCTAAATGTAGAAGGTACGAGGAGGCTAACATCACTGAACATGCCAATTTTTCTCATAACATAGGGTCCATGGGATTTTTATCTAGGAATTATTAATCTTAAAATATTATCTCTTGGACTAATTATATCATGGAATGGTCACATTGGACAATGTCCCGACACCGGTTGCACATGTATCTACAGACACTGATAGCAGCGTTGAAGAATATGGTGAATGGAAATATCCTCTAGTACATGGTACATGAATGTAAAATGATTGGATGGATCGTAAATTGGTTTATCATTCCCAAAACATTATCCATTCTCATTTGATAAAATCATCACCCCTTTGGTCAATGATTCTTCTCTAGCCACCTCATTGGTGTTGCAATCTTTCATGTTGCGGAAGAATAAATACAGATAATTCAAGAGAAATCAGTGTCCCCCGTTAGTGTTGAAACCATATAGTACCCTCAATGAATTCATGGCTCCCAAATTTTGGGATACCCCCTTAATTCGTTTGGTCCTAGAATATTACACTAAATAAAAATAAGAATATTCTTCTATAAAAATCATCAAACTGATAGATCATTACATGGTAATTAGTGATGAGGAACATCCCAGACTGCCTTCAAGTACCTATGGCTGACAACATCAGAGGTGAGGTAGGCACCACCCTATTAGATATGGTTTTCAATTCAGAGCTACATAAGAGTTTTTTCATTCCACTGAGACTAGAAAACAAGCCTCACATAGACATCAATAGTAATATATCTCTTAGGCCACTCTGTCAAGTACACCTCCACAAACAACCATAATAGTCGATCATGTGACTCAACCATAGTAACATCACACTAGACCACCATTGGATAAGATCTTTCCCCTATCATCTAGTGCTTAGAATGAACTATATAGTCTATAGCAGAACATGGACAACACCATCTAGGTTCCAACACCGCAATCAGCTACATCCACTATTCTCTATATAAAAAATAGAGCATTGAATATAGAAACATGACCCTTTAATATAAATATGATGTGATAAAAAAAATCATTATAATTAAAATGAGAATCTTTATCCTAAACACACTCAACCTACTAAAAGAGATGCATGAGAGACTTATCATTCCTCGAAGAGCCCTCTCCAGTTAGAAATTGAGGTAGATACTACTAAGGATTTTCATTCAGAGGATAAAGAATATTGTCTATATATTATTTCTTTATATAAATTTGATGAAGGTTCCACTATCCAGGGGCACATTCTTCTAGTGTGTGGCGTAGTCTTGTTCAATGGTGTGGGAATATTTCATTACCTAGTGTATACTGGGTCTAGGATTAACCTCATTCTGAATCAGACCATCCACAAGTAGGGGCTTACATAAATTATCTAACTTCCTCCAACATGAAAATTCAGGGGTTTAATACAAGAGGGTAGAAGTATCATGGTAGGATACAGGTGAAAACGCATTTCATAAGCCTAATAGAAATCACTAAATTTATGGTAGTCTAGTAGGACATAGCCTACAATTACCTATTAGTAATTAATTGGATTAATATATATGTGGTGTTCCATTATTCATACCCTTAGTTCCTTAAATATTCATTGATGGTCTATTAGTGGTACTCCAAGGTGATACTTCTCCCTTCAGCTCCTATGATACCCACTACCAAGACATTGTGTACAATGAGAGGGTTGAAAAAATTCATACCAATGAGATTGTTCTCATAAATTCCATTAAATATTTGACATCCACATCAATGGATTACTTATAATATTTAATATATATCTTCATTTTATCCATCCATTGATAAGAAACCTTGACCATAGGCATGGAATGTTGATTCATCATCTCCAAAAAGAAGGAGTTCTCATATATTACTTCATATTCATATATGGGATAGGATCACCAAGTTCTTGAAATCCCTACACCCATGGAATACTAATGTAATTGACCCATGTCCACTAATTTAGAACACTCCCCCATGTTATAAAAGTTAGGTTTTAATTAGTTGAAATCCACTTGAAACCATTGATTCAATATCAAAGTTGGTCCTAGTGGTCAGTAGCCATGAGAGACTGGATTAGCAGATTTCATTCCCATAGTATCTATATAACATGAACCCCTCAGTGGGGATTCCACTTATACTAGAGTAAATTCAAGTACTACTATCAAATCTTCCTATCTCATAATGTATCCCTCTCCATATAAAGCTTATGTCTTGAATGATTAAGGGGATCTATAATACGCCCCTCTATCATTTGAAAAGGTAGTCTCCACTAAAAGGATGAACATAACCAGATTAATCTCATCATAGAGAAATACCCATGACTGACACTGATGAGTGTAGTCATGTCTTTAGAAGAGTAGTAGTAGTGTGTTTATTTCTTAAAACAACATTACAATATGTTCATCTAGGGATAAAAGTATATTTCAAGGATTGATCCTTAGTTTTTTCATCACCATCTCCTACCATCAATCCACTGTGGGTTTTATCAGCCTCAATAGAAGATGAATTCTTACCACATATCTATGGTCGAGGCTGAATTTGACAAGTTAATCAAGAATTTATTCAATAGGGATGTTTAGTAAACCAATTTCCTTTACAAAATTATCTTGGTCGAGAAGAATAATGGGAACATAAAAGTCATTATCAAATTATGACAAATTAACCACCACTACACAAAAGATGATTTCCCCTTCCAGTGATGGAGCTGTTGATTGATTCAATTGTTGGATTCCATCCAATATCTTTCATGGATGGATACTCTAAATATTATCAGATCTGGATGTCCTTAGAGGCTGAGGAAGACACCACATTAAGAGAAACCCATATAAACTTCTCCTAATGGGTGATGTCATTATGTTTGATGAATTCTGGAGATATGTACCAATATGGTATACTCCAAATATTAAAACCCCTCCTCAGGACATTGGTGGAATGCTATGCGGACAATTTGGTGGTTAAATATTTCTAGCTCCAAGACCAACTAAATGACCTTGAGGAAGAGTTTGACTTACTCTGTTCCCACCAACTAAAAATAAACCTATTAAGGTGTGAATTTCAGGCTACCTCTGGATGTTACCTTATCTTCTTTGTTAGGTATAGAGGTATTGAGATCATCTTGATAAGATAAAATATACTAGAAATATGCCTCCTACGAACAGTATTTAGGAATTGAAAGACCTTCAAGGCCACTTGGCATATATATTATGATTTAATGGAAATATTTCTAGAAAGTGTAAGGCCTTCTCAAGGATCATGAAAAAGGAACCATCTACTAGTAGGAGGAATACTGACATAATGAATTTGAGGACATCTATTAGTATTTAATGCAACCTCTGGTATTGAGGCCACCCATCCCAGGGGTGGCTTTGGTCCTTTATATGACCACCCTCTAATGGTATCTCATTGCCTATCTAGACCAAAATAATAATAAGGAAAGGGAAAATAGATTATATTGTCTCATACACAAACTCCTTAACAGAGAGACCATGTATTCCCCCTTCGAGAATAGTTGCCTCGCCCTTGTCTATGCAGTTTGAACGTTCTAACACTACTCATGGATCCATGAGATACAACAAGAATCCCGCATATATCTACTGATGTTTTTTCTTAACCACCCATTGTTTAGAGGCATATTTTCACACGAGGTAGTGATTTTATAGTAGTTTGGCATCATGTTTTTTCCCAAGAATGTTGTAAAGGGTCAGGAATTGGTATATTTCTTTGTTGCAAATCCATAACCAGAGGAAATTACTTATGATTTTGACATCCTAGAAGAATACATACTCTCCATGGATCATGCTACACTATGTTATAAAATCTATTTTGATGGTGTATCTTATATTGTGATAGAGATAAGTCTCATCGATCCCAAACTCAATGGGGCAGTCCTTTGGATTTTCGGCATGACTCACACATAGGATATCTTTCCATACACATTCTTATTGTCATGAGGCCTTACCAACAATAAGGATGAGTACCATGATCATATCACAATCCATGATGTATCCTTAAAGATTGACATCCCCCACATTTATTTGCAGGGATACTCTGAGTATGTCATCACATAGATCAATGGAGACTATTCCATCAAGAAATAGGAAATCATTATCCTTATGGAGTGGACATGTTAATTGATGGCCCAGTTCACTTATCGATGAGAGGTAACTAACGTTACCTGATCAAAATATGAATGAGAATATTCTCTGGAAATACTAGCCACTTCTCATATAGAACCTGACCAAGATGACTTGTTTATTCAGGTGGTGAATTTAAAGGTTGTTACCCCTATCGCTTCTAAAGATGAAGATAAAAAAGTAAATAATATGGTGACTAGAACATATATTCTAGGTACATCGAGTACCCTGATGATCTAATAAACACATGATTAGGTGAATCCATTCAAGGAGTATCAATAGCGCAAAACCCTCTAACCAGACTGAGTTGAGCCTGATTGAATCCATTAGTGTGTAGTATAGTTTATCCTTTAGGATGGTCCCACCCTTTAGCAGGCCCTCTAAAAGTGTATGTTTAAAGTAATATTCTTATATTTCATTCAATGAAATGAGGGCCCTCAAGTTATGTAATATATACATGCTAGATCAGGTAGGGCACATCAGGTTCGATCAAATCCCTCTAACAAAATTCAAAAACATGATTAATTTTTTCCACCATGGTTTGTTATTACATTGAATTAAACAAGAGGTATGATTATTTCCATATCCATCAAAACTTCATCCATAAACCACCAAATATTATATTGGAAAACAAGTACTCTGGACATTTACAATATGGGAACTTGATGTTGTGTGTCTCTACCCGCTGGCGGGAACTCAATACCAAAATTTCTTTCTGATCACTACAGACTTATTATAGAAGCGGGGGGAGGCAATCCCCCTCAATGAGGATAATATCTAAAAAATGATATATTTTTTTGAATTCCCACATCATCCATTTGTTAGTTATTAATCACACTATTCTCATAGAAAACGACACCAACTTTTGAGCCTCAGAGATAAATAAGTTTTATAGAATGTACACCATCCAGTCTAACCACACTTCTCACTATCATTATTAGCTGAATAGGCATATAGATAAATTAAACAAACATATCTAACATCATATAGAATATATTATTATATTATAAGATGATTGTTTTGGATAATTACCCCAATCTACTATAGTAATACCATATGCTGGCTCTAAATTGGACCCAACCAACCCCATACTCCCTGGTGTATGGCATGTAAGAAGTTTTGCCTATAGAGGATTGTCTGTCATCACTATGTATTGACATTTATGATTATAAGACACTAGATAATACATTATAATTACAATTATATGAGTGGGAATCAATCAAATAAAATAGGATCCAAGTTTTGTACAACCTGGAAAGACATGAGAACTGGGTGGCGCGCTCATTCAAAAAAAAATATTTTCCTCCAATCCTTTCTTTGATGTGATATGGTGTTATCTCTGTAGATTCACATGATAGATTTAATGATTAAAATGAAACTAAAATAAAAATTTATGTAACTTACATTATACATAAGTTCTACTCCAATGGTGTATACTCATTGATCATCATGAATGGGGAGTTCATCACACCTCCCAAAAATTCTAGGTTCCTTATGCTGTATTTTGTATAATCCCTTTAGTATGAGCTATACAAATTTAATCTATAAATCCAAAAATCATTAGCACGTGATATTAACCTATAGTTATATCCCATGTGAAGAACTAATGATGCCTTATATAAAAAATATGGGATGATCCAAACTCAATATCCTCAACACATGATGCCAAATTGTAGTCTTATCCAATGTTATAAACATGAGATACCTCATATGAAAAATATATGATGATCTAAACCGAACATCCTCATTAAATGACATTAAATTGTAGCCTTACGACATGTGATGAACATAGGATTCCTCATATGAAAAATATGAGATGATCAAAAACCAATTCCCTCAACAAATTACATTAAACAGTTTCCCTACCCCATGTGAGGAACATGGGATGGATCATATAAAAAATATGTGATGATCCAAACACAAATTGCTTAGAACATAATGTTAAAATATATCCCTACCCTAGGTTATGACACATGATGCCTCATATAAAAATTATGACATGATCCAAACCCAATGTTCTTATTACATGATGTTAAATTGTAGCCTTACCCAATGTGCTAAACATAGGATCCCTCATTTGATAAATGTGAGATGATCTAAAACCAACATCGTCAGTACATGATGTTAAAATATATCCTTAACCTATGTAATAAACATGGGATTACTCACATAAAAATATTAGATAATGAAAAACCAAAAATTCCTATCACATGATGTGAAACCGCAAGATTCATTGGTCCTTCATAAGAGAGGACCCCACCCTTCTAGAATTGGTCATCCAACACACCATGTTCTAGAACTATTTTTAGCTTGACTCCAACATCTATGGGATTTGTAGTGAAACCTAGACTCCTTGTCTTTAAGAATATCATCAAATTCACCCATGAGGATGAGATCATATCTACCAGCTTTATGGCCTCACAAAATCTATCTCTGTTGGTCTATTATTAATGGAAAGAAATCCACTCCACATTTAATCCCTTATTATAGGTCCAAATCTTGAAAAAATGATGTAAAACTTTATGATAAAATCATAGTTACATGATGTTAAACTATAGTATACCCTATGTGAAAATTATAAGATTCATCCTATCACAATCATGAGATTTGTTATGTGGCCAATTTAATATTCAACATGTAATATTTATGAGATGAATCAAAAACAATATCCACAAGTCTATTAATTAGGTGTAAGCCCCAATCATATTCTTTATCCAACTAGTAGGGATTGAAGATTTTATATATATCCCTACTGATTATGAGGGATCCCTATAGTCCTATTCCTAAGGTGTAATCCTCTATTATACCCACCCATATCTTCAGCAAGCCTAGATTCCCTCATGGCCCGACATGAGGAGGAAACAATAGGAATCTGTCATGAGAAATCCCAAATATCCCCCCCATAAATCCCATGTATTCCCCTAGGGAGTGTTAACATGAATCGGGTCCTTATATCCTATCAAAAGTATAATATTCCATCATGTACCGACATGAGGAATTGATATTGGTATGCTTAATTCATAAGCATCATTTCCTCGGTCTTTGCATCAATACATTAAACTGTGGGCATACCCTATTCTACAACCATGGTATTCCTTGTATAATGAGAATAGGATGCCTTGTGTGAGAAGGAAATATGACTCACATGATAGGCATGATATGATACACTCATCCCAAGGAAATATCCACATGTGATCCCCATACACTCTCTTTCTTATCTCTCAACACCTAGGTATCTTCTACATATAAGCCCTAATCACACCATTGTTTCCCCTACAGACCTCGGGAAACCTCCATGTGTAATACCTAATCACACCATTGTTTCCCCTCCATACCCTAGGAAATATACACATGTAATCCATAATCACACCATTTCTACCCCTATAACATCTGTGAAACTTCCATGTGTAAGACTCGATCTCACCATTTTTCCCCCATAGCACCTAGGAAACATCCACTTGTGAGACCAAATCAAACCATTTATAATCCTACAGCCGCTATTAAACTTCCACGTGTAATCCAAAATCCCACCATTTCTCACCCTACAACACCTAGGAAACATTAACATGTAAGCCTCAACCACACAATTCCTTCCCCCATGGCACCTGGGTGGCATCCACATGTAGGATCCCCCGATCGTACCATCTTATATCATCAAAAAAATGTGTTTCTTCTTTATTTTACCACCATGGTTAAACATATGTAACCCTAAACTAAATCAATCACATTTCCATACCATATTACATCAAACTACATGGTCTATATCCTTATTACACAACAAAAAACTGTGTGATAATGTAATCCCTAACTTGAGAGGGTTCCCTATATTCTAGATTTAGTCATCCATCACACCATGTTGTAGAACTACATGTGGATTAATTTTCAGTTCCATGGGATACATAGCAAAAACTAGATGTCATATAATGTGCCCATCCAAACCACCAACTTATTTCAAGGCCTTCCCCTTGTGAACATGCCCAATCCTCACCTGTAAATAAACTCATACAACGTGCTCGACTACATGGAGGAATATCTCCAAGGGTGTTTAACTCCCCCCCCCATGATTATATAAACTATCACTTCAACATTTCATGCCTTCCCCGATTCAGATCCATAATATTTTAAATCTAACATGGAACCTTAATGGAAATGGTGTCTGTCCACACTATCTCACCTACCCTATTGTAAATATGCCTCAATGGATTCCCAGTGGTGGATGTTGGTTCCCATGATTCAAACATAGTAAAGGTTCAATCTGATTTTTTTTCTTTCCATCCCTAACTTGTACGATTGTGGGAATTTTTTTTCAAACAAGTTCAATAGTCATACCCCCACCATAGGCCACCCATTTTCATGGTCCAGATCTTAGAAGTTAGTAATTACCTCTTTTCTACCTCCCTTTGTTCAGGATGAATTTCAACACCTTTGATGTTATTTTCTCATGTGTTTGAGCATGATAACCAAGTATGTCACTATCATTAGAGAGTTACCAAGTAGACTTATTTTTTACCTTATCACATGATCTCCCTTGTGATAAGGAAAACTCTCTATTAATCCTTATTTCTCACACTAGGCATTGATCATGTGGGCATAGTAGTTGTGGTGGAGTCTTCCACAAGAACGATCAATACATACAAGAATCCCTTAACTGGAATGTTGCATCTCCTATGGCCCAAACTCTATGACCTTAAACTAGGAGCCTTGGTCTAACCATCGTGACCATAATTTGTGTGAAACGTTCCTCATGGATACTTTATGTGGGACTAGTCCTCCTCGAATTTCTTTTCAAAGTAGTTCACTAATCCGACATACCACACAAACATCGTTGAGGTAAAAATCCCTAGTATAAGCATCATGACATTAAATTTTTTTCTAAACCATAGACCGAGAATCATGATGTTAAATCTTGTGCCTCTTTCCTTGAAAACATGTGTGAAACCAAGATTCATATTCCCTCTTTTCTTTCTCTTTTATCACATTTCCATGAAAAACAAACCTCTCTCAGATACCCTAGACTTTTTGGTCCATGAATCATGATGTTAAACTACTTATAATCCTGTAGTCCAAGATCACTGACTCTAAACAGGAAGCATCCCCCTTTCAAGTCCTAGATAAATTACCTTAAACTATAAAGATAGTTCCTTATTATATGATGTTTTAAAATACAAAATCAGATTATCATCCTTTTTTTAGAGAAATACCCCCTCCTTTAAACATTTGTCTCCTACCACACCACATTTTTAAAATATGTGTTTCTTGATTCCTAGTGTCATGGGATATTTAGTGATTCCTAGAATACATCTCTATCCAAGATTAAAATAACCCTATTGGGTAAGACCATGTACATTATCATTCATCCATCTGTCCATTTTTTTATGAAAAATTAGTTAGAAAATGGTAGAGAAAATTGCATCCCCAATTTCCAAACGTTCCAAACACTATGTCCTTAAACTAAGATCCTTGGTATAACAATAATGACCATTAAATGTATGATAATTATCTCTAAGAAGCCTCACGTGGCACTGGGTCTTTTTGACCCTCTCTTCATGATGGTTTTACTTTACTTTTGTGATGAATAGACATCCCTAGAATGCATTCTCCCCATTTTTTCTGAGCTTTATGACCTTAAAATAGTATTAGAAATGGTCCAAGAATCATGACCGTAAACATTGTATAACTATCCCCTTGGGGTCCCCAATATGCATCTGGATTACCTGACCTCTAGGATATATTAAAACTAATGCACCTTCCTTTTTCTCAATCCAAACTTGAAAGGATTTCCCCTTATGGAACATTTATTCTAAAATGTTCTATTCAATAACTGTATGTGGTTTGTTTCCCAGATCCATAGGATATATAGAGATGACTATATATCATATCCTTTTCCCAATTGTAAATATTTTCCCAGAACAAGCCTTGTATTTGTGCCCCCAGTTCCATGGTCATCCTTAGCACCCTCGCACATACTGAGGAGTTGTTATTCTTAAGTAAGGGATGTCTAAAATCTATGACCATAAACAATAAGTCCTGTTACAAAAATTATGATTTTAGACTTTTGGTATCCACCCAAACATATTCCCCTTAAATATATACCTAACCATTCCACCTGTAATGACACTAAACATCACTAGGAAAGATACACATATATTCATGAGGTTGAAATCCTATAGGGACAATCTATGTAAAAGTCATACATCCACCAACTAGGTTTCTCTATCATCTTGGGAAAAGTGAGGGAATGAGTGGTGTAGAGACCCAAATCTTGACGTACATGGAAATTACATTAATTTTGCAGAATAATTAATACATAACAAAAACAGACACACAAGGACCATAATAGTTTACTGTCTTTGGAAACTCAGAATATAATCTTCTAATCATGATGAAAGATCTTCAACATCTCCCATAAAGATCTTCCCCCTTTTTTTCTTACCTAAAACCATTATTTATATCCTGGGGAAAAGAAAAAATAAAAGTGGTGAGCTCAAATTCTCAATAAGGGTAAGCATAGACAACATAAAACAATCCTTAGACATTTTAATGAAAAAAAACATGAGCATAAAATCTAAACATCAAAATATTGATAAATGACATAAAACATGGTAGTACGTAAGGCATAGATCATGAGGAAACATTAGTCATGATAAATTAGCATGGGAATAAAAAAGGTAATTTTGGAAACCATTGAGCACATGATATGATTTCCATAGTAGCCAAGGCATTGCTGCCAAGACCATCTTAGTGGACAAATTCCCATTCTGAATCGAGTTCACTCCTCATTCCAGTCTTGTATTACTGAACTAGTTTAACTTTCCGTTCCAGCCATGTCTATCTCATGAGATATAAATCTTTATCCAATGTATTGGAGGGAGATATAGGTCCCACCCATCTCATATTGAAATCATTCTTTCGTGTTCCACAATATAAACATAAATCATTCATCATAACCCAAGAATAAAATGGGTTTCATAAACATCATTCCATCATAACGTAATCCATACAAAAAAATTGGATACCATTTCATAATTAGAAAAGTAAAACCATATAAATCATAGATTCATGATACCTGAAACATACACATGTGAAATAATGTCATCTTAGATGAAAACGGTTTTGATAAAACACTTGAAATGAATTCTTGAGAAAAATATCCTTTTTTCTTCAAAATCATTTTCTTTTCAAAAAATGTCATGAAATTATAAAAGAAAAAGGAATTTGTTGAAAATAGTCATGAAATATTGTATAGTAAGCTTCTTGAAAATAAGGTGTTATGAAACCGTAAAAATCCGTTCATGCCATATAAGCTAAAAAAACATTCTTCTCGTACTTTTTCCGAAAAAGTCAAAAAGTACTTCATAAAAGAAAGATTCCATAAATACCATGTAATAAAAGTCCGAAATGGGTAAAAAGGACATTAAACATACATGAAACCATTTTTAGGAAACATGGACATGTATGATAGCAATGACCCCAGTAAATACTTACGAATAAACAATCTCGGATAAAAATGAGATTTGCAAAATTATGCCTTACCTTAGGTCCGATATGCTTTGTACATATCAGAACCTCCTGTATAATGATTTAAATAATGTCATTGATTAATTACAGAATCATATTCATTTTTATGATATCATATATGTTTTACTTATGACTTTATATTACCCGTTCTTTTGTAAATTCCATGTTAAAGCAGCGTTTTGGGTAAAATCATTTCATTTATCGTATGTGTTTTGACTTGTCATTATTGATATTATTACTTATATCATGATTTACATAATTCCAGAATTTAAATCATTATTTATATATAATATATATTCATCAAATACATATATATATTATAGTTCGATAAAAGGAATGAAATACACCGTTCATGGAGGCGGTAGGCCATACGTACGCATGAACGTTGTTTTCGTTTCCTTATTGAATTGAATGAAACTAAATAGATGACATAAATATATATATACATAAATCCAATAGGATTATTATTTCATATATTTCATTATTATTAATTATATAGACATTATGATCCTTCATGTATGGTTAACATGGAGAATGAATCTCATCGCGTCGTGGAGACGGTAGTCTGTACGTACGCACGAGCGATGATATCGTTCCCATAATTATTGAATAGAATTTGAGTGGATGGTATAATATATCAGAATAATTATGATGTTATAATAACCATATATAGTTATTATTTACACCATTATACCCATCCATGTAAGGTGTTGGTGGAAAAATAGATTTCACCACGGCGTGGAGACGGTATTCCGTACGTATGCACGCGTGGTGATTTCATTTTTCGTTGTATGGGTAGATGGCGAAATAGGGTTGTTTCATACTTATAATAACATATCATTATATGATTTATAATTATGTTATTACTTCATAATGAAACAACTAAAGAAGAAGATGTGGAAGAAGAAATAAAGTTGAAAGAATCGGTAACGGACATTACCTCTTCTTTGAAGCGCCTCTTTGAGTCCTCCTCTTAGAGCACTAAAATTGGTCTTTGAAGAAGACCAGAACCTCTAGGATGTTTTTATGGAAGTGGAGAAGCGAATTTTGCAGGGGTTGGCCGAGCTTGAAGGCTAAATGTGGTGTCAGGAAGAGAGGGAGGAGGTGCCCTTTTATAAGGGAGGAGAGGGGCACCTTTGGAATAAATAAACATATTATTTTATTATAAAGTCATATTCGGTTATTAATAGATCCAAATTAATTTATTTCGAAGATATTGTGGGTATGGGTCTAAATCCTCTCATCCAATATAATTTAGACAAGTTTAGGTTTCTATTTTAACCTTATCATTTAGATTTAACATTAAGTTAAATAATTTTACCTTTACCTTGTCTTCTTGTTTTCTTACACTATAAGGTTAATAAACTTACTATAACAAGAAAAACGAACCCAAGTTCTTTATTATTAATATATATAACCTTATCTATGTTATTTGGACAAACCGTAGATTTTTAGGAATAAAATAACAATTAATAATATAATATTTGTTTTAAAAACTATTTTATGTCAATTTTTACACTATTAGGAAATTGATTTTTCTGAAAATCATAACAGAATTATTAGTTCCAAAAATGTTAATTAAATCCAAAATAACATGGCATATTAACTTATAAAATTATTGAAATTCATAAAAAGTCTCAAATTACATTAATTTGGGTATTTATAACATCAATTATGTCAATATTTCATTAATAAGTTAATTACAGCATCAACGTTCTGTCATAAATAAATTTAATTATTTAATGTCTAAAAATTATAAATAAAATACCATTATATATGAAATCTTTCTATATTTCTAATGAATGTTTATAGTCTAATTTATCTTATGTATAACCCTATATTAAAAATGGTTTAGTTATTAAACATTGATTTTAACAATTTTAACCCTTCTTTAAATAAATTAATAATAAATGTCCTAATCTAATCCAAGTGGACCTAAACGGTCATATTTTATTCCTAAGGTTTTTTTGGCCGAATTACACTTATACAATAGAATTAGGACATGTTTTAGGGTAATAATAATATCATTTTTACCCTTAATTATCATATTTACTTTAAACCATGGTAAATAAAAGTAAAAAATTTACTGTTCACCAAAAAATATTATCATCTCATTGAACGAAATTTTATTCCTTGATATTAAACTTGTCTCTCAAATTTTTGAAATTCAATTAACAAAAGTGGTAAAATTTCATTCAAATGAAAAAGTCAGTTTCTTAACTACCACTAAGTGGTTTCACTATTCATCTAAAATTGATGTTTTTCAGAAAAATACCAAAAATTCAGCCTAAGCATTATTTGATATTCGAAATTCAAAATTGATGTCTATTTTTCCAAATTCAAGAAATAGAAGTGGAATTAATTAAATTTAAAATTAATTCCCGTTATCAAAACAAATAGCGTGTTTTTTAAGAAACAATAACTATCAAAAGATTGATAATTGTTTATATCAAATTTGAAGGTGAAATTAATTCCAATGACCAACATTGGATTAAATGGTAAATATATATTTTAATTACACTTTAAATCCAATTTAAAAGATAATTTATCCATATAAATTATTTTGATGAAAAAATTTGTTTTTAATTAAAATATAACGTGTTTTTACTATTCATTAAAATATGAAAGTTATCAGAATAATATGAAAAATTTATCCAAAGTAAATATTTATATCCTGATTCCAAAGAAGAATTTTATTATGTCAAATTGAACTTATAGAAATGTCAGAAACAAGATTTAAAGTGGTTGTGCCATCAAAAGGCGGAAAAACTACATTTTTTGAAAAATACTTATTTTACTCGAAAAAATTGATTCCGTTCTCATACCATGTTCTAGAAAATGATTAAGATGAATAATAATGTTATATAATTCAAAATTTAGTTGATACTATTCATAACAGCTAGTTCATAATAATATTATAACCATATATCGTTGTTTAGTGAAACCCGGTATTGTGTACAACACACGCTATCGAGGAAGGTCGTGATTGCGTGTAATGCAAGCCAAGTCAGGGTTACGTGTTGTGCAAGACTCCTCCATTGTTTCATATAATAGAATCCAACCATATTTTATTTATACATTTAATATATATATACACTCAATGTTTTGTAGAATTACTACTACCAAAATTGTGTGTAACATGATCCAAGAATAGTGTTGTGTATACTGCAAGCTCATACGGTGGTGCGCATAGCGCAAGGAAATCTTGTTGTAGCTTACAACACAAGACATCAATGGAATTAAAAGAATATTTTTCATAAAATCTCAGGGTGTTACATTCTACCCCGCTTAAAATGAATTTCTCCCTCGAAATTAATCAGGGTTATAAATCGATTACTATTTATAGAAATCCACATTCTAAAAAGGAATACTAAAACTTAATTTTAAAAAATAAAGTATGAAATGTAACGATTACCCAAAGAAACTCATCACTGGGTTTCCATATATGAGAACATAGGTGAAAATATGGATATGGAATAAAAATATAACCATCATGTTCTGATAGAGAGTGGTAGAGAACATGGCTATGAAAAAGCCATCAATCACAAAGCCATAGATTTGTGATAATCTAAGGTACCATCTGATTCATCAGACATAAGGGCACTAGGACAACATTTTTGGTTTTCAATATCATTTCCTTAAAGTTGATGAAATTGGAATTAGAAGAGATACTTTCGTGATTTTGGTACAGTCTCACCGTTGGTCATTCTTTGGACAATTCCCACTTCATCTCTTAAAGAAATAAAGTTGAATTTGTCATTCGTGAAGTGTTAGCAGATCATGTGATAGAATGATGGGTCATTCCATCTGTCTCAAACAAAATGTTATAAAAGTTATCAAAAATACATAAGTCCATATATAGTGAGATTAATCATATATGGTTCCTAAAATTGACTTATACTTCATATATCATACTGCTTAATATAATAAAACTAGTTTCTACTAAACAGGGACATCCTGTAGGCCAGTGGTAGGCGATAAAGGCTAGTCCCACTTCAGTTGTGGGTTTGATTCCCACAGCCTTGTCCGACGTGATGGGTTGTCACACATCCTGCAGGTTGTCCTTTTTCTAAAACTACATTACTATAACATCCCATCAATACTATCGAAAAAACTTCTATCCTTCAACAATAGTAACTTGTGTCCAACATAATCCTTTCCAATCATTAGGCTTATCAATAATACTGTAGTCCACTCTCATATTATAGTGAAAACGATTACCAGAGATTTCATATAACAAGACTGTTAATACCATCATTGGTCCCCATATATCATAAGATATGTCTTGTTGGTCACATTCCAAATATTCGAAGGCCTTAATCATGTATTCTCTTGAAAAATGAATACCCATTGAATCTTAGTGAAAACATGAGTGCTGTCAAATGTTAACTCTTTCCACATACCAAAACCCCATAATTATATATACTCAAACCATGATATAACTATTTCCTTATATCAGTCACGAGCTCATGAATACTGTCAAACATTTCATTTTCTCCTTATCCCTTCATTATGTGCATATCATCTTTTTCCAAAATATATCAATCACTTTCCATGGTTACCGGTACCATAAAGTTATTGAAAACCACAATAGAACAATACATAAATATTCCAAAATTTCATGATACTATATACAACATTATTTTCGAATCCCATTACCTAATCACTTAATCAATCCACCACATCGTTGTCATATTCAACAACACCAATAGTGATCGCATGTGACTTCTCTTTGTCCTTTGACTTAAGTGGTTGCTCATGTCGATCATCACTAATCCTTGGATTATGGATTTTATTAGCATAATGCCTCATTTCCTTGCACTTGAAGCATTTAAGTGTTGGTGGTGCGTTCTCTGCAGTCTTTTCTTTATTCACATCATTAGCAACCCTTTTTCCATTACTTCGACACTCAGCTGCTCGATGACCTTCTTTTACACACTAAACATTTTCTAGTCCCTTTAAGACAATCTCCACCATGATTCTTTCTACACTTTGAGCATAAGGAAACATTCATATTCTTTTCACCATTATTATGAGATTTCTCCTTGAACTCCATCTTTTTTTTCTTGTCAAAACCATGAGATGGATAAGTAACACCAACTTCCATTTCTACCTTGATAGCACAACACACAATTTCTTCATATCTACTGAAGTCTCTTATAGATAATTCCCTTAGAAGATTTGGTTTTAAGCCACTGAATAATTGATCAACTTTACTTTCAGTTTGTATGATAAAGCCAGATGCATACCATTCAAGCATTGTAAAAATCGCTTCATATACACCAACATATTCATCATCCTTTTGCTTTAGTTCAAGAAACTCCTTCTCCATCTTTTTTTGAAGAATACGAGGGAAGTACTTATTGAAAAATAATTTCTTGAACTTTTCCCATTACATGGACTCAATTTCATCTCTTAGCCTCGTATTCTTGATAAGACTCCACCATTGATCAGCTTCACCATCCAAACGATATACTGCTAAGATGACTTTATCATGTTCAGAACATTGAAGAACTGAAAATATCTTTTCAGTGGTACCGATCCATTGTTCAGAAACAAGTGGATCAGAAGACCCACTAAAAGAAGGTGTATGTTGCCTTATGAAGGACTCAATAGAATATTGTTCCCCTCTCTCCTCATTTGGAAGTCCAGAATGATTCATATCTTGTGTAATTATAGCAATAAGATTTTTCACTCCATCTCCAATAACATTTGTTTGTTCAGGAGGACAGTCATTGCATTGTCTATTTAATTGATCAACATGGTTCCTTCAGGTTCCATCCATCGTCTAAAACCCAAAAAGAATAGTGTGAGAGGAAAAAATCATGCTATGGAAAACAACATAATAAAGGGGGAGTACCTTCAATATATAACATCTTAGGTTTAATTATAAGATCGTTACCGTAATTCTAGGACTATAACCAATACCTATACTTAACCTTAGGGACATCCTTAGACATACCATAGAATTATCTCCAGGGATCTCACTAAAGTTCTCGAATCCTAGTTTCCAATGGTTGACAAAACATTTCCACTGATACCAACTGTAGAGACCCAAAGCTTGACGTACATGGACATTACATTACTTTTTCGGAATAATTAATACATAACAAAAACAGACACACAAGGACCGTAATAGTTTAGTTTCTTTGGAAACTTATAATATAATCTTTTAATCGTGGTGAAAGATCTTCAACATCTCCCATAAAGATCTGCCACTTTTTTTTCTTATCTAAAACCTTTCTTTATATCCTGGGGAAAAGAAAACATAAAAGGGGTGAGCTCAAATCCTCAGTAAGGGTAAGAATAGATAACATAAAACAATCCTTAGACATTTGAATTTTAAAAAACATGAGCATAAAATCTAAACATCAAAATCTTGAGCAATGATATAAAACATGGCAGTAAATAAGACTTAGATCATGAAGAAACATAAATCATAATAAATTAGCATGGGAATAAAACATGTAATTCTGGAAACCATTAAGCACATGATATGATTTCCATAGTATCCAAGGCATTGCTGCCAAGACCATCTTAGTGGACAAAGTCCCTTTCTGAATCGATTTCACTCCTCGTTCCAGTCTTGTATTACTGAGCTGGTTTAACTTTCCGTTCCAGCCATGTCTATACCATGAGATATAAATATTTACCCAATGCATTGGAGGGACATATAGGTCCCAACCATCTCATATTGAAATCATTCTTTCGTGTGCCACAATATAAACAAAAATCATTCATCATAACCCAAGAATAAAATGGGTTTCATAAACATCATTCCATCATAAAGTAATCCATAGAAAACAATTGGATACCATTTCATCATTAGAAAAGTGAAACCATATAAATCATAGTTTCATGATACTTGAAACATACACATGTGAAATAATGTCATCTTAGATGAAAATGGTTTTGATAAAACACTTGAAATGAATTCTTGAGGAAAATATCCTTTTTTTCTTCAAAATCATTTTCTTATCACAAAATTTCATGAAATTTTAAAAGAAAAGGATTTTGTTGAAAGTAGTCATGAAATCTTGTATAGTAATATTCTTGAAAATAAGGCGTTATGAAACCGTAAAAATCTGTTTGTGCCGTATAAGTTAAAAAACATTCTTCTCGTACTTTTGCCGGAAAAGTCAAAAAATACCTCATAAAAGAAAGATTCCATAAATACCATGTAATAAATGTCAGAAATGGGTAAAAAGGACATTAAACATACATGAAACTATTTTTAGGAAACATGGACATGGATGATAGCAATAACCCCAATAAATACTTACGAATAAGAAATCTCGGATAAAAAAGAGATTTTCAAAAATTTTCCCTTACCTTAGGTCCGATATTCTTCGTACGTATCCGAACCTCCTGTATAATGATTTAAATAATGTAATTGACTTATTAAAGAATCATATTCATTGTTATGATATCATATATGTTTCACTTATTACTTTATATTACCCATTCTTTTGTAAATTCCATGATAAAGCAGCGTTTTGGGTAAAATCATTTCATTTATCATATGTGTTTCGACTTGTAGTTCTTGATATTATTACTTATATCCTGATTTTCATAATTCTAGATTGTAAAATATGATTTATATATAATATATATTCATCATATACATATATATATTATAGATCGATAAAAGGAATGAAATACACAGTTCTTGGAGACGGTAGGTCGTACATACGCATGAACACTGTTTTCGTTTCCTTATTGAATTGAATGAAACTAAATAGATGACATACATATATATATATATATAAATCCAGTAGAATTATTATTTCATTTATTTCATTATTATTCATTATATAAACTTTATGATCCATCATTTATGGTTAACATGGAGATTGAATCTCATCGCGTCGTGGAGACGGTAGTCCGTACGTACGCACGAGAGATGATATCGTTCCCATAATTATTGAATAGAATTGGAGTGGATGTTATAATATATCAGAATCAGTATGATGTTATATTAACCATATATATTTATTCTTTACTCCATTATACCCATCCATGTAAGGTGTTGGTGGAAAAACAGATTTCACCACGGCGAGGAGACGGTATTCCGTACGTACGCACGCATGGTGATTTCGTTTTCCGTAGGATGGATTGATGGTGAAATAGGGTTGTTTCAGAATTATAATAACATATAAGTATATGATATATACTGATTTTATTACATCATAATGAAACAACTAAAGAAGAATAAGTGGAGGAAGAAATAAAGTTGAAAGAATCGGTAACAGACATTACCACTTCTTTGAAGCGCCTCTTTGAGACCTCCTCTTAGGGCATTAAATTGGTCTTTGAAGAAGAACAGAACCTCTAGGATATTTCTATAGAATTAGAGAAGATAATTTGTCAGGGTTTGTCCGAGCTTGATGGCTCAATGTGGTGTGATGAAGAGAGGGAGGAGGTGCCCTTTTATAAGGGAGGAGAGGAGCACTTTTGAAAAAACAAAAAATATTATTTTATTATAAAGTCATGTTCAGTTTTTAATATCTCCAAATTAATTTATTATGAAGATAATATGGGGATGGGTCTAAATACTCTCATACAATATAATTTAGACAAGTTTAGGTTTCTATTTTAACCTTATCATTTAGATTTAACCTTAAGTTAAATAATTTTACTTTTACCTTGTCTTCTTATTTTCTTACACTATATGGTTAATAAACTTACTATAACAAGCCAGACGAACCCCAGGTTGTTTATTATTAATATATATAACCTTTTATAAGTCATTTGGCCGAACCTTATATTTTTAGGAATTAAATAACAATTAATAATATAATATTTGTTTTAAAAACTATTTAATGTCAATTTTTACACTATTTGGTAATTGATGTTTGTGGAAATCATAACAGAATTATTAGTTCGAAAAATGTTAATTATATCAAAACTAACATGTCATATTAACCTATAAAATTAGTTAAATTCATAAAAAGTCTCAAATTAAATTTATTTGGGTATTTATGACCTCAATTATGTCAATATTTCATTAATTAGATAATTACTGCATCATCTTTGTGTCATAAATAAATTTAATTATTTAATGTATAAAAATTATTAATAAAATTCAATTATGTAGGAAATCTTTCTATCTTTCTAATGAATATTTATAGTCGAATTTATCTTATGTATAACCCTATATTAAAAAATTTTTAGTTATTAAACATTGATTTTAACCATTTTAACACTTCTTTAAATAAATTAATAATAAATGTCCTAATCTAATCCAAGTGGACCTAAATGGTCATATTTTATTCCTAAGGTTTTTTTGGTCAAATTACGCTTATCAAATAGAATTAGGACATGTGTTAGGGTAATAATAATATCATTTTTACCTTTAATTATCCTATTTACGTTTAACCGTGGTAAATAAAAGTAAAAAGTTAGTATTCACCAAAAATTATTTTAATCTCATTGAACCACATTTTAGTCTTTTATATTAACCGTGTCTCTCGGAGTTTTGTAATTCAATTCATATAAGTGGTAAAATTTCATTCAAATGAAAAAGTCAGTTTTTTAACTACCACTAAGTGGTTTCACTATTCATCGAAAATTGACGTTTTTCAGAAAAATATCAAAAATTCAGCCTAAGCATTATTTGATATTATGAATTCAAAATTGATGTTTATTTTTTCAAATTAAAAACATAGAAGTGACATTAATTAATTTTAAAATTAATTCCCATTATCAAAACAAATAGCGTGTTTTTTAAGAAACAATAACTATCAAAAGATTGAAACTTGTTTATATCAAATTTCCAAATGAAATTAATTCCAACTACCAAAATTGGATTAAATGGTAAAAATATATTTTAATAAAACTTTAATCCAAATTAAAAAGATAATTTAACCATATAAAATTATTGCGATGAAAAAATTTGTTTTTAATTAAAATATAGCGTGTTTTTACTATTCATTAAAATATGAAAGTTATCAGAATATTATGAAAACACTATCCAAAGTAAATTTTTATATCTTGATTCCAAAGAAGAATTTTATTTTGTCAAATTGAACTTATAAAAATGCCAAAAACAAGATTTAATGTGGGTGCTCCAACAAAAGGTGGAAAAACTACATTTTTAAAAAATACTTATTTTACTCGAAAAATTGATTTTGTTCTCATACCATGTTCTAGAAAATGTTTAATATGAATAATAATGTTATAAAATTTAAAATGTAGTTGATACTATTCATAATGGCTAGTTCCTAATAATATTATAACCATATATCGTTGTTTACTGAAACATGGTATTGTGTACAACACACGCTATCGAGGAAGGTCGCGATTGCGTGTAATGCAAGCCAAGTCAGGGTTGCGTGTTGTGCAAGACTCATCTGTTGTTTCATATAACAGAATCCAACCATATTTCATTTATTCATTGAATATATATATATACTCAATGTTTCGTTGAATGACTACTATCAAAATTGTGTGTAACATGATCCAAGAAAAGTGTTGTGTATACTGAAAGCTCATACGGTGTTGCGTATAGCGCAAGGAAATCTTGTTGTAGCTTACAACACAAGACATCAATGAAATTAAAAGAATATTTTTCATAAAATATCTGGTTGTTACATTCTAACCCCCTTAAAATGAATTTCTCCCTCGAAATTCGTCGGGGTTATAAATAGTTTACTATTTATAGAAACCCACATCGTAAAAAATAATACTAAAACATAATTTTAAAAACTAAAGTATGAAATGTAACGATTACCCAAAGAAACTCATCACTGGGTTTCCATATAGGAGAACATAGGTGAAAATACGGATATGGAATAAAAGTCTAACCATTATGTTCTGGTGGAGAGTGTTAGAGAACATGGCTATGAAAAATCCATCAATCACAAAGCCATAGATTTGTGATTATCTAAGGTACCATCTGATTCATCAGATATAAGGGTATTAGGAAAAAGTTTTTGGTTTTCAAGATCATTTCCCTAAAGTTGATGAAATTGGAATTTGAAGAAATACTTTCGTGATTTTGGTACAGTCTCATCGTTGGTCATTCTTTGGACGATTTCCACTTCATCTCTTAAAGAAATGAAGATGAATTTTTCATTCGTGAAGTGTTAGCAGATCATGTGATAGAATGATGGGTCATTCCATCTGTCTCAAACAAAAGGTCATAAATTTTATCAAAAATACATAAGTCCATCTATAGTGAGATTAATCATATATGGTTCCTAAAATTGACTTATACTTCATATATCATACTGCTTAATATAATAAAACTAGTTTCTACTAAACCGGGACTTTATATAGGCCAGTGGTAGGCGATAAATGCCAGTCACACTTCAGTTGTGGGTTCGATTCCCACAGCCTTGTCCGACGCGATGGGCTCTCGCATATCCTGCAGGTTGTCCTTTTTCTAAAACTACATTACTATAACATCCCATCAATAATATCGAAAAAAAATCTATCCTTAAACAATACTAACTTATGTCCAACATAATCCTTTCCAATATTTAGGCTTATCCATAATACTGCAGTCCACTCTCATATTATAGTGAAAATGATTATCAGAGATTTCATATAATAAGCATGTTAATACCATCATTGATCCCCATATATCATAAGATATGTCTTGTTGGTCACATTCCAAACATTCGTTGTCCTCAATCATGTATTCTATTGAAAAATGAATACCCATTGAATCTTAGTGAAAACATGAGTGCTATCAAAAGTTAACTCTTTCCACATACCAAAACCCCATAATTCTATATACTCAAACCATGATATAACTATTTCCTTATATCAGTCACAAGCTCATGAATACTGTCAAACATTTCATTTTTTCCTTATCCCTTCATTATGCGCATATCATCTTTTTCCAAAAATATCTCAATCACTTTCCAGGGTTATTGGTACCATAAAATTATTGAAAACCACAATAGACAAATACATAAATATTCCAATATTTCACGATACTATATATAACATTATTTTGGAATCCCATTACAAAATCACTTAATCAATCCATCACATCGTTTTCGTATTCAACATCACCAATAGTGATTGCATGTGACTTCCCTTTGTCCTTTGTCTTAAGTGGTTTCTCATGTCGATCATCACTAACCCTTGTATTATGGAATTTATTAGCATAATTCCCTATTTCCTTGCACTTGAAGCATTGAAGTGTTGGTGGTGAGTTCTCTACAGTCTTTTCTTTATTCACATCATTATCAAACCTATTTACATTACTTCGAAACTCTGCTGCTCGATGACCTTATTTTCCACACTTAAAACATTTTCTAGTCCCTTTAAGACAATCTCCAACATGCTTCTTTCCACACTTTTAGCATAAGGAAACATTCAACTTCTTGTCACCATTATTCAGAGATTTCTCCTTGAACTCCATCTTTCATTTCTTGTCAAAACCATGATATGGATAAGTAACACAATCTTCTATTTCTACCTTGATAGCACAATGCAAAATTTCTTCATAGCTACTGAAGTATCTTATAGCTAATTCCCTTCAAAGATTTGGTTTTAAGCCACTGATGAATCGATCAACTTTACTTTCAGGTTGGATGATAAAGCTAGATGCATACCTTGCATGATTTGTAAAATTCGCTTTGTATACACCAACAGATTCATCATCCTTTATCTTTAGTTCAATAAACTCCTTCTCCATCATTGTTCGAGGAATACGAGGGATGTACTTATTGAAAAATAAGTTCTTTAACTCGTCCCATTCGATGGACTCAATTTCATCTCTTAGGCTCGTATTCTTGATAAGATTCCACCATTGATCAGCTTCACCTTCCAAACGATATACTGCTAAGATGACTTTATCATGTTCAGAACATTGAAGATCTTAATATATCTTTTCATTGGTACTGATCCATTGTTAAAAAACAAGTGGAACAGAAGACCCACTAAAAGAAGGTGGATGTTTCCCCATGAAGGACTCAATATAATATTTTTCCCTTCTCTGCTCATTTGGAAGTCCAGAATGATTCATATCTTGTGTAAGTTTAGCAATAAGATTTTTCACTCCATTTCCCATAACATTTGTTTTTTCTGGAGGACAATCATTGAATTGTCCATTGCATTGATCAACACAGTTCCTTCGGGTTCTAGTCATCGTCTAAAACCCAAAAAGAATAGTGTGAGAGGCAAAATTCATGCTAGGTAAAACAACACAATAATGGGGGAGTACCTTCAATATCTAACATCTTAGGTTTAATTCTAAGATCGTTACCATAATTCTAAGACTATAACCTCTACTTATACTTAACCTTAGGGACATCCCTAGACATACCTTAGAAATATCTCTAGGGATCTCACTAAAGTTCTCGCATCCTAGTTTCCAAAGGTTGACTAAACCTTTCCTCTGATACAAACTGTAGAGACCCAAAGCATGACGTAAATGGACCTTACATTAATTTTTCGGAATAATTAATACATAAAAAAAATAGATCCACAAGGACCATAATAGTTTAGTGTCTTTGGAAACTCAAAATATAATCTTCTAATCGTGGTGAAAGATCTTCAACATCTCTCATAAAGATCTTCCCCTTTTTTCTTACCTAAAACCTTTCTTTATATCTTGGGGAAAAGAAAACACAAAATGGGTGAGCTCAAATGCTCAGTAAGGGTAAGCATAGATAACATAAAACAATCCATAGACATTTGAATATAAAAAAAACATGAGCATTAAATCTAAACATCAAAATATTGAACAATGACATAAAACATGGCAGTACATAAGACATAGATCATTAGGAAACATTAATCATGATAAATTAGCATGGGAATAAAACATGTAATTGTGGAAACCATTGAGCACATGATATAATTTCCATATTAGCCAAGGCATTTCTACCAAGACCATCTTAGTGGACAAAGTCCCTTTCTGAATCGAGTTCACTCCTCGTTCTAGTCTTGTATTACTGAACCGGTTTAACTTACCATTCCAGCCATGTCTATCTCATGAGATATAAATATTTACCCAATACATTGGAGGGAGATATAGGTCCCAACAATCTCATATTGAAATCATTATTTTGTGTGCCACAATATAAACATACATCATTCATCATAAACTAAGAATAAAATGGGTTTCAGAAACATCATTCCATCATAATGTAATCCATACAAAAAAAATTGATACCATTTCATCATTAGAAAAGTGAAACCATATAAATCATAGAGTCATGATACTTGATACATACACATGTGAAATAATGTCATCTTAGATGAAAATGGTTTTGATAAAACACTTGAAATGAATTCTTGAGGAAAATATCGTTTTTTCTTCAAAATCATTTTATTTTCAAAAAATGTCATGAAATTTTAAAAGAAAAGTATTTTTTTGAAAATAGTCATGAAATCATTTAGAGTAATCTTCTTGAAAATAAGGCGTTATGAAACCGTAAAAATACGTTCTTGCCGTATAAGATAAAAAAACACTATTCTTGTACATTTGCTGGAAAAGTCAAAAAGTAACTCATAAAAGAACGATTACATACATTCCATGTAATAAAAGTCATAAATGGGTAAAAATTACATTAAAAATACATGAAACCATTTTTATGAAACATGGACATGGATGATTGGAATAACCCTAGTAAATACTAACGAATAAGCAATCTCGGATAAAAATGAGATTTGCAAAATTATCCCTTACCTTAGGTCTGATATGCTTCGTACGTATCCGAACCTCCTTTATAATGATTTAAATAATGTAATTGACTTATTAAAAAATCATATCCACTGTTATGATATCATATATGTTTCAGTTATGACTTTATATTACCCATTCTTTTGTAAATTCCATGTTAAAGCCGCGTTTTGGGTAAAATCATTTCATTTATCGTATGTGTTTCAACTTTTCGTTCTTGATATTATTAAATATATCCTGATTTACATAATTCTATAATGTAAAACATGATTTATATATAATATATATTCATCATATACATATATATATTATAGATCGATAAAAGTAATGAAATACACCGTTCATGGAGACGGTAGGCCGTATGTACGCATGAACGCTGTTTTCGTTTCCTTATTGAATTGAATGAAACTAAATAGATGACATAAATATATATATATATATATACCTAAATACAGTAGAATTAGTATTTCATATATTTAATTATTATTCATTATATAAACTTTATGATCCTTCGTGTATGGTTAACATGGAGAATGAATCTCATCGCGTCGTGGAGACGGTAGTCCGTACGTACGCACGAGTGATGATATCGTTCCCATAAATATTGAATAGAATTGGAGTGGATGTTATAATATATCAGAATCCGTATGATGTTATATTAACCATATATAGTTATTCTTTACACCATTATACCCATCCATGTAAGGTGTTGGTGGAAAAACAGATTTCACCACGGTGTGGAGACGGTATTCCGTACGTACGCACGCGTGGTGATTTCATTTTCCGTATGATGGATAGATAGTGAAATAGGGTTGTTTCATACTTATAATAACATATATGTATATGAGTTATACCTATGTTATTACTTCATAATGAAACAACTAAAGAAGAATAAGTGGAAAAAGAAATAAAGTTGAAAGAATTGGTAACAGGCATTACCTCTTCTTTGAAGCACCTCTTTGAGACCTCCTCTTAGGCCACTAAAATTGGTCTTTGAAGAAGAAAAAAACCTCTAGGATGTTTCTATGGAAGTGGAGATGTTAATTTTGAAGTGGTTGGCCAAGCATGAAGGCTCAAAGTGGTGTGAGGAAGAGAGGGAGGAGTGCCCTTTTATAAGGGAGGAGAGGGGCACCTTTGGAAAAACTAAAAATATTATTTTATTATAAAGTCATATTCGGTTTTTAATATCTAAAATTTTATTTATTTCAAAGATAATGTGGGTATGGGTCGAAATCCCTTCATCCAATAGAATTTGTACAAGTTTAGGTTTCTATTTTAACCTTATAATTTCGATTTAACCTTAAGTTAAACAATTTTACTTTTACCACGTCTTCTTGTTTTCTTACTCTATAAGGTTAATAAACTTACTATAACAAGCCTCAAGAACCCCAATTTGTTTATAATTAATATATATAACGTTATATAAGTCCTTTGGTCAAACCTTAGATTTTTAGGAATAAAATAACAATTAATAATATAATATTTGTTTTAAAAACTATTTTATGTCAATTTTGACCCTATTTGGTAATTGATTTTTGTGAAAATCATAACAGAATTATTAGTTCTAAAAACATTAATTAAATCAGAAATAACATGTCATATTAACCTAGAAAATTAGTTAAATTCATAGAAAGTCTCAAATTACATTTATTGGGATATTTATAACATCAATTATGTAAATAATTCATTAATAAGATAATTACTGCATCATCTTTGTGTCATAAATAAATTAAGTTATTTAATGTCCAACAATTATAAATAAATTACAATAATGTAGCTAATATTTTTATCTTTCTAATGAAAATTTATAGTCGATATTATCGTATGTATAACCCTATATTAAAAATGTTTTAGTTATTAAAATTTGATTTTAACCATTTTAACCCTTCTTTAAATAAATTAATAATAAATGTCCTAATCTAATACAAGTGGACATAAATGGTAATATTTTATTCCTAGGGTTCTTTTTTGGTCAAATTACACTTATAAAAGAGAATTAGGACATGTGTTAGGGTAATAATAATATCATTTTACCCTTAATTATCCTATTTACTTTTAACCATGGTAAATAAAAGTAAAAAGTTATTATTCACCAAAAATTATTTTCATCTCATTGAACCACATTTTAGTCCTTGATATTAACTGTGTCTCTCAGATTTTTGAACTTCAATTCACAGGAGTGGTAAAATTTCTTTCAAATGAAAAATTCAGTTTTTTAACTACCACTAAATGGCTTCACTATTCATCGAAAATTGAAGTTTTCAGAAAAATACCAAAAATTCAGCCGAAGAATAATTTCATATTCCAAATTCAAAACTGATGTCTATTTTTACAAATTATTATAATAGAATTGGAATTAATTAATTTTAAAATTAATTCCTGTTATCAAAACAAATAGCGTGTTTTTTAAGAAACAATAACTATCAAAATGTTGATACTTGTTTATATCAAATTTCAAAGTGAAATTAATTCCAATGACCAACATTGGATTAAATGGTAAAAATATATTCTCATTACAATTTAAAACCAATTAAAAAAAATAATTTTACCATATAAATTATTGCGATGAAAAAAGTTGTTTTTAATTAAAATATAGCATGTTTTTACTATTCATTAAAATATGAAAGTCATCAGAATAATATGAAAATTTTATCCAAAGTAAATTTTTATATCCTGATTCCAAAGAAGAATTTTATTTTGTCAAATTGAACTTATAGACATGTCAAAAACAAGATTTAAATTGGGTGTGCCATTAAAAGGCGACAAAACTACATTTTTTGAAAAATACATATTTTACTCGAAAAATTGATTTTGTTCTTATACCATGTTCTAGAAAATGTGTAAGATGAATAATAATGTGATAAAATTAAAAATTTAGTTTATACTATTCATAACAGCTAGTTCATATTAATATTATAAACATTTATCGTTGTTTAGTGAAACCTGGTATTCTGTACAACACACGCTATCGAGGAAGGTCGTGATTGTGTGTAATGCAAGCCACGTCAGGGTTGCGTGTTGTGCAAGACTCCTTCGTTGTTTTGTAAAACAGAATTCAACCATATTTCATTTATACATTGAATATATATATATATATATACACTCAATGTTTCGTAGAATGACTACTATCAAAATTGTGTGTAACATGATCCAAGAATAGTGTTGTGTATACTGCAAGCTCATACGGTGTTGCATATAGCACAAGGAAATCTTGTTGTAGTTTACAACACAAGACATCAATGAAATTAAAATAATATTTTTCATAAAATCTCAGGGTGTTACAAATGGAAAAGGAAAAAATCTAGTAGGATTCATCACCATGAACTAGAAAAACACTATATGCACTTGTTAGACCTAATGGTTTATGAAAAAGTTATGGAAAAACCTTAATTACCTTACTTTTCAAGGACCCATTTGAGATTCCAACCCTTGAGTTCCCTTTTCATACATTCCACTACCTTGAAAGGGTTTGATCCCAATTCAAATTAGTTTACACATCTCAGTCACAAGATACAAAACTCTTCTATACATTTCCTAACCATAATACACTAAACTATACGACACCATGGTTAAAGTTATGTAATATTAAAAAAAACAATAATATTACCTCACTATATTAAATTAAAATTCATGTTCAACATCATCTCCACATGAAATTAAACAACACATCCTCTGTTAACATTCCATGATGTAATACTAAAGAGTATTATAGGCCCATTCCTAAGAGGAACTTTTTCTCTTTCTATGCTGGTCACCTCCCACACCACTTGGGTTCTTTGACTATCACTTAACAACATATATGAATCTCATGTTGGAAGGTGAGTATGCTTATTTCTTAGACATATATTCCATCCCAATTATCTCTGAACAATGGTTTCATAATCTTGAGTTTCTTGATCTCTATCCAAATATTTTCTAAATACACCACTATACTTTACATCTCCCAGGATTTGGATCCCCACTATCTTCCATGTATGAACGGGCCCCCTAAAAATGATGGTGTCAGGCCAGACTGGCTCACCTCCATTCATGGGTACACACCTCGAAGTAATTTTGATGACAAATTGAAAGGTCTCATATTTTGAATAAAATCAATCGTAGACCCTAATTTGTATTTCCCCAATCTTGGTGGTGCAATAGTGGAATCTACATTTCAAAAAATTATCAACAGTCATCATCTATTAGAATTTATCACCCATTGTGTTTAGAATCATGGTCATCGTGATTCACATATTTTATCCTATCCCTTTTTTTGGGTATAATTGAATTTCCATGGAATTATCCCACTGGTGCACCTATGCATAGTGGGAAAGGAAGTAAGCTCTTTAGTTTTCCACTCTCCAAATAAGGATTTATTCATTAGGACACCCCTTGTGGTTTATGAATCATTATTACCCCTACAATTCATTTCCCATATATAATTCTCTAGAAAATTAATAGTCTTCTATTTTCCACTTGTTTCTCACACCAATAATGATTCACATGGTGACACTTATGGTTATTTACAAATTAATATGATTTAGGGATATAGAAAAAGTATAAATACTAACACTTTTATTTCATAAAAATATTGGTGATAGAGAGAAGGGTCATCCAAAAATAATATCCTCTTCTTTTTTATGGCATAAAAATTAGAGGAGATTGATCCTTAAGGATCAACCTCATAAATAGAGTGTTATAGCTTAGATAACCTCTGTTGAGTATCCTCAAGGTATTTCTGTTGTCTAGTGAACTCAATCGCTTCCTCTATAACTATAGGGCGGAACTCATTGGCCGAAATTTACAGTCGGCCCTGCTCAACCAAGAAATCAGCCACTAGTGATTTCACCCTATGCCTCTGCAGCAGCCACATCTAACTGTTCCCTTAGTTGGCTAATGATATCCACTTGAGCATTGACTATAGATACATGCTTCCATGCCTACTCCTACAGTTCCTTGGTTCCTTCATAATTCTAATTGTACTAGGAAACATTGAACTCCTGATATTCTATTCACACCCTCTTGGTAAGACAATCATAGTACAATTCATAAAGGGAACATGCATCTACCCCTCTAGTGACCAGGTTCAGAAAACAATGGTTGACAGACCCCATCTAGCTCACTTGGTCTACATCTGAGGTGCGAGTGATGAAATTATTCATGTTTCTCAACACCTAGTGTCATACATCATGATTATCCTTGGATAAATTATACCCAAACACTTCTAGATACTTAGTTGCTGAAGGCTCGCATTTAGGAAAATCCATAATAACTATGATAATATGGTCCTTCTTATGTAGTCTTTTGAATAGGATAGGATTCACATCGAGTGGAGGGTCATCTTCATCTAACTCTTCTCTAGTGACAACATCTTCACCAGCTGCGATATCTACCTCCCCTATAACCATATATTCATCTACAAAGGGATTATATTTTCTGATTAGGGTCGGTTATCCCTAAACAATTATCTCATCCAATTTTGACTTGGATATTTTATTTATCATCCTAACTACCTTGTCCACATTTTATTTTCAAGGGCACAAGACCTCGAGCACTGTTGTAGACAAAGGTAAAACAATCTATTCAATCCATCACAAAAAAAACACAATTAAC
The DNA here is from genome assembly GCA_963277665.1 of Viscum album. NCBI lineage: Eukaryota > Viridiplantae > Streptophyta > Magnoliopsida > Santalales > Viscaceae > Viscum > Viscum album. Next base: position 184,220,766 of record OY728145.1, read on the forward strand.
ATAAACTATGAAATAAGTAATTATAAATGATATAAAGACATGAGAAACATTCAATCACTATGCATCAAAAGGCAAATCCACTATTGGATACCCTTTGATGTTGGTTTTCACCTCAATAATCATCATCGAAACCCTTAGAACTACTTGGTCAGAAGCTTCATGAGACAAAAAAACATGTCAATATGGTGAAGTTTGCAAACTAAAAAAGACATTAATAGAGATAAAATAAATTATATTCATATTATTACCATGATGAGGCAAGAGGGTCTCAATGGTAAGCTACCCTGAGGTCCCTTCCCACCAGCACTAGGAACCACCATTGATATGCCATGGTGAGGTCCCCTCTAATTGAATAAAAGAAAAAAAGGGTCGAAAACTCCCCCTCCAGCCTCCTCTTCATAAGTCTCTCTCATTAAATCCTTAAGATAAGACATCAATATGGGATCCTTGGTGCCTCTAGATTTACTCAATTTACCCTCATTATATCCTCCTGGATCTCGTTAGTATATTCTTACATGAGTCAAAATCATGAGTTAGAGGTCCTCATGAATGTGGGGAAAATAAATACACACTAATGTAAAAAACTTACCTCTCTAAACTAGATCTTGATCAAATCATCATACTCAGAAGTAACCTCCCCTCTCTCCAAGGATATTTACTATTCATCATCATATCCACATGACTCATTTACTAGAGCCTTGTTTTTTCTCCATGGTCGAGCACATCATGAGTTGGAATCGCAGCAGAGGTCATTCCTTTGGGCCATACACCTAACATCACTCTTTCCCAAAGAGTGGTGGTACCACCCTCCCCATCCCAGAATTAAATGGAATCCATGTCTTCCAGGTAAACAAACAACTCCTAGAATATCACTTGGAATGTGATCCTTAAGAGCTTGACCTCCGTCAACTAATTCCCCTCTCAAGTCAGCCTCCTCTATAGTTTATCCACCAGCATGGACAACCACCACATTCCTCATACTTCCAAGAGAATTGGTAACATGTAATCACTGAATGAATACAATGGATACCATAGATAATTTCCCATGGCCTTCTCGGACTGGATCTCCCCGACACATGATCTCGGGAGTTCACACAAAGGTTAATTGTTATGTGCATGAGAGTTGTCTTATCGTATCTATAAGTATTATGACTGTACAAGGTCCCCCTCATCCTATTTATATTCTTTATACCCCCACCCCACCAATGTTCTACATGTGTGAAACAAGTTTTCATGATCCCGCCCAAAAGTTCTGTGATGAGGAATAAAATGACCCTACACTTCGGTATTTTCTTCATAACTTTACCCAATATTTCCCCATCATCTATAATTCAAGTGGGTAGGAGGGTTTGTGGGAATCAGAAACATTTTCCTATCCATAGAAGGTAGGTTTTCTTAAATAAAAATCAAAATATATCCCAATGGTCCATTCTGAAGCTAATGGAGAAAAATGTGAACCATTAAGTTATTATATGCAACACTATGTTTTATCACGCAATCGAATTTCATTTGAAAGTGTATGCCAAAAGACCAGGTTGTGTGGGCCCACTGTGAATCTTGAAGATATCAAATAATATGATGGTGCACAATTTAGGTATGATGTATGCAGTCTTGATATTAGTGCACAACCCCTTTATGTGATTAATGTAATGATGAAAAACTACTATGCCTGACTTCACCTAAGAGAAAAATTCTTGATGGTCGCGAAACTACTTTTTGTGACATAGATGGATTTTTTCACCTAGAGATACCCATTTTGGATATATATATATATAGAATCACCCGCTTCACTTGGAGGATAGGCCTTTGGAAGTTGAAGTGTCAATTCTCGCTCATTAAACCCACTCTCCCATGATATTTCACAACTTCATACCTTCATATAACCCCAAAGGTATAGAACTTATAGGATTTAACTCACATGGGACTCAAATTTTTATGGATCATGTTTGAGAAATACTCATGAAACTTCCCTGAAATTTTAGGTAGGTGAACGTAAGATGAATTTCCTTCATGAAACCCAAATCATCATGAGACTCTAGAATTTGTGTTCACCTATGCCCCAAATATCCATTATAGGTCCTTATACAGTAGCCAATGGTTCAAAAAAACCCATTTTTTTGTGAAGCTATATAGTTTTTCACCACAAATTTTATGTCATAGACCCAATGACTCTTTAATTAAACCATATTTGTGCATAAGTTGAGTTGTTAGGTTCCCTACACCTACTATGACTGGGATCACCCACACAACCCGTATCATCAACCAACATGTATGACATACTTTCTTCAAGCATATCTAGGATAGTTGTATCTTCTCTTACTCCTAAGTATATGGACCCTAATATTGTGATCTCTTCCTTCCATATCACCATGTAAATTTTTAGGCCATGCACCACCCATAGGTTTATGCGTAATGGACACTAATTCCTTAAATGTCCCATCATCATGGGAAACTACCCACTTTTACCTATTAGGATATCTAGTGTTGTATAATTCTATCCAACATAAAATTTATATCTGTAGTTGTAGTCCTCTACAAAGTTTGAGATGTTGGACATAAAAATGAATTTCCTAACAACCATGTATCATGATGTTAAATTTCATAACAACATCCTCAATACATGATGTTAAATTGTAACCCTACCATATAAAATGAACACATGATTCCCTATGTATAATTTGAATGGGATGACACTGCACGTCATACCAAATGAAATGAACATAGGATTCCCCATGTATGATCATCATTGGATGAAATATCATCCCTCGCCATGGGATGAGACACCAGTAATGAGAATCCAATATGCATAATCCCCACAACATCCTTCCTCACTATAGTATGGTACACCTTTTACCGGAATCTTGTAGGCATAATCCACACACAATCTCTTATTGTCTCTCATTCCATGATGTGAATGTCCAATCTAAGTGAAGATAAACTGCATGGACCGGTCTATCATATGACCTATAACTGTGAACTTAAAATATGTGAGTATTGATCCCTTTATACTAATGGGGTCAGTAGGAAACCTCTCTAAGGCCCTATACTAACATACCTGGGTTACCACCTCGAGGTTTAATCCCAAAAACATAAAAAAAATATGTATGTATTCTTCTGGTAAGGAAGTAACTCCAAAATGTGATCTTCTTCCCCAAGTAAACACAGTAAAATTCCACCAACCAACCTATCCCCATAGAATGATAAATTTGTGACCACATTTTCCCAACATGTTGTTAAATCTACGACCAACCTATTGCCACAAGTTGTTTAAACTATGAAAAAACTATCCCAATAGGTTGGAAAACCTTAAACCACCATATTCCCACAAGACATTAAATCTATAACCCCGACCAAAAACACAAGAATCACTACCTCATGTAATGAACATTAGAAAACTGAGGTAAAAAAATTCATAAGTCTTCCTCACCTGGTGAATACAACCTTGTGGTGAGAATTGGATGACTTGGGTTCGATGACTAAGATGCATCATACTTGGTATTCTCCCAATGTTAAATGTGGATGAATTTATAGGTTCCCAACACACCCAATTTACACTATTTTCCAGATGAATCCAATGATAACATTAGCTAAAACTATAGGTATCTTCTCTATTGTGATAGAAGTAGCATAGTTAGCCAGTTTTTACCTCAAGATGGATTTAGGAAAGTGCTTCACGAAAATAACTTAAATCTATTAGGGATACCCGAACTAGGAAATGAGGTCCAATGAGGAATCCTTGGAATGAGTTACTGAAATCCCATCATCCTATTTTGATCAAGGTACCAACCAACCATGGTGGTAGAGGTCACTCTCCTTTGGAAAGTGAGAATGTGGTTTAACCAACCAACATCCTTGGAGAATGCACAACTAGTCCATAGAATAAACCCACATTAGGAAACGCAAGAAAAAAACCTCATCACCACAGTCCCAGTTCATGGTCCCAACATGAAGGCATCTAAAAATAATGGGTTGGTTTTGTGAGATAAGTTCTCAAAACTAGATTTATTTGTTTTGTAGTTTAAAATCCATAAATATATTCATGGTGGTATCTCATTTGGCATTATGATTCACACCCTATATAGTCCTTCATGAATATGTGTACATTTTTAGTAGGACACTAGTAAAGGAAAGGGAACCATGTATTTATGTGTCTCTTCTTTATTACCATTTTTCTAGGGTTTTTATGTGGAATATATAGTCTCACGAGGTTATCTCTTGAGATATATTCTTAGTTTTTTATCATTGTATTGTATGTATTGGTTGTATGGGTCTTGATACCGTTTTGGGTTTTTGAGATTTTGGATTTGGATACAATGTGTATGTATCTTTTATAGAATGTTATATATATTGATGTGACATTTTTTAGTATATGTGTTTTCATCTATTTCTTACTTACTTAGGTTGTATAATTATTTTTAGTTGACTCTTATTATATTGGTGTGGCCATCCAATTTCATTGATGGGTCATGTTAGTTTTCTATATACAAAACTATTCCCAAGAGGTTAATTATTATTCTTTAGTGCCTGTCATCGGCTGATGGTTATCAAGAATACACTTTGGGACTTATGTAATGATGTCTTAGGTGATGGGTTGAGTCTAACTAGTATGGTTCTACTAAAAATGGAATCAGCTTTCTTGTTTTTTGGGTTTCAGTGGTAAACAAGGGCTAGGACCATCAGTTCTCTAATGGTAGGAATGGAGGAGTGATTGGACATCTCTTTTATAGGATGGACCACAAGTTTTCAGGGGTGGTATGGAATTTTAATTATGTTTGGAGCCCATTAATGGGTTTTTTATTGATATCTTAATTTAATTCATTTTTATTATGAGTTACAGGGAAATTCTAAGAGTTATTTTGTGTTTCAAGGTGAAACAAGGAAGCTGGTATGAGGCACATGGTTTGGGTGCGTGGTTAGTAATAACTATGAATAAATTGTGTGTCATTGCCTATTAACTTCTAATGCCACTTTCATGGTTGGTGCACAACATACCTTACCATGAAGCCAAATCGATCACAATGGTATAGTGTTTAATATTTTGTAATTTTCAAACATACCTTTTTTGAATTTGTTTTTTATTTTAATTTTGTTTTTTCAGAACTGTTATAAGTGTTTATTATAGTTTATTTGATTCGGTTGAGAATCAATTTTGTATTTATTGATCTTGGGTCTTCTATTTTGTTTATAATGCCTCTATGAAATTCCATATATAGTCTTATAGTGGGGTTTGTGAATCATATACCATAGAAAAATCCACCAAATTGATCTATCTTTGGTGGATTTAGTAATCTGAAAGATCTATTCCTTTGGCTAAAAGGGTGGTTGAGAGTAGAGAAAAACTGTGAACAATGATCAATAGTATACAATGAAAAATCCACCAATATTCCATGGTGATAAGGGAGTTTAGGATAATTAATAATATCTATATTGTATTGATTGAATCATTCATTTTTATGTCCCTTGAGACCTAAAAGGTTATCTTTTACACTTATAAGCTAGAAAAAACTTGTAGGAAATAGTGGGAATCAATGGTTTGAGATAACAGCATGAGGACCTAACAAGGAATACTTTTAATGTGTCATTTAATTGACAGTTCTACTCAGATACATTGAGGGTGTGAAATTCCCCTTATTTTTTGATGTTTTAGCAAGGGGATCGTTCAATGTGGAGTACACTTCTCAGTTTACTAAGTTGGTTAATGTACATCTTGAACTCCTTATGAATGGTTACCTTAAATTATTAGCATCATGATATGGTTTAGAAGACTAAGATTAATTCCATGTTTATTTTTTTACTAGACTATGCTGATGTGGTTGATAAGGTTGTTATGGAAGAGGTAGACATGGATTGTAAAATAGGTCTTAGTGCTGTTCCTTTAGGGGGTGGTACCTAGAGCTCTTCAACTAGTCAAAAGAGAAATTAGGATGAACCACATTAGTGTAGTGGAATTATTGATCAGCAGTGATAAGTTATAACACTAACGGTTTTTTCAGGGGGTATGATGGTGGGTTTTTATCAGTGGGGGAAGGTTGTTCATACCACGCCATGTTTTCCAGAGGCTCTGAGTATGTGCCACTAATGTGGGCATTCAAGTCATCTTTCAATCTTTTGTTAGGCTCATGTGTAGTGATGTGTCATCTATTATATATTTTATAAGTTTCATTACATATTATTTTATTCTTTTATGTTTTAAAAAATCTCCCTAATGTAAAATTGGATTACCATAATGTGAATAGGGCTTAGGTCGACCCTGAATAATGACGTCTTAATGTAGCGGATGTGGTACCAGAAGACCCAAAATCTGTGATGAACACCATTAGAGGAATGATTTTCATTGATTCATTCATAGATTCTATTTTATTTGATATTATTTCATCCCATTAATTTATCTAATTAAATTTTCTTGATTATATGGAAATGTGAATGAAGTTTATGCTATTTGTGATGGATTTTATTTCACCACTTGGTAGAAATAAAGGATCAATGTTTTAAGTGCTTTAAGTGTCATGTTTTAATCACTAACATGGAAGATATTTATGATTTTCTTGTGTTAGACCTAGATTTTTTTTCCTCATTATTATTATAGATTATTTTATTAGATAAAAATCTTAGATCGATTGAAACCACCACCAAGTCTAGTTTATATATCATGATGGGATAACTCAAATATTCCCTAGTGAGTGGGATCCAAAATCATGTATTTCATGACCTGTTTATTTAGAGATTAGTTTGATTTCATGCGAATTGTATTGGATTTTCTTCAATTCCTTGGATCATAGATTAGATGGTGATCTTCCAATAGTCATGGACCAATATCCCGATGATTTTATAGGGGATTTATCTAGTTTTACACCCTAATGAGAGATCAAGTTCACTATCAATCTTCTCCCTAGGTTGAGACCCATTTAAATTTTGTATTATCAGATTACTCTTCCAGAGCTAAAAGATCTAAAAGCTCAGCTATATGACACTGAGGGAAAATGATTTATTCATCTGATCATGTCCCCTTGGGCATTTTCAATTCTATTTTCAATGAAGGTGGATGAAAGCCTCTGAATTTTCATATATTATCATAATCTCAATCAGGTGACTATAATGAATAAATACCAATTTCTCAAAAATTATCATTTTTATTATATTAAATTATCTTGTTGGTTTCGAAATAATGAATTGAGAATAGAGTACCACTAGGTGATGGTCTGAGGGAATTATTTCCCTAAGAACACCTTTAAATGATGGTCTGTGCACTTTGAGTGTTTCGTTATGTCATTTTTCCTAACCAATTCTCAAGCGGTCTTCATGGCCTTGATGAACCAGATCTTTCACCTCTTTAGACTCTTTTATAGTCATGTTTTTTGACAAATCATTGGCTATTCTAAGATAGAGGAAGACCACAATAACCATATGATTGTTTTTTTTGGAATCTTGAGAGATCATATTCTATATTCTAATACATTCAATATTAGTTTGGGATTTGGGATGTAAATTTATTAGTCTATTTTATTTATGAGTGAGGAGTTTTAATGTATCTCCTGAAGTTTCAAACATTCATGTCTTGGAAGAAGCCCAATAATATTCTATAGATCAAAATATTTTTAGGAATATATGGTTATTATAAATTCTTGGTTTGTGAATTCTATCAGATAGATTCTCCCTTAATGGCTATGACAAAAAAGGAGTGATGTTTGTGTAGACTGATAAGGGCCATCATTCTTTGAGGAGTGGAATTCAATTTTGAAATCCATGCAATTTTTTATTCTCTCCAAGCCTAGTAGATCATACTAATTCTATCATAATCCCTCTAGTATGGGGTTGGTATGTTTACGGATGTAGGATTACCATGTGGTGGCCTATGTCTCATGGAAGCTACACTCACATGAGAGGAATTATCTCACCCTTTGCATGGGGTTGGAATCTGTTATTCATGTATTGAAGACATGGTATCATTACCTCTTTAGGAATCATTTCAAATTATATTAATATCAAAAATTTCTGAAGTATATTTTTACCAAGAGGTACTTAAACCTTTGGTAGATATACTGGGTAGAGTATCGTTGTAATTTTTTATTTTAAATGTCTTATAAACTAGGGAAGGGGAATGTTTTCATTGAATCCTTGGAAAAAAATATTCTAATCTTGGCTATTAAAGAATCATTGGATGTGTGGGTATTGATAAGTTTTCATATATGATTCTAGAGGTGCATAAGGATAGAGAGAATCTATTCTTGACCTTGGTGAAGGTTATATCCTCTTTTTTCACTCTGGTTGGGAGTTATAAGGTATCTGAAATTGATTTCTAGTAGCTTTTTAGTGTTTTGAAAGGTTGGGAGAAATCCAGTGATTGGTCATAGTCCTTTGATAGTTTTCTCCTCTTCAGGAAACAATCAGTGGTTCCTTTGATCCTGAGGTATGAGTTGATACATAAGGTGAATTATTATTGTCGGAATATGCACCTTGGGAATTCCTAGATGTACTGTAACATGATTAATACATATTTTTTCCCCCAAGATGAAGTAATTAGTTGCATATTTTTTAAATGTTTTACATTCTAATGAATCAAAGTTGAGCATCAAAAACCATCCTGGTAATTGCATCCTCTTACCGTACTAGTATGGATGTGGGATGAGGTCTCAATGGATTTCATGATATAACTAAATTAAAATCTGATTGGTTAATATTATAAAAGGGTTACTAACATCATTTTTATAAAATCATACCATTTTATTCCCATTAGAAAGTTGAATAAGTTAAAGAAGCTTGGGCACCTATATATCTGAGAGGTTTTTAGGCTTCATGGATTGATTATGGTGATTTGTTTCGATAAGGAAACAAGTTTTAGGTCTCAATTTGGGAAGGGAAACTCGAAATCCATGGGAACCCTTCTGAGGTTCAACACCATGGATCACCCATAGACGGATGCAAAATCATAATGGACTATCCAAACTCTTGAGGATAGGCTTCAAGAATATGTAATTGACTTTGGGGGTTCATGCGAAAGGAACCTATATTTGGATGACTTTTCTTACAATAATAGTTATCATGACTCAATTAGGATGGCCCCATTTCAGTTGTTATATGTGTTGTCATCCCAGTCCCTATTATGTTGGGTAGAGGTGGGTGAAATTTCATTATTGGGACTAAGTCTTATCAAGGAGATGATAAAGAATGTACATCTAATTCATAAAAGGTTAACAATAGATCAGAGTCTCCAGAAATAAAATGTTGATCGATTTCACTACATGTTAGTGTTTTCAGTCGGTGATTAGGTGATTATTTGGGTGTCTATTTGGATTTGACACTGTTACTTGGTAATGATGAGGAATCTAGTGTCATATTATGTTAGGTTGTTTCGAGTGTTGGAACATCTTAAGGAGGTAGCATGTCAGTTGGAATTTCCACTCTAGCTGACCACCATTTAGGATTTCCATCATGTCTCTTAGTTGAAAAGAGATCTTCTAGAACCATAAAATATGTTAGAGTGGGAATATTTTGAGGTGTATCTTGGTGTCACTATTTTAGAGTTTCTTATTAATATCATGGATTATCAAAACAATTCTCCACATGAAAAATTTATCTTGTTGTTCCACGTGATTTGGCAGCATGGTTATATTATCCATGAGAATTTGGAGTGGGAATATTTGTTCACAGAGTAGTGGAATCACCTATTTCATTATGGGGATGTATGAGGACTTTTTGGGGTAATAACGTTACATTTTGGTGAGGTTTATAAAACCCATTGGGTCATTAGTATGTCTCATCTGTGTTTTAATTTATATTATTTCTCATTTTTAGTATTTCTAGGACATAGGGTTTAGAATTTTCATTATTTGGGAAAATAGGCCCTAGTGCATGGTTGGAATACAATTTTTCTAACCATGATGCTAACTATGAAAATGCAAGTTTTTTTGGGATCGTGCACCTTCTCAAAATTTGAGTATGGTTTGTAAAGTTATATGAGGTTGTTTCATCTAGAAATGAGGATGACCTCATTGGTTTAAGGTTCAATCTTTCCAATCAGTTCTTAACGAGTTTGTTCATAGAACTGGAAACATCAAATGATTCTATATCCATTTGGACCTACATTCCAATGGTAGGTGCTCACTAGTTGTGTACTGATGAGGCTTAAGAATTTACATTGGTTGAGAGGATGGGAGGTCAGACTCATCACACCTTTTTGGGGGGAATTATTCTCTACTCCAGGACTCTCTATATATTTAAGTTATGTTTGTGAATCCTTATTACATTACCAAGAATGAAAATGAGCTTTCCTTTAGATCTGACAATCAATGATTAATATGTATAAGATTTAGATAATCTTTTATATGTATTTTAGGTTCTTAATCGATAGAGAATCATCTGTATTTTTTAGAGATTATTAGTCAATGGGATACTTCAATACATTTTATAGAGATCTCTTGGTCATTATGATAACCATACTGGTTTTAAATCCACTCAGCGGGGCACTTGAAGTTTATTGTCGTTCAGAAGGTCCTGTATTATTTCAGAGTTGGGATAATACCCGTGGTTGGGATACCTACGTATCCATGTTTAGAAAAAGTAATCAGAACCCATGTAGTTTGGTAATTAAGATATAGTTTAACATCATATGGTATAGTTGAGAATTAATGGATGATATGCTTGAACCTTAGAAATGCTTCCTACATACTCTAATTTTTAAGGCAGAGATCAAAGTACACATAGTTAGAGATAGAATTGTGAGGTTTATACATGATTAATGGATCAAAGAGAGATGTCGTAATTACTTTTACACTCTAAGCCCACTTGAGTCATGCTCGATATGAGAAAAAAGAGGTATCATTAAACCTGACGATTATGCCACAAAAGATGCAATCATAATGAATGATGTGGGGCTTATGTATACATGACTACACAAATAGATAAGGATTAAGACTTACTTCAGAGAAGAATCCTTGGAACGGGGTCCATAAAAGTATATATGCTTCATGGAGATTTGGATACTCTAACATAGGTCTTATTCTTGAAGAAGATGCCTAAATTAGGATGGGACTTGTGATTGGGTTTTATTCATGAGAAGGAAGACCAAATCAAAAAGAAGTTAAGACTGGTAAAGAGAAATTATTATTGAGGATTATTCCTGAGAAGGAGGCCCAGGATAAAGGGACTTGAGAACTGGGGCTTACTCTTGAGAAGGAGGCCCAGGTTAGGGGACTATTGACTGGGGATTACTTCTGAAATGGAGGCCCATGATAGGGGACTATTGATTGGGGCTTACTCCTGAAAAGGAGGCCCAAGTTAGGGGACTATTGGCTGGGACTTAATCCTGAATAGGAGGCCTAGGTTAGGGGACTATTGGAACTTACTCCTAAGGAGGATGCACAAATTAGAGAACTTGGACTAGGGATTACTCCTGAAAAGGAGGCCCAGGTTAAGGGAATATTTACTGGGGCATACTCATGAAAAGGAGGCCCAGGTTAGGGGACTATTGGGACATACTCCTAAGGAAGGTTCCCATATTTAGATCTTATCATTTTAAATAATGAGGTTGAATGAATAAAAATCTCTAACCTTATTGACATAAAGATATGTAAGTCACTAGGTTTTGAGAGATATTCCACAGAATCCATTTCAGGTAAGGAAGCTAACAATGGAACCATGAAATAAAAGACTTTGAAGAGGGTTTTGAAGGCTAAATATTGAAGAGGAGAGGTGGATTTGAAGAAAATAGATGAATGGACAAGAAGGACACCCGAAAAAAGGTTGGGACGTAGGTCCTGTTTGGGCACGCAGGTCCTGGTTGCACGGGTATACCTGCGCAACACATGTGTACTTGCACACTGGTCAACCAATAGGGTAATAATTGGTAAAGACTTGGCTAAAGCCCTTAGTATTATCCCTAAAGGCTTATAAAAGTGTAGAGTGCAGGTTTTGTGGAAGGGATATGGCGGCGCGCAGGTGGGACCATTTCCCTTATGGATAGACACTTAGGCGCGCAGGTGTTGATGAATTTCAAAACTTAGTCCTTGTTCCCCCTCTTTAGATCTTCCATTCTAGGTTTGAAATTACCTTAGATGTGTTTGGAAGACTTAAAGAAGAGACTAGGGCGCCGAGAGCTAAAATCCGATTTTCTTGATTTTTTCCTCCCGAAAGGGGGGCCCACAAGGGGTATTTATAGTCTACTGAAGACCCTAGGCAAAAATTAAATAGGGCGTGAAGGTCACCTGCGCGCAGGTATACCCACGCGACCATCATAGAACTTGCATTTCCCATGCTCAAAGTAATCATTGTTAATGCCTTTGTCGATTTTTGATGTTTCTTCAATGAATAAATCACTTTGTGTTCCACATATTTCGGTTTTCATTCATTAGACTCTGTGACGGAAAGATTCATCAACAAAAGTCCGCCCTCAGACTTGGATCCAAAATAAAGGAGGATGTGACTCTGAGGTAAAGAAGAATACCAAGGAATTGCGGCACACAGGTTTTGAGCGCATAGATAGGGGTGTGCAGGCTTCGGTGCGCATGGGTGCGGCCTGGCCGATAAATAGGCGTGTCATTCTCACAAAAAGTACCCGGATTTGAATGCATCTGAGTTCTCACTGTGCAGGTTTCTCTCATCGGGAAGGTTGCTAATTTTCAGCGGTTTCAATGCTTTTGTTCGTGTCACGCTACTGAAGAGGTAATTAGACTTGCATGGTGATACCTGCGCACCAAAACCTGCGTGACACAGTTACACCTGTGCGCCTATATTGGACCTGTGCGCCTTAATGCCTTAGCCATTTTTGCACATTTCTTCACTAATTTTATGAAAAAGCAACTCATTTTAGAGTTAATTATTCAACCATTGTGCAGATTCAATGGCTCCTAGAAGAATTGGAATGGCTGGTGAACTAGCTAGTAAGTGAATTGATGACTTGATGAACATTGTTGGCCATGATTACTATGATATATGTGAAAACACTATGACAGATTTGGCCATGTACTTGAAGAAGTATCATCGTGATTTTCCACAGAGCATCTACTTTCCTCTTTATGGGCATGGTCATCTGCAAGAAGCCAATATTCTAGAGGCAAAGAATTATCTCCCACATTCTTGGTTTCATAATTACACCAATTTTTCTTCAGAAAATATCTCATGTTGAGGAGAATTTATTAATACTGGAATAGTGGAGAAGGAATACATAATGCATCATAGCCCTTGTGCCCCAGATCTGAAACCTCACAATCCCGAGCTGCAACCACATTGTTATCCTTTAATCTTCCGAAATTCTCAGATGGATCAATCCAAAGGCTGTAAGAAGAGTTGAGACTTCCATCTTGGAGGAGGTGTGAAACCAACTTGGATGTGGGCATATTGGGTGCGACAAACCTATGCATAGTTTGTCACGGATTTGAAATGATCTGCAATATATGAAGCCGGATGAGCTGGGCTGACATATGTCTACAAGAATGATGAGTTTCTGCGGGAGCAAATCAGTCGCTAGAGCCCAGAAACCAATTCTTTCCATCTGAATCATGGAGAATTAGGCATCAGTTTTTTGGATATCTACAAGATCTCCAGGGATCCAATTCTTGGCGACATGTATGACGAATTCATCCCTCCCAAGGCGGCATGGAATAATTCTGAGAAGACTCAAGCTTTGGCTCATGAATTATTGAAAATTTTCAACAAGATCAATAATTCCAAGACCTCTAAAACTCATTCCAGAAGAGATATTCATCCATAGGAGTGGATGAATATGTTTTTTACTAGGAAGGAGGGGGAGTGGCCCACCTATACTCATCCTACTATTTGCCTCAAAATAGAGAAGAGGGGTTCTCCTGACACATTCTAGCCAACTCTAGAAGCAGGACAATTTGATAAGTGGGGGTACGAAGTGGATCATAGAATCCCAAAAAATACCCCTCTTGCAGGCTTCTTATCCTTATGGCTCAGTGTTTATCTTTTTCCAGTCAGGGATTTCAAGGGAGGCGTCAGGCCAGAGACCTTCTTTTTGGCATCCAAGTTGGATGAGAAGAAAATGTTTGGGTTGGCCGCCCCCATTTCGGTGAAGATTCACAGGATCTTACTCCATGTCTTTATGGGTAAGTCTCCTTTGAGAATAGTGGGACTATTCCATGTTTTGTGGGGATGGATCGCCACTAATTTTAGGACTTATGCTATACAGAATGGAGTACAGGTTCCTGGAAGTTATTTCAGGCCATCAGTGGAGGCATTTTCTGGAGTTTCTCCATTAGCTCTCAACTTCTATGATATGAAGGTGTGGTTGAGCATGTACAAGGAATTAAATTTCTTTCCTTATGGAATCCCACCAACCGGGTGGTTTGTTGATGATGGAACATCTAACTTGGAACTGAGGTCATATATGCTGGCTTGCAGAGACAGTGTACTTTCCACCAGGATTGACGAAGAGATTATATGAGAGGCCAATGATCCATAAAGATTTGTACGCCAATTCAAGTGTTTGCAGTAGACTGTTGTATCCCCTCCTGTGCATGTTAAGTCAGAGCAGCATCCTATGGTTGCCCAAAAACTATGGTTACTAACATCTGTGGAGAAAACCAGGGCAGTGTTTGATCTACCAGTTGATAATGAAATGAGTAACTTGAATACATTGTATACCGAGAACTGGATAGCATCATACCCTGAAGGGGTGTTTAATCATCTGGTTTATCAGGTGGGGAAAAAGAAAATAACTGTAGAGAAAGAAACCCTTCATCGGGAAGGTGAAAATTCCCCACCTGGAGCTGATTGAATAGGTTCCTCACCTAGGGCTGACTCGCTGGATTTCCAAGATGGGGATGATGAGGCCCAACATGCGGCAAATCGGCCTCATGCCAGATATAATCTTCCTGTCAGAATCAAGATACCAACTTCATCAAAACCTTGTGAGTTACTTTATTGGGGAAATTTAATCACCATTACTTTATAGAGCAGTAAGTCTTATTTTCTTATCATTTATCTATAGTTGTAGGAGCTGGGAAGAAGATGAAGTCTAAGATTGTAGGACCCTCCTCGCAGCCTTCTGGTACACATGCAGAATATTTACGACCATAGGCTATCCATACATAGAGGATTTTATATTTCAATACTGAAACCTCCAAGATAGATTTATGCGAAGGGATAAACATCACTGGAATAGGGATCTTCGGGCTTCTACTGATATCTGTTTCGAGGATAAGCTCTATGAAGAGAGATCTTACATCAGAGATCTACAGATGCTCATATATGCCATCGAAGATTCCATTTCTGTCACCAATCGGGTTAAGGAAATGATAGATCGTAGCACCACTGAGGGGACTGGTGCTTCCAGAGATGAGGAGTGGAATGATTACGTGGATCCTGAAGATGTAAGTCTATTTCCTTATTTAATTTTCAATTTGATTTCAGTTAATGCTTTGTTACTGACGGAAATTATTTTCTTTATCCCTATGCTTGCAAATAAAGGAACTGCTGAGGTTACTTCACCGCGGTACAGCCCTGGTGGTACTGCCATCAGGGATAATGAATCTCCTCATGAGCTTGGTGAGATATATCTAGGACAACACACCATGGACGAGAAGTTAGATATTTCTTTTCACTCTCCAATACCTGTATTTGGAGAGGACAATGTCAACACTCTCAAAAAGCCAAAGAAGAAAATGCATCGAAAGAGGAAGTCCACAGCTAAACGTTTCATCCATAGTGGTAAGTCCTTCAGATAGCCTTGAGTCGTAACTCATGAAAATGTTTCTCATACTTCTTGGGATTATAGGGGCTTCTTCAGTTTCCCATTTGAGGGAGAGGATTGACCCTCGTTTGAGGACGATGGAGGGTACTCGTGAATAGTCAAAAGGTCATGCTGGCTTGGCTGCTCCTGAAGAGGACCTAGAGTCTATTCCCAGTAACATTCCCTATGTTTCTTCAAGGAAAGGAGAGCCTACTTATGATAATTTAACAATTAATTTTTTATGTTCAATGAAAAAAAACTGAATTCTATTCTGTGATACTTTAGGTTCAACACCTGCACCGGAACATTTAGCGGCCACTGCCTCTGACGTCGCAATTTTATCTGAAGATGCTGCCCGGGGTCAGAGGTTGTAGGATGAAGGTCGCCGAGAAGATGAATCTAATGCTCCCACTGGCGAGACTAACTAGTAATCTGAGATAACATTGTATTAAATAATGGAACTTGGCGCATCTTTTGAAGGTTTTTTACATCATGTTAAATTACCATGTAATTGAGAATATTTTGGATGTGACTGTTATCCATTGTCCTATTGAAATCAATTATTATTACATCTCTGACCATGATTCGTTCAAATGTGCAGTTCCATCTGAACAAGATTCAAAACTTCCAATGCCTAAAGGGGGTACATACAATCCTATTATTGTAGAGACACTGGCTCAAGTGGAGGTGAACCTAGTAGAGATTCCTCAAACTCGTCCTGAAGATCCTATTGAAGCTAGGAAATATAGGGAGGAGCCTTCTCATGTTTTTGATCTACCTTTGGGTAAGAGATAACAATATTTGTGGCTGTACTTAATTTTCAATACAAATTAATCAACTTTTTTTGTTGTTTCTGACTCTTTCCATCGGGGCGCGCGCGCATCCGTCATGCAACGGAGGATGCGCGCCTTGTTGCCCCGCATTACCGCTTTCCAAAGGCGGGCGACATCTGTTCCTTGTTCAGGGACGTCTGCCCCTTGATCAAAACCGGGATGATGGGATGTCGGTTCTTCCTTCCATGGATTCCTCCTTGGAGCTTGTCACCTAGTCCGGGTCTCCCACATAGATTTAAGACATATTCGTGAATCTCGTTCCCAGTGGAATATCTTCATAGACACCAGTTAATTACGCTTCTTCTGTCGATATGCTTCAAGGGGTCTGGTCGGGGTAGCAACTTTCGGTGAGGAGAATGGTCACGCTAGAGTGTCGTTGGCATTTCTTGACGCTGGGGGATTGGCATGTCTTTCTTCTGTCCCTTATTATAGGGCTTCTCGAGGGTGCGGAAGCCCGAGGCATCCCACATTGAATGTGGGGAATTGGCATGCCATAGGCATGTATTTGAGGTTTTCCTCAGCTTCCCATGTTTAACATGGGGTATGCCTCGGGTTTAACGTCTTAAAGAGATGGATCAGACTGATCAGAATAATGAGAGTGGATTAGATTAAAGAACCCCATGGGGGGGAACACTGATGTCGGGGCCAGTACATGGGCGGGTTCCTTGATACTAGGGAGTGGAATGAAGTGGCATGATCCCACCGGGATGTGGAGGCCCTGGTAGGAATCAGGATGGGTGATGGAGTAAAGGGGGCTTGAACCTCGTGGAGGCTTCCTATGTACCATTCCTTGACATGGATCAAAGTTCCCATAGTTCGAGTATACAGTTAAACGTCATGCGGGATGGGGGCATTTGGGGATTACGCTCTGAGGCGCCCCACAATGGATGGATATGGGGCTTACGCTCTGAGGTGGCCCATAATGGTGGATATGGGGAATACACTCTGAGGCGGCACAAAATGGTGGATATGGGGCTTACGCTCTAAGGCGACCCAAAATGGAGGATATGGGGCATACAGTTTAACGTCGTGCTAGAAGGAATACAGTTTAACGTCATGCAGGACGAGGAAAATAGTTTAACGTCGTGCTGGACAACATACAGTTTAACATCATGCGGGACGAGGGCATACAGTTTAACTTCCTTTAGGATGACATTCAGGTTAACGTTATGCGATACGATATAATACAGTTTAACATCATGCGGGACGAGCAATTTGGGGCTTATGCTCTAAGGCGGCCCAATGTGTTGGCGAACCGACGTGAAGAGGTCGGAACGACCGAGTGGTGGGCTTGAACCTCGTGGAGGCTACCTACGTACCATGCTTTAGCACGGATGAAAGTCCTCGTAGTTCACCAGGATGGGGCTTACACTCTGAGATGGCCCATAATGGTATTTCATGGTCCATGCTCACTCTAAGCACACGTGAGTCATGCTCGGTGTGAGGAACAAGAGGCAGTAGGGACCAGACGATCACGTCGCGATGGGTGCATCCGTGAGAAGCGGAAAGGGGCTTACGCATTGAGCGGCCCTTGGTGTCGGGTCTAACACCAGGATGGAGGCCTGTGACGTGACAAAGCGCATATGGAGAGGGATTTGGGACCGAACAACGGATATGCCTTGTTCCCTATAACACCCTCCCCTGGCCTTGGCGGTGGGGAAGTACGGGGGTGCATGGGTGCTACCTTCCGAAAGAGAGGGTAGGGGATTATGCTCCGAGGCAGCCCTTCCCCCGTGGACAAATTCCATTCCTAGATGGAGGATCTCAATCAATGTGAGGAAGATTCATTTCCCATGGAGAAGAGTGGTGTAAAGAATGTCCGAGCCTGGGGGACCTTGCGTGCGAGGCACAGGGTCAGATCACAGTTTAACGTCATGTGTTGAGGATGAGGTTCTTGGTAGTTTAACATCCTGCAGCTCATACGAGGTGGGTTTGCTTCACACCCCTAGGTTTTACATGCCCAACACCCCTTCCCCTTGTAGGAGGGAAGGCATCGGCAAGGCCGTGACGAAAGGGGGCCACAGGGGGAACCATCGAGGGGTCCACGTTAGCGTGGCTATGCGAAAAAGCAATAGCTGTTAGCATGCCTATGCGAAGGAACATAAGGCAAAGCAACGCAACGGAAAACACCACCCAAGAGAACTTAAAATTACTTCGTACGAGCCTAGATGGTTGTACGGTAAAACAACTCATGGCGTGAATCCCCGTTATAGAGGACATCGGGCGCCTATGCAGGGAGGCACCCCGACGGGCGTCAAGGTGATGGTTAGTGGGGTTTGTGCGCAAAGAGAAGGTTTGCACGCAAAACACTGGGATGGCGCACAATTGGGGCAGAGGGATTGCGCGTGGCTTGGGGGAATTGCGTGCAATGATCTTGGATTGCGCGTGGGGGAAACAAATGATACCTATGGTAGGGAAAACCCTACTGACGGGTTTGCGCGCGATTGGGTTTCACGTGTAAAGGAGGGAGTGCGTGCAATGGAAGTGATTGCGCACAAAGGAGGAACCCTGAAGAGTTTTCAATTTTATTTAAGTCGGTGGGATTGCGTGCAAAGGCGAACCCTAGGGAAAGGTTGCTCGAAAAGGGTCAATATATGAAAGTCATATTGCGTGTGCGGGTGTCCAATTATGTGCACAAGAGATGGTCTGAATTCCGCAACCCTGAAACAGAAGGGGTCTCCTTCTATTTATAGGCTCCAAGCATTGAAGAATATGGGAGACACGCGAAATCTTCCACACCAGGACCTATCAGCGCGAAAGGCCTCACCGTGCTGAACCGGGCACATAAAATTGCGTGCCACCCTGGTGCTTTTTTACGAATCCCGGAATTTCTTCACGTGGGAAACATTTTTTCGTGCCAGTCCTCCTTAATTTCACGCACCACTTCCGGGCCCTCCTGACCGGGCCTCCAACTCCGAATATGACTTCACTTCGTCATTTCGAAACTTCCTCTAAGAGTTACGGACTTTTTTGGTGTCTACAAATTCCCCCTCTGAATTGGATTGGCGAGAGGCCTCAATGATTAGATTCTGAGGGAAACAACGAAACACCTAAGTTGTGTATTTAGTGGGCACATTGCGCTTAAAATCCAAACGGGGCATGAAAAACTCCGGGTCGGCACGGAATTTCGCTTTCCGCACGGCATGGAACCACGACCTTGCCTATAAAAAGGGGTGCAGGGTCCAATGTTCCGTACTCAAGCTTTTCCGCGTGATAGGCTCAACGCTCTCACGGTGAAAATTTCTTCCGCGGCTGCGTTTAAAAAATGCTTTGGCCGTGCGTAATTCCTTCCAGGTTTCGGGCATATTTCCGTGCATACTTCGGGTATTTCACGCCAAGTACTCTGATTTCACACCTAACTCTTGGATTGCACGCCGAAGACCCAAATTTCGTGCCAATCTCTCCAATTCCGCGCAACTCATCCAAATTTTGCACAACTCTCAAAGAACTACAGATGGCCGTGAACCAGGTCAATGAGGGGGAATCTGCCGCTCGTAGAGCTGAAATGGCGGAAAATGAAGAGGTTTATGTCGCCAAGGTGGTGGCTACCAACAACCATACCTTGTTCAACCTGCTGAACCCTGCCCAAAAGGGTATCCTCTGTCCAACAACCTCCCGCTCTGTAACTTCAACATCCTAGAGGAGGTCCCTCTGCTGGGCTTTGAGGTGGACACACCGCGGTCATGGGTGACCCTGGAGGACAACCTTCTCCGTTACAACATCACCAACAATGGACATCCTGCTAGAGAGACCATACACATGGATGTGTATGTCTTAAACCTGAGGACCAGGACCATTGATGGGGGTGATCCTGTTGCAGAGAGCTCCCCGACCCTTTATGAAAGCACGTTCTGTCAGAGCATCACAGACGACACTAAGGGGTGGCTGCAAGATTGGGACCTGTGGTCCATAGGAAACTTCACCAGTGAGTGGGCCTAGGTGTAATGGGTTCGCCATACATGTGACCAATTCAGGGCCAAGCCGTGGCACATTGGTCTATTCGAGGCAGTGTGGACGCCACAATTCCACTTCTACCATCAACCTGAACTCGGGCCGGAGCTGTTTACCCAGTGGTCCCTGATACCAACACATTCCATCTTCACCATGGGGATGTTGGAATCAGCGTCTGGGACGTTCACTGTGTCGGAGGTATCCCACTGGAGGGCTACCAATACAACGAGTTCATCCCTACATAAAACACCTGGGAAGACAGGTCACTGGCCCCCATGCTGACATGGCACCTGTTGGAGCTGGCCAAAGAGAGGCTGGGGGTTAAGGACTTCCTGAAGGACATTTCCTACAAGGACTGGTTCAGTCAGTTGTTGGAGAAGGACCTGGCGATCAAGATGTCGGGACGGGGTAAACGGTGCCCAACCGCAGCTCAGAGGAGTAAGAATGGATCGTACTGGAGGACCCTAGAGGCGGGGCAATACCAATCGTGGGGATACCGCATCATTGAGGACCGGGACCCGAACGTCCGATATGCCGGGTTCCTTGCCACCTTGATGAGCGGGTGGCTCCTGCCAGTGCGGGACACAAGAATGGGTGTCCATCCAGCAACACTTGTGATGGAAGGCACCATGGAATCCAACAAAAGGTTCAATCCAGGGGTCCCCGTGCTGGCTAGGTTGTATGCCATTCTGGGACGCATCTCCAGAGGGGGGTCGCCTCAGAGAGTATGTGGACTCTTCCATATCTTTCATGGCTGGGTGGTGGCTCGTCTTGGTGGGTACACCTTTCCGAACGCCGTTCGTCCTCCGGCCAACGGCCTGCGGCCATCTCTCCTGAATATTTTTGGGGTTGGACAGATGATGCTCAACGAGGAGGGTGTAAAGATCTGAATTAGTAACCACGCCAATTTAAAATTCAGCACATTCCCCACCCTGGTTGGCCAGATGGTGGATAATGGGATAGGTTTTCTGGAGCAGCAAGAATACTTCCTGAGAATCCGAGGCGGGGTACTTGTAGCTCAGATTGATAGGAATATCATCTGCGAGCCTTATGTGCCATCCCGATTCACCAGGCAATTCGGGTGCCTCCAGTGAATGCCGAAGATGGTATTCATGGACATCCTGGAGGAGAAGAATCCCTGCGTCCTTCACCATATGTGGTTAATGTTCACCACTTATGGCTCTGGTGATGTCATCACCCTTCCTCCCATTGGGGTCGATGACGGCTTATCAACTGAGTATGCCGAAGACTGGACTATCGCGTACCTTGAGGGGATTTTACGCAAGCGAGTCCGGAAACTCGAAACTACCCACGTGGAAACTGGGTGATGGGGGAGCAGGAAAGGTGCTGTTAGATTGGGAGAACCCAGGGCGCGCCAGGAAGCGAGGCCTGCGAAGGCTGGGACCTCAGTAGCGGGGACATCGCATGGTGTCTCTGTGACCTTGTTGCCCGGAGTGGGGTCACATGAGGCGGCCAGAGAGCTTCATGGGAGGCAGATAAGATACCTTCTCGATCTTTCCCAAGATGCAATTTACACGGCATTGTGGTCGTCCTTGATGACCCTGCAGCAATCGATGAGCGTTGAAGCCATCTGGCAGAAGATAATGAAAGATGGGATCTAGCTGCCAGAGGTCGAGCTCATTCGAGTTACCGACCATGTAAAATTCCATCGGTGGCATGCATATATAATGACCATGGACACATACGTGTGCCAAACGAGTTGGCGCACAGAGCCACATTTCCTGGTGAATGTGATGCTCGACCAAGAGCATGATCCGGAAGTGATGCAACGGGGAGAATGCGATAGTGATGAAGAGTTAGAGGGAGTGGAGTAAACAGGAGAAGATGAAGGTGAATGAGAAGATGAAGGAGAACTTGAAGGAGAAGGAGAACGGAAATGTGAGGGGTCGCAGGGGGCGTCCTACCAAGGGAGTCTGCGGGAGAGCGGTGAGATTGTCGACTCTGATCCCAACATAACCGAGATACTCTAGGTTTGTCTCTATCCTTATTCATCTTCGTTCTCCATCCATTATCTTCTGAAAATTCATATCCATATCTCTATCTCACTCAGGAGAACATCAGCACCGATCAGGCATCCCCAATAGAGGAAGTAGGAGAAGCGTCGGTGGTACAAGATAGGGCTCTGACACCAATCATCGAACTGAAAATTAATGAGGGGTCTCCTTCCACGACAGCTCCTATAGCGGCCAACACACCGGAGGCCAATGCTCTGGGTTCCTGTAAGTCCCCTGCTTCGCCACTGGTGATTACTGTTAGAAAACCCATATAATCTTGATGCTCCTCATACAGTGATCTCAGTGTTGGAGGCTCGTCGGGTTGTTGAGCCAGGGCCATCCGTGAGTGTACCAGTGGAGGATGCACCACCTCCTCGAGACCATACTTCTCAATCTGATTCGGCCCCAGAAATTGGTGAAAAGGGGGTGACGGACATCAGTGGTGCTTTCATTGGATAAAGGTTGGGAGCTGATAGAGGCACCGCCGCAGTCGGGGCGAGAGAGGAAGTTCACTCAGACGTCAAGGATCATATTCCTTGTGAAGGTATCACTAAGGAAGACCCTGCTGCTGACCTACTGGCTGCCTTTCCAGCGCACCAGCCTGCTGACCCCTAGGAGATAGACGATTCAGACTCGGAAGTTTCCTAGGAAAGCCAGATGACATGTTGCAAAGGGCAGAAGTGTATTCAGTGCTTTCTCAGGAAGCCTCAGGAGGATTGGCTGAGGCGGATGGGATCACTCCAGACCTGGCTGCGCTTCCTGTGTGTCGGAGGGGCTGACATTCAACGTCTTCATCTGACGGTCCGTGATTATATGGCCGAGTAGATACATGAAATCAGCCGGCGCACTGACGTTTCCCAGGGTCGGGATAGATCTGTGAGCACCAGAGCATTCTTGAGGGTGGAGCAGGAAGTCCGGCACATTGAAGGGCAGGCGTCAGAGAAGGATGTCTTCGTCGAACATGCTCTGAGCTCGTGGAGTAACTGAAAGCCCAGCTTGCTGATGCCCAAGAACAATTGATGGAGG
This sequence comes from Viscum album, assembly GCA_963277665.1. Taxonomy (NCBI): domain Eukaryota; kingdom Viridiplantae; phylum Streptophyta; class Magnoliopsida; order Santalales; family Viscaceae; genus Viscum; species Viscum album. The sequence continues at coordinate 184,244,279 of OY728145.1, forward strand.
CAATTCACCAGATGATCGTACTTCAAATCGAATGTGCACAGGCACAAGATGGGATTGGCGAACTGTGCTCTGCGGATGCTGATGAAGAGAGAGCCTTTCGGAAGAAAGAACCAGTCCTGGAGGCTACCAGCCAAAGGGTAGCAGCGTTGGAAAGATCATTCCTACACACTAATCCTTAAGGGCCCTGTTTTTGCTATCCCATGACCTTTTTCTTGTACTGATCATCATTCCGATCCAATATATGGAAAAATCCTTTTATTTGTACCCTTGGTTTGATATGATTAACCATAATCTACCACTTCATGGGAGCATCAACCAATCTTCAGGCATCTAAAATCGGGCCTGGATTTCTGAGGAGAGGACCTCAAACTGATTGATATATCACCTTCTAAATGTGTTCTGACACACGATCGGGGCAATGTCGGGGCATTTAAATCCATCCGAACATAGGGAGATGAAAAATGTGAATCACATTACCCAAATCCGGAACAATATGGAGGGAGCGATGATGGAGGATAAATGTTAATCATGGCGGAAAATCAGCATCCATATCGCATTGGCCTGAAAAGGGGACAAAAAATGAGGGTTGACTACTGACCATGTTCGCAACACAGGGCTTAACTCAAATAACGTTGATCAGTCTTTCGGAACGTTGGCCCAGGGAAACAGGTGGACTTTAGTTCAATCATCCATACTGTTACAATAGGTGTACCAAAGGTCAATCATCCATATTGTTACATCAGGCGGACCAAAGTTCTAGCATCCATACTGCTACAATAGGCGGAAAAAAGTTCTATCATCCATATTGTTCCAGCAAGAAGACCAAAGGTATATAATCCATACTATTAGGGGGTCCCATCAAACATGACTAGTCTTCCGGAACGTTGTCCCATGATTGCAGGCAGACCGTAGGTCAATCATCCATATTGCTACAATAGGGGGACCAAATGTCTAGCATCCATATTGTTACAGCATGCGGACCAATGTCTATAATCCATACTGTTAGGGGGTCCCATAAAATATGAAAGAGGATGAGTATCCAAATAAAGGGCCACAAAATTTGTGGAAAGTGGAGGGGTGGTTTGTTCAAACAGAGTCCAACACTCCCAAAATTGTGCCACAGTGGCGGAGGCGCATTAGGAAGATTTATTAATCTGGTCATAGATCATCCCAATTTTCAGACAGGATGTCTCTAAAGAGAGAAATTTCAATTCCCAACATCACTATGGCACATCCCAAACATATTCGGGGTAGATGTCGCAATTACACCACTCCCAAAAAGCCTGGGCAAGGGGCCGACAGTGAGGAGGGATGAGATCTGGTAATCCCTGGGGCTGGACCCAAGATGAAATGTCTAGGTGGTCCTACGTATCTCATGAGGATGAGAATCAAGCCACACATAGTTCTAGAAAAGGATCCTAGTTTTAGGTCTTACAACTCAGAACAAAAGAGTAATGGAAGTGGGAGACACATGGCAAATTGGTTTTGAAACCCGACGTGAATGGGAGCAAGGTCCTGCTTACCATGTCCTCCTTGGAGACGTGTTTAGGTCAAGGGACCGAACACAAATGTTTGGATGGGCTTTTGGGGAAGTTCCATGGTGCTCCTACGTATCTCATAAGAATGAGAATCAAGCCACACATAGTTTTAGAGGGAGCCTTTTAACGTCTTGCAGGATGAGAAATAGGAGGGCTAATTATCATAACTGGGCGCACGTGGTGTGGCTATTACAAACCTAACATGAATGAGGATGTGGTCCTGCTCACCATGCCATGTGGTCCCGTGATCAATGTCCCAAAGATGAGACAAACATGATGAATTAGAATACCTCACGCTGGACCCAAAGACCAGAGGTCTGGGCATTCCTACGTACCCCATGAGAATGGGGATCAAGCTGGATGTAGTTCTTGAAGGATGTCACGGAATGACATGGTACCTTTTCCAAGGATGAATGTGTGGGTCTAGCCCTTGCCCCAAGAGAAGCAGTATATGATATATCTTGTTTGTCCTTGATGGTGAATGGTTTTTATTTCGTGGAATGACCGGCCTAGGGTAGAAATTTTTTGCATCTCTACAATAATCAAGCCGTAACAGTCGTTGACAAATGGTATGGTAATTGACTGATACCCAACGTGATTTCCCCTATAGGGAAGTCACGACAATGCAGTTCCATTTTCCGTCATTCAGCAGGGACGATATCATCACAGTTTATGGTCGTGTGGTTGGACCAAGTAGCACAGTTTATGGTCGTGTGGTAGGACCTGGGGGAACATGCACGATGCGATGAGGTTCACCTGATGGAGATGAAGGAATATCCTCATACCATCACCGCACGTGATTCTGGGAGAGGATCCTCGAGCCAAGGAGCTGACGAGGGTCTAACAATCAGGGGGTAGGAGACACTAGCTTCCAGCTGAGCTGGGCTCGAAACGCAATATATGGGTGACTCCTCATTTCCCATGGGGATGAGGGTCAAGCTGCGCATGATCCTTAGAGAAAACCCAAGAATATACTCTTAGCGCTCAGATCACAGGAGCCCCGGGAGATGCAGTCACGCAGCTTTGTACACCTAACGTGTGGAGGTGCACTGAGGGTTAGTGCAAGGAGTGTCGAAATTCCACCTTGACACGATGGGGTGGAACATAATTTGAATCTTGCAACCAACATTCAGGGACTAAAGGAGAAGACGTGATGACTAAAGATTACTGCCGACCATGTTCGCGACATAGCATCCTGTCACATTAGCCTAAAATTGGGACAAACAAATGTGCATCGACTGCTGACCATGTTCGCAACACAAGATTTGTATCAATTTTTTGTATAAAACCCTCGGGGGGCGTTGGCCCGTGACGGTAGGAGATCCCTTAGGCATTTTATCCAAGCTGTTCTTGGGGGTCCCTCTATGTTTGAACGTTAACAGGGGCCTGAATGAAAGGGATCACAAAGCTTGAGAAGTGGACAAAAACATACCTAAGTCAAATCTGACACTCGAGGTCCTAGACCAGAGTACTCTGAGCACATTAGCAGACCACTGGAAAGGGTCAAAGGGCTCAGTTTGAGAGTGGCCAAATGATGGCAGATTCTCGGGAGATGGGGGAATGATGCCAAAAACCCTGTACCAAACCTATATATTCCCCCATGGGGAGGGACAGTCCAAGAGACCGTGGAGACCGGGAGATCGTGGGATCTCCTAAGAGATGGGGATGGACCTAAAACCTAAACATCCAGGCGGTCCTACGTATCCCATAAGGATGGGAATCAAGCCTCACGTAGTTCTAGAAGAATGGTTTAACGTCATGTAGGATGATGAGAGACATTTCATCCAAGAATATGTATGGCACGACAAGTAACCCTTCGTGAATGAGGACATAATCCTACACCACACCGCACACTCTGGGTTAGGACTGGGGCTAAGGGGCCTGAGAAGGCCAAGGGGCCTAAGGATGGGCCTCGGTCAGGAAGGCCTGCCCAACATACAGTTTAACGTCCTGCTGTGAGGACGAGCATGCAGTTTAAGGTCATGCTATACCATAAGGATCCTAGTTTAAAGTCTTAGATCTCGGACCAAAGGGGCCCAACTGTAGGGCCAAATGTAGTTTAAGGTCGTGCTGGACTGCAATCCAGGTTAAGGTCATGGGAGACCATTATCCAGTTTAAGGTCATGGGGGACCCAGGGGCCCAAATGTATGACCAAATGCAGTTTAGGGTCTTGCGGGACCGTGATCCATTTTAAGGTCATGGGGGACCACGGTTTCAGTTTAGGGTCATGCAGGACCCCTAGGCTCAGGAAAAGTACTACTTGAGGAACTTCGTATTGGTGGGGGGAGTTACACGCTCTCCATCCATAGTCACCCAGGAATACGCACCATTGGGATAGACCTTATGGATGATGAAAGGCCCCTCCCATTTGGGCTCCAACTTGGGTGGTTTCCTACCGGGAATCATTGGCTCCCTAAGGGCCAGTACCAGATTGCCTTGTAGTAAAGAGAAGAGGCGAACCTTCTTGTTGAAAGCTCGAGTCATCCTGCTATGATGCCTTTCTGGGATGTGCAAGGCGAGAAGCCTATTCTCGTCCAGCACTTCTAATTCAGCTAGACGGATTTCAGAAAATCTATCCGGTGCTTTCTGGTCGTAGACCGCTGTGCGCAATGAGGGAAACTAAATCTCGATGGGAAGGACGACCTCAGCTCCATACACAAGGGAGTACGGGGTCAGTTGGGTGGAATTACGAGTTGTTGTCCGATAAGACCAGAGGGCGTTGGGGAGCTTGTCCCTCCAGCTTTTCTTGTTCTGACCAACCATTGTTTCTGCAGAATGTTAGAGAGGGGATTATTAAACACCTCGATCTATCCATTCTCCTGCGCATGATAGCGGGTGGTATGGTTGGAGAGAATGTTGTACTTGGCATACAATTTCATCATCTCAGCCACTCAGAAGTTGGTTCCGTTATCCGTGATGATAGAGTGAGGCACTCCAAATATATAGATGATGTTGGAACTCACGATGTCAGTGATAAAACGAGATTTGACTTCCTTGAGTGGAATTGCCTCTACTTACTTCGAAAAGAAATCCGTAGCGGTCAGAATGAACCGGCATTGGCGAGCCATTGCCGGTGTGTAAGGTCCTACGACATCCAACTCCTAGACTGTAAAGGGCCTAGAATACTTGGTAGTGTTGAGGGGCTCTGGTGGCCGATGCACAAAGTTATCATGAATTTTTCATGGAAGACACCTCTTGGAAAACTCGATGCAATCATAAATCATGGAGGGCCAGAAGTACCACAACCTCTAAATTTTGTGAGACAACTTTGACCCGGCCTGATGGGCGCCACAGGAACCAACATGAACCTCTTGCATGACCTGTGGGATCTCGACTCCTTGAAGGAAACAGAGGAGAAAACCATGAAATCCGCGTCTTTAAAGGATCTGCTCAAGGCTGGGACCACTCTAGAGGGTAAACTGCATTGCGTGGCGTCGGATTTGCTCATGCTCAGCTCGGTCTTGACGGATGATTACCACATTGGAGGTATTCCACCAAGGGTGTCCTTCAATTGAGAACTATTTCGTTCACCGTGTTGAAGTACATAGGGCTCTTGATGTAGGGGCACCAGCGGTAAGATGGTTTACCCATGGGCCGCGATCATCATCCAGGGTAACGGGAGAAATGACTCTCTAGTTCACCACGCGGATAATCAGGTCGTCCTGTTCAGCCTCCACAAGCGATGCGACCAGGCTGGCCAAAGCATCTGCTCGACCATTCTGTGACCGGGGAATACGAACGACTTCGGGCCGAGAGGGGAAATGATCCATTAGATGGAGGGTGCACTCCAACAATGGCATGAGTTCTGGATTTCTGACAACATAGTCACCATTGACTTGCTTGATGACCAGCTCGGAGTCCCCTTTCACATGCAGATGGGACACGTCGATCTCGATGGCCAGTTCGAGGTCAGTGATGAGGGCATGATATTCAGACTCATTGTTGGTGCAGCCCTCTGAAAATAGGAATGAGTATGGAAGAACGGTTGGCTTCAAGGTGATGAAGACAATACCCAGGCCCACTCTGTTGAGCCTAGGATCATTGAGTCTTCTACCGGTGGGGCATTGGGAGGCACCATCAAAGTGAATCTGCCAGTATGGGACGACATGATCGACTGAGAGGATTACCTCATCTGGAAAACCTAGATCCAGTTGCTGATCTGTAGAGGTTGGGTGAGCAGCTAAAAATTCTGCCAACACTTGTCCTTTGATAGCCTTCTGAGGTACGAACCTGATGTCGAACTGTTGGAGGATCACCGCCCACCACGCTAGTTGGCCAATCAACACAGTTCGGTTCAGGATGTACTTCAGTGGGTCTACCCGAGAGACCAGCTGTACCTCGTGGTGCTGCAAGTAGTGCCGCGATTTCGGTACGGTGATTACGAGCACCAGACAGCTCTTCTCGATTGGAGAATATCTAATTTCCGTATCGAGGAGCATGCAGATGAGGTAGTAGAGGCTGTTCTTTGTTCCCTCATTGTTCTTCTGGGTGAGAAGTCCTCCGAGGGACCATTCCAGGGTGGTCACGTAAAGGACCAGTGGCTTCCTCGAACCAGGTGGCATCAAGACCAGAGGTTGGAGTAGAAACTACTTGATTTCCTTGAAGGTGGTGTATCACTCTTCATCCCATTCATAGGTGGTGCCTTTCTCCATGAGTTGGGAAAAGATCTTACACTTGCCCCCCAGATTCGCAATGAATCAGTATATGAAGGCTTAGTGGCCTTGGAGACCTCAAAGTTCCTGAATATTTCTCGAGGGAGGAATCTGAATGAGGGCCTTGATATTCTCTGGGTCGATCTCGATGCCTCGGTATCTGACAAAAATGACAAAAAAAATTCCATAGGAGACCCCTATGGCACACTTCAACGGGTTCATCTTCAGGTGGAGGGAACAGAGGAAGTCGAACACTTTCTCATGGTCCTCGAGATGGTCCTCACGCTGGTGAGATTTGACCACCAGATCATCCACGTAGCATTCCACCAGTGTCCCAAGAATTGGCTTGAATATACTATGCATAGCCCATTGATAGGTGGCACCCGCATTTTTTAGGCTGAAGGGCATTACCTGGTAACAGAAATTACCTTGGGGGCCCCGGAAGGTAGTGGACTCTTCATCCTCGGGGGCCATCCAGATCTAGTTGTACCCGGAATACCCATCCATGAAGGAGAGGGATTGGAACCCGGTCGTGGCATCAATCAACAACTATGTCATCAGAAATGGAAAAACATCCTGTGCAAAGTGGCGGTTGAGATCTCGGAAGTCGATGCAGACTCTGATCTGTATGTTCTTCATCTTGACTGAGACAATGTTGGCCAGCCACTGGGGGTACTGAACTTCCATGTCGAAGCTGGCTTTAATAATCTTGTCAACTTTGGCCTAAAAAATGGCACCATGAGAAGGGTGCATCTTTCTGGGAGACTGCTTGAACCCACGATGGCATACTGGAAGGCCAAGGTGGTGGACGACTTCCTGGGGGTCTAGCCCTAGCATCTCATCGTAACTCCAGGAAAAAATGTCACGATACAGTCTGATGAATTCTATGTACCGTTCCTTCTCCTCGAGGTGCATGGTCGCACTGGTCAATGTGGGTATCAGACCTACCTCACTACCAAGGTTCACCTATACCAATTCATTGACCGTGGTAGAGACGTCTTCTTCAAAGGCATGGGGAGCATCCTCCAGATCCTCTTCTCCACTTGTGGAGGGATCTTCCACGGGGGGAGCTGCTTCAGGGCTACCAGACCCTGATGGGAAGCTGGTGCCGACTTAGGCTGCAGTGGTCATCATATCGGGAGACTCACGCGCCATTGAGGCCATAGCGATGAAGGAAGTCTATCCAATCCCATCTGGTCGTTGGCCCAATGGTCCATGCTTGATGGCATTAAAGTAGTAGTGGCGTGTCTGCTTGAGCCGGTTAATTACATCCTGATAGAAGAGACATGTATGATGTACTGTCGTTTCCACGAGCCTGATGTCCTAATACCATATAGGGTTAGGAGGTTCGGGAATCACCTGAGCCTGGTTGGTGTAGGAGTATGAGTTGATTTTCTGCCGTCGCTTGGACCTGGGAACATACCTTCCTCTTGTACCCGATACCACAAAACATTGCCCCATTTTGGGGGTTGTGGCCTCCATCCGATGGATTGGGAAGACGTAGGTGTCATCCAAACCTGCCCAGGGATCACTTGTGACCGGGGCAGGTTCATCTCCACATTCCAAGATTTTCTTATCCTTGCTCTTGTAATAGTCAGCGTCTAGATAGCGGGCTTCACAACAGGAAAAAGGAGATGCATCTCCCGGGATCACACCTACTCAACCATTAATGGAGTATTTGTGACATTGGTGATACGACGAGGGGACCGCCGCATGAAGGTGGAGCCACAGCCTCACCATCAATGCATTGTAGGATGTGTCCTGAGAGAGAACCATGAATTCGGTGTTGGAAATTAGTCCACTGAACTAGGTCTTCTAGCGAATCTTGCCGACTGGAGTTTTCTCGGTCCGGTCATACCTCTGAATCCTGAGGTCGGAGGGAGTTAAATAATCCTCAGACAGACCCAGCTTCTGCAGTGTCCGAGTTGGGATTAGGTAAATCCCAGAACCCGTGTCAACAAGATAGCGGCGGACTTCCACGCCATTGAACTAGCCAGTGATGTATAGTGGGAGAATGTGCCCTTATATGGGAAGGTCTTCATCTTCACCAGAGAATGCGATAACCACCTAGCATTCGGTGTTCTCAATTTCCTCATTGTGGAAGGCTTCTATAGCTGCTACCACCGTATCAAATTGGAGGGGTCTCCTTAGGGCCTCGGTGAGTGCCTCACGCATTAATGATGACAGGCGAAGTGCCTCAAGGATAGAAGGCCTTGCTGGAATGCCAGACAGGTGCTTCAAGACATCATACTTTCAGGAAAAACTCGAGCTTCTACTTACAGGAGGCCGCTCTATGATTGGAGGCATGAAGGGCCCTGCCGGCTGCACCAGTAGCTGACTGGTACAAGGCACGTCTCGCAGTTCACTCGTCGAAGCCCGGAGAGTGGATGCTAGATTAGGACCGGAAGGCTGGGGTCAGCTAGTGGCAGGGTGGAGCTAGTCGCGGTACGACTGAGGTGGTTCCACCTGATCCATCAACACAAACGGTGGCAGAGGCGAACCTGTAGACACTGGATAAAGGGGCCACGTGTGCTGAGCTCTGTAATGGGACTACTTCCTGGTCTCAGTGGCATGCACGGCATGTCTCGAGGTTCCAATTGTCATGCCCCGGTGATTCATGTGGCCACACCTCCACCGACGTTGGTGATGGCTGGGGACATTGATAAGGTCCACCTTGCGTTCCTCATCATCGGGATTCAGAAAGGGATTTACCAACTCTACGGTGTTAACCGAAGCATACCCCTGACTATCACTCGAGGAGTCATCCATTACCAGGTGAAGTCTCAGAGGGATCCCCATTTCTGGGGCCATGAAGTCTCCAAGAGTGCGGGATGACGACAACATTGGAAGGGCCCGTTATTTCTTCTTGCACCGCCGCTGCTTTCTCTTCTGGGAAGAGGCAAAATGGGATGATGATGTCGAAGTCGCAACCACAGCTTCTGAGGGCTCTAGCTAATTCAGGTGTTCACAGATGATGCCATGGGAACATACGACCATCTTGTGGGCCATCTAGTCGTTATACTTCCGAGACCCACGGTCGGAAACCTGCTGCCATTCATCCTCGTCACTACTACCGCCCTCTGATCTCACAAAGACACATGCTACTTGTGCCAGGTCTGGGCCCTACCTGATTATATTGTTGTCAATCTGGTCTTGGAGCCAGTTTGTGAAAATGTAGCATCACTGGATGATGTGCCCCAGGGGTCAGTGATAAGGGCAGTAGTTAGGGTGATCAGTGAGATGCACCTCTTCTGGCTTCCTACACTAAGGCAGCCATACGATTCTCTACTCCAAAGAACAACAGAAGTAACCAGGGACATGAGCCTCGTCGAACGAGTATGCCCAATTCATTCTATCTGGAAAGGGGGTTTTAGGAGGATGGCCCTGATGAGGGACCGGAGGAGTATTCCGAGGAGGCGGAACCTAATTATCTCGCCTAGGTAGTGGCGGTGCATTATGCGGAGGCACTTGCTAATTTTTAGGTGGTCACTACTGGGTAGAGGCTGCGCTCGTGGAGGAAGACCCCTATGGGACTGCGGAGCTGGCCTCACTGGTAGCAACTCTAGCTGCCAGGGGGTCTCTATCTAGGCCAGAGTAGTGGGCTCGTCTCTAGAAGCTCTCCTTGTTGGGATTATAAGAGGTAGCGGGCGTGCCTTACTGGCCTGTTGTAGGGCCTCTTCGAGGCGATGTTTTATGTCTGAGAAGTCCCGGAACCCTCTGGGGTAATTATGAGTGATCTGAGAAGGAACCATCTCTGCCTTGAAATTTCCTACAAACATTTTCAGTAATTGATCATGAGTTAGTGTCATGTCAAGGGAGTATGAGAGCCGCTTCCACCGGGCGATGAAGTATGCAACTCGCTCATTGGGCCTTTGCATGCAACTGAAGAGTCCTGTGATGTTCGACTTCCGGGTTGTGGAACTGAACTGGTAGAGGAATTGCCTGCAAAGGTCCTCCCAGCTAGTCACAGATCCGACAGGGAGCTGGCTATACCAGACGAATGTCAGTCCCTCTAGTGTCTAAACAAAGAAGCGGAGCTTGGCGACCTCCTACTGTGCCGGAGTTCCTAACATAGGCCCACACCTCGAGTTGATGTGGGACAGGTGCTGTGGTGGGTCTCCTGTCCCGTTAAAGGGAGAAAAAGTGGGGTTCCCAAATCTCGGAGGTGCTGGCATATCATCCTCCCATTCTGGGTATGGCTTGATGTCCGGTGTGATTTCCACCTGCCGAGTTTCCAAAGCCTCTAAGTGGGCGATGAGTGCCGCCATCGGATCATCTAGATGCGGGTTCCTGTCCTAACGGGGATCCCTAACCACAAGCGCATTACCGTGCTCTTCAATCTGGTAGTCAAGCAAAGCAGCTCGTGGGGCAGCTGGTGGAGCGACTCTTGGGGCAGCGGGAGGAACCTGAGCGGGGTCTCTTGGGTGATCATGCCGCTCAAGAGGGTTTGGTGAAACATATCACGCCCTCTTGCCATGAGATCTGGCCTCTCCTCTATCGGTGAAAATGGCATGATCACGGTTTCCTGGTAGAATCTCCTCAAGGGGTAGCTATTCCTGCCCCTGCTGTCCCGACCTAGGATCACCGTAGTCAGGCCGCTGCTCTGCAATGCGTTCGGCCAGGAGTTCATCAACCAGCCTCTTCTACTCACCAAGCTGTTGGCGTAGTGTGGCCTTCTCGGGATATTCCTCTGCCTTCTACACTAAGGAAGATGGGTCGGCGAGATTGAGAGCCCCAGCCTATTCCTTACCCTTGCTGATATTCTGGCTCAGTGTTAATACCTCAGTCAGTGTGGGGAGACCTAGGTGGTTCCTCTATTGGCGAGTAATCCTCCCAGATAGATCCAGTAGCGGCCTTTCCTCATGGGGTGAGTCCCCATCGAGATGTTCCAAGCCGTTCCCCTCTCCCGATAGGTCGGCCATGTTGACCGATGCTGCCTTCGGTGGCATGCCCTCAAAACCACTCGGTGAGTCGGGCTGCCAGCAAATCATACTGAAAAGAAGGGCAGCATACTACCCCCATCCAAGGACGTGCGCGTGGTGGGATGGATTCCTCGATTACTTTGTGGAGTACTTTAAAACATTGGATGCGTTGTTGTTGGAGGGCCCTGTGGTGGCCAAGTGACTCGAGGTGCCGAACCGCAGGGAGCATGGCCAGATCGACCCAACGACACTGCTCATCGATATCCTCAAGATGTGATGGACTCCCGGGATAAGGCACTTGCTGATGGATAAGATGTGAGTGAGTCGCCCGAAGAGTCTGGAGGAAACATTCAAACTCTCCTTTGGTAAGCGATTCCAGTATATCAAAATCTGATCCTGCGACCGACCAAAACTTCTCATGGAAGTGGCCTGCTGCGAGGATGGTCCAGAAGCTCCACGAATCGGGTTCAGGATCCAAACCTTGCTTGCCCCCATCATCAACTGAGAATGGATGGGGAACTGGCAGCGGTGCCGAGGTAGGCCTCTGGGCCGGTGAGATGGTTGGCGGAGAATACGGCGAGCAGGCCGATTGGCCACCGAATCCTAAGTCGTCCTCCAAGGGTTGCAGTGTCCTATATGTCACGTCACGATAGGATGGGCCAGCGAATGGGCCTCCTGTCGTAGTGTAGGCGCTTGCCGAGGGTGTGAAATGTCGCGACTCTTTCATCGATCCCCAGAAAAGTTCTCCACCCTCTCTGATTGAGGTGGAAGGTGCATCCGGAAAGGCTGATGGTAACTTCATGTTGGATCCATGGGGGTAGACCAAGTCCTAATCCTCCTAGATATACCTTCGAATGGAGGTTGGGATCATACGGATCTCGCATTCGTGGAGTACAAGGCTGATTTTCTGCGTCCCAATCCCTGCCCTTGACTCGTAGGACTGGGGGGAGGGCTCCATGGTCGAGTCGTACTCCACCTCAGAGTCCAAGAAACGGACTGGTCTGATTTCTGTCCAGCCTTCCTTGTAATTTCTCTTGCGGTGACAACGTCCCACCTTTCTGCCCCTAGGTAGCTCTTTGGGGCAGGGCTGATTTTCGCCATGGTGTCCTCTGGCCTCAATGGTGCTGGAGCCGAGAGGACTGAAGGCCAGGGTGCGAAGAGAACCGGGGAAGATGTCTAAAGGGACATGGGGAGGGCCTCCATGTGGGTGAGTGATCGGATATGCAATGGCTCCATACTCACAGCCATCGGTAGGGGGAGTGGCCCCGTACCCTAGGAGTGAGAGCTGGAAGGATCCCCACCCAGATCATAGCTGTCACGGGGAAGCCTTTTACTTTCCAGAGTGGTGGCATGAAGTATGCCTTCACATTGGATGGAACTACCATGAATTGGTCCGCGATGGCCATTTCCCTTGCCAGCGACCGGGAGAGTCAACCCAACATGCCCGTTGGGCGGTCGAGGACTCGATCCGGGTCGGGCATGTAACTGCCCCTGCTCAATGTGGGTGTGGGTTTGATGAAACATGTGTGGGGGTTTGATGACAGAAGTCAACAGTGGCTCGGGCCACAGTGGTTGCTGAAGTTGGTGCCCCAGGGAGGGCATCCTCTTCCGCTTGTGCCCGATGCTGGAATCAGGTCAGATGGGTTGGAGCTGATGGTACGGGCACATGGATTGCCTGCTCTTCAGCTTAGGGAGTTGGGCGGCGACACCGACACGGCCTGGCGGGGGCGCTTGCCATGAAAAACTGGAGCGGGTCCCCGATCGGGTGAACTCGGACATTCCCCACCTCATCAGCATAGGGAAGGTAGGTGTCAAGGCGTTCCAGGGATAGGCTCCTGAAATGGTTGAACGTCAGTTTGGGAAGCAGCGGATCCCTGTGCGGCCCTCGGGGGCGGTGATGGCAGTGAGGCACAGCTACCTCAAGATCCAAATGGTTCATGTCCCTAGTTGGGATAACCCCTTTCTCCTCGTACCTACGCACAAGGTCGTTGATCACCCTCCGTTGGATAATCTCTGACGGAGAGAGGGGGAATGAGCGCCTGAGAGTCGCGGCGGTCGGAGAAGCTATGGAACAGGTGGGACCGCGCGAGGTGGCCGCGTCGGTACTGCCCCTGCCCCTGCGCCAGTGGGTAGGTGGCGATCGAGATCTGGATGTAGCGATCTGATTCCTGAAAGCAGGGAGATGAACCAATTAACACTAGCTGGAAAAGGAATCGACAACCAATAGCCCTACATCATTCCGCATTTTGGGGTCAATAAGACGGATCCATGATGACGACGTCGCAGAATGGAGTTCTCAACGTCCTCACCGCCCCAACCCCTGGCGGGTTTCATGTCCTGGTGATGGGTTCCCGGACCTGGTGACATGAAAATCTTATGACACCCCAAACGCTACTGGTATCTACATTGAAAATAAGAGATTCACGTCGGGTTGACCATTTTCTATTTCCGACACTTTCCGTCGGGGCGTGCACGCATCCGTCACGTAGAGGAGGACGCGCGGCTTTTTTCCCCGCATCCCTGCTTTCCAAAGGGGGGCAACATCCGTTCCTTGTTCACGAATGTCTGCTCCTTGATCGAAACTGGGATGATGGGATGTCGGTTCCTCTTTCCGTGGATTCCTCCTTGGAGCTCTTCACCTAGTCCGGATCACCCTCATATATTTAAGACATATTTTTGAATCTCGTTCCCGGTGCCATATCTTCATGAACACCAATTAATTGCGTGTACGGGAGTCCAATTACGTGCACAGGAGCTGGTCCGAATTCCGCAACCCCGAAATAGAAGATGTCTCCTTCTATTTATAGGCTCCCGACATTGTAGAATCTGGGCGATGCGTGAAATCGTCCGCGCCAAGACCTATCGGCATGAAAGGCCTCACCGTGCGGAACTGGCCGCGCAAAATTGCTCACCACCCCAGTGCTTTTTCGCGAATCCTATACTTCCTTTGCGCGGGCAACATTTTTTCACACCAGTCCTCCTTAATTTCGTGAACCACTTCCATGCCCTCCAGACCGGGCCTCCGAGTCCGAATATGACTTCGCTTCGTCACTTCAAAACTTCCTCTAGGAATTATGAACTTTTTAGGCATCTACATTCATCCTTTGAAACTAACCAAAATCTTTCATTTGAATATGCAGGGCCGTCAATTTTAGTGGCTAGATCTGGAGATGAATCCTCAGCCTCTGCCCCAACAGGAATAGAAAGTGGAATAATAAGGGTTAGGGGGGAAGGAGCAGAACAAAGAACTTCTCTATGTGCATTAATCCAGGATTATATTCCCCCCTATGACAGTGATGCTGAGTCAGACCAAAAAGTACAAAATGCTCCCCAATTTTCATGAGCAAGGCATGGAAGAACATACGGAAGATTGTTGGGCCGGAACAAAACGGGAAGTGATGGCAAGAGGGGGGGGGGTGAATTGCCTTTTAAAAAATGATTAACAAATTAAAATCAAAGTTGAAAGTGCAGCGGAAATAAAGAGGCAATCACACAAGAAATTGTTAACGGAGTTCGGCCAAAACCCGGCCTACGTCTCCGCTCCCAACTCAACCGTTGAGAGATTCCTACCGCTTGCTTTTCAATGGTTTTAGCAAGAAACCCACTAGGCTTTGAGGTAGCACTAGGACCTATTACAGCTTGCTTTTGAAATGGTTTAGCAAGAACCCACTTGCTTTTAATGGTTGAGCAAGAACCCACTAGCCTTCTTACAGGTGAAGGCTAGCTCACCTATGACACAAGCCTTTTAAAAGGAAAGGCTTGAAGAAACCTCTTCACACCTTAATGGTGATGTGAAACCCAAAAGAAAGAGAGGATGAGAAAGAGTTTGGGGTTTGTAGGCACAAACCCAAATTTAAAGCTCAAAATAAATAAAACAATAAAACCCGTATGTTGAGAAGCCTTGGGCGCCTTTGATTTATTGGAGATGTTTGAAGGCCGCTTCCAAGCTTCTTTGGAGGAGCTCCTTGGATGTGGAAGTTGTTGGAGCGCTTGAGGTTCCTTTGAAGGAAGTCGCCGGAGGTTGGCCAATTGATACAAAATATGTTCGTTGGCTTCGTATATGTTCCGATTAGTGTCTGGAGCTTCCTTGGCCGTTATTTATAGGCATGGAACCCTTGGGGAGTCTTCGGAGCCGTTGGAGAGGTCTTCGGAGCCGTTGGAGGCCAAAAGAGGGCTGACTGGTCAAAGCCAACGGCTAGTTTGACTGGGCTACCAGCTGGCCGGTACAGGGCCACCGGCTGGCCGGTGCCTTGGCAGAGGGGAAGAGTTTTGGTCTAGGCTCCACCGGCTGACCGGTGGAGGAGCCACCGGCCGGCCGGTGGGGAGACAGTAGCTCACACTATTCATCTGGGTGCCACCGGCTGGCCGGTGATAGAGCCACCGGCTGACCGGTGGAACCTGGCAGTGGGCAATGCCTCTGCCAGGTCCACCGGCTGGCCGGTGCTATCACACCGGTTGGCCGGTGGACTGAAATTCAGTCCACTTGATGAGCTTCATGGCCCATTTCCTTGGCAATCTTTTGCCTATAAAACAAAAACACTTAAAACAATGTTAGACAAATATTAAGGTGATTGTGATCATGAAAATCAAATAACGAGGGGAACGAGAGGTACAACAAAGATCATATCTGAAGTGCCTCTAGAGGAGCTATCTTAGAAGATCCTGTGACTATCATCCATGTTCATCATGTTGGGACTTGCCGGTTTTGGATATCAAGAGATCCATGCAGCGGTGAGACAAGTCATCTTAAGAAGGGAGCAGGAGAAGAGTTACTCTCAATACTTGACCAGAGTAAGGCTGTCAACCAATATCAGTGAATTTGAGGCTGTGGTGTCCCGATCTGAGGTTAATCATGCTGCCAAGTTGATGGATCTGAAGCATAAGATCACGGAGAAATTTTTCCAGCAGATGCACCTTCAGCTACAGTTATATGTTGTTACAGGGGAACATTACCAACTAAACAATTCACTGGAAGAGTTCAAACAAATGGTATAAAAGTCATTGCTATAGCAAATAAATCACTCCATCATGCTGAAAAGAGTGAATCTGGTCAAGTGCATGAACTTCAAGTGGCTGCTGATGAAGCTCGGGATTCCGTAAATCAAATGAAGACTTATGTTGATAGTATCTTGTAATGCCTGAAAAAAAAGAGAAGAGACTCCAGCTTGTGGATTTCCTTCTAACTTTTGTGCATCAAATGAAAAACACTTTCATCTTCAATCATTTTTTCATGCCTTATTTTGATACTTTCTTTAACTTTTACCTAATCCAATGTGCCTAGTATGAATAGTTTGATTTTTTCTAGGATTATTATAAAAAAACACTACAAACTTTGAATCTTTATATTGCTCAATATTACCTAAATAAAAAAAAATGTATGTTTAATGAGCTGGGACTTGAATTTTATTCATATTTCCCTTGTATTTTTTGGGAAGTTTAAAGTCATGCATGTCAGACATAAAAATGCTAATGTTTAAGGTCGAAATAGCTTTGACCGAATGGATTAAAATTGACTCAATTCTTTGATAATTTATCTAAAAACGTATTATCATATTCAAGTATGGGGGAAAAATATGTAAACCATGATGTATGAAATTTTGAATCTGAGGAATGATGTGAAAAAAGGGCTAAAAGGCATTAGAAGAAGTACTTCTTAAGAATGAAGTTACCACTATTTAACAAACCCATTAGGGGGTTGAATTATGAAGGTCTGTTTAAGGGAATTGGATGCATAGTCAAATAATAGCAAATTTTGGATGACAGTTCTATTATGTAGACTACTTATGCAAGGCCGCCTAAGGGCACATGCTGCATAGTTAGGCAAAAGAACTCTCAGAAATTTTACTTTTCTATTGCTAAAAATCCAGTGGAAGTTTATGGAGATTCAAATTTTCCAAAGCATAGTGTCTGCTATATGGTGATAGGTACTTGAATATGGAGAGGATATTTCCATTCAATATGGTCAATGAATTGGATGAATGTAACTCCCTCGAAGGTCTGACACAAACGTAGGGAAGGAAAATATAAACCATAGACTTGAATACTTTCAGATAATGAAAAAGTGTATGAGAAAAATATGTTAAGGATGGCTATTTTTGCGGATCCCTAAATATTGTAATTATGTCAAATAAGAAGAAAAGAGGTTTTTCTCCCATGAATGAAGTTAACACTATTTAACATACCCGTTAGGGCGTTGAATTATGCAGGTCCACCTAAGGCCATTGGTTTCATAGTCAAATAATAACATCTTTTGGATGACAGTTCTGTTATGTAGACTATTTATGAAAGGCCGCCTAAGGGAACATTCTGCATAGTCAGGCAAAAGAACTCTTGGGTATCAAACATTTTGTGAATAGAAGTCAATAAAAGAGTATTATGGAGATCTATAAGTATTTAAGGTTAGGAGTATGACACATCAAAATGGGCATTATTCAATGCATGTAGAGATACACAGACCAATTCTAACTATAATCATGTTGTCGCTGGGTCCTAAATTGAGGTGATGGAGTTCACTATGTATCCCATAAGGATTGGAATCAAGCCAAATTTAGTTCTTGAAATATAGTTTAACGTCATGTGGGACAATTGTAAAGACCCGTAAATTTCAAGGAAATTTTTCTTCTTAATTTTCATTGGAATTTTACCAGAACGCAGTTTCAGACGGCACCTGATTCCAAGGCCTGGTGTGCCCGAAATCATTTTCCGAAGTTTGGCTTGGGTACGTTTAGTGAACGCATCTTCCATAGTTGCGTTTGCTCGGGTGTGGTTTTTAATTTTTGGGCTTTAAGTTAAGAAATAAAATAATGTGGTACGACAAACATTATTTTATTTCACTTAAAGCCGCTTAAAAAGACACTTAAAGCTGCTTAAGCTGTGTTAAAGCTGATAGGGTACAATTCAAAATATCCCACCCTCTTGGTAGGATATTTGTGAGGTGAGGCCCGCACGAGCCCCACCATTTCTTTTCCGCTAAGTAATGCACCCGCGAAAACCATTTTTAATGAAGGCCAACTGGGGCGTTTTCTTAAACAATTAAATGCTCCTATTAATTGGACAGTTAATTCATTGAAATTAATTCTAAGAATTAATTTGTTCATTTCTTAACCTCTTTTCAAAACCGTTGGCATGTTAATAAAATAAGACCAATGCACCTTTCTTGAGGATTGTTCATTGAGAGAATTTGACAGAAACATTGAGTCCTTACTCCTCCTTCACAAAGAACGTGAAGAACGTGAAGAACACGATGAACGCGAAGAACGCCGGCCTTCGAGGAAAGGAGACAAAGAATTTCGAACCCTCAGAGATCGACGACGCGACACCGTGTTCTGCGAAGCCAACGATTCTCCTCCTATGACGTTCTTCTGCGATGTTCCTTCTTCCACGACAAATCATCGAACATCCATTTGAGGTAGGAGTTTACGAATCTTTTAAATTCCTTTGTGGATTTTATACTTGACATGGATTTAATTTGTGTAAATTAAATCTGTGTGTTTATTTAACCCTCGGAGATCGTCGACACGACGCCCTTCCACGATGTGACGATCACCTCCTACTGCGACAGTCAATTCCGAGACGTACTCGCACCCGACGACGACGTTGAGGTAGGGTTTTGATTCTTAAAAATCATTGTGATTTATACCCGCGACGTTTGTGAAACTTTTGTTGTGTAATATTTATTTTAAAACCGCTAACGCTGTGGGTGGGGATTAATGAACAAGTCCGAACCCACTGCACTTTTTTGTTCTTGGTGCGTGAAAAGGCGGACGATGACAAACAGGGCTGCAATGGCGATTTGAGGGCCTGGTAGTGATGAATGGGACCCGGGAGGAGCCATGGCGCAGATGGAAGTGGAATCGGACCACCGGAGCAACTCCGGTGGCCCGCGTAATCCACCGGCAGCGCGGGTCGCCGGCGCGGAAGCGCCGGTGGCCGGAGGTGGCGGCGGTGGACCTGACCTGTGACCGCGCGGGTCCGGCAACACACGGGATGCGGCAAAGCCGCGTGCGCTGACCCAGCGCAGCCCCATGCGGGGCCGCGACACTTCATCCCGCGGGGGCAGGCCCCCCCCCCCCCCCCCGCGGCTTCCTCCACTCGGCAGCTCGGCCGAGCCGAGTCGGGCCGGGTCGCGCCAAACCGGGTCAGACCCGGACCTGGGTCGGGTCGACCCAGTTCGGGCCGACCCCGGGGGGTTGGGCCAGGTCGGTCAGGGCCCAGACCCCTCGTTTCCGGACTCTTTTCGGTCATTCGCTCATAACATGAGCTACGGGCCTCCGAACGACAAGACGTCAGCGGCGATGCGATCCCTGGATCGACACGGTCGTTTCGGTATATTACACTCAAGGTTTTGAAATACTTTGGGTTCGGCCGGGTTGGTTCGTCCACGAAACCAACCGGGCCCTCGGAGCGGAAACGCTCATATCCTGAGCTTCAGGCGTCCGATTGACGTGCGGTCGACTTTGTTGAATTCCTCTAAGTGAGAAGAATCTTTTGGCTTACTCCGACCGAGGTTTGGACGTAGGTGGAGTATGGTCAGGTTGGTTTTGCCTTAAAAACCAACTGGGCCCCTAGGACGAAAAAGCCAATAACTCTCAAAACCGGGCGTCCGATTGACGCGCCGTCTACGACGTTGAGTTCCTGTTGGCGATACGGAACTTTTGGATACATCAACTCTGGACTATGTGTCAGTTGATTTATCGGCTTCTCGGATCGTGGAGCGGACCCTCCCGAATGATCTTGCAGTGTGCGGGAACCCTAGAGCTGGCTGTGTTTGCGACGATGAAGACTGCTGGTCTTGTATCCTATGTGGGTCCCAGTTTAGATGATTCAGTGCTGGTCTTGTATCCTATGTGGGTCCCAGCATTGATGAACCAATGAAGACTGCTGGTCTTGTATCCAATATGGGTCCCATCTTAGATGATTCAGTGCTGGTCTTGTATCCTATGTGGGTCCCAGCATAGATGAATCAATGAAGACTACTGGTCTTGTATCCTATGTGGGTCCCAGCATAGATGATTCAGTGCTGGTCTTGTATCCTATGTGGGTCCCAGCATAGAAGAATCAATGAAGACTGCTGGTCTTGTATCCCATGTGGGTCCCAGCATAGATGATTCAGTGCTGGTCTTGTATCCTATGTGGGTCCCATCACATATGAATCAATGAAGACCGCTGGTCTTGTATCCTATGTGGGTCCCAGCTTAGATGATTCAGTACTGGTCTTGTATCCTATGTGGGTCCCAGCATAGATGAATCAATGAAGACTGCTGGTCTTGTATCCTATGTGGGTCCCATCTTAGATGATTCAGTATCTATATCTGATCATCTCTTTCACCTTTTCGATGATGTATTCCTATGTGAGCTGAGTCTTGACTTTCAACCTTTATCATCAAGATGATTGGGTTGTGCATTCCTGTGTGGACTGATTTGTGATTTCCTATGTGGACTAAGTTGTGCTTTCCTTTGTGGACTGGGTATGTTTTTCCTGTGTGGACTAGGTTGCACTTGGACTCAGATGTTGGAGCTGATCTGGGATTGATAACTTAGGTATATGTATGGGCATATGCCTAAGTAGTGTTGGATGTTACTTCGTGACTGTATCGTTCCTTTGTGGGTTATCCTTTGTGGATTCTAGGAGACCTTCGGGGGTATCGGGGTCCCTACTGAGTAGCTTATACTCACCCTTACACGGGCTATGCCCGCACTACGTTGTGTTGGTTGCAGACGACAGACAACGCCGATTGTGGTTGAGGTTTGCGGAGCAGGACGGTACCTGGAGGTGGACCACTGGGCGGGGTGTACTAGGAGCAGACGGTTGGATCAAGGAGCTGTGGATGCTATCTATACTCACCCTTCAGGTGTGACTTCTAGAGGACAGCTCGACGTTGCATCTTTTTCTTTCAGTTGTTGTTTTTCCCCTTTCAGTTGTACTTTACAGTTGGGCTTGTATTTCCGCCCCTTTACATTCCGCACTTACTGTTGTACCCTGTTTTCTACTAGTGTTTACTTCTTCTTCTTGCTTGCTCTATGGTGTATGTTTCCTTTATAAAGGCAATTAATTCCCTTTTTCCGGGATTTACGCCTTGGTGCTAGTCGCTAGCCCCTGGCCTATGGAAGGCGGGCTTGGGGTAGTCACGACACGGGCCCCGAGGACGGGTTGTGACAACAATAGTGTACGAGATATTAGCTTAGTGTCATAGATCTTAGACCATTATAAGGAGTACACAATGTGTTTTATAAACCTAATGTTAATGAAGACCATGGTTTCCATACCACATTCAAGTTTTCACAGGGGGGATTTTCAGCCAAAGGACTAAAAGTGGAATTTGGGGTTAGACCCAAAGACTTGGGGCTGGATTCGAGGAATTCTTGAATGTTCCTATTTATACCATAAGGATGGGAATCAAGCCACACTTAGTTCTTGAAATACCCTTTGTACAGAATTGGTTTGTACAAGTAAAGGGTGAAAGGGGACATTAGATCAATGATGGTTTGACCCAAGATAAAAGTTTCGAGCATTGCCATGTATACACATAGTCTTTATAATATAACATGATTGGAGATCAATGTAAATAATGATTCCCTCTTAGGTGAGGGTGTCAAAGAATGTTGTAGTTTATTTTCGTATAAGACAAAAGTGCGAACAATTTAACGTTATATAGAATGGATGATGGTGAACCAATGTAAAAAATATTGGTTCTGGGGGCGGTTTCACGAATCAACATCATATGAGATGAAGGTGAACCGATGTGAAGATATTGATTTTGGGATTGAACCTTAGGAGGCTTCCTACGTACCCAGCCTAGAAGGCAAGGATCAAATTCCGCATAGTTCTATTAAAGAATGAATTGGTAATAAAGTTGTTATTGAGGACAACGGCATAAAAAATGTTTCGGGACTTGCACATGGTTAGCGGCCCAGAGAGGGTGTTTTGGTTGAAGTATACTCTAAGCTCATGTGAGTCATACTCGGTGTGAGAAACAAGAGGTAGCAACGACCCTAACGATGCACAGTTTAATGTCATGTAGGACATATGAAGGGACTAAGCAGTTTAAAGTTTTATAGTGAGGAATATTGGTGCTGCATAGTTTAGTGCCATGTAGCAGGGAAAAAATACAGTTTAACGTCATGTAGGACGTATTAAGGGACTTTGTTCAGTTTTACGTCATGTAGGACAAATGAGCACTACAGTTTTACATCATGTAGAACAAATATAGGGTCACAGTTTAACGTCATGTTGGATGTGAACATAATTTTGCGTCATGTTGGACAATAAGGGTGCTGTACAGTTTAGATTCCTGTAGCTAAGACGATGGGGACAATACAGTTTAATGTCATGTTCGTCGAAAGGGGGACTATGCAGTTTAATGTCAAGATGTAAGTACAAAAGAGGGGCTGTATAGTTTAACGTCATATAGTGAGGACGTCATAATTTGACGTCGTGTTGGACGTAAGTGAAAATAGTTTAAGGTCATATGCATGGACCGTAGAAAGAAAAATACAATTTAATGTCATGTTGGATGATGGTGTGAATTGTTAAAGGTCATATGCATGGACCAGAGTGATGTACTTATGTTATAAAAAATACTTCTTCCGAAATCTTGCATTAGTTGGAGTCGTGATGAGTTCTACATCCATTGACATTAATGAATAAGCTCCATTGGAGTAGACCTTATATATTGAGTAAGGTCCTTCCCACTTTGGCTCAAGCTTGGGAGGTTTCTTTCCTGGTATCATTGGAGTTCTGAGAACCAATACCATTTATCCCTGAACGAATGAATGAAGACGAACTTTTTTGTTGAAAGCTCATGCTATTCGATTCTGATATACTTCCAAGTGATGCAGGGTGCACAATCGTTTCTCGTCTAATCATTCCAATTCATCCAATCACTTTTGATATTGTTCATCTGTATATGACTAATACCAAATGGATACCCTGAGTGAGGGTAATTGAACCTCAATGGGCAAGACTGCTTTAGTTCTATATACCAATGAATATGGAGTTGACCGCGTTGTAGTGCGGTTGGTGGTCTGATATTACCATAAAGCATGAAAGAGTTTATAAGGACATGATTTCTTATCTTTATCCATCATCTTTTGAAGTATGTTTGAAATATTCTTGTTGAGGGATTCTATTTGGCCATTGGCCGCTCCATGATACTGAGATAAATGATTGGATTTGATGTTGTATTCTTGATAAAACTTCCTTACCTCAGATGAATAGAAGTTTGTGCCATTGTCCGTCAATATGGTATGAGGGAAAAAAATCTGGTAATGATGTTAGACTTGATGAAGCTAACAATACTTTTAGAACTAACTTGTTTGAGAGGTATTGCCTCTACCCATTTGGAAAATAAGTCAGCAGCAGTAAGAATATACTTAAACTGCTTGGTTGTTACTAAAGGTTAAGGTCCCACTACATCCATTTCCCATGTGGCAAATGGTCGTGAGTATTTAGTTTTATGAATCAATTCTAGGGGTTGATGAATGAAGTTGTCACATACTTGTCATGAATGAAACTTCCTCGTGAAATAAATATAAACTTGTATCATTGAAGGCCAAAACTATCCAAGTCTTTGAATTTGATCAGATAGTCTATTTCCAAACTGATGGGCACCACAAACTCCTCCATGTACTTCTTTTGTGATAGCCATTGTCTCTTCACCATCAATGCATCTGAAGAGAATTCCATCAAAACCTCTTTTGTAGATAATTTTCACTAGGTGATCTGGGCTATCATAAAAATTAAAATTGACCACACGTATCCAGATTTTTTCTTTCCCAGCTCTATCTGGTTGGAGTGTTCCATTTTGAAGATATTATTTGATAGGTGCCATCCATCCCATAGTATGAGCATATGGTTCAGAAATGGGACTAATTTCATTGATTTCCTCTGTTCTGGTTGGAACATAAGGTGAAATTGTACGACGGTGGGCAATACTGATGATTGTTTCATCCAGATTTGGATCTTCCAGAGCTGTGGATATATTAGCCAGTTCATCAACTTGGGAATTTTGTGATCGCAAGACATAGAATAATGTCTGTTCCGAAGGAAATTCCACCATTAACTCTCTGACATAATCATAAAAAGGTATTAACTCCTCTTTTCTGATTTCATAATCCCTATTGACTTGTTTGATTACAAAGTATGAATCACCTTTCACATTTAAGTGATTCACTTGTTCTTGATGCGCCAACTCCAATCCTGTGATGAGAACTTGATATCTTGCTTCATTATTTGTACCGCCTTCCCACAATAAGAATGAATAGGGTAGCACTACCTTTTCTAGGGAAATAAGCACAATTTTATCCCAACTTTTTTGAATTTAGGATCTTCCATTTTTTCCTTGTTGGACTTCTGGAAGAACCATCAAAGTACATTTCCCATGTTTGAAGATTATCTTGAATATAAAAGACTTCCTCATCAGGAAGTTCAATATCTAAAGATGTATCTTCTATTGAAGGATGTTCAGCAAGGAAATCAGCCAGAGCTTGTCCCTTTATTGCCTTTTGAGATACATACTGGATGTCAAATTGCTCCAAAATAACTTCCCACCTTTCCAGACGTTCGGTAAGCATTGGATGACAAAAGATGAATTTGAGCGGGTTATTACGAGATACCAATTGGACTTCATGGTTTTGCAGGTATTGTCTCAATTTCTGAATAGAAAAGATTAACACTACACAACACTTTTCAATACTTCAATATCGGGTTTCTACTTTAAGCATAGTCCGACTGAGATAATATAGGTTGTTTTCATTCGCAGTATCATTCTTTTGGGCAAGGAAGGCACCCAATGATCGCTCTAAAGCTGTCACATAAAGGATAAGTGGTCTTCCTTCAACAAGTGGCATTAATATCGGTGTACTCAAGAGATATTTCTTGAGGATATAAAATGCTTCTTTATATTCTTCAGTCCACTTGTAGGTGACTCCCTTCTTCATCAATTTGGTGAAGGGTAAACTTTTTCCTGCCAGATTGGCGATGAAATGCCGAATATAGGATAAGTGTCCTGGATGTCCTCTCAATTATTTCAAATTTCGAGGAGGTGACAAACCAAGGATTGACTTTGTCTTCTCAGGATCGAATTCGATACCACGATGGCGTACAAAAAAGCAAAGAAATTTTCGTGAGGTTACCCCAAAAGCACATTTCAAGGGGTTCATCTTCAAATTATGTTGTCAAAGTTTGGGCAATATGAATTCCAAATCAGCCAAGTGATTAGAATTTTGTTTGGATTTAACCACCAAATTGTCCACATAACATTGAATAAATTTACATAAAAAGGGTTTGAAGATATGGTACATGGAATACAGATATGTTACGCCAGCATTCTTTAGGCCAAAGGGCATTACCCGATAGAAAAACACACCATGAGGGGATCTGAAGGCTATATATTCCTCATCTTCTGGAGGCATTCAGATTTGATTATACCCGGAATATACATCCATGAAGGAAAGTGCATCATAGTTAGCTGTTGCATCAATTAAGAGTTCTGTGATCGGAACTGGAAAATCATCCTTGGGACAATGCCGATTAAGATCTCTAAAATCAATGAAAACTCAAATTTGTCCATTCCGCTTTTTCATAGGGACAATATTAGTGAACCACATGGGATATTGAACATCTCTGATGATGTTAGCTTCGATAAGCTTATCCACTTCAGCTTAAATTTTGGAAGCATATGTTGGGTGTGTTCTTCTTGTGGCTTTCTTAAATCCTCTATGTTCTTCTGGAAAACCCAAACGATGATGAGTAACCTCGGGATCATGTCCCGGAATTTCTGTATAGTTCCAAACAAATATATCACGATTTTTCTTTAAAATTTAAATATACATTTCTTGCTCTTCAAGAGTCATGGTCACACTAATTAAAGTGGTACATGGATCTTCTTTTGTACCCATATTTATTTCTCTGAGTTCATCTACAGTGGTAGACATACCTTCTTCAAATGCTCGAGGAGCATCTCTGAGATCTTCCTCTTCTTCTTCAACATGTGTTATCTCTTCTTCTTCTACTTTCATAGTGGATGATGAAATAAAATTTCCATAATAAGGATAGATGTTAAAATTATAACATCTTGAAAAAGAAGATTCCATTTCTAACCCTATTGATGATGAAGGGTCTTCCTTGGGTAATAAAAATGAGATGATGGATCGATAATCGACATCATCATTCATCTCTGACATTGCTACAAATTCTTCTGGCCTATTTGGCGAAGTATAGAATTGATGGATTTCAGTGGATGAAATGAAGACATCTCCATTTTATTTTTCATCATTACTTGGTGATTCACCAACTTCTCCCATGTTGTCTGGATTGATTGCCATAATTGAAATTATGGAAGTTTCCTTAAGAGTATTTGGATTCGGGTCTATCGTGTCAATTTGGATGATTGGAAACACATAATCTGTACTCACATGTCTGAATGGGTTTACCAGAATCTTTTCCAAACCATGTGGAGCATTAACTTTGGTAACCTCCGTTGTTGTGGATTTCTCCTTTCCCTCCACGTGATATAATTCCGCCTTAATGTATTGAGATTCACATGTTTTGAAAGAAGATTTATCACCATACAATGTCCCAATTTAATCATTGAAACAAAATTTGAGACATTGATGGTATGATGAATGGATAACCACATGTTGATTTACCCAAGGACTTCCAAGACAAATATTGAAGGCTATTTCATGTCGAACAACCATGAAATATTAATTGGATACAATATCTCCAAACTGATTTCTGAGTGTGATCTCTACCAGAGGTTTTTGTTCATTTTTATCACATCCTTGCAACATCAAAGTAGAAGGAGATAAATCATATTCGGTGAGTCCCAATATACGAATTGTACCAATGGGGATGAGTTTGATTCCTGAACTATTATCAATGAAAGCTCTTCTGATGTCTACATCATTGACCATTCCAGATAAGTAAAATGGTCTAATATGTCCACGCACAACATCATCTTTATCTTCATCTGTAAAAGATATCACTGCATGGAATTCTGCAGGATTATTCTCTACATGGTAGACTTCAGCTCCACCAATTTCAGTTTCGAACTCCTAAGGACTTGACAAAGCCTCAATGAGTGCCTCCCGAAGATCCTTGGATAGATTCTAGGCATCCAAAATTGATAACTTGGCCGGTACATGGTAAAATTGTTTCAATACATCATATTTTTTATCCAAAGTTCTGCGTTTTCCAATAAAAACTTGTGATTTTGTAGGTGCCTTAGAATTTGATGCTTTTTGTATTGGGGTAGGAGTTGGAAATACTCATGGCTTTGGAAGATTATACCGAATAGGTCTATTTACTTGCTGAGAGGAATAAGGTGTAACCTCCAATAGATCCTCCAAAATAACTGTACCAGGACTTAATCTGCCTTGCGTTGAAGAACATGCTTGTTCTTGTTGAGCCCGCTTAAGGTCTCTACCATGAGTTTCTACTACATACACAGTTCTAGTAGGGGTAGAATTGGAATAGTGGCTTCTGGGATATCCACATCTTCCTCTGTATCCCAGACCTCTGGAACTCCCTCTAATTCCTCTGTTTGATACAGGGAACTCAGAGTCATCAAGATCGAATCTATGACTGGCATAAGGATTTGTTAAATGAATCATATTAATAGAACCAAAAATCAACTCTTCAAGTGATGATGATCCTGCCTGATTATCCCATTTAGGCTATGCCGTTTGGCGGGGTGGTGCCCGTGGCTTTGATGTAGATGGCATAAAATCTACCAGAGTCAAAGGCAACATGGGCTTTGACACGATTTCATATTCTTCTGATTGTTCCTCTTTCTTTGAATTATGCAGTTTCAATTGAGGATTTTCCATCTGATGAAGAGGGTTTTATTGTGGCATTCATAGAAGAAGACACAATTGGTTTCATCAACAGCGTTTGTAAAATGACATGAGTTTGGTTGATCATTTTTCTGACCATCCAATCATCATATTTCTGTGCATTTTGGTTTTTTACATCTTCCCACTCGCCTTATTCATTTGATCTGTAGCAGTAACACATACTACCTGAGCTGAAGAACCTTTCAGTTTTACTTGTCCCGAGTCCACCTTATTTTGCAGGAGGTCTTTAATGAAAAAACACTCCCAAATGGGATTCCCCAACATCTGATAAAATGGGAAATAGTTGGGACAGTATTCATCTCCTTCCTTGTTAGGCATTTTTTACCATGGAAATTGAACCAAATTATTTTCCAGAGCCGAAATGAAGTAACCAAAACCTTTTTCATTTCAGAAAGAATAAAATTTTCTCTTCAGATCCTAAAATTGTTTTCATCTTTGATCTATTTGATCATCTTGAAGAAACAGCCTCTGCTGTTGATGCTCAGGAGGTGGATCCCTTCTATAAGATGATAGTTTTGAAGTAGAAGCAGGTACAGGTGCTTGTTTAAGCATAACTGTAGCAATCTCGGATTTACCCATTCTCTTTCCTAGAACTGGTGGAATTACACGAGTTTTAACCTTAGTCTATAAAAGAGAGTCTTCAATCTACTGAGCGATTAAAGTAAGGTCTCGAAACCCTCTTATGTATTTCACAGGAATCAACAGTGTGTGTAATTTATCATGCAAAGTTTCCACAAATATTGACAACAACTCTTCTTGAAGGAGTGCTAAGCTTAGGGAATATGTTAATCCCTTCCAACAAGCAATGAAATCCAAAACTCTTTCATTCTCCCTTTGCATAGAATTTGTAAGATAAAAAACTGTTGTATTTGGAAAGGTTGAGATGAATTGAATAAGAAACTGTTGACGGAGATCCTCCCACTCGGTAATTGACCGGTATTGCAATATTGTATACCAAATAAAAGTAGGCCCTTGTAATGACTGTACAAAACACCTGATCTTAACATCTTCTTGTTGCTGAGGAGTTCCCATCATAGGATCACAATGAGAAACAATATGTGTTATGTGTTCCTCTGGGTCTCCCGAACCATTAATTATTGGGAATGTGGTACTTGAAAAATTATATGGGGGAGGAATTGCATCAACCCATTTAGGGTAAGCTCTATTTTCTGGTAGAATTTGGGCACGTTTTCCCTCCATAGCTTCCAACTAAGCTGTTAATGACATAATGGTAGTCATTAAATTTTGAGAAACATCTGGTTGAGCTTGGACCTGTGCATGTGAAAGAACTGGAGTTTGGACAAATATGGCGACCGGGACTACCACTGATGGTATTATTTCCAGTTGTTCTTGCGTATAACCCATAGGATTAGACCTATGGGGGTGTATTAGTAAAGGAGGATATTATTGATCCATCTCAGTAGCTGCAACAAAATCCCTTGGCGGACTGACTCTATCACACTTAGGAGGAAAACTACCATGAAGTAGTTCTGCATTCAACCTCCTTAATTCCTTCATTTCTTCCTCCTGTTGTGCGAACCTTTGCTCTAGTGAGAGTGATTGTCCTTATCTGGAGGAATAATTAAATGTAACCTGATTATTTTCGTTCCCCTTGTTGGACGCCTTTGGGATAGGGGAAGTTGGTTATTGGAAGGAATACCTAAATTCTGGGTAAGACTTTGATTCCGGGTACACAAACCTTCTTCATTTTCCTCTGTGTGCACAAACTCTTGAGCAGGAACCTCCTCATATGATCCCTCTGAGTGAGCCTCATGTTCTAGAGGATCAGAAACAATGGCATTGATGACATTTATTGATTCATAATGCATTGTGTCCCTCTTATAGGCGTTTTTGTTATATTTTATTCTTCCATGTCCTTGATGAGGCATTTATATTTGTTGAGTTGACCCCTCAAGAACTTCTTGAAGAAACGTAATTTGAAGGGAATATCCTGATAATTCAGCTCTTCGTTCCTCTTTGGGATTCTTCCCTAATCAAGAGAAGAATGTCCTTCTCTTAGGAAGAGATTGAGGATTTGAAAAAGTCCTCAGTCCGGTGGACTGGGGTTGTTCCTGCTAAACTCCTCCAATCCTATTTTGTGATTCCGAGGGTTGCGATAAAAGTGTCCCCAGTCTAGCAGGCTGGGGTGGTTCTTGAGCTGCTAAATCTGAGACTTTCTTAAAAGCTCTCCTGATCTTGTGGACTTTATTCTAGAAATTGGCTGGATGCATTAACATACATCCACTTAAATCACCTAGTTAAAATGACTGTTGGATGATTTCTGACACTTCTTTCACTTGATGATGTGCACACTCTAAATGAGAAGCATATTCGATGTTTGCATTTTCCCGATGAAAAAGTAATTCAACAACTTTTTCTCTGTATTCCTGATTCTGGGAAGAAGTTGTTGAGGTCTGTTCTTTA
Organism: Viscum album; assembly: GCA_963277665.1. NCBI lineage: Eukaryota > Viridiplantae > Streptophyta > Magnoliopsida > Santalales > Viscaceae > Viscum > Viscum album. The sequence continues at coordinate 184,274,673 of OY728145.1, forward strand.
GTAAGCCTTTGATTACAAACAAAACCAATTGGTTGTGGCCCACCTTGGGTAATAACATTGCATGAGACCATTTTTGGCGGGCTTTGTTTGCTGGAGAGTATAGTGAAATGAAGTGCTACATGAACACCCCATCCCCATATATGAATACTAGATGGGGCATTGAAAATTAACTAGCGCAACCTTTTTAGTGTTCCATGGCATGAACGCTGAAGGGCTCTCTACTGCTTTTCAGCCTTCGAATATTGAGAAACTGAGAGAGATGCCAAATAAATTTGGCATTGTAACCCTTCTATTATCTTGACATGATTTTCATATTAATCATAAGATAATATTTTTTTCAATTGACAAAGATTTTTCCACATGTTGAGATGAATATCATGAATACAATCTTCCATCAACATTTCAAGAATGTCATACTAAGAGTCAGCCAAAGGCCAAAACATGACTAGTACTTCACCTTCTGCCAATTGGTTCCTCATATTCAGTACTTCCTCCTTATCATTTGATGAAGATTCTTCTACTTCTTTAGAACAAAACTGGTACTTATTTGTTACTTCATCAGATTCAACAATATTGGTAGATAATTCATTTATCAAATTAGAAGGTGCATGACTCAGGGGTGGTTTGGAGAATGACCTACACCCCGAGATATCTTCTGGTTGAGAAAGTATTTCACCTACAAGTGTTAAAGCATCAGACATGACTGACTTTACATTTTCATGTGCCTCAAGATCAGAGGGATTTATCATCACTACATTTTCCATTGGAGCATTTTCCAGGCAATGTAAATTACTACTGCAGAGAGGTATTTCGCAGCTAAATTCATCATCATAGGGAGGAACGCCATAGTCGGTTATATTAAAAGATGAAACATTTTGCTCCTTGATATTCTGGCCACACAGAGCGTTATTGTGACTATCATATAAAGATGATACTTCAAGATCGACCGAACTATCCTGAAGCAATCCTTCATGAGGAAGTGTCTGATGTAGACCTTTGGAATTAATGTTCCCACTATTGGGAACTGAGATAGTAGAATATTGAGTTTCAATAGATAATTGTTTGAGTGAATATAGACCTCCTGCATCGAGAAAGGCCTTATTAATGATTAGCTCTTTATTTATTGACTGTGATGGACTGGTCTTTTCATAGACACCTTCTTACTCACTGTAGTAACCACTTGTTGAAAAATGTGGTTATTAGGGGCAGGTATATGTGCTTGATCAGGAGAAAAAGTCAGGTTAGGCTGATTATCTCCATTCCAATCAGGTTTATGTGCCAGACTTGATTGTCCGTATGATATGGGGGAGTATGACCCACAACCCTCTTGTACTTTAATAGAGGTGTGTATCTGTTTCGGAGTGATATGTTGATGTGTCACTCCACTGGTAGGGACCGATTTTCATTTCTTTCCCTATGATGCTACTGATGCTTTTATAATATTCTGGTAGGCATCCAGAATATGAGAAGGGATTTTCTTCTGCTCTTTCACCATCATCAGAATGTGCATGGTGACTTTAGCTACCGGAACATGAATATACATCCATTCCGTGCTTGGATTAGGTGTGTGTTCCTGCTTATATCTTCCTTTTCCTATCAGTAAATTCCGATAGTACTCATGTGTAGGGGCAGAGAGTTGAGTCTAGTCCAATTTTGTCATCGGGGCTTTCCGACTGACTTCTCCGGATGGTACTAAATGAGACTGTTGGTAGGCTTGATGAATATTGGAAGGTGTATGTTCCTACTGTGTATTCCTCGTCAAGTATGGTTGACGATTTTCCTTTAATACTGGCAGATGAGACTACTGACAGAATTGTTGATTATAAACATGTGTATGTGTCTGCTTATTAGTTGCCACCATATTAGATTGGAGACCTTCTTTTGTTGTAGTCAGACGAGCCTGCTGACTAGATGATGAGTTATAAATAGGTGTTTATGCCTTCCTATAATACTTTTCTGGAATTTCCTGGAGGGATTGGCGTGTTGCTGCCAGACGAGTCTGCTGGGCAGTAACATCAGGACGAACGGGTGTATGTGCCCACTCATTTCATGCCACCAAGTTAGGTTGGTGGACTTCTCCAAAGATGGCATAGATAAGAACCTACTCATTGTTGAACAGATTTCATCTCTGGCGGTTTTTCATGCGCACTCGGGTCTGAGGAACCTGAGCCAAACCACTAAAGGTGATACCCTATCATGTTGAGGGCGCACTGTCGCACGAGTCTGGCGGCGATTGTTGATGGGATCCCTCTGGAAGGACTCTTGTCTCCTTGATTTAAGGATTTCAGTGACCTATCCATTAACCTCCCTATAATATGGGAGGGACTGGTTGTTGCATTCTGGGGATAACGACCCGAAACGAGTGGAGACGGTGGTTAGCACTGCTTGCTTCTTGATCGCTAGTCATCGCTGTCCAGACAACCAGGGTGAGTTATTAACCTGGAGGGCTTGTCGAGCAGCCTCCAGAGTTTGAATGGTACCATGTCGATGTTATTCCTTAACCAGTTCATTTGAAACCCAGCGTTGCAGACGCTGAGTAGGGGATGTCATCCTTAGAGCAGACGAAGATTGAGTAGGAGTAGTGGCAGATACATTCCCAGGAGCGGTATTCATAGGTGTGAACATTAGAGAATCCATTTCTGTAACACATAAGATCTTGGAAAAAGAGTGTCTGTTTGATAAAACAGACATATTCAAGATAAGATTGGCCACTACATCTTTTGGATGATCATATATGTTATTGACTGTTTTGTTGGCCCTCCTATTGAGTTTAAATAGGGGCCTAAAAAATAAGTAAATCATCATTTTAACTTGGTTAAGGATTCATGTCGGGTTCAACATTTTTTGTTTCCTCTATAAATGGGGATGAACTCATTGGTTTATGGTTCAAACATTCCAATCAGTTTCTAACATGTTTTTTCTTAGATTCAGAAATATTCAATGATTCTATACCCATTTGGACTTGCTTTCCAAAGGTAGGTGCTCACTAGTTATGGACTGATGAGGTGTAAGAATTTACATTGGTCGAGAGGATGGGAGGTCGGACTCATCACACCTTTTTGGGGGGAATAATTGTCTACTCCGGGAGTCTATTTATAGAATTAAGTTATGTTCATGAATCCATATTACATTACCAAGTATGAAAATGAGCTTTCCTTTAGATCTGATAATCAATGATTAATATGTATAAGATTTAGAGAATATTTTATATGTATTTGAGTTTATTCATCGATAGTGAATCATCTGTATTTGTTATATATTCTTAATCAATGGTATCCTTCAATACATTGTATAGAGATCTCTTGGTCATTATGATAACCATACTAGTTTTAAAGCCGCTCAACAGGGCACTTGAAGTTTATTGTCATTCAGAAGAACATGGATTATTTCATAGTTGGGATCGTACCTGCGGATGGGCTACCTAAGTATCCTTGTTTAGAAAAAGGAATCATAACCCACGTAGTTCGGGAATTAAGATATAGTTTAACGTCATATGGGACAGATGAGAATTAATGGATGATAGGCCTGAACCTTAGAAAGGCTTCCTAAGTACTCTGCATTTTAAGGAAGAGATCAAAGTCCACGTAGTTCTAGATATAAGTGTGAGGTTTATGAAAGATTAATGTCTCAAAGAGAGAAGTCATAATTACTTTTACACTCTAAGCTCACGTGAGTCATGCTCAATGTGAGAAACAAGAGGTATCAGTAAACCTGATGATTATGCCACGAAAGATGCAGTCATAATGAATGATGTGGGGCTAATGTATCCATGAATAACCAAATATATAATGATTAAGACTTACTTCAGAGAAGAAGCCTGGGAACAGGGTCCATAAAAGTATATATGCTTCATGGATATTTGGATACTCTAACTCAGGGCTTACTCCTAAGGAAGATGCCTAAATTAGGACGTGACTTGTGATTGGGTTTTATTCTTGAGAAGGACTCCCAAATCAAAAAGCAGTTAAGACTGGTTAAGAGAAATTATGACTGGGGCTTATTCCTAAGAAGGAGGCCCAGGTTAAAGGGACTTTAGAACTGGGGATTACTCTTGAGAAGGAGGCCTAGGTTAGGGGACTATTGAATGGGGCTTACTCCTAAAAAGGAGTCCTAGGTTAGGGGACTATTGACTGGGGCTTACTCCTGAAAAAAAGGTCCAGGTTAGGGGACTATTGGCTAGGGCTTACTTGTGAAAAGGAGGCCTAGGTTAGGGGACTATTGTCTGGGGCTTACTCTTAAAAAGGAGGCCCAGGTTAGGGGACTATTGGGACTTACTCCTAAAGAGAATGCCCAAATTTTGGAACATGGACTAGGGCTTACACCTGAAAAGAAGGCCTAGGTTAGGGGACTATTGACTGGGGATTACTCCTAAAAAGGAGGCCCAGGTTAGGAGACTATTAGGACTTACTCTTAAGGAGGATTCCCAAGTTATGATCTTCTCATTTTAAAGAATGAGGTTGAATGAATAAAAATCTCAAACCTTAGTGACATAAAGATATGTAAATCATTAGGTTTTGAGAGATATTCAATGGAATCCCTTTCAGGTAAGGAAGAAAACAAAGGAGCCATGCCATAAATGACTTTGAAGAGGGTTTTGAAGGCTAAATCATAAAGGGGAGAGGTGGATTTGAAAAAAAGAGATGAATGGATAGGAGGGACACCCAAAAAAAGGTAGGCGCGTAGGTCCTGTTTGGGGGTGCTGGTTTTGGTCGTGTAGGTATACCTACACGACACATGTGTACTTGTGCGCTAGTCAACCCATTGGGTAATACTTGGGAGAGAATTGGCTCAAGCCCTTATTATTATCCTTAATGGCATATAAAAGGGTGGCGTTGATGTTCTGTTGAAGGGATAAGGCGGCGCCCAGGTGTGACCATTTCCCTTAAGGGTTAGACACTTAGGCACACACGTGTTGATGAATTTCAACACTTAGGCCTTGTTCCCTCTCTTTAGATCTACCATTCTAGGTAAGAAATTACATTATAAGTGTACAGAAGACTTCAAGAAGAGACTAGGGCATGGAGAGATGAAATCTGAGTATCTGGATTTTTTCTCCCAAAATGGGGGGCCCACAAGGGGTATTTATAGGCTTCTGAAGACCCTGGGTGAAAATTAAATAGGGCGTACAGGTCACCTGCATGCCCAAAATGTGGCGTGCAGGTATACCTGCACGGCCATCATCGAACGTTCATGGACCATGCTCAACGCAATCCATATTCATGGATTTGTCGATTTTTGGTATTTCTTCAAAAGATAAATCAATTTGTGTTCCACGTATTTCCCTTTTCATTCGTTCGACTCTGTGATTGAAAGGAGGGTCAACAGAGTCTCAAGGGAAACATTACATATTTTAATTTTGATAGATAGTGGAAGACACATGGTTGGAACATGATTTATCTAACCATGTTTCCACACCATGTGAGTTTATGAGATTATTAAAAAAAATGAATTGTACCAAAAACATTCTTAACAAACTTAGATTATTTTGGCCTCATTTCTCCCCCATTTCATACAAAAACCTTTCCCTTTGAGTTTAATCTTATACCATGTCCTTAGTGGTAGATTCTATTTAGTATCTTGTTGTTTTGGGTTTAGGTATTACCTAATATTGTTGATTTACTAATCCCCCCCCCTCATGCAATTTTCTTCTATTTAAACGGGAGGTGAAAATTGTAGATGTAAGGTTGGTTGAACCTATAATTAATAATCGTGGTTTATGTTTTATTTATTATGGTTTAGGTGTATGAGGAATCATCCTTACTATATTTAGTTTTTTTCATTGATGGTGAAATGTTTGGAACTGTTTCTTAGGTAGGTGTCTCTATTAATAGTTTTTCCCCATATCTAACCTTTGAATTGATTATTGGCTCGGGTTTTTTTGTTTAATTAATATTAAATTGATTTTTGTTTTATATTTAATATATATTTTGTGGTGGTTCCTGTTTTGTATTGTAAATTTGATTTTTATTATAGGTTTTCCAAATTGGGTTGGTTTTAATTCACCTTATATATTTGATAAAATAACACCAAGAGGATTTATAGATTTCAAAGGATTTATAAATAATTTTTAGAAATGGTTTTACCTTGAGGGAGCTATTTTTTTGATATGGGGGGTTTTTTTTTGTAAAATTATCTTTTGAAATTTATTTTATATATATAACGTTAGATATTTATTTTCATGGAATGGAATAACACATGGGATACCTAGGGTGCGAGAGTGAGTAGTTCAAGGGACTGAAAGAGCCTTTGGGGATGAATACTCGGGGATTTTCTATTTTTTTGACCAAGTGACCTAAGTATATATTATGAGTTAGGCTTGGGGAAGACTATGAGAGGTTCCAAACTTGTTATATTTTTTAGTTTTCAAGCATGTTGTGTTAAGACTATCTCACATTAGACCCTTATGGTTATATCACATGATGCATATTAATTATACATGGTTTATTTGTATGAAATAGTGTATTGGGTATGTTCTCTGTTTTATTGGGATATATTATGTTATACCCATTTCCTATTATTTTATTATATAATAATTTTTATGCTTATACCTTTGTTATACCATTTTTGGGTCAATTTAGCATGTTAATGTCAGTTGGTTTCCATTTCATTGTTTGATCCATGTTCATTAATGTTTTGGAAACATGTCTTCAATAAATAAAATGATAGTTAAATTTAAAGGGTTGATTTAAATTTAAATACTTCCATGCGAGTTGGTTTTTTAAAAAGAGTTTTCAAAACTAGATTTATTGGTTTTAGTGGTTTAAAATACCTTAATTGATTCATGGTGGTATCCTACTTGGTATTGTGTCTTACACCCCACATATTCCTTCAGAAGTATATATACTTTGTTTTTCAGAATACAAGTAATGGTAATTTCATAATGTATTTAGGAGAATCTTCTTCATTACCATCATCTGATGGTGTCTATGGTGGATATGTGGTCTCACCAGGTTAGATCATGATAACCTATTATGATTTTTTGTATCATTGGGATGTATGTAATTGTTTTATGGGTCTTAATACTTATTTTGTTTTATTTTGACATGAGATACTTTGAATATGTATCTTTTATGTAATGTTATTTTTTTATGTGATATTGTTTATGGTATTCTTTTTTATTCATTGTTATGTTACTATGGTTGTATATTTATATTTGGATAACTATGATTATGTTAGTTTGGAAATTTTATTTCATGGATGGGTCATGCAAGTTTATCATGTGAATATTATTCTAGTTAGGTTAATTATTATTCCTTAGTGCTTTTTTCAAGCCTGTGACATTCAGGAATGCACTTTGGATATTATGGAATAATGGCTAGGGTGATAGGTGGGTTGACCAGGGTTACATCGCTACAAGATCATTCTTTAGTTATACCATGTCTAGATTTAGTAAATATTCGGGATCTAGTATGAACTTCCTCAAGTGGTATACATAGAAACAATTATGTACTTTAGCCGCATTTTGTTGGAGTGCCCATCAATAGGCCAAAACTGTGATTTGATCAAGAATATGAAAAGGGGAAATATACCTAGGATATTGTTTTCCCTTCTTCCTAAACCACATGACTCTATTCTAACGATATATTTGAATAAAAACTTTATCTCAAACCTCAATCTCATGTTCTTAAATATGGTTATGAAATAATATCCTCTTTCAACTTTTCATGACTTTGATATATTGTTGAATAGACTTAACTTAATCAGTTATTTCTCCGACCATTTTCAGTCCCAATAGATTTAGTTCTCCAAATTATTCCAACATATTATAGTTTTTCATTTCCTTCTAGATAGGTCTTCATTTTGAGTCATCTGAATAATCATGTGAATATTTTATTATATGAGGAATAAATAAAATTAAAATGTTAACCACAACCTTTTTTGAATTTGATTGAGAAATATCTCAAATTATCCTTACAGTTTGGTTAGTCTATTCTGATATTCCATCACTTGATGGGTGATATGATAAATTAATGTTCAACTCTATATCCATAGCATGTTGGTTTCCATTACATTTTTTTTTGGGAATCTCATATCTCGATATGGTATAATCGATAGTGGTATTCCATTCTTCCGCTTGAATTCTATAATGTATATCCATTCAAGATGATTGAGTGATAATTTCTACCAAATGAAATTAGAATTAGAATTCATTTTAAGACATTCCACCACAACTCATATAGCATTGTTTCCATTGGTTGTATTAGAAATAACTTTGATAAAATATATAGTGATGTTCTCACATTTTTACATAGTTATGGGTATTGTTTTCATCATCCCTTAGGAATTTTTTCTTTTATCCCTAATTGGATGAAACACTACTAATGTCGGTGTATATTCCATAATTCCCCTATTCAAATTATCCCACAAATAGCCCACATGAATATCTTTATTTATCTTTGGGATCTGGAGGTGGATGGAAAATATTGATTTGTAAGAATCATTCAGTTACACCTTCTTTATCTCATGCTTCAATGGTATACATAGCCTTGTCCCTAATCTCACAACATTGTATTTATCAATAATAAATTATTTGGATTTCCCTTTCCCTAAAAAAAATCTTTTTATGTATCTATACATCATCCCTTTGAGTTTTCTTATTCTTTTATGGGAAGGATAATTGAGAAATAATTTAAACAAGGTAAGATGGTGTTCCATTATGATTCCCATGCCCTTCATTTTCATGTCTAAAAAGATTGGATCCCTCACAATCCACATCATTGATAAGGTTGTAGGATCATTTTTACTAAAATAATATACCAATTTGTTTTCTTTATCAGGATGGTAATGGATTTAAAATTCATAATTTTATAACATATCTAACCACCTTCAATGGTGCATGTTGAGATCTTTTTTTACTGACATATGATTTTAAATTTTATGATCTATATATATGTAACAGTGTACTCAATATAAATAAAACAAAAAATCCATATTTTGAAGATTGTTGTAGCTAGCTCTATATCTTCTATAAGATAATTCTACTCATTCACCTTCAACCATCATGATTCACATGCTATCACTTTATCATATTTTATGAAGAAACAACATAATACCTTCTTTGATGCATCGTTGTAGATCACAAATCATTCCCCACAAATGAGTAGTGTGAGTATAGGTGAAGTGACTAGCCTCATTATTAACTCTTTGAAGCTTTATTCACAATAATCTAATAACGAAACATCAATATCTTCTAAGTTAACTCGGTTAACAGGTTTTAAAATCAAAAAATGATTCTCACAATTCACTAATTGTAGCTAGATAATAAAAATATTCTATTGATTCAAATTAGAAATTTTGATATGGGTTATTCTTCAACAACCTTTATCTTTGAAGGATACACAAATTTCCTATGGTGTGTGATAAAATTCACCATGAATGATACTTTCTCCTTCCAAAACTAACATTTACTATACTTTTTATATAATTTATAATTTTTTAAAGTTCTTATTATAGTACCTAAATTATCTTCTTGTTCTTCCTTGATTTTATAGTATATGATAATATTATCTATAAAGACAAAACCACATTTTTCCAGGTAGTCTATAAAAACTATATTCCTCATGTCCATAAATATTTTTTGACAATTAGTGTGGCTAAATGGAATTACTATTAACTCATAGTGTTTGTACCTTTCATGAAATGAAGTCTTGGGTATATCATCCTTCTATATATTTATTTAATGATAACGTAATTGAAGTTCCACTTTCGAAAACCTTTAGCCTCTATATAGTTAACTGAATAATTTATCGATATGTAGAAGGGGATACTAGTTCTTCAACATGATTTTTCTAAGCTTACAATAATCAATGCATAAACACACTGACCCATCCTTCTTTGGAAGGATAACTATTATACCCCATTCTAAAGAACTTGGGTTTGTGAAGACCTTTTGTAAATTCTCTTGTAGTGATTTATTTAGTTCCTATAGTTCAATTGTAGTCATTCTATAGGAAGTATTGGATTTCTGGAGAGATACTGATATATGTTCAATTGTGAAATCAAACTATCAATTTGGGGGAAGGACTTACTTATTTTTAAGGAAAACATCACCACATTCCCTTATAAATGTCATGTCTTCAAGAGTGATTCTCTCCATTATCTCATTCATTTGAGATAGATATGCCAGTTCATGGGAAATATTTTCCATGATTGATAAGAGGTTTCCATAGGATACAAATCCTCCCCTTTAAATTTTTATAGATTTTGATGATG